>CP141130.1:0-1200000 GCA_035236585.1 Warburgia ugandensis
CTGAAACCACTGAACCACAGACCACAGACACTGAACCACAGACCACAGACCCTGAACCACTGAACCACAGACCACAGAACCACAGACCACAGACCACAGACCACAGACCACTGAACCACTGAACCACAGACCCCAGAACCACAGACCACAGACCACAGACCACAGACCACTAACCACTGAACCACAGACCACAGACCACTGAACCACAGACCACAGACCACAGACCTGAACCACAGACCACAGACCACAGACCACACAGACCACACGAACCACAGACCACAGACCACAGACCTGAACCTGAACCACGAACCACTGAGACCACAGACCCTAACCACGGAACCACAGACCACAGACCACAGACCCTAACCACAGACCACAGACCACAGACCACAGACCACAGACCACTGAACCACTGAGACCCCAGACCACAGACCACAGACCACTGAACCACAGACCACAGACCACAGACCACAGACCACAGAACCACAGACCACAGACCACCACAGACCACTGAACCACAGACCACAGACCCTGAACCACAGACCACAGACCACAGACCACTGAACCACAGACCACAGACCACAGACCCTGAACCACAGACCACAGATACAGACCACTGAACCACAAGACCACAGACCACAGACCACAGACCACAGACCACAGACCACAGACCACAGACAGCCACAGACCACAGACCACAGACCACAGACCACTGAACCACAGACCCACAGACCACAGACCACAGACCACAGACCACAGACCACAGACCACAGACCACAGAACCACAGACCACAGAACCACAGACCACAGACCACAGACCACTGAACCACTGAACCACAGACCACAGACCACTGAACCACAGAACCACTAACCACAGACCACAGACCACAGACCACAGACCACAGACCACTGAACCACAGACCACAGACCACTGAACCACAGACCACAGACCACAGACCACAGACCACAGACCACAGACCACAGACCACAGACCACTGACCCCTGAACCACAGACCACAGACCACTGAACCACAGACCACAGACCACTAACCACAGACCACAGACCACAGACCACAGACCACAGACCACAGACCACAGAACCACAGACCACAGACCACAGACCACAGACCACAGACCACAGACCACAGACCACAGAACCACAGACCACAGACCACAGACCACAGACCCTAGACCACAGACCACAGACCACTGAACCCACAGACCACAGACCCTGAACCACAGACCACAGACCACAGACCACAGACCACAGACAGACCACAGACCACAGACCACAGAACCCTGAACCACAGACCACAGACCACAGACCCTAACCTAACAGACCACAGACCACGAACCCTGAACCAGACCACTGGGGCCTGAACCACTGAACCACAGACCCTGAGACCACAGACCACTGAACCACGAGACCACTGAGACCACAGACCACTGAACCACTGAACCACAGACCCTGAACCTAGACCACAGACCACACAGACCCTAACCTGAGACCACTGAGACCACAGACCCCAGACCACAGACCACTGAACCACAGACCACAGACCACAGACCACAGACCACAGACCACTGAACCACTGAACCACAGACCCTAACCCACAGACCAGACCACAGACCACTGAACCACAGACCACAGACCCTAACCACAGACCACAGACCACAGACCACAAGACCACACACAGACCACAGACCACAGACCACAGACCACAGACAGACCACACAGACCACACAGACCAGACCACAGACCCCAGACCACACAGACCACAGACCACAGACCACAGACCACAGACCACACCACAGACCCTAACCACTGCTGACAGACCACAGACCACAGACCACAGACCACAGACCACAGACCACAGACCACAGACCACAGACCACAGACACAGACCACAGACCACAGACCACAGACCCTAACCACAGAACCACAGACCACAGACCACAGAACCACAGACCACTGAGACCACACAGAACCACAGAACCACAGACCACCACCAGACCACAGACCACTGCAACCACTGAACCACAGACCACAGACCACAGACCCCACAGACCACAGACCACAGACCACAGACCACAGACCACTAACCACAGACCACAGAACCACAGACCACAGACCACAGACCACAGACCACAGACCACTGAACCACTGAACCACAGACCACAGACCCTAGACCACAGACCACAGACCACTGAACCACACAGACCACAGAACCACAGACCACTGAACCACAGACCACAGACCACAGACCCTAGACCTGAACCACAGACCACAGACCACAGACCACAGACCACAGAACCACAGACCACAGACCCTAGACCACTGAACCACAGACCACAGACCACAGACCACAGACCACAGACCACAGAACCACAGACCACAGACCACAGACCACTGAACCACAGACCACTGAACCACAGACCACAGACCACAGACCACAGACCACAGACCACAGACCACAGACCACAGACCCTGAACCACAGACCACAGACCACACAGACCACAGACCACAGAACCACAGACCACAGACCACTGAACCACAGACCACAGACCACCCTGAACCACAGAACCACAGACCACAGACCACAGACCACAGAACCACAGACCACAGACCCTGGACCTGACCACAGACCACAGACCACAGACCACAGACCCTGAACCACAGACCACAGACCACAGAACCACAGACCACAGACCACAGACCACAGAACCCCTAACCACAGACCACAGACCACAGACCACTGAACCACAGACCACAGACCACAGACCACTGAACCACAGACCACAGACCACAGACCACGAGACCACTGACAGACCACAGACCACAGACCACAGACCCCAGACCACAGACCACAGACCACAGACCACAGACCACAAGACCACAGACCACAGACCACTGAACCACAGACCACTGAACCACAGACCACAGACCACTGAACCACAGACCCACAGACCACTAACCACAGACCACAGAACCACTGAACCCTGAACCACAGACCACGAACCACAGACCACTGAACCCACAGACCACAGACCACTGAACCACAGACCTTCTGAACCACAGACCACAGACCACACAGACCACAGACCACTAACCACAGACCACAGACCTGAACCACAGACCCTAGACCACAGACCTGAACCACAGACCACAGACCACAGACCACTGAACCACAGACCACAGACCACAGACCACAGACAGACCACAGACCACTGAACCACAGACCACAGACCACCACAGACCCTAACCACAGACCACAGACCACAGACCCTGAACCACAGACCACAGACCACAGACCACAGACCACAGACCACAGACCACAGACCACACAGACCCTAACAGACCACAGACCCTGAACCACAGACCACAGACCCTGAACCACAGACCACAGACCACTGAACCACTGAACCTAGACCACAGACCCTGAACCACAGACCACAGACCACAGACCCTGAACCAGACCACTGAACCACAGACCACAGACCACACTGACCCACAGACCTGAACCACAGACCACAGACCACAGACCACAGACCACTGAACCACAGACCACAGACCACAGACCACCCTGAACCACAGACCACAGACCACAGACCACAGACCACAGACCACAGACCACAGACCCTGAACCACAGACCACACAGACCACAGACCACAGACCACTGGACCACAGACCCTAACCTGAACCACAGACCACAGACCACACTGGACCACAGACCACGGACCACAGACCACAGACCTGGACCCTGGACCACAGACCACAGACCACAGACCACTGAACCACAGACCACAGACCCTGGACCCTGAACCACAGACCACAGACCACAGACCACAGACCCTAGACCACGGAACCACTGAACCACAGACCACTAACCACTGGACCACAGACCCTAGACCACAGACCACAGACCACTGAACCCTGAACCACAGACCCTGGACCACAGACCACAGACCACTGAACCACAGACCTGGACCCTGACCACTGGACCACAGACCCTGAACCACAGACCACAGACCACAGACCCTGGACCACGGACCACAGACCACAGACCCTGGACCACTGGACCACAGACCCTACGGCCTAACCACAGACCACAGACCCTGAACCACAGACCACAGACCTGAACCACAGACCACAGACCACAGACCACTGAACCACAGACCACAGACCACAGACCACAGACCACAGACCACAGACCACTGGAACCACAGACCACACAGACCACTGAACCCTGAACCACAGACCACAGACCACTGGACCACAGACCACAGACCACAGACCACTAACCACTGAACCACAGACCACTGACCACAGACCTGACAGACCACTGAACCCACAGACCTGGACCACAGACACCTGGACCACAGACCACAGACCACTGACCACAGACCACTGGACCACACCACGGACCACTGACCACTGAACCACTGGACCACAGACCCTGGACCACACAGACACGAACCACAGGACCACACAGACCACGGACCACAGACCACGGAACCACAGACCCTGGACCACGGACCTAACTGGACCACAGACCACAGACCACCAGACCCTGGACCCTGGACCACAGACCCTAACCACAGACCACGGACCACGGACCATGAACCACGGACCACGGAACCACAGACCACAGACCACTGGACCACTGAACCACAGACCACAGACCACAGACCACAGACCACTGAACCTGCACGGACATGAACCCCTAACCACAGACCACAGACCCTGAACCCTGAGACCACAGACCACAGACCACAGACCACAGACTGAACCACAGACCACAGACCACAGACCACGAACCACAGACCCTGAACCTGAACCACAGACCACAGACCACAGACCACTGAACCACAGACCCTAACCACAGACCACGAGACCACAAGACCACAGACCTGAACCCCAGACCACAGACCACTGAACCCCAGACCACTGAACCACAGACCACAGACCCTAGAACCACAGACCTAACAGACCACTGAACCACAGACCACAGACCACAGACCACAGACCACAGACCCTGAACCACAGACCACAGACCCACAGACCACAACCACACAGACCACAGACAGACCACAGACCCACAGACCACAACCCTAGACCACAGACCACAGACCACTGAACCACAGACCTGAACCACAGACCACAGACCACAGACCACAGACCACAGACCACAACCACAGACCTACAGACCACAGACCCTGAACCACAGACCACTGAACCACAGACCACAGACCACTGAACCACAGACCACAGACCACAGACCACAGACCACAGACCACAGACCTGAACCACAGACCACAGACCACAGACCACTGAACCCTGAACCACAGACCACTGAGACCACAGACCACAGACCCTAACCACTGAACCACAGACCACAGACCACAGACCACAGACCACAGACCACAGAACCCTGAACCACAGACCACAGACCACAGACCACAGACCACCACAGACCACAGACCACAGACCACAGACCACAGACCCTGAACCACAGACCACAGACCACAGACCACAGACCACAGACCACAGACCTGAACCACAGACCACAGAACCACAGACCACTGAACCACAGACCACAGACCACAGACCACAGACCACTGAACCACAGACCACAGACCACAGACCACAGACCACAGACCCTGAACCACAGACCACTGACCACAGACCACAGACCCTAACCTGAACCACAGACCACAGAACCACACAGACCACTGAACCACAGACCACAGACCACAGACCACAGACCACAGACCTGAGACCACAGACCACAGACCACAGACCACAGACCACAGACCACTGAACCACAGACCACAGACCACAGACCACTGAACCACAGACCACAGACCACAGACCACAGACCACAGACCACCACAGACCCTAACCCTGAACCACAGACCACAGACCACAGACCACAGACCACAGACCACAGACCACAGACCCTAACCACGAACCACAGACCACAGACCACAGACCACAGACCACTGAACCACAGACCACAGACCACAGACCACAGACCACTGAACCACAGACCACAGACCACACAGACCTAACCACAGACCACAGACCACAGACCACTGAACCACAGACCACAGACCACAGACCACAGACCACAGACCACAGACCACAGACCACTGAACCACAGACCACAGACCACTGAACCACAGACCACAGACCACAGACCACAGACCCTAACCACAGACCACAGACCACAGACCACAGACCACAGACCACTGACCACAGACCACAGACCAGACCACTGAACCACAGACCACAGACCACAGACCACAGACCACGAACCACAGACCACAGACCACTGAACCACAGACCACAGACCACAGACCACAGACCACAGACCACAGACCACAGACCTACAGACCACTGAACCCACAGACCACAGACCACAGACCACAGACCACAGACCACAGACCACAGACCACAGACCACAACCACAGACCACAGACCACTGAGACCACAGACCACTGAACCACAGACCACAGACCACAGACCACAGACCACAGACCTGAACCACAGACCACAGACCACAGACCACTGAACCCTGAACCACAGACCACAGACCACAGACCACAGACCACAGACCACAGACCACAGACCACAGACCACAGACCACTGAACCACAGACCACTAACCACAGACCACAGACCACAGACCACAGACCACAGACCACAGACCACAGACCACAGACCCTGAACCACAGACCACAGACCACAGACCACAGACCACAGACCACAGACCACAGACCCTAACAGACCACTGAACCACAGACCACAGACCACAGACCCTAACCACAGACCACAGACCTAACCTGAACCACAGAACCACAGACCACAGACCACAGACCACAGACCCACAGACCACAGACCACAGAACCACAGACCACAGACCACAGAACCACAGACCACGAGACCACAGACCACAGACCACAGACCACAGACCACTGAACCACAGACCACAGACCACAGACCACAGACCACAGACCACAGACCACTGAACCACAGACCTAGACCTGAACCACTGAACCACAGACCTGAACCACAGACCACAGACCACAGACCACTGACCACAGACCACTGAACCACAGACCACAGACCACAGAACCCTAACCTGAACCACAGACCACAGACCACAGACCCTGAACCACTGAACCACGAGACCACAGACCACAGACCACAGACCACAGACCACTGAACCACAGACCACAGACCACAGACCCTAACCACAGACCACAGACCACTGACCACAGACCACAGACCACAGACCACAGACCTGAACCACTGAACCACAGACCACAGACCACTAACCACAGAACCACAGACCACAGACCACTGAACCACAGACACTGAACCACAGACCACAGACCCTAACCACAGACCACAGACCCTGAACCACAGACCACAGACCACAGAACCACAGACCACTGAACCACAGACCACACAGACCACAGACCACAGACCACAGACCACAGACCACAGACCACAGACCCTGAACCACAGACCACAGACCTGAACCACAGAACCACAGACCACAGACCACAGACCACTGAACCACAGACCACAGACCACAGACCACAGACCACAGAACCACAGACCCTAACCACAGACCACAGAACCACAGACCACAGACCACAGACCACAGAACCACAGACCACAGACCACAGACCACAGACCACACCTGAACCACAGACCACTGAACCACAGACCACAGACCACAGACCACAGACCACAGACCTGAACCACAGACCACTGAACCACAGACCACAGACCACAGACCACAGACCACAGACCACAGACCACAGACCCTAACCACACAGACCACAGACCACTAGACCACAGACCACTGAACCACAGACCACAGACCACTGAACCACTGAACCACAGACCACAGACCACAGACCACAGAACCACAGACCACAGACCACAGACCACAGACCACAGACCTGAACCACAGACCACAGACCACAGACCACAGACCACAGACCACAGACCCTAACCACAGACCACAGACCTGAACCACAGACCACAGACCACAGACCAGACCACTGAACCACTGAACCACAGACCACAGACCACAGACCACAGAACCACAGACCACAGACCCTAACCACAGACCACTGAACCACAGACCACAGACCACAGACCACTGAACCACAGACCACTGAACCACACAGACCACAGACCACAGAACCACAGACCACAGACCACACAGACCACAGACCACAGACCACAGACCCTGAACCACAGACCACAGACCCTGAACCACAGACCACAGACCACAGACCTGAACCACAGACCACAGAACCACAGACCACAGACCTGAACCACAGACCACTGAACCACAGACCACAGACCACTGAACCACTGAACCACAGACCACAGACCACTGAACCACAGACCACAGACCACTGAACCACAGACCACAGACCACAGACCACAGACCCTAACCACAGACCACAGACCACAGACCACAGACCACAGACCACAGACCACAGAACCACAGACCACAGACCACAGACCACAGACCACAGACCACAGAACCACAGACCACAGACCACAGACCACACAGACACAGACCCTAGACCACAGACCCTAGACCACAGACCACAGACCCTGAACCACGAGACCACAGACCACAGACCACAGACCACTGAACCACAGACCACAGACCACAGACCACAGACCCTGAGACCACAGACCACAGACCACAGACCCTGAACCACAGACCCACAGACCACAGACCACAGACCACAGACCACAGACCACAGACCACAGACCACAGACCACAGACCACAGACCACAGACCCTGAACCACAGACCACAGACCACAGACCACAGAACCACAGACCACAGACCACAGACCACTGAACCACAGACCACAGACCACAGACCACTAACCACAGACCACAGACCACAGACCACAGACCACAGACCACAGACCACAGACCCCTAACCACTGAACCACAGACCACAGACCACAGACCACAGACCACAGACCACTAACCACAGACCACAGACCACTAACCCTAACCACTGAACCACAGACCACAGACCACAGACCCCTGAACCCACAGACCACAGACCACAGACCCTAGACCTGGACCACAGACCACAGACCACAGACCACAGACCACAGACCCTGAACCACAGACCACTGAACCACTGAACCACAGACCACAGACCCTGAACCACAGACCACAGAACCACAGACCACAGACCACTGAATACAGACCACAGACCACTGAACCACAGACCACAGACCCTAACAGACCACAGACCACAGACCTAACCACAGACCCTAACTGAACCCTGGACACTGAACCACAGACCACAGACCACAGACCACAGACCACTGAACCACAGACCACAGACCACAGACCACAGACCACAGACCACAGACCACAGACCACAGACCACACCTGACCACAGACCACTGAACCACAGACCACAGACCACAGACCACAGACCACAGACCCCTAACCACAGACCACAGACCACAGACCACAGAACCACAGACCACCCTGAACCACAGACCACAGACCACAGACCACAGACCACTGAACCACAGACCACAGACCACAGACCACAGACCACAGACCACAGACCACTGAACCCTAACCCTGAACCACAGACCACAGACCACAGACCACTGAACCACAGACCACAGACCACAGACCACTGGACCCTAACCACAGACCACAGACCCTGACCACAGACCACAGACCACAGACCCTGAACCACAGACCACAGACCACAGACCACAGACCACAGACCACAGACCACGGACCACAACCTAACCCTGAACCACAGACCACTGAACCAGACCACTGAACCCTAACCACAGACCACGGACCACTGAACCCTGGACCCACCTGAACCACTGAACCCTGGAACCACAGACCACAGACCACAGGAACCACAGACCCTGGACCACAGACCACTGAACCACAGACCACAGACCACAGACCACAGACCACAGACCACAGACCCTGGACCACTGAACCTGAACCACAGACCACTGAACCACAGACCACAGACCACAGACCCTAACCCTGAACCCTAGACCACAGACCACAGACCACTGAACCACTGAACCACAGACCACGAGACCCTGAACCACAGACCACAGACCCTAGACCACAGAACCACAGACCACAGACCACTAACCACAGACCACAGACCACAGACCACAGACCACTGAACCACAGACCACTGAACCACAGACCACAGACCACAGACCACAGACCACGGACCACACAGACCACAGACCACAGACCCACAGACCACAGACCACTGAACCACAGACCACAGACCCTGAACCCTAACCACAGACCACAGACCACTGACCACTGGACCACAGACCACAGACCACAGACCACTGGACCACAGACCACAGACCACAGACCACAGACCCACAGACCACAGACCACAGACCACAGACCACTGAACCCTAACCCCCCTGACCACAGACCACAGACCACAGACCCTAACCACTGGACCACTGGACCACGGAACCACTGGACCACAGACCACAGACCACAGACCACAGACCACAGACCACTGAACCACAGACCACAGACCACAGACCACAGACCACAGACCACAGACCACTGAACCACAGACCACAGAACCACAGACCACAGACCTGAGACCACAGACCCTGGACCACTGAACCACAGACCACAGACCACAGACCACAGACCACAGACCACAGACCACAGACCACTGAACCCAGACCACACAGACCACTGAACCACAGACCACAGACCACAGACCACAGACCACAGACCACAGACCACAGACCACTAACCTGAACCACAGACCACAGACCCTAGCCACCTGGACCACAGACCACAGACCACCTGACCACAGACCACAGACCACAGACCACAGACCACAGACCACAGACCACAGACCACAGACCACAGACCACAGACCACAGACCACAGACCACAGAACCACAGACCCTGAACCACAGACCACAGACCACAGACCACAGACCACAGACCACAGACCACTGAACCACAGACCACAGACCACAGACCACAGACCACAGACCACAGACCCTAACCACAGACCACAGACCACAGACCACTGAACCACAGACCACAGACCACAGACCACAGACCACAGACCACAGACCACAGACCACAGACCACTGAACCACAGACCACAGACCCTGAACCACAGACCACAGACCACAGACCACAGACCACAGACCACTGAACCCTGGACCACAGACCACTGAACACTGAACCACAGACCACAGACCACAGACCACAGACCACAGACCACAGACCACTGGACCACAGACCACAGACCACAGACCACAGACCACAGACCACAGACCACAGACCACAGACCACTGAACCACAGACCACAGACCACAGACCACAGACCACAGACCTGAACCCTAGACCACAGACCACAGACCACAGACCACAGACCACAGAACCACAGACCCTAACCACAGACCACAGACCACAGACCACAGACCACTGAACCACAGACCACAGACCACAGACCACAGACCACAGACCACAGACCACAGACCACAGACCACAGACCACAGACCACAGACCACAGACCACTGAACCACAGACCACAGACCACAGACCACGAACCACAGACCACAGACCCTGAACCACAGACCACAGACCACAGACCACAGACCCTGAACCACAGACCACAGACCACTGAACCTGAACCACAGACCACAGACCACAGACCACAGACCACAGACCACAGACCACAGACCACAGACCACAGACCACAGACCACAGACCACAGACCACAGACCACAGACCACAGACCACAGACCACAGACCACAGACCACAGACCACAGACCACAGACCACTGAACCACAGACCACAGAACCACTGAACCACAGACCACAGACCACAGACCACAGACCACAGACCACAGACCACAGACCACAGACCACAGACCACAGACCACTGAACCACAGACCACAGACCACAGACCACAGACCAGACCACAGACCACTAGACCACTGGACCCCAGACCACAGACCACAGACCACAGACCACTGAACCACAGACCACTGAACCACAGACCACAGACCACAGACCACAGACCACAGACCACAGACCACAGACCACAGACCACTGAACCACAGACCCTAACCACAGACCACAGACCCTGAACCACAGACCACAGACCACTGAACCACAGACCCCTAGACCACAGACCTGAACCACAGACCACAGACCACAGACCACAGACCACAGACCACAGACCACAGACCACAGACCACAGACCACTGAACCACAGACCACAACCACAGACCACAGACCACAGACCACAGACCACAGACCACTGAACCACAGACCACAGACCACAGACCACAGACCACAGACCACAGACCACAGACCACAGACCACAGACCACAGACCACAGACCCTGAACCACAGACCACACAGACCACTAGACCACAGACCACAGACCACAGACCACAGACCACAGACCACAGACCACAGACCTACCACAGACCACTGAACCACAGACCACAGACCACAGACCACAGACCACAGACCACAGACCCTAACCACAGACCACAGACCACAGAACCACAGACCACAGACCACAGACCCTGAACCACAGACCACTGAACCACAGACCACAGACCACAGACCACAGACCACAGACCACTAACCACAGACCACAGACCACAGACCACAGACCACAGACCACAGACCACTGAACCACAGACCACAGACCACAGACCACAGACCCTGAACCACAGACCACAGACCACAGACCACAGACCACAGACCACAGACCACAGACCACAGACCACTGAACCACAGACCACTGAACCACAGACCACAGACCACAGACCACACACCACAGACCACAGACCACACAGACCACAGACCACAGACCACAGACCACAGACCACAGACCCTAACCACACAGACCACAGACCACAGACCACAGACCACAGACCACTGAACCACAGACCACAGACCACAGACCACTGGACCTGAACCACAGACCACAGACCACAGACCACTAGACCACAGAACCACAGACCACAGAACCACAGACCACAGACCACAGACCACAGACCACAGACCACAGACCACAGACCACAGACCACAGAACCCTGAACCACAGACCACAGACCACTGAACCACAGACCACAGACCACAGACCACAGACCACAGACCACAGACCACTGGACCACAGACCACAGAACCACAGACCCTAACCACAGACCACAGACCCTGAACCACAGACCACAGACCACAGACCACAGACCACAGACCACAGACCTGAACCACAGACCACAGACCACACAGACCACTGAACCACAAGACCACAGACCACAGACCACAGACCACAGACCACAGACCACTGAACCACAGACCACAGACCACAGACCACAGACCACAGACCACTGAACCACAGACCACAGACCACAGACCACACTGAACCACAGACCACAGACCACAGACCACAGACCACAGACCACAGACCCTAACCACAGACCACAGACCACAGACCCTGGACCACAGACCACTGAACCCTGAACCACAGACCACAGACCCTGAACCACAGACCCTGAACCACAGACCACTGGAACCACAGACCACAGACCACAGACCCTAACCACTGAACCACAGACCACAGACCACAGACCACAGACCACAGACCACAGAACCACAGACCACAGACCACAGACCACAGACCACAGACCACGAACCCTGAACCACAGACAGACCAGACCACAGACCACAGACCACAGACCACAGACCACAGACCACAGACCCTAACCACAGACCACAGACCACTGAACCACAGACCACAGACCACAGACCACAGACCACAGACCACAGACCACAGACCACAGAACCACAGACCACAGACCACAGACCACAGACCACAGACCACAGACCACAGACCACTGAACCACAGACCACACAGACCCTAACCCCAGACCACAGACCACAGACCACAGACCACAGACCACAGACCACAGACCACAGACCACAGACCACAGACCCTAACCACAGACCACAGACCACAGACCACAGACCACAGACCACAGACCACTGAACCACAGACCACAGACCCTGAACCACAGACCACAGACCACAGACCACAGACCCCAGACCACAGACCACAGACCACGAACCACAGACCACAGACCACAGACCACTAACCACAGACCACAGACCACAGACCACTGAACCACAGACCACAGACCCCTGAACCACAGACCTGAACCACAGACCACAGACCACTGAACCACAGACCACAGACCACTGAACCACAGACCACAACCACAGACCACAGACCACAGACCACAGACCACAGACCACTGAACCACACAGACCACAGACCACAGACCACAGACCACTGAACCACAGACCACTGAACCACAGACCACAGACCACAGACCACAGACCACAGACCACAGACCACAGACCACACAGACCACAGACCACAGACCACAGACCCCCAGACCACAGACCACAGACACAGACCACAGACCACAGACCCTGAACCACAGACCACAGACCACAGACCACAGACCTGAACCACAGACCACTGAACCACAGACCACAGACCACAGACCACAGACCACAGACCACTGAACCACAGACCCCACAGACCCACAGACCCTGAACCACTGAACCACAGACCACAGACCACAGACCACAGACCACTGAACCACAGACCACTGAACCACAGACCACAGACCACACAGACCACAGACCACAGACCACAGACCACAGACCACAGACCACAGACCACAGACCACAGACCACAGACCACAGACCACAGACCACAGACCACAGACCCTGAACCACAGACCACAGACCACAGACCACTGAACCACAGACCACAGACCACAGACCACAGACCACAGACCACAGACCACAGACCACTGAACCACAGACCACAGACCACAGACCACAGACCACTGAACCACAGACCACAGACCACAGACCACAGACCACAGACCACAGACCACAGAACCACAGACCACAGACCACAGACCACAGACCACAGACCACAGACCACAGACCACAGACCACAGACCACAGACCACAGACCACAGACCCTAACCACAGACCACAGACCACAGACCACAGACCACAGACCACAGACCACAGACCACAGACCACAGACCACAGACCACAGACCACAGACCACAGACCACAGACCACAGACCACTGAACCACAGACCACAGACCACAGACCACACTAACCCTGAACCACAGACCACAGACCACAGACCACAGACCACAGACCACAGACCACAGACCACTGAACCACAGACCACAGACCACAGACCACAGACCACAGACCACAGACCACAGACCACAGACCACAGACCACAGACCACTGACCACAGACCCTGAACCACAGACCACAGACCACAGACCACAGACCACCTAACCACAGACCACAGACCACAGACCACAGACCACAGACCACAGACCACAGACCACAGACCACTGAACCACAGACCACAGACCACAGACCACTGAACCACAGACCACTGAACCACAGACCACAGACCACAGACCCTGAGACCACAGACCACTGAACCACAGACCCTAACCACAGACCACAGACCACAGACCACTGAACCACAGACCACAGAACCACAGACCCTGAACCACAGACCACTAACCACAGACCACAGACCACTGAACCACAGACCACAGACCACAGACCCTAACCACAGACCACAGACCACAGACCACAGACCACAGACCCTAGACCACAGACCCACAGACCACAGACCACAGACCACAGACCACAGACCACTGAACCACAGACCACAGACCCTGGACCACAGACCACAGACCACAGACCACAGACCCTGAACCCCTGAACCACAGACCACAGACCACAGACCACAGACCACTAGACCACAGACCACAGACCACAGACCCAGACCACAGACCACAGACCCAGACCACAGACCACAGACCACGAGACCACAGACCACAGACCACTGAACCACGAACCACTGAACCACAGACCACAGACCACAGACCACAGACCACAGACCACAGACCACAGACCACAGACCCTAACCACAGACCACTGAACCACAGACCACAGACCACAGACCACAGACCACAGACCCCTAACCACAGACCACTGAACCACAGACCACAGACCACAGACCACAGACCACAGACCACTGAACCACAGACCACGAACCACAGACCACAGACCACAGACGAACCTGAACCACGGACCCTAACCACTGAACCACTGAACCACGGACCACAGACCACAGACCCTGGACCCTGGACCACAGACCACAGACCACAGACCACGGACCACGGACCCTGGACCACGGACCACTGGACCACAGACCACGGACCACTGGACCACTGGACCACGGACCCTGGACCACTGGACCACGGACCCTGGACCACGGACCCTGGACCCTGGACCACAGACCACGGACCACTGGACCCTGGACCACGGACCACGGACCTGGACCACTGGACCACGGACCACGGACCACGGACCACTGGACCACGGACCACTGGACCTGGACCACTGGACCACGGACCCTGGACCACGGACCACGGACCCTGGACCCTGGACCACTGGACCACGGACCACAGACCACTGGACCACCTGGACCACTGGACCCTGGACCACTGGACCACTGGACCTGGACCACAGACCCTGGACCACGGACCACAGACCTGGACCACGGACCTGGACCACAGACCCTGGACCACGGACCCTAGACCACTGGACCACGGACCACGGACCAGACCACGGACCACGGACCACTGGACCACGGACCACTGGACCACAGACCACACCTGACCACAGACCACTGAACCACTGGACCACAGACCACGGACCACGGACCCTGGACCACACTGGACCACAGACCACAGACCACGGACCACTGAACCCTGAACCACGGACCACAGACCCTGGACCACGGACCACGGACCACTGACCACGGACCACTGACCAGACCACAGACCACAGACCACAGACAGACCACAGACCACAGACCACTGGACCCTAACCCCCAACCACAGACCACAGACCACAGACCACAGACCACAGACCACTGGACCCTAGACCACAGACCACAGACCCTAACCACAGACCACTGACCACTGGACCACAGACCACAGACCACGGACCCTGAGACCACAGACCACAGACCACAGACCACTGAACCACAGACCACAGACCACAGACCACCACAGACCACTGAACCACAGACCACACCACAGACCACTGAACCACAGACCACTGGACCCTGGACCACAGACCACTGGACCACAGACCACAGACCACAGACCACTGGACCACAGACCACAGACCCTGGACCACAGACCACGGACCCTGGACCACGGACCACTGGACCACAGACCACAGACCTGGACCACTGGACCACAGACCACAGACCCTGGACCACAGACCACAGACCACTGAACCACAGACCACAGACCACTGGACCACAGACCACAGACCACAGACCAGACCACAGACCTGAGACCCTGAACCACAGACCACAGAACCACAGACCACACAGACCACAGACCCTGGACCACTGAACCACAGACCACAGACCACTGAACCACAGACCACAGACCACAGACCACAGACCACTGACCACAGACCACTGAACCACGAGACCACTGAACCACAGACCACAGACCACAGACCACAGACCACAGACCACAGACCACTGAACCACAGACCACAGACCACTGAACCACAGACCACAGACCACAGACCACAGACCCTGAACCACAGACCACAGACCACTGAACCACACAGACCACAGACCCTGAACCACAGACCCACACTGACCACAGACCACAGACCACAGACCACAGACCACAGACCACAGACCACAGACCCTGGACCACAGACCACAGACCACAGACCACTGGACCACAGACCACAGACCACTGAACCACACGGACCACTGGACCACTGGACCACAGACCACAGACCCTGGACCACAGACCACAGACCACAGACCACAGACCACGGAACCCTAACCACAGACCACTGGACCACTGAACCACAGACCACAGACCACAGACCACTGGACCACAGACCCTGGACCACTGACCACTGGACCACGGACCACAGACCTAACCACAGACCCTAGACCACAGACCACAGACCACTGAGACCACAGACCACAGACCAGACCTGGACCACTGAACCACAGACCACGGACCACTAACCACAGACCACTGGACCACAGACCACTGAACCACAGACCACAGACCCTGGACCACAGACCACGACCACGGACCACAGACCACACTAGACCACTGCAGACCACAGACCACAGAACCACAGACCACAGACCACAGACCACAGACCACGAGACCACAGACCACAGACCACAGACCACAGACCACAGACCACTAACCACAGACCACAGACCACAGACCACAGACCACAGACCACAGACCACACCTGAACCACAGACCACAGAACCTAGACCCTAACCACAGACCACAGACCACAGACCACAGACCACTGAACCACAGACCACAGACCACAGACCACAGACCACTGACCACAGACCACAGACCACAGACCACAGACCACAGACCACAGACCACTGAACCCTGAACCACAGACCACAGACCACAGACCACAGACCCACAGACCCTAACCTACACTGAACCACAGACCACAGACCACAGACCACAGACCACAGACCACCTGAACCACAGACCACAGACCCTGAACCACAGACCACAGACCACAGACCACAGACCACAGAACCTAACCACAGACCACAGACCACGAGACACTGAACCACTGAACCACAGACCACTGAAACCACTAACACAGACAGACCACAGACCACAGACCACAGACCACAGACCTAACCACAGACCACAGACCTGAACCACAGACCACAGACCCTAACCTGAACCAGACCAGACCACGAACCACAGACCACTAACCACAGACCCTGAACCACAGACCCTAACCACAGACCACAGAACCCCTGAACCACAGACCACAGACCACAGACCACAGACCACAGACCACAGACCACTGAACCACAGACCCTAACCACAGACCTGAACCACAGACCACAGACCACAGACCCTGAACCTAACCACAGAACCACAGACCACAGACCACAGACCACAGACCACAGACCTGAACCACAGACCACAGACCACAGACCTAACCACAGACCACTGAACCACAGACCACAGACCACACAGACCACTGAACCCACAGACCACAGACCACTGAACCACAGACCACAGACCCTGAACCACACAGACCACAGACCACAGACCACTGAACCCTGAACCACAGACCACAGACCCTAACCACAGACCACAGACCACAGACCACTGAACCACAGACCACAGACCACAGACCTAACCACAGACCACAGACCCTAGACCCTAACCACAGACCACAGACCACAGACCCACTGAACCCTGGACCTGAACCACAGACCACAGACACAGAACCACAGACCACAGACCACAGACCACAGACCCTAACCACTGAACCACAGACCACTGACCACAGACCCCAGACCACTGAGACCACTGAACCCCCTGAACCAGACCCTAACCACCCACAGACCACTGACACAGACCACAGACCTAGACCACAGACCACAGACCACTAACCCACAGACCACGAACCACTGAACCACAGACCTCCAGACCACAGACCACAGACACTGAACCACAGACCACAGACCACAGACCACAGACCACAGACCACTGAACCACAGACCACAGACCACAGACCACAGACCACAGACCACAGACCACAGACCACAGACCACTGACCACGACAGACCACACAGACCACAGACCTGAACCCAGACCACAGACCACTGAACCACAGACCACGTGAACCACAGACCACAGACCACAGACCACAGACCCTAACCACAGACCACAGAACCACGAACCCTGAACCCTAACCTAACCACAGACCACAGACCCTAACCTGAACCACAGACCACAGACCCTAACCCTGAACCACAGACCTGAGACCACAGACCACAACCACAGACCACAGACCACAGACCACAGACCACAGACCACAGACCACAGACCTAACCACAGACCACTGAACCACAGACCACAGACCACACAGACCACTAACCCTGAACCACAGACCACAGACCACAGACCACAGACCTAACCACAGACCCTAACCCACAGACCACTGAACCACAGACCACAGACCACAGACCACAGACCCTAACCACAGACCACAGACCACAGACCACAGACCCTAACAGACCCTTTGAACCACAGACCACAGAACCTGAACCACAGACCTGAACCACAGACCACAGACCACCCAGACCTAACCACAGACCACAGACCCTAACCACTGAACCACAACCACAGACCACTAACCCTAACCACAGACCACAGACACAGACCACAACCACAGACCCTAACCACAGACCACAGAACCCTAACCACGAACCTACCACGAACCCTAACCACAGAACCCTAACCACAGACCCTAACCTGAACCACAGACCTAACCACGACCCTAACCACAGACCACAGACCACTAACCACAGACCACAGACCCCTAACCACAGACCCTAACCTGAACCTTGAACCCCTAACCTAAACCCTAACCTGTACCACGAACCCTAACCACAGAACCACAGAAACCTAACCACGACCCCTAACCACAGAACCTTAACCCTAAACCACGAGACCACAGAACAACCTGAATCTGAATCCACGAACACTAACCACAACCACTGAACCCCACCCCTAAAACCACTGAACCCTTAACCCCAGTCCCTAACCACAGAATCCACAGACCCTAACCACAGAACCATGAACCCTTAACCCTAACCCTTAACCCTAACCTTGATCCCTGAACCCTATCCTTGTACCCTGAATTCTTACCCTGAACACTGAACCCTGAACCCTAACCCCGAACACCGAACCCTGAACCCTTATGCCAACAATGGTATTAGACATGTAGAGTTTGCAGTGGGAGACCATGTTTTCTTGGAGATTTCTCCAATGAAGGGTGTGATGAGGTTTGGAGTCAAAGGAAAGTTGAGCCCTCGGTACATTGAACCCTTTGAGATCTTAAAAAGGATTGGGCTTGTAGTCTATCAGTTGGCTTTACCACCGCGACTAGTAGGTGTTCATGATGTTTTTCATATATCAATGTTGAGGAAATATATGGTAGATCCTTCACACATATTACAACAAATTCCTACAGAGCTACGTCCAGATTTAACCTTTGAGGAAAGAGCTATATGGATTTTAGATCATAAGACACAAGAACTGAGAAGTAGAACTATTCCATTGGTCAAGGTTCTTTGGCAACACCATTCAATGGAAGAGGCAACCTGGGAGATGGAAGAGCAGATGCGGCAGACACATCCTGAACTTTTTAAGGAATGAGGTAAGAAAAATTTCGAGGGCGAAATTTCTATAAGGGAAGAAGAATGTAAGAACTTTGAAAAAAAACAAAAAAAGTCTTAAAAGAGAGGGGGTTGTAATTGATACGGAAACCCCCCCCCCCCACTTAAAGAAAAGAAGAACAGACAGTTAGGTCTGTTCTCAACGCGAGTGAGAGAGGGAGAAGAAAAGAGGGAAGAGAGGAAGAGAGAGTGAGGGAGAAGGAGAAAGGAGAAAGGAGAAAGGAGAAAGATGGAGTGAACAGCGTCATTGATCGACGATCGGTGCCGTTCATTGTCTTCCCCTAGCTACCACGAGCAAAAGTCATACAGTTGCTCGTTGATTTAGCACGTTTCGGTGGGGGGAAAAGGGAGAAAATAGTACCGACGATGGGATTTGCCAGCGACAGGAAAATCAACGGCAATCTCATTTTTTGGTGATAATTGGAGGTTGAAGACACTCCTTAAAGGTAAGATCTAGGATACCCGTCTCTTGAATCTTGGTAGTTTGCAAAATTTATGTATTTTTAACCTAGATCTATAATTAGGGATGATCCAACTGTCCAATCCCTAATCTAAGTGTAGGGATGAAAATTTAAAGACTTGATGTAGTCTAAATCGTACTAGATTGACAAATCTAAGCGAGAAACCAATCGGACAATCTTGACCGTCCAATCGGGTACTGTTTGCACAGTAAATCCTTGATGTCTGATTGATGATCAGACGTCACCGATGAATCTTAGGATGGATGAACTGGCTATCTTGTTTGGAAATGTGTAAATTTACTTGAAATTATGAAGATGTGGATTTGTATTGACAATGAATTCAAATTTTGATTTGGTCAGGTGATCGATAAGTGATAGAAGGAAGTATATAGCAAATTGTGGAGCACAAAAAGGGAGATAGGTAGTTTGGACATCAATATGCTTGCTTGAATTGGAAAAAAAAAAAAACCCAATGATAACTATGCTATTATATTTGGAATTTACCTGAAACTTGATATTCTGATCTTTTTAGTTTATGTAGCTATCAAAAGGGTATATTCATGAAATTTATTTAAAATGCCAAGTTTACTTTACTATTAGATTGAAAACTAATCATGAAATTATATAGTTTTATCAGTTTTATAGGCATGGGATGATGCCTAGTATTATTATATTATGACGGACATATTGGGGCCGGTGGACTCTGTGCTAGGAAGATTGAGGACTGATCATCCTCTTTCTTTTGAAATTATATATGTATGGTGGATACTTGGCCAGAGGGGCCTAATGCAAGCTCATGTCATCATGGACAGGTCATGGCTTGTGTGCCGTGTTTTCCATGAACACGGTGCAGAGGAGTCTATCCGTTTAGTATTGGCGTGATAGCCACGGACTTGATTGGTTCTTGTCCGTCGCATAAAGGTTCCATTATTTTTGGGTTTATATGTATATATTGCGGAATATCGCAGGTGTAGGGCACCTTGGTATTTCAGGTCAATAAGGAGTACTCATGACCAATGGCAGGTGGCCGGATTTGAGTGGTTTTATACTCGTAAAATCTTGATGAGATTTAGAGTGTGTGTGTGTGTGTGTGTGTGTGTGTGTGTGTGTATAGGTGTGCATATACACTGCTTGAAATACTCTTTATTCACATTTAAGCATTTCCTGCTTTAAATGCATTTCTCTATTGGTTTTGATGCATGCGAAGAGTCGAGACTATCTTCCATATCATCTAAATGTTTTAGTAAGGTTATTATCATTATTTGGAAACAATAAGCATGGACATTAAACTAATGATTCAAACTGATTGGACATGGAAACTATTTGAAATGGCATGGTATGAATTTCAGAATATATTACACTACTTATTTGGCATCATATGACACAAAATTTCACAAGGTATGATAAATTGTCCCTTTTAAAGTTAGAATTGCATAAACTTGTGCGTTGATGATGAAACTACCTACACAAGCGAAAGCTTGCTGAGATATTGTACTTGTTTACAATATCGTAGGTTCGAAAGACTCTAGCAAAGGGAAAGGCACATAGTTTTGACTTGGAAGCTACAGGGAAGCTATTTTGAGTAAAGGTGAGGTATATGTAAAGATTTCTGAAGGTTCTTACAACTCTTATGTAATTAAAATTGTTTCATGACTATTAGAAATGGACATGTGAATGTGTACTTATTACCGTTTGACACAAATGGCTATGACTGGAGTGATCCTAAGTATACATGTCAATTACCTAGCCTTTTTGGCTCAACCAAAATATTTTATTTATCTAAATTAAACATAAATGTGTATGCTAGTATTTGGAGGGAGACATAGTCTCCATTATGGATAGTTTTATGTACGTTATGATTGTCAGGTGTCATATTGCATACGTTAAATGCACGAGGCCTGAAATACAGGGGAGACTCTGCCAGATTTTTGGTAGGAATGTGATGTTCATTCCTCTGAAAATCATTGTTTTTAATAATAATAAAAAAGACACTCGGGATTTTAAAGGTATTCTTTTCAAAGTTATTCTTCGGCTATTTGGTTTTGAACAGTTTTAAAAAGCATTGGGGCCCCACAAAGCAAAAAGATTTATGAAAAAGTGTTAGAAAAAACTAGGATGTCACAGTTGGTATCAGAGCCCAGTCACTCTTCTCATAGCTAGTCAAACATGTCCTAAGTCATGAATTTTTTAATTATTATTAAATGATTAGAAAGAAAAAGTAATGTCCATTGGGTAAATCTTGGACAGATGGCCCCTAAAAGGAGAACAAGGTCCACTCCCACTACACCTACTGTATCTTCTGAGTCCTCAGGACAAGGAAATCAAGTGGCAGAGATCGTGGCGCAGGTGATTCAGGCTTTGTTGCCACATTTACCACAGAGGCCGACATCGACACCACAAGTAGTGTCACATGTACCAACACCACCAGTAGTGTCATAAATACCAACACCAGCAATATCACAGATACCTTCACCAATAGTATCACAGGCACAGCCACCAACAGCATCACAGGCACCGCCACCAACAGCATCACAGGCACCACAACCAATAGCTATACAGAGCACTGTTGGCATTGGTCAGAAAGAGAGTTCAAAAAGGGCAGACAAACTTCTAGAGCGGTTCCAGCGTATGGTGCCAACATTCACTGGTGAGGGTGAAGTTGAGGCTGTAGAAAGATGGATTTTTGCAGTTGAAAAGGCCTTTAAGGCTATGGAAGTACCTAGTACCTACTAACAAATAGGTACGGGTTGCAACGTATATACTGACAAAGGAAGCCAGGTTTTGGTGGCAGACAGCTGAGAGGACTCATTTTTCTGGAGATGTGATTTCATGGGAGGATTTTAAAAAAGTATTCAATGATAAGTATTTTCCACTTCATGTACAAAAGGAAAAGGAGATAGAATTTATAGAATTAAAACAAAGGAATCTCATAGTTCAGCAATACAAACAGCGGTTCACATGATTGAGGAGATTTGTTCTGAATGCAGGCATGACTGACTCTCAGATCGCAGATAGATTTGTTTATGGTTTGAATCTGACATTGAGAAATTTGGTGTTATTGACGCAGCCAACCACAGTGGCTAAGGCAGATGAGGTTGCTGCTACTATGCAACAAGATCTTATATATGGTAGAGCAGAGAAGGAGAGTGAACAATATGCTAGTGGTTCTGGATACACTGACAAGGGAAAGAGGCATTTCTCCTTTTCCCAGACTCAGAGGCCCCATTCACAATAATAGCCCACAGGACATAGTAGAAGTCCAATTAAGAAGTTTTATCGGAGGTGTAAGAAGACCTATTTTGGCGAGAGTTGCTCAAGACCAGGACAAAGAACACTACAACATCATCAACATCAATATCAATATCAAAGGCAGAGGTCACCTATACGATGTTACATATGCAATGAGCTTGGGCATATATCCAGAGATTGTCCTAAGAGGGTAGGAAACAGGCAGTTTGACAACGTGACTAAGCCAAATGAGACCCCTCACATCCAAGGGCGGGTTTATGCTATTACAACAAAGCCAGCACAATCATCAGATGCGGTGATTGAATGTACAATTCTTGTTGTAAATCAACATGCAAAGGTCTTATTTGATGCAGGATCTACGCATTCTTTTATTTCTTGTGTGTTTGCTTTATGTGTGGAATTGCATGTACATACTATGGGGTTCGGGTTAGACGTGATGACTCTACTGGGAGAGTTGATACTAGCAGAACAGTTCATTCAGGAGGTGCCTATTGTTATCATGAGTGAAAGGATGGATGGGGACTTTGTCCTCATTGATATGGTGGATTTTGACATCATCTTAGGCATTGACTAGTTGGTAAGATTTTGGGCAATGGTGGACTGCAGAAAGAAGAGGATTACATTCTCCCCATAGGGTCACCCAACAGTCTCATTTCAGGGGAGACAAGATATAACAGGAGCATGTTTTATTTCAGCTTTAAAGGCGAATGGACACATTTGGAAGGGGTGTCGAGTGTTTCTGGCTAGTGTGATAGCAGTAGATGCTAATATACCTCAAATTGAGAAGTTAGATGTGGTCAATGAGTTCCAATACGTCTTTCTAGAGGAGCTTTCAAGACTACCACCGTGAAGAGAAATTGGCTTCACCATCAAGTTACTGCCAGGTACGGCTCCTATCTCTAAGGCACCATATAGGATGGCACCTGCTGAGTTGAAGGAGCTTAGAACACAACTCCAGAAATTGCTAGACAAATGATTCATTAGACCTAGTGGATCACCTTGGGGAGCACCAGTCCTTTTTGTGAAGAAGAAGGATGGATCAATGCGTCTTTGCATTAATTATCGTATGTTGAATAGTGTGACTGTGAAGAACCGCTACCCATTACCCAGAATTGATGACCTTTTTTATCAGCTTCAATCAGCACAGATCTTTTCGAAGATTGATTTGAGGTCAAGGTATCATCAGTTGAGAATTAGAGACTTGGACATCTCTAAGACGGCATTTAGGACGCATTATGGTCATTATAAGTTTTTAGTAATGTCATTTGGTCTAACAAATGCGCTTGCAGTTTTCATGGATCTTATGAACCGGGTCTTCCGAGCCTACTTGGATAAGTTTGTGATTCTGTTTATAGACACATTCTTGTGTACTCTGCAAGCAAGGAGGAGCATAATGAGCACTTACGCATTGTTTTGGACACATTACGAACTCATCAATTGTTTGCCAAGTTCAGCAAGTGTGAGTTCTGGTTGGAGAAGTGAATTTCCTTGGCCACGTTATCTCAAAGAATGGAGTGGCCTTTGACCCAACAAAGGTGGAGGCAGTGATGGGTTGGGATTAGCCCAAAATAGTGACTGAAATTCGTAGTTTCCTTAGTCTCGCAGGCTATTATCGCAGATTTATTTAGGGGTTCTCAAGAATCGCCATGCCTTTAACAGCATTAACTAGGAAAGACACGAAGTTTATATGGACCGATGCATGTGAGATGAGCTTTCAGGAGCTCAAGAGGAGACTTACCTCCGCACCAATATCGACCTTACCAACGGGCCTCGGTGGTTTCATTGTATATTGCGATGCTTCTAGTAAGGGACTTGGGGCAGTGCTAATGCAGCATGACCAGGTGATTGCCTATGCATCACGACAATTAAAGACACATGAGGTAAATTACTCTACACATGACTTGGAATTAGCAGCAGTGGTTTTTGCATTGAAGTTATGGCGGCACTACCTTTATGGAGAGAAATTTGAGATTTTCTCAGATCATAAGAGTCTTAAATATTTCTTCACAAAGAGTGACTTGAATCTGAGACAAAGGAGGTGGATGAAGTATCTTAAGGATTATGACTTCATGATATGATATCATTCAAGGAAAGCAAATGTAGTGGCCGATGCCTTGAGTAGAAAGTCAAGGTCAACGGTGATAAGCTGGAGGAAGGTGAGGATGACGTTAAGTCATCATGCCCCTTATGCCTTGGGCGACACACTTGCTATAATGGCCAGGACAAAGGGTTGCAATCCCGCTAGGGTGAGCTAACCCCAAAAATGCAAATTTATCAGTTAAGTCGATGTTCACTGACAGAGTCATACAAGCACAGGCAGAGGATGATGAAACCTAGGACTTGTGTGGCAAGACATGTTTTGCCAGAGGACAGGATACATGTGTACGTTTTCAAGGCAAGTTGGTAGTTCCAGTAGTTGATGGCTTGAGGGGAGAGCTACTTCAGGAGGCACATCAATCACAATTCAATATTCACCCAGGGGGTACGAAGATGTACCAGGACATGAGGCAGAATTTTTGGTGGAATGGGATGAAGAAGGACATTGGTGAGTGTATAGCACGGTGTTTGACTTGTCAGCAAGTCAAGGCAGAACATCAGAGGCCAGCAGGTATGTTGCAAACCTTAGAGCTTCCTAAGTGGAAGTGGGACCACATTACTATGGATTTCATTGTGGGTTTGCCTAGGACAACAAGTGGGCATGATATGATATGGGTAATAGTGGATAGATTAACTAAGTCTGCTAATTTCCTTCCCATTCGACAAACTCAGTCTGTTGATAGCTTGGCAAAGTTATATGTTAAGGAAATCGTGACTTTGCATGGTACCCCTCTAATTATTATCTCTGACAGGGATAGTAGATTCACCTCAAAGTATTGGCAGAGTGTACAGGGAGCATTGGGATCGGCATTGAGATTTAGCATTGCCTTTCACCCACAAACAGATGGTCAATCAGAGAGGACCGTCCAGACTATAGAAGACATGTTGAGGTCATGTGCCATTGATTGGAAGGGCAGTTGGGATGAGCACTTACCACTAGTGGAGTTTGCTTACAACAACAGCTTTCATGCAAGTATTCTCCTTATGAGGCACTCTATGGAAGACCATGCCGATCACCTATATGTTGGAGTGACATTGGCGAGAGGCGATTGTTGAAGTCTAAGATAGTTGAACAGTGTGCAGAGAAAGTTCGATTAATCCAAAAGCGATTGTTGACTGCTCATAGCCGCTAGAAGAGTTATGCCTACAAGGGCTGTAGACATGTAGAGTTTGTAGTGGGAGACCATGTTTTCTTGAAGATTTCTCCAATGAAGGCTGTGATGAGGTTTGGAGTTAAAGGAAAGTTGAGCCCTCGGTACATTGGACCCTTTGAGATCTTAAAAAGGATTAGGCTTGTAGCCTATCAGTTGGCTTTACCACCGTGACTAGCAGGTGTTCATGATGTTTTTCATATATCAATGTTGAGGAAATATATGGCAGATCCTTCACACATATTACAACAAATTCCTACAGAGCTACGTCCACATCTAACCTTTGAGGAAAGAGCTATACAGATTTTAGATCATAAGACACAGGAACTGAGAAGTAGAACTATTCCATTGGTCAAGGTTCCTTGGCAACACCATTCAATGGAAGAGGCAACCTGGGAGATGGAAGAGCAGATGCGACAGACACATCCTGAACTTTTTAAGGAATGATGTAAGAAAAATTTCGAGGACGAAATTTCTATAAGGGGAGAAGAATGTAAGAACTTTGAAAAAAAAAAGGGCTTAAAATAGAGGGGGGTCGTAATTGATACGGACACCCCCCCCCCCCACTTAAAGAAAAGAAGAACAGACCGTTAGGTCTATTCTCAACGCGAGTGAGAGAGGGAGAAGAAAAGAGGGAAAAGAGGAAGAGAGAGTGATGGAGAAGGAGAAGAGAGTGGGGGAGAAGGAGAGAGGAGAAAGGAGAAAGGAGGGGAGGAAACGACCCATCCTCCACCCTCCATTTCTCTCATCGACTGAGAGAGGAGGAGATCGACGGTGGAGAAGCATTGACGGTCTCCAGAAAAGACAGAGTGGACGGCATCATTGATCGATGATCGGTGCCATTCATTGTCTTCCCTGGCTACCACGAGCAAAAGCCCTACAGTTGCTCGTTGATTTAGCAAGTTTTGGTAGGAGGGAAAGGGAGAAAATAGTACCGATAATGGGATTTGCCGGCGACGGGAAAATCAATGGCAATCTCATTTTTCGGTGACAATTGGAGGTTGAAGACACTCCTTAAGGGTAAGATCTAGGATACCCATCTCTTGAATCTTGGTAGTTTGCAAAATTTATGTATTTTTAACCTAGATCTATAATTAGGGATGATCCAACTGTCCAATCCCTAATCTAAGCATAGGGATGAAAAATTAAAGACTTGATGTAGTCTAAATCATACTAGATTGACAGATCTAAGTGGGAAACCAATCGGACAATCTCGACCGTCCGATCGGGTACTATTTGCACAGTAAATCCTTGATGTCTGATTGATGATTAGACATCACCGATGAATCTTAGGACCCTAAATTAGGTAGGATATGACAAAAATTGGGAATGGATGGATGAACTGGCTATCTTGATTGGAAATGTGTAAATTTACTTGAAATTATGAAGATGTGGATTTGTATTGACAATGAATTCAAATTTTGATTTGGTTAGGTGATCGATAAGTGATTGAAGGAAGGATATAGCAAATTGTGGAGCACAAAAAGGGAGGTCGGTAGTTTGGACATCAATATGCTTGCTTGAATTGAAAGGAAAAAAAACCCCAATGATAACTATGCTATTATATTTGGAATTTACCTGAAACTTGATATTCTGATCTTTTTAGTTTATGCAACTATCAAAAAGGTATATTCATGAAATTTATTTAAAATGCCAAGTTTACTTTACTATCAGATTAAAAACTAATGCATAAAATTATATGGTTTTATCACTTTTACAGGCATGGGATGATGCTTAGTATTATTATATTATGACGGACATATTGGGGCTGGTGGACTCGGTGCTAGGAAGATTGAGGACTGATCATCATCTTTCTTTTGAAATTATATATGTATGGTGGATACTTGGCCAGAGGGACCTAATGCAAGCTCATATCATCATGGACAGGTCATGGCATGTGTGTCGTGTTTTCCATGAACACGGTGCAGAGGAGTCTATCCGTTTGGTATTGGCGTGATAGCCACGGACTTGATTGGTTCTTGTCCGTCGCATAGAGGTTCCATTATTTTCGGGTTTATATGTATATATTGCGCAACAGTGCAGGTGCAGGGCACCTTGGTATTTCAGGTCAATAATGAGTACTCATGACCAATGGCAGGTGGCCGGATTTGAGTGGTTTTATACTCGTAAAATCTTGATGAGATTTAGAGTATGTGTGTGTGTATAGACTTTAATAACAATTCTCAATTTTTTACTATATCTTTCAATGAGATGTTACTACTAATTACCATGCATCTCATATATGATGGAATATGAAAGCACTTCAAAATATAAATCTTAGAATCATCAACCTTTTGCTTGATGAAGCCAGTTTCTTCGAAGAGGTGTAAGATAGAGTGGTGTGAAAGCTTATTGTGAATTCACCCTCATTTTAGCATTGATTTACATTAGGAACAATGATCCAAGATGCACGTTCCTTATCATTCTCTAAAAGCATGACAACCAATTCAAGAAAAACTATCCATGGCTAGCAATTTATTTAATATTGAGAAAGACGTTGATCCTATATGTCAATTATGCAAGTAGGAATCAGAAATAACTAATCACCTTTTCTTTGATTGCTTATATATGGCTTGGGTTTGGCAATTTATTTTGTGGAGATTTGAGTCTTGTAGAAAAGCTTCTCACTCTCTCTTTGGAGAAGGATCTTGGATTTTTACTCATTTTAAAGATATGCACTACAACTATTAAACTTGACTTTTGTTCTTCTTTTTACTCGCCACAAAAAGTATTGCTATGGGTATAATCCTTCAAGATATTGTTTTGAGGAGTCATCACGAAATTGATAATGAGAGAAATTAAAAGATCCTTAATTTTTTGACATTAAACTTATTCCTATTGTCAAGCATACTATGACTTGATTCAAACTTAATTCTAATGCTTCTTTAGATGATAATTGTGATTCTATTAGGACTCTTACTGGAAACTCAATTGATAGCGTTGTTTAAGCCTTTTCTACGGAGGTGTCACAAGATGGTATCAGTATTCTTTAACTTACAGCTGAAACTATTAAATTCAAATGCCCTTGGAGAGCCATTAGAATCAAGAAATATATCTTAAAGGGAAATAATCACTTCCCTTATTAGAAAGTAACTTGTACACAGAGAGAAATCTCAACTGTCTTGGGGGACAGTCCGAGAAGGCCGGCTATTGTACGAGCAGTAGCTTTAACTCCATTGGGCCCGTTTTCCGGAACATCTTGACCGTTCACAGTCGCGACTTAGATGTGGCATGAAATGTTATCCATTTTGGATCTTTCTAACCCAGCACGGGCAGCACGGCAAACGAGGGTAATGTTGCCGGCAAGTGCAGGCCGACGAATACCGTTATCAGCGTTGAGAGCCTCTCACATGTCCACGCGCCCAATATCAAATACTTGGTTTCCTCCCAGTATAGAGGCCGCCATGAACCACCACATGCCTGGGGATTGGTTCTCCGTGCCGGATCTCAAGCTACGGGATCATCGTTTCACCGTCCCTCTCAATTACGAGGATATCGCCTCTAACAGCACCATTTCAGTTTTCGCTCGAGAAGTGGTTGCAGGTAATCGACACCAGACACCATCCATCCTTCCCTGCTAATAATACCAAAGAAAATGAGAATGTTTTCACTTTCGCATAGATGCCAGTTTCTTGTGGATTTTGAACCAGAAATGCATTCGTAAAATCTTGAGCTCTTTGCATTTACCAACACTAGATTGTCCTTGCAAAACGGCATAACCTAGTTAATTGTTTACGGAACACTAAAGAGAGATGAAGACAAGATAAGCAAGATTTCCCTAAACCTAAAACATTGCACTAGCTACATTACATTCTTTCACGACCAAAGATTTTCTGCTCCGTTAGCTCCTCTCTTGGCTACAAATTTCAGCATCTCCAACGCCATATGCTCTTCCTCTTCTTTCAGTTACAGGCTTATAAGAACTCACTACTTCACTGATTATCGGACTGTTAGGGTAAATTGCAGATAAAAAACTCCTATTTTCTTTTAGGTTGTGTGTGTTTTAGTCAACTTATTTCTTCTATATGAACCCTGACTCTACTATTCTTTGCAAATTCACACAAATAAAAGTATGCTTCACTTTAAAGCTATGATCTATGTTCTCTTTCTCGCCCAGTGATGTTTTTGAATTCGTTTTCACCGTCTTTCATCCAAGCGGGTTTGTTACAGTGGGGAAGGAAAACCAGCCGCTTCCATATCTATTATACTTACAAGGGGGACCCGGATTTGAGAGTCCAAGACCAACCGAAGCTAGTGGATGGCTGAAGAAAGCGTGTGAAGAGTACCGTGTTGTTTTGTTGGACCAGGCATGCTTTCTTCGACATACTCTTGTTATCTTTTCATATTGGCATTGGCAATTTGGACGATCTTCTTTCTTTATTTTTTGTCCTTAATTTTTGAGCTCATCGACTAGTTTCGTGTTTAGCAGCGAGGAACAGGCTTGTCAACTCCTTTGACTGTATCATCTCTCTTACAAATTGCATCTGCAGAGAAGCTGGCTGACTACTTGAGACACTTTCGAGCTGATAGTATAGTGAAAGATGCTGAATTTATGCGTGTACACCTTGTCCCAGATGCTGGACCTTGGACGGTTTTAGGACAGGTACTGGGCTCGGTCTTCTCCAACTCAAACGTTATGATATGATTCCAAGACTGCAAATATTCTTTGTTGCATATTTTCTTTTACCTGTCACTTCTACAGAGTAATACTTTTGGTAGAAGGAAACCGATGATTAATGGCAAATAATATGTTTCGATCTCCTTCTTGTAAGTATGAAAAAAGGGTTACCGGTGCTTGAAATGGAGTGAGCTACTTGAGATGAGATGATATGCGCCATATCACTGTTGCTTGTGCTTGAGCTGGGCTGAAATGAAGTGATATCTCCTCATCTCACTGTTAGTGGTGTTTGAGATCATCCTTGACCCAGCTTGAATAAGTGATATTCCAGTCATCTCAAGCCATATTGCATCTTAGTCAGCTCACTCCGTCTCAAGCAACACTAACACTGTGAAAACTTTATTTTGATATTTTTGGAAATTATGATTGGTTGCATACGGAAGTAGGTTTCTACCAGTTCCCATTACTGTATGTTGCATTCCCTTAAAAGTTGCAAGATTCATGTTCAGTTTATCATAAAGTGAGTGAAATTGTAGGGGACCCCAACATTAGATTGGCCTGTAGCCTACAAGCCTTTTAAGAAATCTGCTGTTCAGAGTTTGAACAAACGTATTAAACAAAGTTTAGATTACGTGTAAAAGTTTCTTTTAAGTTTTACTACGATCGAAGATAACTAATCTTTGTAATTGTTGCTTGACTAATTTATAATTTCCTTGCTATAATAGGAAGGCTTGTATGAGCAGAATTTCCATTTGGCTATTCTAATTGTTGTAACTATTACAGCACAGAAGCAATGTAATATCTTATATTTTAAGCACGATTATATTCTATAAAGAATTGTAAAGATATAGATTAGGTTCATGTTAAGCACAACACTAGAGGACCGAATCAATCGATACTCACCTGGATGGACACAGTGCGCAGAATCTGGCAAATAATTGAGTGGAAACTCTCAACGCAGAATTTGTTCTGTTTTCCGTCCCGGAATGGAATTTTTCTGAAATTCTATCCAGAATGGAACGGAATTGACCACTAACCATGTCGTAGTAGATAGGTGTGGAGGAATCTATCTTTGCCGCAGTCTGACACATAATGCATTTTCTAATACTGAACCATGTTGTAATTTGGTAGGGCATTAACTTCAATCATTTTTTCTCTGCATGATTATATTTTGATATGTTTTGCAGAATACTTAATTTGTCTGTTATTTTATGGAAGTATAGAGCAAACACGACGGACCTATAAGGGTCCCTATGTTAGTGTTAAACAGATATCCTACATTGGAAGATCTTTATAAACTAGAATTAATTATATCCCAATCGATATAATTTGTAAATCTTGTTTGTGCTGATTGTCTCTCACTGATTTGTTTTTTGTTAGAAATATGCATTCTTGAAAACAAGCTTCTTGCAATGCATGTCATATATTATTGACCATATTATTTATTCAGAAGTACTCACTTGTATTGCTTGTGTAGAGCTATGGTGGTTTTTGTGCAGTTACCTATTTGAGTTTTGCACCACAAGGCCTGAAATGCGTCCTGTTAACTGGTGGGCTTCCACCAATTGGGAATGGATGCACTGCAGATGCTGTGTATAGAGCTTGCTTTGAGCAGATCATACATCAGAATGAGAAGTACTACAAAAGATTCCCTCAGGATGTTGAAACTGTTCGTGAACTTGTGAATTACCTGACAGAAATTGAAGAAGGCGGAGTGAGTAGTCCTTGTCACCTGGCATATTGGTGCTACCCTTTAATGCCAAAGAAATTAGTTAATTGTTAATAGTCCTTATCCTCTCGATAGGTGTATCTTCCATCTGGAGGTGTATTAACCCCAAAGGGGTTGCAAACTCTGGGTCTTTCGGGGTTGGGATCTAGTGCTGGTTTTGAACGCTTGCATTACATGTAAGGCATGAGCATATGTTCTCTATGCATTTGTTTCTTAACCTTTCTTAACATTAATCAACTATCTACTTGCTATATAGGTTGGAGAGGGCTTGGGACCCTGCATTAATTCCAGGAGCACAGAAGCGCATCAGTTACTTTTTCTTGAAGGCTGTATGGAATCTTGCTTTACTCTGGTGTAATCCCTCCTTATATATTGAATTATATGGCAATTCATTTGAGTGGTGGTAGACATGACTGCTTGTTGGTGTTATGAAGGCTTAAGTCTAACTTTTTTTTTTTTCTTTTGCTTTTTGAATTTTGAACCCATGTACCCATGAGCAGCCTCAGTCCCATGACCTCCAGAACCCATGAGCATCAGTTACTTCTTCTTGAAGGCCGTTCAGAATCTTGTTTTACTCTGGTGTAATCCCTCTTTATATATTGAGATATGTGGCAATTTGTTTGAGTGGTGGTAGACATGACTGCTAGTTGTTGTTATGAAGGCTTACGTCTAAATATTTTTTTTTTTCCTTTTGAATTTGAACCCATGCACACATGAGCAGCCTCAATCCCATGACCTCCACGAAAGAGACCCCCTTCTTGCACCACTACTGCTGGTTGGTGTCATGAAGGCTTAACTGTAACTGTTAAGATAGACTAACTTTGCATAGAGAACAGAGCTGTGTATTTCTTAGGTGCATCCATGTATCCACAAGGACAGATGTGGTTAATGTGCACATATTCCACAAAAGTAAAGGTTTACAAAATGAATTTTAAAGGATGATCTATGGACCTGTGGCCTGCCATTTCTAAAGTGCCAACTGAAGTACAAGCTTTATGCTAGCATTGTCCTGACTTCTATCATGTACACCTGAACATTGGATGCTACTTTTGGGTCTAATGATCCCAACCTAATTTATGGTCAGTGCGAGATGTAACCTGGTTTCCATTTTATTTATTCGCATATCCATATCCATATCCTGCTTCTGAACTGTTATTTTGGTAGCTTAAACTTTTGCTGACCTGCTATCTTTTATTCATTTGTTTCTGTTTCTCAGTGTTCTTACTTAAAGGGCAACAGTTTACTGTAGTCTGAGTACATTTTCAACTGTTCTACAGTTTGACAACTGGTCGGCATTTGATACAAATCCACTTTATGCTCTTTTGCATGAGTCAATATACTGCCAAGTAATCTTCTTTATCCTCTTCTGCATATAGTTAACGCTGCACACTGTGTTTTGAGGCTCTCGCATGGTAGTCTGTCTGAATTTAATAGTTTCCATCCTTTTATTATGTCTAACTTGTTTACTGTGCCTGAAAAAAGGGTTTCTCATCATGTTGGTCTGCACATAGAATAAGGGGGGAATTCGAGAGTATGTTTGACGCAATCAAGGCTGCAAAAGAAGATCGCCCTGTCTTATTCACTGGAGAGGTAAACAGTGGAAGTAAATGTATTTTTAAACATAAGAAAAAACACATTTACTAGTTTCTTATTGAGCATCCTGCTTGGTAGCTGAAGGAAATTATGTGTGCATTTATTTCTTCAGCCAAAGTTACATTCTTTTTTCAGCTCCAAAGGACCAATGCCTTTATATTTTTCTTTGTTTTATTCTTTTCTTGAAAGGTGACAAGCTCATTGTTAAGACAGAAACTATATAGGGCTAGTAATTGTTGCAATCCTGAAACTGATCTATATAGGGCTAGTAATAGCTTGCAGACTAAACTTCAAGGAGCTGAATGTTTGTGCTGCCTGCATGAAATACCATTTGTTAACTTGCCTTCAATGCAAAAAACTTCTACCTCACTCATTAGCTAAAAACATGGGCTCCCATCAGCCGCAGCAGAATTATCTCTGCATCATTGACATCCGCTACACCAATCAGATTTGAGAAACTTTTGTCACATTACTGATGCTAGGCATTTGAGTAGAGACTCTAGACCAGCAGATGATATAGAAGGCAAGTACCTGGAAGGATTTGTGAGCATCCAAAATCTGTCATGCATATGAGAGGAGAGAGGAGGGATCCAGTGGTGGGCACTGTTTATGCGGTACTGTTCACCTGAACAGTTACTGCACTATTGTTCATGCGGTACCATTCACACAGGTGTTTATGGGAAGTTTGAACTGTTTAGGAGTTTACCAATCTTCTTTGCTTCTGTAGGAGTTTGATTCAGAAGGTTTTATATTTCTTTAGGAGATGTGTTTGGGAGTCAACTGCTAGTGGGAGTCCTAATAATAGGGAATCTTGTACATACATAGTGCAGTTAAAATTAAAAGGTTCTGCATAAGATTGATGTTTTTCTTGGCTTCTACTTTTCTTCTTCTCCTTCTACTTCTTCAATTTTTCTTCTTTCACTTTTTTTCGCTTTTTAAATAAGAGTTGGAAAAGAACACGACTCTCAAGGACTTTTGTAAGCAGAAGTCATGGTTGCAAAAACTCGTGATTTCAGTACTCTTTGTGCATGGTTCTTTTTTGCGTGAAATATGTCCAACAGTATCCGTACCTTCCCTAGATCCTAAGTATTTTGAGCCGGAAACGAGAGTAGAACTGTTATTAAAATATTGTTTCAGAAACAAGCACTAGATCAACATCTATCATCTTTAAAAATACTAACTCCAATGGCCTGCTTCATCCATGGAACAATCAATTTGAATTTTAACTAGAAGTGAGGCTAGTGGAGGCAGATTGTAATGCACCAAGTGCAGATTCTAGGGGCTGTGAGAAACAACTGTATAAGACAGCCTCTGTATGCATTAGCAAGATCTTGTAATGTGTAACACACCCTGTTTTTCTAATCAAGGTCTGCTGACTCGTGCATAACTTCTCTGAGAGGTACTTGATTTGCAAGAAGCCACATCAAGGAAAGATTTGTTTTTGCCTTTGTTGCAACTCAGGAGTTAGCTGGATGCTTTGACTAAAAGGGCAGTTGGGTGCACAAAGCTCCCGTGCATGCGGGGTCCGGGGAAGGGGTGGACCACAATGGTCTATAGTACACAGCCTTAACTTGCATTTTTGCTAGAGGTTGTTTCCACGCCTCGAACCTGTGACCTCAAGGTCACATGACGACAAGTTTACCATTGCGGCAAGGCTTCCCTTCAGTTGCATGCTTTGACTGCTTAGGATAAATGCATGGAGATCTTTTTTGAACCCTTGATGTAAGAAACATGAAAAATAGAGGGTTAGAACCTTTCACTTTACATTCTGTCTGTGCTAGCTAAGCTAAGCTCAGTCTCAGTCTTGCTGCTTTAGTAGAGCTGGTGGCTTAACAAAGAGAGTAAGGGGAAGAATGAATTCCTGTGCGCCAGCAGCTAATGAATTTGGTGCTATTTATTCTGTTGTAATGCTAGCAAAAGGCTTTAAATGAATACCTAGCTTAAAGGGAATGGGAATAAACTGGGGATGCCCTCAAGACAATCTTAAAGTTCACTAGCATGAATCCCTGGAAGAAGTTGACCTTTCATGGAAAATTGTTACCGGTTAATTTACGGAAAAAGGTGAGCCAAGAAATTTAATAATTGCGACCTGGAGGTCAGACCTTTCTCTGTACAACAAAACAGTATAATTCTTTATTGGATCTCAGTCTTCAGCTAATAGACATAGTTAAATCCTACTTGGGTCTTACGCTTTGGCTAATACAGATAAAATTAGTCTTCAAACTATTACCTAATATCTGGTTAATTGTCTGCTTGGGTTAGACATGGTTCAGCGTCTACTTGGGTCTTATTCTTTAGCTGATATAGATACAAATTAGTTGTCTCACTGTTTCCCTATATAAATAAAAGGTGTGATTTTTCGTGGGTCTCAGTTTTCAGCTAACACATATTGTCTACTTGGATCTTACTCTTTAGCTAATACAGATAAAATTAGTCTTCACACTTTTATTCAATATCTGGTTGCTTCTTAGTCTTTAGCTGATACAGAAACAAATTACTCTATCCATGCCCGTTACTCAATTGATATCCTTTATAGATTACTAGAACAGTCTCATTTAAAGTTAATATAGTCAATCTTATGGTGGAGGGCGAACGTTGAGTGCTGGAAGTTATGTGTTTATAAGGGATGGAATATTAGAGATTGTCAATAAAATGGAGATAGGAAGAGACAGCAGTGGATCAGGAGGCTTTACTGAGTGAAAAGAATGGAAAAGAAAGGGAAAGTATAGGATTAGAAAGTAGGGGGGTGTGTGTGATCACAAGGCTTGCATCTTATTATGTAGCTAATACATATACGTCAAGTCATGCTATTTCCCAATTCACATCCCAATTGTTAAAGATCACTGTTGGATGTTAGTTTATTTTAGTTAATAATTCAGTTTATGGCCTATGCAGATGATTTTCCCGTGGATGTTTGATGAGATTCATGCTTTGAGGCCTTTCAAGGAAGCTGCTCATTTGTTGGCTGCAACGGAGGATTGGCCTCCACTATATAATGTTGCTTCATTGAATAAAAACAAGGTGCGTACTTGTTCTCTTTCTCTTTACTCTACATTTTATTGATACTAACTGATATAGGACAGCATGCAAAATGGCCTAATTAATATGGTGAGATCTTATTAGAATCAATTTAAATAAAAATATCAATTAAACTATCACTAGCACTTTTGACATGCAGAAAAACAATCTTAATAAGCATGAATGGCCTACAATAAAGTACATGATCTTCATATAATCCCAGATCTCTACCGATTAAGGTAAGGTCAAAGCTTCAATCTAGATCATCCCTCTAATTGATGAATGGTCCTAATTAAGCTCTGATCCAGGGTTTTCAAGGAATTTAACGTAGGATAACAATTAAAAATTATTACTAATGCAGTGATGTAACCACACAACATAGAAATCATATGAAAAAAGATAAAGTTGAAAAAAAAAAAACTAAATAACATATCAGATTGGAATGACATTTCCTTGACCTCGTACTGAATGTGGCTTCACACTCACTGGAAGGAAACTAGAATGAGGAATCCACCAAGTCCAACACAATGTCTATTCATTATTCATCAAAAGACGTCATATAAAAAGATAAAAGGATCTTAAGTAGGGGACATCCAACCCTAATCTAGAGAAAAAGACAAAATTACCCCTACTTAAGTCACAACACTAGTAAACCCAATGCCTTTAGTGGTAAATATCCCAATTAGAAGGAAAAAAAAAACAACTAAACTATAACATTAAAAAAAAAAGTGGGATGGTCCCCATCACTAAGTGGTATTAGGATCCTTTAGTCTTGATTTATAATCTCACTTCCTGACTAGATTTTCATCATCATAATCATCATCAAGACCTTATCCCATTTAGGCATCAGTCACATGAATCTTATTCCTCCATTCCCCTTTATTTAGTATCATTTCTTCATTTAGTCCCAGTGTTTTAAAATATATTCTTATCACTTCTATCCACATTCTTTTGGGTCCTATTAGAACCTTCAACTTGGATCGCCTCACTCCTAACTGGTGCCATTGTCGGTCTTCGCTGGACATGTCCAAATCGTCTAAGTCTAATTTCCCTTATCTTGTTACTTATTGGTGCTACTACTAAGTTTCCTCTTATGTTTTCATTTATAATTTTATCCTTTCTTGTCTTACCACTCATCCATCTCAATATCCATATTTCAGCAACGCTCATCCTATGTACATGTTGTTCCATAACTGCTCAACACGTTAATCCATGGAGTATGGCCGTCCTTACAACCATTCTATAGAATTTTCCTTTCAGTTTCAGTAGTACCTATAGATCATACAAAACTCCAGAGGCACATCTCCATTTGTTCCAACCCACTTGGATTCTTTGGGTAACCTCCCTCTCAATCTTTCTGCTCTCATAAATTATCGATCCCAAGTATCGCAAGTGGTTTTTTAGAGTGAATTCTTGGTTATCTATCCTTATTGATGCTCTACTCTCGCTCCTCTCCTTGCTAAAATTGCATTCCACATACTTTGACTTAGTTTGACTATTTTTAAATCTTTTAAATTCTAATGCATCTCTCCATGGTTCTAGCTTTGTGGTTACTCCCTCCCGTATCTTATCAATCAAAATTATATAATCTACAAATAACATACACCATAAAATCTCCTCGTGCAAATGTTTTGGTAACTCATTCATAACCAATGTGAAAAGGTACACGCTCAGTGCCGATCTTGGTGCAATCCTATAGTAATCGGAAATCAATGGTCTCTTTGCTAGTGGTTCTAACGGTTGTCACTGCTTCCTCATACATATCCTTATTTATGTCTATATACCCCTGTGAAACCCCTTTCTCACCCAACACCCACCATATTAACTCTTTGGAGACCCTATCGTAAGCTTTTTCTAAGTCAATAAAGACCATGTGGAGGTCCTTCCTCATCTCCCTATATTTCTCTATCGATTGTCTAAGTAGGAAAATAGCTTCAATGGTAGACCTCCCAGGCATGAAACCAAACTAGTACTCCTGTGCACTCACCTCATGCTGTATCCTCTTCTCAATTACCCTTTCAAAAAGTTTCATGGTATGGCTCAAAAGTTTGATCTCCCCATGTTTAGTGCAACCATGTATGTCTCCTTTATTCTTATGTATTGGTATACTATAGCTCTTCCTCCATTTATCTGGGATTTTCTTTGATTTTACAATCTTGTTAAATAACTTTGTCAACCAAACTACTCAAGTATCTCCCATATACTTCCAAACCTCTATTGGTATACAAGATCGGGCCCTAGGGCCTTTCTTGGTTGCATCTTTTTCGAGGTTTAATCCTAAGGTTGTATCTATAATGCCCGACGTTGTTTGGGTTTATGGTACTTTCAATTCCCATATTCTCAGGGTAATTGTCATTTAGCAATTTTTCAAAGTAACTTTCCCATCATTGTTTTATCTTGTTATCTTTGATTAGTACCCTTTGGTCATCACTTCTATTACGCTTAACATGGTCAAGTCCTTACTCTTTTGTTCTCTTACTTTTGCGAGTTTAAACACATCTTTCTTACCTTCTCTTGGTCTTAATCTATTATAGAGATCATCACATGCCTTGAGTTTAACCTCACTTACTACTCTCTTAGCAAACTTTTTAGCATTCTTATATTGCTCAAAGTTATCGTTATCTTTAGTTCTCTGCCATGCTTTAAAACACACTCGTTTCTCTAAGTTTCTTGTGTTGGTTGTCTTTTACTTTTAGATACTCCTAGGACATCTTTTGCCATTTTCTTAATGGACTTGGTGATATTAGTCCACATGGTGTTTACTTCTGTTTCATTGTTCCTTTTCCTTCTACCATTAACTTGTTTGTAAGTGATATTATCTTTACTCCTTTCGAGTTTTGCCACTTAGTTTTTGGACACTTATTAAGTTCATTTCCTTTCTTCCATATTTTAATGTAGATATCCATAGCCATTAACCTATATTGTGAGTTTAGATTTTCACCCGGTATCACCATACAATCCTTGCACATTGATCTTTTAGAATTCCTAAGTAGAAAAAAGTCTATTTGGCTTTTATATGGTCCACTTTTAAAGGTAAGTGTTACTCCCTTTTCTTAAAGTATGTGTTTGTTATAGATAGGTTATATGTTAAAGCAAAATCAAGGATAGTTTCTCCCATTTCATTTTTTTTCTCCAATATCATACCCTCCATGTACCGTATCACATCCTTCATTTTCTTTTCCTTCATGACCATTAAAGTCTGCTCTTATAAATATTCCCTATATCTTGCATGACTCCTTCCATATCTTTCTAGAACTGTCTTCTAATTCTATATTCTAACTCTACTATAAGTACATATGCACTTATAACATTTATGATATTCTCTCTTAGAGCAAGTTTTATCAGTATAATCCTATCAGTGGTTCTTTTAACATTTACAACTTTCTCCTTTAATGCTTTATCTACCACAATCACGGCACCATTTCTGTTATTGTCCTTTCCTACGTACCAGAGCTTATACCCATTGATTTCTCTAGTTATAGCTCTTTTCTATTTGGCTTCTTGAATACAAGCGATATTGACTCTCCTTCATTTCATCGTATCTACTAACTCCAAACTCTTGCATGTCAATGTGCCTATATTCCATGTGGTGAGAGGGGGGAAGGGGGGGGCAGCACCGGTGCACGAAGCTCCCGCCTATGCGGGGTCCTGGGAAGGGGTGGACCACAAGGGCCTATAGTAGGCAGCCTTACCTTGCATTTTGCAAGAGGCTGATTCCATGCCTTAAACACGTGACCTCAAGGTCATATGACGACAAATTTTACCATTGCGTCTCTTGACCTCGCTTATTTATTTGCACACCTCCCAAATGACACGGGAACCCTTGCATACTTTTCACAGCACCTGGGTTCTGAGCAATGCGTTGCTTTCGAGGGAACACTTTAGTAGCTCTTATCTATTTTCCACTGCATTCGGGATCTGATGTAGCACATCGCTTCTAGGGAACGCCTTAGTAGCTCTTATCCATTTTCCACTTCATATAGGATTCAATGCAGCACGTCGCTTATGGGGAATGTCCTAGCTTGAGGGAAAATAAAAAATCAATTCATGCATGGGGTTTGCCAAGGGTTTTACATGCCGATTGGCACCTGATGCAAAACCCTCCTACTTTAATTCTGAAAGCTTCAAATGTACATTTATGGTACTTTCTCTGTTTACGTGAAATCCTGTGGTATGGAGCATACTATACATATTCCTCCAACATATAAATCAAAATCCCCATCCAACCAGTTGTTTGTGCTAATGAAAATAATTTTAGAGAAAGGATTTGCCAGTTGTTTTTCAATAAGCACACAACTTCCATTGTCATTGAGTTGCTTGTGACAAATTGGGGCTGTTATAATTGAACAGTTTGTTATTGCAATTAAGTTATCCCTAGTAGTACAACTTTTGGCAAGGAAAGTTGTACTCCTCGGTGTCCAGAGATTGGTCTTGCAACGCCTTATTTCTCCATGACAAAGAGTTTCCACCAGCTTTGGAATAAAAGTCAACAGTCAAACACCAAGGATGGGAGATTCAGGCAGCATCTTATAATCTTATCTATCCTGAAATCAGTTAGTGGGGTTTCTGTAAAGAATCAAAAGCCAAAGTAAAAAATCTGATTCGTCCAAATGCAGTACGCAACTCCTTTTTAATCTTAATTATCTTAGAAAAGATAGGTTTTCTCACGGAGTTTCATATTGCAGGACAACAGTTTTAAATCTTGCAACAAAATGCAATTCAAAAACTTTGATTCAAGAAGATGAGTGCCATGTAGTCTTCTCTTCACCTTTGATTAGAATCTCAACCCTACTTTGCTGCTGAGAGATTAACCATGCTTTTCTTCTCCTTTGACCACGTGTCTACTCCAATTTCTTGTTTGCAAGTGGGTTGTGGCTCTCTGTTACTTTGTTGACCTCCTGTGCTGTCATGACCCCAATCCTCGGGGGCCACGATTAGGCTTAATCAAGCCTAACGATTGGCCAAGCTAGGCCTACGTAGCCTTGCTTCTTTTTTTTCTCTCATAATTTATATCACAGCGGAAGTGTTGAGAGAGCTAGGTGATCTGGTCCTGTGCAAGTCACAGTTTACTAGTAAAATATTTTTCTCCTTTAACAACCAGGTCCTACCGAAATTTCGGCAGAGTCTCCCCTGTTTTTCAGACTTATGGATTTGACGCATGTTATGCGGTTCACTATAATTTCCTGAAGGGAGACTCAGTCTCCATACTATCTATCATAATAAAACATATATGATGCATAAGGATCAATGTCAAAAATAAGACAGCGCATATATACATGTAGATATATACAACTCAAAATTTAACATCTTCAAGCAAGCTTTCTTCAATTCACTCAAAGACCTTTCTCTTCTTTGCCTGACTGGTACCTGCAAAATAATAAGGTGAGCTGCGAAGCCTAGTAAGGGAAAAGAACTAAACCCATGCATATCCAATCATTCTCATTGTTACGCTTAAAAACACATTCAATATAACATGAGCATTCATTTCCATTTTAACTAGTCATATACAACGTAGTTAGCATGTGCTATCAAGTAAGGCCTATAGGTATTAGAGTAGAATTACAGTTTTTCCCCAAATTCCAATATGACGCAACAGTCATCGCATGCAAACAAGCACACCCCATAAGGATTTCCAATTCGTGTCCAACCACAGGACATTTAATAGATGAGTGACTAAGTCATGGACCTCATTCTAAAGTTAAATGCAAACTATAAGCGTTGCGTCCAACAAAGCTACATACTCATTGATGATTTTCTCAATAATATTAAACATGCCTAGCATTACACCAGGATTCACTAGTCATCTCCCTCAAGGATTACCATCTTGGGCGGCCCACTATGTGTATCATCATCAAGGCAGCCAGACCCTCAGGATTTACCATCTTGGGCAGCACCAAAGTCAGGTTCCCTCAGGATTTACCATCTTGGGTGGCTCCACCTTAGTCGAAATCAACTAAGCAGCCCTTTCCCTCAGGATTTACCATCTTGGATAACTCAAGAGGCCAGCTCATCCCTCAGGGTTTACCATTTTGGGCGGCTCCACCGTGATCCCAAAAGACCAGGCAGCCCTTTCCCTCAACAATTACCATCTTGGGAGGCTCAATACCTGATAGCTCATCCCTCAGGGTTTACCATCTTGGGCGGCTCCACCATGATTCCAAAGAACCAGGCAGCCCTTTCCCTCAAGGTTTACCGTCTTAGGCGGCTTCACCTTAGTTGCAAGCAACCAGGTAGCCCTTTCCCTCAGGAATTACCATATTGGAAAGCGTCATCATAGCTTACTGGGCGGCCCTCAGGGCTTACTATCTTGGGCTTGACCATTTTATAACAGTTTGCATCATCACAACAGTTAAGCATAGTAAATCGTACTATAACATGTCCTTTTTAATAAGAAATTACAATTTCTATCATCCATTGAACCAAGGTGACAATATATACATTTTACACATGCATAAAGTTAATTTCAAGAGAGCAGATCAACAAGAATTTAAGGAAGGAAAGGGTTTAGGGTACTTACCTGCTCTCCAAGTACAACTCAAGGTTCTACTACTAGAACTGTTCACACTGCTCTCAAACCTCTGCAATAAATACAAGTTCTAAGTTAATTTCAGAATTTCATGTCATTTTGTATAATCACTTCTAGCTCTATATTCACAATGTTCTTGATCTAACCTCATATATCTAAATTAAGGATTTGCACACTAATTGGTCGCTATCCAATAGGATTAGCACCATTGGTCTTACATCGATGGTCTAGATCAAGCACGTACCTCTAGAAGTTTCAATTCAATGCTTTTAGCCATAATTCATGGTCTGATATCCTTTCCAGACCTCTGACATTCGCTGATCAAGTATTGGACGGCCAGATAGGATCTCTCATCAATTTATCTATAATTAGTCAGTCATTTCTGTGATAATTCATCACCAATGGTTACTCGAAGTTATATTTGACCTAAATTTACCTCCCGATCACATTTTTAACAGTCGGATGTTAAGGTTTCAAAATTTCCCTATGCATTAACAAGCAATTTCGTGGATCAATCGATTCCTGATCGACGATCCGTCTTCGCGGATGAAAAGATTATGCGCGAATCGTCCATATCTGAAAATTTTCATTTTTCACATTTTTTTAGGGGTCGCCGGAAAATGTCATCGTCGCCAGAGAAGATGACCGGATTCCGGTCGTCGCTGGCGACATAGGTGACGTCATTTTTCAATGAAAATTCATGGGAATGCTCAGAATTTCTTGAATTTTTGTTTTCTAACGTTTTCCCCTTTCGATTTTTGCTAAAACTATCACTTTTTGCCGGATTTTTCAAGGGTTTTTAAACTTACCCTAGGTGCTGGTTTTTGAAGATTCCAGCGTTGTTTCTCCCCGGATTTTCATGAAACCAAAGAGGTTTCACTCATAAACATCTAAGGAACAATATGAACGGGTAGATTTTCAATCTAATCCCGTTTTGTTCCCTGTATGCCTTGAATCTGACGGTGTTTTTTCACTGTCCAGTCCTTCAGAAAACGCTGTATTTGCGTTGAAGAAGAAGGGGAAGAGTAGGGAGAGGTGGAAGCTTACCTGGGTTGAGCGTATACCAGTGCGACCCAAAGATGGTAACCCGCCTCCCTTCTCGTCGCAGTTGAAGCTGAGTTGCGTCTCGCCGAAAAGAATGGAGTTAAGGGAAACAAGGGGATGGGGAGAGGCAAGAGGGCAAGGAACTTGCCGGAAAGTGATCAGAAGAGGGGGGAGGACCAAGGAAATCGGGAATGGAGGATTGTCGGAAAAGTGCAAGGGGAGGAGGGTAGCCGGCTTTTCCTCCTTCCTGTCTGAAGACGCATGGGAGTAGAGCTCCACGCGGTGAGTTCCACTCCCGCGTGTAGAGTTGCTCCCATGTGTGGCTCTTTGGGTCACGCTTGGTAGAGGGGGTGCCATTATCAATTTGGACCCCCTCCACATTGATAGTAAAGTTCTTTATCTTTCGCTCTTGATCTCCGTTTCGCGCGTTCTTAGTGTCGTTGGAAAGCTCTCTCCGAGCACAGTGACATGGCATCATGGATTTCTAATGTTCGTGATTTTTACGTTTTACTCCACTATTTAGGGCATGGGCGTGACATGTGCCCTTGCTGGAGCTTCTTGTATGGTTTTTGGGCTGCCTATCTATCCTCAAGATATTCCCTCTTCTATGATTCACATTAAAATTTCTTTCAATCTTCATAATCTTATCCTTTTGTTGTTATTCCCATAGGTTTTAAGCTATGGGTTTTTTAACGTCACAACATTTCATTTCCTTATCACCAAAGCCTTATAAGTCCAATGATGCAAGGAGTCTCTCTTGTGGCTGACCAGAGTTCAAGGTTGTGCAGAGTCTGTGTATCTACCGTTAAATTTTTTTTTTTTTCTTCTTTGTTATCATTTTAATAAATGGGCTTTTGTGCTTCTTAATTTTTGTTTGAGATTTGTTCAGTTCCCTCTCACTAAAGCCTTCTAAGCACACTGACGGAGGAGTCTTTCACCTGGGTGACAGGAGTTCGAAACTGTGAATGGGTGTGTATGTCTATCACTAAAAAAAAATAAAAGTGCTTAGCTCTCTTCTTTCCTATCATTTCTATAATAGGAATTTGTGCTTCTTAGTTTCTGCTTTGAGACTTGTGTTATTTGGTCAAACACAAGGTTATACTTTGAAGTTCAGATCCTAACATCTCTATAATTCTATGTACCTTGTAAAAAGGCATCAAGCTTTGTTTCCACATTTTTGGCCCTAGGTTACTTGCCCATTCAATACAGAGTAGGGAAAAGGGGGTTGACGCTTTATTTTGATGTTTTTTCTATTGTATTAGCCTCCACGAAGCCAGGCTAATTTCTGAATATGTTGCCTGCTCATGCATCTTATAGTTTGTTCTATTCTCTAGACAATGACTGATATAAACATGCTGAAGCACTCCTTAGATTCGACATACATCTGAAGTTCAGAAAAGCTTGTATTGCTTTAAGGTTGACACATTACCTTTCTCCAGTGCTTCAGTCCTTTGGGTTTTAGGCAGCATATGATTCATCTACATGGGCAATTCCAGAGTCAAGAAGGAAAGCCTTGCCCTCTATATAGGAAAGAAGGAAGGCCATCCTACAAGCTTGCAGGCTGTGGTTTCTTATCAACATATTATTTTATCTTTCTTCATCTTTCAGGGAGTAACCAGTTGTTGCCACATTTTCATATAAACTTTACATAACAACAAATTGTGCTTGTGGTCATGGGTCTGCATGTACATATGTAATTTGTTCTTGGTATCATGCTGTCTAGTTAGCTGATTATTTGTTAAGGCTTCACCTGGTCAGTACACATCTTGTGGGCAAGCTGGATAAACAAAGATTCATGGTTGTACTTGATTAATCATTACTTTATGCTAATTGTTGTGAATTTTAATAAATCAAACCTTGGAATGTGAGTGTGTGAAAATAGCCAATATATACATAATTGTTAATTTTCAAGCAAATTATAACCTAAATTATAATTTAAAAGTATGTTTTGACTTTAGATCTCACAAAATATTCTTGCCAATCAGAAGAAGTCACTTAGAAGTGGGTAAATCTCTCATTAATATGTGAGTAGAATAATGTTCATCAAAGTCAAATTCTCACTTGTTAGACCAAAGAATGATAACTTAGAAAAGAAAATTCTGATAATGGTCTCATGAAAAGGGTATCAACTATTAGAGAATGTTACACTCTGCCAAAATCCTTATTCTTTTATTACCATATCCAAGCCATACTACTCCTAAGATCAGGACTTTTACTAAGATGAAACATAGGCTTAGGACAGGTTATCAAAGAAATTGATGTAAGGGTAAGCAAAGGTGTTTTGAAAAATATGTAATGGTCTTCTACTAGTGTATTTACTATCATCTTTTCTACACATGAGAGAATATTTTTCTTTCCATTGACTGTCTTTCTTTTTTCACTATTCTTTTCCACTTTTCCTTTGACTTTTGAATATAGCCTTTTTTTGAATTTTTCTTCTTTGCAGCCTTTTGATGTTCATCTCTTGAATTGTATTCTTTATATTTATTTTCAAGATACTCTTTCAATCATCTCTACATATTTCCAAAACAATTGGATATTGAATATATTATAGGGGATAAATATGGGTAAAAGTTGATTGACTAACAAAGAAAAGGCTTAATATAAAGACAAGGGATTAACTAGCGAATGAATAATTTAGACAAGGTTAAAGGCTCTAGGTTAAACAAAGATGACCTCCATCATTTCCTAGGTTTCATATGACTTAAAAATGACCATAAACTCTAAAATATGTGGTATAGTCTTTTATATAAACTCTTAATAGTTGATCAAGATAAGAATAATGAGATTGACTAAGAATTTATGTCTTCTAAAGAAAAATTTAGAATTTTTTATAACTCTAAAAAAGAAAGATTGGCTCTAAACTCACATGAGTTATAAGTCTCTAAGATCTTCTTCATGGCTACTTGTATATTAATTATTTCGAGTTTAATTTTCATGAAAAACTTTAGAAAAATATACAAATACATTAGTAAGCTAAAGTTAAAAAATATACTGAATATTTGAAAATTCGAATTCTCAGAACTTTCCATAAAATTTTCAAATTTTTTTTTTTTCCAAAGAAATGAAGAAAAGACTCCAAAAATAAGCAAAAAGACTTTGGACACATCAAATTTGAAAAACCATACCCACAGACATTGTTCTCAGTGTTTTAAAATACAAGTATGGACGAATGAAATAACTAAGTAAAGAGAGAAGGTTAGAAGGATAGTACCTACATGTCAGACATGGTGCATGAATTTGTGGATGTGGCAAAAAATGCAACTTAATGTACAATGCAAAAATGCAATGTAGTTAGACTAACTAAGCCTAAAAGACAATTGACCTGCAGTGGATTTCCTCCTCCTCATGGTTTCTCAACTCTAGAAATGGTTTCAACTACTGACCATTGACTTTGGAAAGTTCCCCATCTTTATCAATCTTAATGGCCCCATGAGGATAGATAGTTCTCATAATATATGGGCCAGTTCATTGAGATCATAACTTTCCTGGAAAGAGATGCTAACTGGAAAGAAGGACCTTCTGACCTCGTTCGAATGTTTTGCTTAGTATGGTTTTGTCATGAACCATCTTCATACGATCCTTGTGCTATTTGACACTATATGCATCTCACCTAATTTCCTCCAACTCTTGAAGTTAGTGCTTCTTGTGGGTTCCAGCTTTGTCGTGGTCAAAACTGAGTTGTTTAATCGCCCAGTAGGCCTTGTGGTTGAGCTCAACAGGTAAATGACAAGCCTTCCAAAGAAACTAGACGGTATGGGGACATACCAATAAGGGTCTTGTAAGCTATTCTATAAGGCCATAGCATATCATTTAGTCTAAGGGACTGATCTTTCCTACTGGAGTTCAATGTTTTCTCTAGTATGTGCTTAATTTCCCCATTGGACACAAGTTGTCCGTTAGTCTAGGGATGATAGGCCATTGCAACTCTATGGGTGACTCTATATTTCTTCGTGAGGGCCTCAAATACCCAATTGGAAAAATGCTTTCTTCTATTGTTGATAATAGCTGTGGCTTACCTAGGCATGAAAAGATGTCTCTTAAAAATTGGACCACCACCTTGTGATCATTGGTCTTACACCTTACAGCCTCTTCGCACATGAACACAGTCCACTCCTACTAGGATTTATAAAATCCCAAAAGAATTAGAGAATGAGCCATGAAATAGATGCCCCAAATGTTAAAAATTTTGATGATGAAAATGGGGTTTAGTGGCATCATGTCCCTACGGCCAATGTTCCCTAACTTGTTGCAGCTATCACTCACTTTACATGCAAGTATCTCTAAAAATAGGGGCCTAGTAAAATCTACACTGCAAAATTTTTGCAACAGTCATCGTGGCACTATAATGGTCCCCGCAAGCATGGTTGTGACAAAATGCGATGATTGTATTGTTCATTGTTAGGACCCTGCATACATGGGAGCTTCGTGCACTGGGGCTGCCTTTTTTGTCAGGATCACATCTCCTAATGATCTGATCGGGACAGTACTTTATTCAAGTACAGATTGTCCTAGAAAAAGCACTTAACCTTGATTTAAAACTTAGATATATCTCGTTTGGACCAATGTAATGGCATTTATCCTATAACAAGATGGTTTACAATTTGTGCATACTAAGGTAACTAGGAAACTTGTAGCAGTTGCTAATTCGAAAAAGTTCCTATAATAGGCACTAGTTCACTAGAAGATTCGACTATAAACCTAGAAAGGTGATCCGCTACTAAATTCTCAGAAACTTTCTTGTCCTGAATTTTCATGTCAAATTCTTGCAGTAGAAGAATTCATCGGATAAGTCTTGGTTTAGCATCCTTCTTGAGAAGAAGGTATTTCAATACAACGTGATCTTAATAAATTATCACCTTAGACCCTAAGAGATAGGAGCTAAACTTGTCCAAGGCGAAGACTGCTGCCAATAACTCTTTCTTCATAGTGAAATAGTTGAGCTGGGCACCATTCAAAGTCTTATTAGCATAATATGTCACATGGAAAGTTTGGCAATTTGCTGCCCTAGAACACCACCGATTGCGTAATTGGGAGTGTCACGCATGAACTCAAATGGTGCTCTCCAATCCACCGACCACATGATAGGCGCAAAGGTGAGGTCAACCTTAAGGTGTTCAAAGGCTCTTATATAATCTTCATCAAAGTCAAAATTCGCCTCCTTTGCAAGTAGATTACAAAGGAACCTACAAATTTTGCTGAAGACTTCGATGAACCTTCTATAGAATCTAGCATAGCCTAAAAACGAGTAGATCTCCTTCACCGTGTGAAATTACCCAAACACTGTCACTTTTTACCATGAAATGATATTTTGTCCAGTTTACTATTTTTTTTTCTTGACACCTCCCTAACACTAATGATAGGTGGGTCAAGCACTCATCAAAGGATGAACCAAATAGGGAAAAATCATCCATAAACACTTTTAGGAACCTCTCCACCATATTAGAGAAAATACTCATAATAAATCATTGAAAAGTAGTCGGTGCATTGTATAGCTCAATAGGCATGAGTTTATAGGGTGAAGGTCCTGAAAGGACAAGTGAAGTTAGTTTCTCTTGATCCTGCAGTACTATAAGAATTTGGTTGTAACCAGAATATCCATCAAGAAAGTAGTAATACTCATGTTCGGCTAACCTTTCTAGCATTTGGTTGATAAAAAGTAGAGGAAAGTGGTCTTTCCTCATGATAGAGTTCAGTTTATGGTAGTTGATAAAGACTCTCCACCCAGTGGTCTTGCGAGTGAGGACTAACTTATTCTCTTCATTCCTGACTACCATGACTCTAGATTTCTTAGGGACAACTTGAACATGATTGGCCTAGGCACAATTAGAAATGAGGTAGATTATGCCTACATCTAATAGCTTAAGCACATCTGCCCTAACTACTTCATGTGAGGGTTTCTCCTTTATGATTTCTGAGACATTTTTGCATTCTCTTCCAAGTGGATTCTGTGCATGTAAATAGTTGGGCTAATGCCCTTGATGTCCGAGATGGACTACCCCATTTCTGTCTTATGTTCCCTTAGAACATTAAGCTGCTTACCCTCTTGTTCTTTATCAAGATCTACAACGATGATTATATGCAAGGCTTCAGAGGGACTTCAAAATGCATATGTCCAATTACACACTGAGGGTTTTCCAAATCCCTCTGCCTGCAAACCTATCCTCTCGATAATTTAAATAAAGGTCAAAACCTTAAATTATTATTATTAAACATGCTTTATCTCTTTTATTTAGTAATTATTTAGATGATTGGTATAGTGGTCATCTCACTCTATTCCTCCCTTTATTAGAGGGAAGAGGGGGTGGCGTCTAAGTAGTGAGCTTAGATAGTTTCTCAAACTTAGCTTTAAGCTTTTTGGCAAGGGTTTTAGGTCTAATGTGGTTGTTTTCTCAAGTGGGTCCTCCTAAGTAGTTGAAAGTGGTGTAAGGAGCTCTACTTTTGGTTTTCGTTTTGGAGCATCCATTATCGCTGAAGCTTCAAGTAATGGGTTAACTTCCTCAATGCAACTATCTTGATCCATGAGTTGATCATAATCAAAAGATGAAAAGAAGGTATCATAAACTAGGCTTTCTATCAAATTGACGGTGAAAGATTATGTAGAGTCCATCTATTGTGCATTGAAAATATTGAACTCTAGTCTCATATTGCCGATTGATAGTTTTATGACACCTGTTGCTTTTTTCGCAAGTGCACGGGCTATTGTAGTATAGCGTGTGCAAGTACGGGTCAATCCCAAGGGGAGTCGACTTAAAAAGTGGGAGTTTAAATAAAATGGAATAAAGATTCAAATCTATTCAACTGCCAAAAATTGACAGAATTTCCAGTTTAAAAAGAAGAAAAATAAAGCAAATAACATGAAAAATCTACATCCCTAGCTTAATCACTGTCAATTTCTTCAAATATGGATTTGCTGGTTGGATTAGTTAGATTCCTCAAAATCTTAAATATCTGGAGTAAATGGTGATTTTGGGATTTGGATAGTTTAGATCACTTTCTGGATTTCAGATTAAAGATCAACGATGTTAATTGAGCTTAGGATGTCCTAAGAATGAAATCTAAAATTTAGTTGAAAATATAAGAAGAAACAGAGGAGAAATTGAGAGTTTTTGGTTGTTTAAGGCTAACCCGTTGATTGGGTTAAGCCTTAATCAATCTGGTTTGGATTGAGCAATTCCTGGATAAGTAGAATGAAGATAAAACAGAATTGGAATGGAAACAGGGACACAGAAGGAATTAAACCAGAACATCAAGGGGCAAAAACGAAATTTTCTTTGTTTTTCTGGTTTTTTAATGGAAATGAACAGAACTGCTGCGGGAGGAAGAAGACAATGAAGCAATGAAGGAAAGGGTGGAAAAAATGGAGTTTTGGGAAAAACCCAAATTGGGTTTTAATCCAAAATGACAATGGAATGCAAGGAATGAAAAAATTGGAAAAAGAAAGGTGAAACCAAAGGGGAGCGAGGAGAGAAAAAGCTGGTTTTCTAAGAGAGCCGAGAGAGATGAGAAAGATGGTGAAACAGGGAGAAGAGGAGATGGTGTAGTGGAGCAGAGGAGCAGAGGAGATAAGAAGGTGGATTGTGCACCAGTGAAGAATGAGCTGGGCCAATGGATTGGTGCGACGCGGCCTCTGGTGCGGTGCTGTGAAGGTGGCATAGCAGTGGAGGAAAATGGTGAGAAGGAGGGAGGCTGAAGATGATGAAGTAGAGAAGCAGCTTCTGGGCTAAGAAGGACTCACAGGCGACGAATTGGGTAAATGAGGACAGGGATGCTGGTGCTGCATTGCCAATGAACAGAGGAGGTGAAGGGTGATTGGGAGAGTCGGTAGATGCAGTTGGAGATTGGGAGGAGAACGAGAGAGAGATGGGGATTGGAGCTATAGGGAGTCAGAGAAAGAATAGAGAAGTGAGGGAAAGAGAGGTGAGGAAGGAGGAAACAGAGAGAGGGGAGCAGGGAGCAGAGGTGAGGGGAAAGAGAATGTGTGTGTGTGTGTGTGTGTGTGTGTGAGAGAGAGAGAGAGAGAGAGAGAGAGAGAGAGAGAGAGAGAGAGAGAGAAGGAAGAAGAAAGTGGGGGTGGTGGTCTACCTGCTTCCTACAGTTAGCCTAAGATAGGAAGTTAAGAAGAAGAGAGGTAAAGAGAGAGAGGAATCTTCCTCTTATATAAATTTCCCTTCTTTCCTAATCCATGTCTTCACTATGGTTAAGACTTTCTAACATGGGATTCCTTCTATTTTGCACCTTCCCATTTCCATGTTATTTTCCTTTTGATAAAATCTTCTCAACGATTTCTAATTGAGATCAATTTTCCTTTAGGAAACTATCCTATCCATCTTTGTGAGTGATCTAGTCCATCCAATGTTCTTTAGAATAATTTGCACCATTGAAATTCAATCTGAGCCATCCATGCCTCTTCTGGTTAATCTGCAAAATAAAAGACCAAATTAGTGTCATCTAAACCATACATTAAGCATTGGATAAGCTTTAATGATCATCTGACCATTAATTTTGAAAAATTAATGATTTGATGATCAATTAGAGCTAAATTCAAAATCAATATAAAAATTACAAATTTGATTGGTTAGATGATCTAATTGAATGCTAAATTAAGGGTATTTTGATCAAAATTGAATACTTAACACACCCCCTAACTAGCATTTTGCTAGTCCCGAGCAAAATATGCAGAAAAATCATTTTTCACAAATTGATACAAGGTGCCACTTTCGTAGGTATTTAAGAATGTATTTAACGCATACAACAAGCCCTTGAACCCCTAGGCTACCCCCAGTAGACAAGTTATGCCTCACGAGGGTTTGCTGTGAATATATGCACAAAATTCAATAAGGTTGAGTCTCCTATTTTATCTCAGAGAATCTTAATTCATTAGCAATCTACTAGTTTTTCACAACTTAATAGAGAGGATTTGACAATTTTACACATCTTATACATATTAAAGACATTTTATTTGAGTTATTTCTTGAAGTGTGTGTGTGTGTGTACAACCACAATCTTGACTTCTGATTGGATATGCTTAAATTCTATTGGAAATATGTCTTGACCTCAAGTTCTTACAGGTATACCCTCATAAATGAAACTCTCAGATAAGGGTTTAAACATATTTCTCTCATTATGTAACTGAATCCAACAAGCTAATGGTTCACATAAATTTTTGAATGCTCATGAGACAAAGGAAATTGATCCCTAAGAGTGGTTGTTATCACCAAGAATATTAGGAGTCTTTTACCCTAATTCCTTCTTTTTATTTCCTCTTTAAGGCTATGCTCCACCTAAGATTAATAGGTCTTTAACTAGGACGAAACATAAGCTTAGGACAAGTTCAGAAAAGAAGGGTATGAGGATTTCAAAGGTTCAAAATTGAGTAAAGGTCTTCATTGAATTTCTGTTAGGACAACTTTTCTTTTGGGTACTACTTGAAGTGAATATCTCTTTCAATTTCATTTTTGTTTTTGCTTCTTTGAAAGAAATACTACTCATTTTTCTCACTTCTTTGACTTTTTGTCCTATTTTTTTGAACTTTTTCTATTAACTCTACTCATTTTGACAATGGGTAATGGATATTTGTTTTACTGGCTTGTTTTGGGTTTTGGTAAATGAGGTTAAGAAAGAAAAAGGCTTGATAATAGGCTCAAAAGGGCTAACTAGTGGTATGATATACTGGGTATGCTTTATATCTCTAGGTTAAGCAAGGATGGCCTATATCATTTTCTAGGTTTCCTAAAGGCTATCATAGTCAATAACTTTCCTGGAATTAAAGCAATTACTCCTATTTATTCTTGATGTTCAACCAAAACAAGGATAACAGGATCACACTAATTTATATACGCTAAAGATATTGTGGAATTACTTATAACTCTCTAAAGAAAATAGTCCCCAAACTCACTAGGTTATAGGTCTCTACTGATTTTCCTTAAGGTCTTTAAGTCATACCTCTTTATTAGTCTTGACTATGTGTTGTGTGTAAATGGTTTTTGAGAATTAACTTTCATAAAATGCTTCAACATATGAATGATATGCAAAACTAATTATATGCATTCCTATTAAGAGGTGAAAATAGTAGAATTACTAAATTCTAAACATCTAGTTCTTATCACAGTAAGGGAACTCTACCTTAAAAACTTTCTTTTTTTCAAATTTTTTTTTCAAAAGAATCAAGAAAACTCAAGAAAATTCACAATCCCTATATGCATCTACACCCCCTAACTTGAATGAAACATTGTCCTAAATGTTTGAAAAATATAGGATCCTATATGAAAATTGGAAGGATGTAGAAGATGGAGACTTGAAAAATATCTGGGTTGCCTCCTAAGAAGCACAAAGTGTTATGTCTTCAGCCAGACATGACTTAACCTAACTTTTTAAATCTAAAGCTAACTGGTTAGCTTATTTGTCCTAATCCTAACTGTAAGATGAAATGGCAAGATTTCTCATGCTACTTCAAAATCTTGCAGTAATCTATATATCGCCTTTACCCTAAAATTTTTGGTGGTGGTAACATTAAAAGAACGAAGAGCACCATAATTTTTAATTGTGGGGAATCATATTGATGATCCCCCATCTTCAAATTTCATGGTAGTCAATATAATTCCTCCACTTAGAAAATTGAGATGATGGTAACACAATGACTTCATGTACTACCGTGCATTTTGTTGGACCATTTGGAGATAAATTATCCTTTTTTTGACCAAATTGAGGGATAAAAATGACCATTGTATTCAGTTTATCTTTTTCCTCCATTTCCCTAACATTGTCCTAAAATAGGGGTATAAGCTGACTCTGCCCTTCCCTAAAAGGTTGTTCTTGTATTACTAGAGGTTGGGACAAGGTTTGGCTTAAACCCTGGTTATCTTCTGATGTGTACCCTAAAGTAGGTTGATGTACATCAACTGACTCTTTTTCTTCCTGTTTTATGGGCACAGGTAAGGTGTCAAATGGACATACATGACTATCTTGTCATTGTTCAAATAAGGTCGGTAAGTCCTAGTCAGGTTATCTTCTACATTGCAAGGTTCAATATGAATTTCAGGCTCTATAGGAGGATCTACTCTAGCTTGTCATTGAGAAGTGTCCATTAAGGACACAATATCCAACATCTCATTCACCTCCTCAATGGATGTGTCTTCATCACATTTATAAAAATTGGTAGGACACGATTGAAGAGGATATGGGTTGGATGTTTCTACGATTTCATTTTCTTCATCAATGGAAGTCTCTTCATCATAATCGTAAGGAGCAAGACATGGCTTGAGTATATTTGAGTTGGAGGTTTCTAAGAATGGTTGTGGACTTTATGGCTCAGATGGATCATAAGAAATTTCCATCCTATTATCAATAATAAATGGCTCTTCATTATCCCCAATTTGCTTTAGTTCCTTAGTCCTTTTTATAATTTCAGCAATGTTTCTGTTTGTATTTTCCCATATTGGTTTTATTTTCTTTACCCATTTCTCTATCTCGTCTCATTTCCTTTTGGTTAGCAACTATGACTTGTTCTATTCTCTCAAAAAATTGTTGCTCTTCTAATGGTGGTTCTTCATGTTGTAGAGGAAATGACTCATAGGGTTGGTATTGCTGAGGCATATGGGTACTGAAAAAGGATTGAGCAGGTTGCACACATGATGGTTGACCCAGATATTCTGAATAATCATGGTAGTGTTGACCATGGTGGAACTATTGTGTTTCTTCCTGATATTGGTAATCCTGAGACCATAGTTGTTTGTGTTGCCTAGCCCATCCATTATAGTCTTGGTAATTTGTCTCAGGATAAAAATTGCTAGGGTATGTGAATAATTAGGTGCATCCACTAGCTCCTGATAGTATTCATTGTTTGTGGAGTTTGATAGGGGCCATGAAGGAATGGAATAGGGATGCTCATAACAGGCATAGTCATTATGGTATTGAGGTTGTAGCGCAGCTTGCCTAGAAGTTATTATCCTAAGCAATTGACTTTCCATAATATCTGACCTATCCATCGATGCATCTATGAAATATATCCCCTTCTTAGTAGGCCCATGTTCTCAACTTTGTATACAACGAAATAAATCATTGTACACGACAAATGAGCTCTCTCTCTCTCTCTCTCTCTCTCTCTCTCTCTCTAGAACAACCATAACTATATGATGCAACCTAAATGCTAGTCCTACGTTCAATCCCTACTTTCAGGTATTCTAATCCTACGTTCATATTTATAATGTCCAATATTATTTAGGTTTACAGTATTTTCAATCCCTATATTCTCAGAGCCATTTTCATTTAACAATTTTTAAAAGTTTCCCACCTTTATTGATCTCGTTATCTTTGAGTGGTACCCTTTGATCATCACTTTTAATGCACCTAATATGATCTAAGTTCTTAACCTTTCTGTTCTCTTATTTTTTGCAAGTTTAAACACATCTTTCTCACCTTCTCTTGATCCTAGTCTACTATAGAGGTCATCATATGCCTTAAGTTTAGCCTCACATACTATTCTCTTAGCAACCTTTTTAGCATTCTTATACTGTTCATAGTTTTCATTATTTCGAGTCTTCTACTATGCTTTAAAACACACTCGTTTTTCTTTAATAACTTCTTGCACTGTTTCACTCCACCATGTTTCCTTTACTAATTGCCTCTTCCCTTTAGATACTCCTAGGACATCTTTTGCCACCTGCTTAATGGACTCAGCCATATTAGTTCACATGGTGTTTACTTCTGTTTTATAGTTTTAGTTTCCTTCTACCATCAACTTATTTGTGAATGAGGTTATTTTCTCTCCTTTTAAGTTCCACTACTTAGTTTTTGCGTACTTATTAAGTTCATTTCCTTTCTTCCATCTTTTAATATAGATATCCATAATCATTAACCTATGTTGTAAGGTTAAACTCTCACCAGATATCATCTTACAATCCTTACAAATTGATATTTCAGCATTCCTAAGTAGAAAAAATTCTATTTGGCTTTTAAGTGTTCATCCCTCTTCTTAAAGAATGTGTTTGCAATGGCCAGGTTATAGGATAAAGCAAAATCGAGGATAGTTTCTCCCATCTCATTTCATTCTCCTATATCATACCCTCCATGTATTCTATTATATCCTTTTTTTTTTCTTTTCTTATATGGCCAAATAAGTATGCTCCTATAAATATCCCCTTGGTGTTGGTAATTTCTTTCTTGACTCCCTCCATATCTTTCCAAAATTGTCTCTTGATTATATCTTCTAACCCTACTTGTGGTGTGTATGCACTTATAACATTTATGATTTGCTCTCCTAGAACAAGTTTTATTATTATAATTCTATCATTGATTCTTTTAACGTTCACAACTTTATCCTTTAATTCTTATCTACCATTATTCTTACGCCATTTTTGCTATGATCCTTTCCTATGTACCAAAGTTTATACCCATTAATTTCTCTAGTTTTAGCCCCTTTCCACCTGTTTTCTTGGATACAAGCGATGCTGACTCTCCTACATTTCATCGTATCTACTACCTCTAGACTCTTACCAGTCAATGTCCTTATATTCCACATGGCGATACGAATCTTATGCATTTGAGATAACCTATTTACCTGCACACTTCTTGACCTTCATGACATGAGCCTATGCTCACTTTTCACTGCACCTGGATTCTGATGCAGTGCGTCATTTCCGAGGGGATGCTCTAACAACCCTTGCCCATTTTCCAATACACCCGGGATCCAATGTAGTGCATCGCTTCTAGGGGAATACCCTAGTAACCCTTGCTCATTTTTCACTGCAACTGGGATTTGATGTAGGGCATCGCTTATGGGGACGCCCTAGCTTGAGGGAATGCCAATTTTCGATTTATGTCATGTTATGGTTGCCATACTTTAAAGAAACTGTACATGATTTTCATTATCTTCTCTTCTTACTTACAAACTAATATACAAATGCATATTCATTTGCAAGTAGGAAAGCAATAACAAAATCAAAATAATCTTCAACTTCTTCCTTATTGGCTGGCACCTGACCAAGACGCTTCTCCCTTTTCATTTGGGCTTGGGACCAGCATCGGCCCTTAACACTAGCCCTTAAATCAATGAGTGCCTTATGGAATATGTGTTCCCTAATAACACTTAAGATTGAAGGGCATCCATGATCTTTGTACTTGGAAGGGGTTTAGTGTTGCAGGATGAAGCTGGTTTGTACGGTGAGTAAGACCTTTTTCTACACATTAAGCTTACGCTTTCGCATGCATAATTCCTTTGCAAATTTGGCATAAGGAGAGTATTGAGTAATGGAATATTGATATTTACTTGTCTGAGAATGTCCATTATCTCATTTAAGTTTTCCTTCTCTGCCACATTTAGTCTATGAAGGTAGGGGGCCATGGGAATATATGGAGCATCAGGAAGGGGTTCAAAGGAAGAGGGAGATGGCTGAGCCTTCTCGTAGGCTTCTCTTTTGCCTCAGTTGTTGGGGATTTCGTAGTTTACCTGATTGTCAATTTGCTTACCACTTTTAAGGGTGGTAATTGACTTGTCTTAATCATTTGATGTTGAGCTAATCTCTAATTGACCTGTAACACCCTGGGTTTTGCAACCCAATATAATACCAATTTTTTTTAGAAGTCAAGATCCCTGTTTTAAAACTTTGATTTTAAAGTTGACTGAAAATGAAAACTGGAATAAAAAGCATTCATTTCAAAACCCCAGGAGTCATACAGCACACAAAATCACGGATTTAATGGTGAAATGATGTTCCTATTTTTACCGAAAATCTGACAGTCTCCTCTGTATTTTGGACTATTACATATAACGCATGTGATACAACCATGCCTAATAAATACAATAAACATAAACGCACCACATAAGAGATTCAATCTCCATACCTATCCATCCAGATCAATTTCGAATCTCGACAAAACCATATATCTTAATGGTAAATTAAAAATCAAAGATGTAACAACATTGCCCAGGGTCTGTCCATGCACAACTATCACATCCAACATGAAATCATCAATACATCCAAATCACAATATACATTGTACAAATATACAGTCCATAATAATATCCAAAGTAGGGTTTTGAACAAACCATGTCCATCATTGAATTTTCCCATATGCACAGCTAAAGGCCTCCTAACACCCTGGATTGCTCTACCAACATGTCATATCTGCTGCCTCTCTTTGTATCTGAGGCATTGCAAAAATATCGCAATGCCTTGGCAAGCCATGCTTGTATATGTGACAACAATAATAATAAAAATAAATATTTAACACAATATTAAAAGATTATACATCAAATCTTAGGGCATGTGAAAAAATGTCGATCTCATGAAAGCTGTTCTATCATTATCTCAAATATAAGAATAAATGATGATGAAGTACAACATAATTAGCATCTAAACCAGCTAAATTGGTGGCAATATCCAAGGGGTCAAAGACCATGATAATGCTGAAAATAAAGCAATGAATTCAAGCCTCCTGCATGTTCCAAACATGCTGAGAAAGCAAAGCCTCGTAAGTTCATCAAATGACAATATTAAATCAATGTAACTAGTGCTATCATGGGCAGAAACACCCGTCATAAATCAACGGAAACACGAAACCAAGTATAAAAAATCCATGCATAAAAATCCTCGATAGAATTAAGCCGATAAAGCATTTCAATGCATCGACAATCATGCATAGAACATGTAATTCAAAAAGATGATATAAACATCGATAACACATGCAAAATAGTGGTTTCAAAGAAAGTCATGAGGTCGATACACAAAATCATGTATCTTGTTGTCAACGTAAATGAAGTCATGGGTATACAACCATGATTTATAACATCAAAGGAATATTAAATGTCGCCACCTACCTCAGATGAAGAACTACTCACCTGTTCCTCTCAAGTCATGGTAGGACTCTACACTGAATCAGTCTGCTTCAGTCCCACCACCTAGATACACATCACATCTAGGTCACACTTAGAATCCAAATTATCTAAGTTGGATTCTCAATATATCGTGTTCAAATACAATCCAATGGTTCACAACTATGTGATCTTAAAGTGGGGCCTACCTTAGTTGGCTGATAATTCAAATCACACTGAATCGGGCCTACTAACAACTATCAAGTTCCTTTCATAATTATATCACCACGTATTCCAGAGCTTTCATCTCATATCATGTCAATCTCAGGTAATTTATCGCTTAATCAACTAATTAGGTACTATTACATGCAATTCATGCACAATCTTATCTAGTAACAGCTAAATCAATAAAATCAACTGGTTAGGATGGTAATCCTACCTCATGTAAGTCCACCTTGAGGATATCTAGCTGTCCATGTCACTAGATTGTCATTCAATCGCCTCTAATCTGCCCGATCTATACTATCCACCGCAATCTTAATAATGATCGTCCACTTGATCATCTTAGATCAAAGAATAAATTACTAATTCTAATCAAATAATCCTAGTAATTCATTTGAACGGTATGGATCATCAAATTTGATCCTATTTCACACTTAAATCATCGATCAAGATCGATTAGATCATCTCACAAATGCCCGAGATTGTCTCAGGAAAGTCCATGGGGCCAGATGGTATACTAATAGAGGTTTGAAAGTATATGGGAGATATTGGAGTAGTTTGGTTGGCAAAGTTATTTAACAAGATTGTAAAATCAAAGAAAATGCCAAATGAATGGAGGAAGAGCTCTATTGTACCAATTTCTAAGAATAAAGGAGACATACAACACTACACTAATTATCGGGAGATCAAACTTACGAGCTACATTATGAAACATTTTGAATGAGTGATTGAGAAGAGGCTACAACATGTGACGTGTGTCAGAGAAACAGTTTGATTTTATGCTTGGGAAGTCTACTGTGGAAGCTATTTTCCTACTTAGACAATTGATAAAGAAATATAGGGATAGGAGGAAGGACCTCTATATGGTCTTTATTGACTTAGAAAAGCTTATGATAGGGTCCCTAGAGAGTTAATATGGTGGATGTTGGGTGAGAAAAGGATTTCACGGGGGTACATAGACATAATTAAAGATATGCATGGGGGAGCAATAACAAATGTTAAGACCACTAGCAGATAGACTGGTGATTTTCCTATTACTATAGAATTGTAGCAAGGATCAGCATTGAGCCTATACCGTTTCACGTTGGTTATGGATGAGTTAACAAAACATCTGCATGAGGAGATTCCATGGTGCATGTTATTTGTAGATGATATAGTTTTAATTGATGAGACAAGGGAGGGTATAAACACAAAGGTAGAGTTATGGAGAGAAGCATTAGAATCTAAAGGATTTAAAATCAGCTGAACTAAGATAAAGTATGTGGAATACAATTTTAGTAAGGAGAGAAGTGGGAATGGAGCACCAATAAAGATTGATAACCAAGAAGTCCATGTAAAAGACCACTTTCGGTACTTAGGATCGATGATTCACGATAGCGGAGTGTTGTGATTTTAAAGTTACTCGCAAGCGCACGAATCAATTGTAGTATTTTCATTCAAGCAATGTCGATCCCACAAGGAATCTCATAGATTTGCAATGGATTGGATTTTATCCAAATTGATTAACTTTGGCCAAAGAGATAAAATGTAATTAAATTAGGAATTTAAAGTAACATGAAATGGAAACATGCATGAAATTAAAAAATAGAATTAAAAGAAACTTTCTAAAAACTAAAATTAAGCAATTAGAATGGAAAATTACCTAACTAACATGCATTTAACTAAAGAAAACAAATGCAAAACAAGCATGAAATAATCTAGGATGCATAGACTAAAGAAACTACTAAAATGCAAACTTTTCTAAATTAACACTTTCCTAAACTAGAATTAGAAACATTTTAAAGTTAGAACTTTCTAAAACCAATTTAGGAAACTTTCTAACACTAAAATAACATAAAAAAAACAAGTAACTAATGAGATCTAAATTTAATAAGAAATTAGAAACATGCATGTAAATGGAAACTACAATTAAATAGACTTTTTGAATTTTAACACTTTAAATCCTAAAACTTCCTAAAGACGGAACTTTTCAAAAATTAAAAAGGAAACTTTCTAAACTTAAGATAAGATGCAAACAATGAATTAATTATTGCTAAAACTAAATTAAGCAACTAAACTAAGCAAAAATCTAAAAGAAATGGGATTTAGAACCATTGTGCATGGTTTTTGGACTTTATGCATGATTTTGGAGTCCCAAAGATAGTGAAATTTAATGTACCTACAATGAGTTATTATGCAAACTGTGGGATCTGATAAACAACATGAAAATCTAAATGGGTATTTAAGGATTCAGGAAAATAAAATGTTTTGATGGCTAGAATTAAAGTACAAAGTTAAGGAAAAACCAATTTTCAGATTTTGGTACTTAAGAACAATAAATAAATCTTGCATTAGAAAGTTATTAAAACCATAACTTTTATGTAAGGAAACAACTCAGATCCAAAGTACATTGATGAAAGAAACATTCCATAATAAAAATTCCCAACAAAACTTTATTCAATCGTATCCAATTTACATCAAAATTATGCGCATAAAACTGTTCACAAAATATGAAAATTGTGCTTTTCTAAAGCATGAAATCCTATCTAAACAATAACAAAATTCCAATATAATGCTCACACTCTAATGTATAATGACATGCAAAGAAAACCCAGAAAGGAATTCAAGAGAAAATAAAGCTAAGTGGGTAAACTAAGGAAAGACTATCCAAAACTAAGGAAAAAAGAGGGTAGAAAATGTTGAATTCAAGTGGAGAAATCAAGGATTTAAGCTAGCTATTCTCTTGGCTGTCACTACTAGAGAATAACTAACTTGAATCTTGATTGAATAATAAAGAAAAAACAAGTGGAATTGAGGCAAAGAAAGAAAGGAAAAAGCTAGATGGAAAGAAATGTGCAAAACTAGAAAGTAAAACAATGGAAACTAAGCAATGAAAACTAAACCAAAGTAAGCAAACTACTAACCTGAATTGGGGAGTAAATAACCAAGACAATAACTAGAAAATCAAAGGAAGAAAAGCATCTAAGAAATCCTAAAGTCCAGCAGCAAATAACACCGAAGGAAAGCTTGATTTCAAGGTGTGTCACCCACCTCTACTTAGAAAATTTGTATGGACTATGGGGCTATATATAGATAAGTGATTTCCTAACTTATGAAGGGGTGAAAACATGAGGAAAGTGACCCTAGGGTTAGGGTATTGAATGAGGAAGGTTAGGAGGAAATTTATGTGAGAATGATGTCATTAAAGATGACATAAGAGAGAGCCATAAATATAAGCTGGCTGGTTTCTAAATTAGAAAGTGGAGAAGGCATAAGGAAAGTGGCTCTCCACCCTCCTAATTGGGTGGAGTTTGAATGGTGGAAAGTCAAGGAATTAGGTAAGGAATAAGGTTTAAGAAAGATGTGGAAAAATCTATGGCTTTGAAGTTAATTGAATAAGTAGATTTAAGGTTTCTTATTTAGGAAACCCTTGATTACCAAATAGGAAAGTGGGGGGTGTCCTCCTTTTGGATGGTTGCTTCGTCCTTCACTTAAAAACGTAGAACCCTAATAGGATGGGTGGATAAGGGTTAGGAAATGGATTAGGAGTATTGATTTTTCTCTCTTTATGGGTCTCTTAATTCATGATCATCTTACCTTTTACATTAGTCTCACAAAATCCTATAAAGTCACACTCTTAACATAGGAAAGTTGCTTGAATTAATGCTCCAATTGTGTTACTCCATGTGGCACTCCTTGGCTTGATGGCTTACTTTGATAGCTTCTTCCTTGGTGTTTAAGTGGCTTCAGTGCTTAGCTTCAAAACTTGAGTAGCTTGTATGGCTTATCACCCTTTTCCATGGCTTTAATGGCTCCCATACAAAGGTGATGGAAATGCATGGCTTACTTCATGGGCCCATTTTAGTCACCTTCAGCACTTCTCAAATCACATCCATTGCTGATCCATAAGATGATCTTGCCCTTTCTTTTTATGTTGGATTAATGATTTTGAGGCTTTTACTCAATCTTTTGATCTTGATCTTTAATTTCATCCTGATTGATTTCGAATGTTGGGTCATCATCTCTCTTCCTACAAAAGATAGAGAATTATCATTAAAGCCCAAAAAAAATATTTCATTTACATACTTATCTCAGATTAGCCTCTAGACCTACAAAATATCAAACTTATTGGTTATTAGGTAAAAAATGCACCTGTTACAAATTTTGGTTTAAAAACCCTAATTTGCTCCTATAAGTAATAATACATGGGTAACTAAATGGGTGTTTTTTATGCAAAATTAGACACTTATTAGAGAAATTGAGAGGGAAGTTACCTAGAGAATCCAAGCGGGTTGGAACAAATGGAGAGGTGCCTCTGGAGTTTTGTGTGATTGGCGAGTACCATTCAAACTGAAAGGCAAATTCTATAGGATGACTATAAGGCCGGCTATGCTCTGTGGATCAGTGGATCAGTGATAAACAGTTAAGGAACATCATGTACATAGGATGAACGTAGCTGAAATCAGGATGTTGAGATGGATGAGTGGCAAGACAAGAAATGATAGAATTAGAAGTGAAAGGGCACAACATCAATGGCCATCTCGCATCACCGCCAAAGAGATGATAATGAGAGGCAAAGGGGGCAACAACAACCTGGACTCCCAACAAAAAGGGTAGCAAACAGAGGCACCACTACATGAACCAATGCATTAGCATTGGAGTCATGTTGAAAAGAATTGGAATGTGTGGGCGGCTTGTGCCTAGTCTTGCCCACCTCACAGAGTCCCAGAATTGCCTTGGTAGGAACACTGCCAAGGGCTTGAGTGCCTGACACCTCTTATAGGGTTGGCGAACATTAGAGGAAATTTAGTAGCAGTACAAATAGGTAATGGGATGAGGAAGATTAGACTTGGATGGTTTAGACATACCCATCAGAGATCGAAAACAACATTGTTAGGAGTGAGGCAATGCAAGTCGAAGGTTCAAGGGGAAGGGTAAGCCCAAAATAACGTGGATAGAAGTTGTGAGAAAAGATTCAAGAACTTTGGGACTAAATGAAGCCATAATACTTCCAAAGGGGAATGGAGGAACAAGATTCATGTGGTCGACCCTTAATCGAGATAAGGTCTTGATGATGATGTATAAGGGTGAGTCTCATCTTTTGAGTTGTGATTGCCTACCCTTGACCTGCATTATTACAACCCTTTTTAATTTAAATCAATTGCAAAATTAAAAAAAATAAAAATACATTTCTAACCTTACTACTATTCACTCAAAATAAAAATGTAACTATCTTAAGTCTTCTTCCAAGTCATTTCTACTATCAAAATCTTCATGAATAAGGGGAAAAATACAACTATTTTGTATGCAATCTTAAAAACTATGACTAGTGGTAAAGTAATAAAACCTAGATCTTAATTAAAACTCCGTTGCGAGTTCCCAACAATGGAGCCAAAAACTTCTTGTGAATTTTAATTATACCGCAAGTGGACAGTTCTATTGTAGAATGGACTGGCAAATACAGGTCGATCCCATAGAGAGACTCCTAATGGATTTCAATTAAAATTCAAGCTATCTTTAACCTAGCCAATCAAATAAAGAAAGTTACTAAATAAAGCATTTACATTTAAGGAAACAACATAAAGAATTATAACAAACTAACTAAGAATAAAAAGAAACTATTTCCATTAATTAGAATGTTTACAAGGAATTGATTATATAAAAGAAAAGAAAAGAAAGCAAATAAAACTTTCTCCCAGGTTTGAATTCCGCTGTAGGGCTCTCTTGTTGTATCACACAACGATATCCATTGAAATCCTTTAGGAAAGAGGTACCAAGTGTCACGGGCTGAGATATTCAGACACCTGTGCGGCACTTAGTCTTGTAATGCGCTCAAGGCACCAAGGCTAAGTTCAGCCTTCAACACCCAAAACTCTCACTTGCTAGGGCTACACCCACTCACCCACTCAAGCAATGAGAGGAACTTAGAAGGAAACTCTCTCACTCTATTGAGTTTACCCAAAACTGAGATGGTTACAATTGAGGAGCATGCACCTATTTATACTTGTTCTCACCCATCCATCTCCTCAATGGATGGTTATTATTACAAATGCCAACAATCTAACGGTTAAGGACTATTCTAGACTTTCTCTAGAAAACTCTACACAACTCCCTAACCTTCTCTCTTTCTAGATATTTACATGGAGTCTTCCAGAAGCCAGGCCTTCTAGAATCAGGCCATCTACTATGAGTCTTCAATGACGGGCTTAAGTCCCTTAGGCCAAGTCCACGCTCTAAGGAAGCCTTCCCTAGAGCTTGTAAGGCGTGGTCACGGACCTTGCAACGTATGTCCGTGACACAAGGCAGCCATAGAAGTGGGTGCGTAGCACTTATCCTAAAAGGAAAACCCAACCATTTAGAAAGGAAAGAATAAAGGGTAAATAGGGAAAAAAGTTTGCTTCTCTTTGGCTAGAAACTCTAAGAAGAGGGTGGCCTTCTTTGGAAAGAGCAAGGAAAAGACTTAGTTATGCCAGAGACTCTAAGTAGAGGGTGCCTTATTGAGTAGAATAGAAGAAAAAGAGGGAAACCAAAGTGAGGTGCATCCATCAAGGTTGGACGTCCCACTTTGGGGTGTGGTGAAAGAGATATGAAAAGAGAAGCAACCAAGCTGGAAGGCTAGAGGAATAATGTAAAAAAAAGCCACTAAGAGGCGTCCATTAAGTTTGAATGTCTTACCTTAGAATGTGATGAAAGGATAAGGAAAAGGAAAATAAACAAAGTGGGGAGCGTTCATTAAAATTGAATGTGCTGCATTGGCATGAAAGAAGGAAAAGAAATGGAAGAAGGCTAAAGAGAGAATGAAAAGGAAAATATCTAAGGATGATTCATTTTTTAGAGTGAGACGTCCCATCTTAGAATGTGATGAGAAGAAGTAAAAGAAGTGAATTAGAGTTGAATGCGTCCTTTAAGAGTGGACATCCAACTCTACATATGAAATAAGACATTAAGAAGAAAGGAACTATGGTGGAGTGCACCCATTAGGCTTGGGCATTCTACTTTAGTATGGAATATAAGGAAAACAAAATAAAACATGGAGACTAGTGTTCCTTGGATTAGGAACACTAAGTTCCTTACTTAAAAGAGGTGTGGAGTTTAGTACTTACTTGGAGATGCATCTCCTTCCCAACTTACACACGAAGCCTTAAAGCAAAGGAATTGAATGGATGGTTAAAGGAATGGATGAACTCTTATCTCTTCTCCTAAAGATTTTGAACGTGTAACTTTAGGGAATGATGGTTAGAGTGAGCTCTCTCCCTCTGCTTCTCCTTGTATTTAACTGTGCATTCTAAAGAAAAGTAAGAGATGGTTTTCCTTCTCCTTCACCCCTTTTTATAGATTTTCTAGGGAGAAGCCCTAGGGATTGGATGGCTAGGATCATAAGGAGAATAAAGAAAGGAGTAGCTGAGATGAAAGTGAGAAAGGAGGGAAGAAAGAAATTGGAAACAGGGTGGGGGGGCATGGAATTCTATTTGGGAATGTGGATGCATTGGATGGAGGAAAGTAGAAGGGGATTGGATGTGGGATATTAATGAGGATGAGAAGGATAGATAGGGTGAGAAAAGTGGAAAGAGATAGAGGAAGATAAGAAAGAAGAATGTAAGGGATGATGTGGAATGGAAAGGGGATATGATATAATCTCCTTGAGTTAGGAAAGGTTGAGTGGGCTGTTTTGGATGGATGGTTGGATGGTTATCCTTCTTTCTTGGATGGTGGAGATGGGAGAGTGAAGATCTTATCATGGCTAAGGAAGTTTCCTCCATCTTTATTTCAAAATCAAATGGTCTTCCTTTACGATGTCTTCTTTTTATGCTTAGTTGATCATATAGGGTTGAGCTTTGGCTCTTCTTTATTTCTTCACCCTTGGATCATACTTCACTTAGGATTGAATAGATGTTACTGCTTTGAAGTTTCCTTGTCCAAAAGATCATGTTTCGTGGCTCATTTATCATCATCATCAAGACCTTATTCCCCTCTATTAAGTGTCATAGCTTCATTTAGTCCTAAAGTTTTTAAATCTTTTCTCACCACTTCTATCCACATTCTTTTGGGTCTTCCCCTTGCCCTTTTAGAACCTTCTACTTGGATCACCTCACTCTTTCTAATTAGTGTGCTTTTTGGTCTACGTTGGACATGTTCAAACCATCTAAGTCTAATCTCCCTCATCTTGTTACCTATTAGTGCTACTCGTAAGTTTCTTGTGATGTTTTCATTTCTATAATTCTTGTCTTGCCACTCATCCATCTCAATATCCACATTGACTAATGCCCCTTGATCATCGCTTCTAATGCAGCTAACATGATCTAAGTCCTTACTCTTCTGTTCTCTTACTTTTGCAAGTTTAAACACATCTTTCTCACCTTTTCTTGTTCCTAGTCTATTATAGAGTTCACCATATGCTTTAAGTTTAGCCTCACTTACTATTCTCTTAACAACCTTTTTAGCATTCTTATATTGTTCATAGTTTTTAAAACTTTTTCTTTAATAACTTTTTACACTGTTTCACTCCACCACTATGTTTCCTTTACTAATTGCCTTTTACCTTTAGATACTCCTAAGATATCTTTTGCCACTTTCTTAATGGACTCAGCAATATTAATCCACATGATATTTACTTCTGTTTCATAGTTCCATTTTCCTTCTACCATCAACTTATTTGTAAATGAGGTTATTTTCTCTCCTTTTAAGTTCCACCACTTAATTTTTGGATACTTATTAAGTTCATTTCCTTTCTTCCATCTTTTGATATGGATATCCATAACCATTAACCTATGTTGTGAGGTTAAACTCTCACCGGGTATCACCTTACAATCCTTACACATAGATTGTTCATTATTCCTAAGTAGAAAAAAGTCTATTTAGCTTTTATGAAGTCCATTTTTAAAGGTTATTAAATGTTCATCCCTCTTCTTAAAGAGTGTATTTGCAATGACCAAGTTATATGACGAAGCAAAATTGAGGATATTCTCCCCATCTCATTTCGTTCACCTATACCACACCCTTCGTGTATTCTATCATATCCTTTCTTTTCTTTTCCTACATGGCCATTTAAGTTTGCTCCTATAAATATTCCCTTAGTGTTGGGAATTTCTTGCATGACTCCCGTCATATCTTCCCAAAACTGTCTCTTGATTATATCTTGTAACCCTACTTGTGGTGCGTATGCACTTATAACATTTATAATCTGCTCTCTTAGAACAAGTTTTATTATTATAATTCTATCACTGATTCTTTTAACATCCACAACTTTATCCTTTAATTCCTTATCCATTATTATTCCTATGCCATTTTTGTTATTATCCTTTCCTACATACCATAATTTATATACATCTATTTTTCTAGCTTTAGCCTCTTTCCACTTGGTTTCTTGGATACAAGCGATGTTGACTCTCCTACGTTTCATCCCTTCTACTAACTCCAAACTCATTACCTGTCACTGTCCCTATATTTCATGTGGCGATACGAATCTTATGCTCTAGAGATATCTTATTTATTATCGCCTTTCTCGACCTCCATGGCATGAACCCATGTCCACTTTTTAGTGCACTTGGGTTCTAATGCAGAGCGTCGCTTCTGAGGGGACGCTCTAGTAGCCTTTGCCCATTTTTCACTACACCAGGGATTCGAGGTAGCATGTCGCTTCTGGGAGAACGCCCTAGCAACCCTTGCCTATTTTTCACCTCACCCAGGATCCAATGCAGTGCGTCGCTTATGGGGAACGCCTTAGCTTGAGGGAATGTAAGATTTCGATTCATGTCATGTTAGGGTTGCCATAGTTTTAAGAAGCTGAAGATGATTTTCATTTCTTCCTTACAAACTAATATACAAATGCCTATTCATTTGCAAGCAGAAAAGAAATAAAAAAATCAGCTTCACCCTTGCTGGCTGGCACCTAACGCAAGGGTTGACATATTTTAAGAAGCTGGAGATGATTTTCATTTCTTCCTCACAAACTAATATACAAATGCATATTCATTTGTAAGAAAGAAATAACAAAATCATCTTCAACTTCTCCCCTGTCGGCTGGCACCTGACACAAGACCCTCCTTTTTCATCTGGGCTTGGGACCGGCATTGCGAAGTTACTCATCCTATGTACATGTTGTTCCTTAACTGCCTAACACTAATCTATAGAGCATGGCCGGCCTTATAGCCATTCTACAGAAGTTTCCTTTCAGTTTAAGTGGCACCTTTCGATCACACAAAACTCCAGAGGCGCAGCTCCATTTGTTCCAACCCACTTGGAGTCTCTGTGTAACCTCCCTCTCATTCTCTCTACTCTCATGAATTATCGATCCCATGTATCAGAAGTGTTCTTTTATGGGGACTTCTTGGTTATCGTTGTTTATTGGTGCTCCACTCCTGCTCCTCTCCTTGCTAAAATTGTATTCCATATATTCTGTCTTAGTTCAGCTAATTCTAATGCATCTCTCCATAACTCTAGCTTTGTGTTTATGCCCTTCCTTGTCTCATCAATCAAAACTATATCATCTGTAAATAATATGCACCATGGAATCTCCTCATGCAGCTGTATTGTTAACTCATCCATATGGCTCATTTATTATCAACCATTGGATTAATATGCCTTAGAGTGGATGGCGTAGATTCCATTTGGAGTTCTTATTTTCTCTAGGTCTCCCCCTTTATTCTCTCTTAGCCTACCATTTTTTCCTCTGACCAATTAGGCTTTAAGGAGGGTAGGACGTCACCACCTTTAAAGTGGGACTTTTTGGCTCCTTAAATTAAGGTGGGCAATCAATCGAAAATATCTACACCAATGGGGTTTCAATCTAATCTTTCTTCAGTCTTCTCTCTCATTAGTCCATCCTTATTGAGTTATCATTGGCTGCTGAGGATATCTATAAATAAGGACATATCTTGGCCTTTAAATACTTTAAAAGTAAAGGTAATTGTTAGCCGTAGATTTTTCATAACTTGTCTCTCTCCTCACCTCCTTTATTTTCTCCATTTTTCTTCCTTATTTCCCTCATAAAAACTGTGGAACCAAGGGGGAATACGCCACCTTGCATGGGAAAGTTGTCCAACTCCCTTAGTGGTCTCCTCTTTTAGTTAAGAGAGAGAGTTAGTGGAATGTGTCTCATGCGGCCCTGGTTCATGACTTGTTTTGTTTCAGAAAAATCTCTTATATAGATGTATCCAATGTATGTGATTTGAGCTTCCCTTAAAAGCTTCTCTAGGTGGTGGAAATTTGCATGCATGTATGAGAAGTTCTATCACCTTTACTTTTGATAAGAACACCCTATTTTGTACGGATATGATTGAGCAATGCTTTAGGATTTCTGACTGCTCAAACTTTTATAATGGCACACCCACATATCATTTGGAATTCCGAATTTGGATAGTGTTCTTGCTCTTTTTTAGGGTTTTTGGATGCTAAAAATAGCATTTTTTTTAGTAGTTCCCTAATCCTACAAAATGTGAAATAACTTTAGTGATATTTAAGTGAATAGGGTTAAAAACTACTAAATATAGATGTACTACATGTCATATTTCTAAATATATCCTGAATTCTTGTTGTTGTTTGTTTTCTCTTTATTCCAAGTTGGGTTGTCATCCACATCTTCCTTTTTGCTGGTTTTGAGGGGCCATGTTAAACCCCGGCGTAGTACAAATATTCATTATGAAACATTTGGGCATCGATAGATGGCTGCTGGAGGAAGGTGTCTCAGGAAGAGAATACGCTGTTTTAGTAAGAGAAGTGGTGCTGCTTGGATCTTTCCTGATGGAAGGTTTGAGAAAATTGAATCAATAGCAAGAGGAGAAGGGACAAATGCCACCTGAGTAGTAATCTTCTAGTACAAGTCATGGTTTATTTGTAGCTTATTTACTTCTCTATTATACAAGCTTTCATTATCAATTCCTTTTCTTATGTTCTTTTTGTTTGTTTCTTTCCTTTCTTCCTTAGAGTTGGTTGGTTTGCAGACTCAAACCCACATCCTTTGGCTGGGGAAGAGTGCCCCCAACCACTAGGTAGGGTGCCAATTGTCACGGCTGTTGCTATCGTCTCAGCCTCCTGACCATGCAGCCTGCATGCTGCACTTTTATGTACACCTTTGAGTCGGCCTTCGAGCAGTGCCTAGCTCCTTAGGCGCTAAAGAACTCACCCACACTTATGAAGCACATGAGTGTTCGAGTGAAGGGACACTTGTATTACATCCAAGAGAACTTTAAGACTTTCAGGTGGCTTGCAAATGTGGGACTTTCACCCTTATATTAGCTGCCACTTCCTCAACCAACTGTTTAAGATTATGCCTGTGTCTGACATCCAGCAATTTTGATTCTTCCAGGTCCCTCTCTTGAATAATCTAGCTCTACTAGATATTTACATGGACTTGGCTAAAACCTCTTTCGAAATATCCACACACTTTTCACACTTCTTGGTCTGGACTCATCTTGGTCTATCCACTTCTAAGGACGTGGGCCTCTTAGATTCAGGCTGTGAATTCGGGCGTCATGTGTAGGCTTTGCTTAATGCTCCAAGTGTGGTCTTCTTGGGCCAACTTTATAGAGCATGAGCTTAGTATGTCAGCTTCACTTAGTGGGCCTATGACATCTTCCCCTGCTTGATTACATGGAAGCCCTCATCGACTCTTCATCCTTGTGGTATTGACAAACCTTGTCTTCTTATGTCCATTGCATATATGCACGTTCCTTTGTGTATGTAGGAGCACCATGTTGGCTTGGGTTTTGGTTCACCAATATGCACTCAACCTCCTTGTCTATGGTCTTGATCATGATTGCAAGTGCCTTCTTTGTCATGCCTTGCCCAGGTCTTCATGGTATAGCTTCAAGCAACTCATATGGAAGACGAGATGGATCTTTGACCTTGGTGGTAGGTCAAGTCTATAGGACACCATGTCCGCCTTCTTAAGTACTTGGAACGGTCCCCCATAACTTCTTATCAATATGTCGTGGGCCTTTTTAAAAGCCTTAAAACTGTTGGGTCTGCAGCTTCACCAATATTGTGCCCCTCCTTGAACTCCACGTGCCTTCTCTTATCATCTTGAAACTTTCTTCATCCCCTCAGCTGCGGAGATAGGACTTAGTCACTTCAGCTTGCTCTTGCCTATCATTGGCAAACTGATATGCCATAGAGTTCCTTTCCATAATAGTTCTGTCACTACCGTGTGTGGAGAAAGGGGCTGCTGGGGCCTCTTGTTGGTGACCTCACTCCTTTGTAGGTTGTAGCAAAATTGGGCCATGTCTAATAGACACACCCAATCTCTCTGGCTGGTAGGCTAGGAGCTTTTCGGGGATGAATAAAAGCTAAGGATTGAGGCTTAGTAGGAGTGTCGCACGGCCGCAAGGCTATGAGAGTAGCTAGGACCGATGCAAGTGGTATTAGAGCAGGTTGAGGCTAGGAAGGTACATTGACTAGCCTGCGGGTCCTAGATATGAAGGGGACGATCTATGGAAAGAGCTACCTGGTGCCAAAGTGTCACTACCATATAAGGTGGAGAGGGCTACTTGGTCCAGCTTGAAGTTGCCTGAAGGCCATCATGGATGTCGGCCATGGGAGCATGTTGGCATTGTGATCCGAAGCATGGCAAACTTGTGGTATGGGACGCAAGGGGGCTCACAGTTGTTGCGGCCAAAGAGGGAGCACAATGGAAGTTCTGAACTCTTAAGCTGTTGTTGGTAGCATGAATGTTGTGAGTTGAGGCCATAGAATTGAGGGGTCGGCATATGGATGCAACAATTTTGGAGCATCGTACAGGCAAATTGGTGCTTGCCTTGTGTCTATGGGGAGGGACACACCAAGGTTCATGTGGGCAAGTTGGTGTTTGCCTGTGCTTGTAGGGGTGGGCAGCTTGGAAGATTGCTTGGTCATGTTGGGGCTTGCCATGGTGGACTAGTACAGGAGGTTCTTCTTCTTGGTTGGGCTGTAGATATGTAGTGCAGAGGCATAAAGGCCTTGGTTTTGGCATGATAGTGGGCATGATAGTGGGAATGGAGTTGATCAAGTGGAGTGGCCTAGGAATAGGAACTCCCTAGGCAAGGTGTGTCGAGCTCACCTCACTACGTGAATGGTGGGGAGACCACAAGGAGGGTGACAAGGATGGATGCAGGCGGGATGGTGAAGGAGACACCAAGACTTAGCGATGTTGCTGAGTTGCAACAAGGAGTATATGGCATGTGCATAGCTAAAGAGTGGCTACATGGCACAACTGAATTTGAGATGTGTGCGCTGAAAATTTTGACTAAAGTTGTTGCATTGACATGATAGGGTGTGGGAGAATGTCATGGAGTGACAAGATGGAGGCTCTATCAGCCCCTATCTCTTTGAGTGGATCAAGGATTTAAGCTACAGAGAGCTACCAGGAGTTGTGGGCCAAGGAGTCAGCTATGTTTGTGGATTTGGCCTAAGGAGTTAAGCCTAACTCTAAAAGGCCTATATTCTAGAACATGTGTAGAGTGTTCCATGTTAATATCCAGTGTATAGAATGCTAGGGAATAGTCTGGAAGAGAGATATTTGTACAGCATCTTCTAGAAAAGGATTCTAGAGTAGTCCTTAACAACTAGATTGTAGGCACATGTATAATCTAGACTGTCCATTGAGGTGGCGGCGTTCTATAGAGAGGGTAGATCTCCTCATTTGTAAACCAGACGTCATAGACTTATAGATGTGGCATTCATGCTGAGAGAGTAATAAGAGACCATTCTGAGTATCTCCTTGTGTGCTTTGATGTGGTTAAGTGTCTTCGGTGTTAAGGAGGGCAAGGCTAGGAGCTGGGTTAGGCTGATTCGGAGCTAAATGAGAAGGTTTGGCACGAATGACGCACAATCGTGAGGCTAAACAATTAGTTAGGGCCTTGATGCTCACATCTGCTTGCTCTTCATCTTGTTATATCTGCTGTTTTGACAATTCATCTTTGCACCTGAACGGATATTTATTGTCACTGAATTCATGCGTCTGTGTTGAATTCACATTTTAACTTTCACATAAATGTTTGTCATCTTGATGCTAAGTTCTACGTCCTTCATCTTGATATATCTGCCTCTTTTTATGTTCACAATTTATCTTTGCACCTGAACAAATCTTTATTTTCACTGAATTCATGTTTCTGAGTTGGGTTTACATTTTAACTTTCACATAAATGTAGGCAACCCAGGCTTGGAGTGTAAGGAATCTTAAATCATCTCCCATGTAGTGCCATGTTTTTGGTGTTTGCAGCTTGAATTGATATTTGGTATTGTGACTAGCTTTTGAGATAAGTTGGAGGTATGGGGAGGTAAAACTCTGAAATTGGTTTTTAGAGCCAATATGGTTCCTTGACCCTTAGAACTAAGCAAATGAGACAACCTTGAATTCTGCCTCGCCTGTGTAAGCTTTGGGACACCTAAAAGCCTATCTATGTAGCTGCAGCTTGTCAGGAGCAAGGTCATCAGTGCGAGAGGTAGATTTGACCAATTTTTTCTTTTTTTACAGGAAATGGGGCAGCAGCAAGAATATTAAAATATATAAAAATAGTGATTTAAAAAAAATACAAAAAAATTATTAGAGAATCACCAATAGTCTAATAGAAGCTCATCTTTTAAGCAAATGCATATAACTAGAATCCTAAAGAGCCTCTAACTAAAGATTCTCAACAAGAAACTACAACAATTCACAAGAATCACAATTCAACATTCACATAAATGACACAATATAACTCATAATCATAATCATCATCATCATCATCAAGACCTTATCCCTATTAGGAGTCGGCCACATGAATCTTGTTCCTCCATTCCTCTCTATTAAGTATGATGTCTTCATTTAGTCCTAAAGTTTTTAAATCTATCCACGTTCTTTTAGGCCTTCTCCTTACCCTTTTAGAACCTTCGACTTGGATTGCCTCACTCCTAACCGGTGCTATTTTCAGTCTCCATTTGACATGTCCAAACCATCTAAGTGTAATATAACTCATCTTGTTATCTATTGGTCCTCTAATGTTTTCATTTCTAGTTATATCCTTTCTTGTCTTACCACTCATCCATTTTAACATCCTCATTTTGGTACGCTCATCCTATGCACATGTTGTTCCTTAACTTCTCAATACTCTAATCCATTGAGCATAGCCGGCCTTACAACCATCCTCTAGAATTTTTCCTTTCAGTTTTAGTGGCACCTGCCGATTACGTAGAACTCCAAAGGTGCATCTCCATTTGTTCCAACCCAAAATTCTGTGGGCAACCTCTTTGTCAATCTCTTTGTTCTCATGAATTATCTATCTCAAGTACCGAAAGTGGTTTTTTTGGTGGACTTCTTGGTTTTAAATCTTTATTGGTGTTCCACTCTTACTTCTCTCCTTGCTAAAATTGCATTCAATTTACTCTGTCTTAGTTCGGCTAATTTTAAATCCTTTAGATTATAATGCATCTCTCCATAACTCTAACTTTGTGTTTACGCCCGCTCTTGTCTTGTCAATCAAAACTATATCATGGGCAGTTAAGGAACATCATACTCATAAGCTGAGTGTTGCAGAAATGAGGATGTTGAGATGGATGAGTGGTAAGACAAGAAAGGATAGAATTAGAAATGAAAATATTAGAAGAAATTTAGGGATAGCACCAATAGGTAACAAGATGAGGGAGATTAGACTTAGATGGTTTGGACATGTTCAAAGGAGGCCAACAACGGCACCAGTTAGGAGTAAGGCAATACAAGTTGAAGGTTCTAAAAGGGCAAGGGGAAGGCCCAAAAGAACGTGGATAGAAGTGGTGAGGAAAGATTTAAAAACTTTGGGACTAAATGAAGCCATGGTATTTAATAGAGTGGAATGGAGGAATAAGATTCATGTGGCCGACCCCTAATTGGGATAAGGTCTTGATGATGATGATTATGATGATGATCCATAACCTACACGAATAGGTACAAGCTCAATGCTGATCCTTGGTGCAATCCTAGTGGTAAGAAAATTACAGGTCTCTCTGCTAATGGTCCTAACATTTGTTACCACTCCCTTATACATATCTTTAATTATGCCTATATACCCTTATGAAACCCCTTTGTTGACCAACACCCACCAAATTAACTCTCTAGGGACCCTATCATTTTGCTACGGTAGGTAGTGACATTGAACTTATAGGTTTTATACGTATGGAAGAACTCTACAACCCATCATACTTTAAATTGAGTCCAAGAGGAGAGAGACTTACAAAAAGGAGCTTGCTGGAAACAGTAGCTTGTCGAAACAATTGTCAGTTTTGAAGTGAAATACAGTGGATAGGAGACATGGAGAATCAAATTTAGTGAAAATCAACAGATAGGGTGAAATTTTTTGCTGGAAATGGACGATTTTGGCTGGAGAGGAAGAGGAAATAGGGTTTTTTCTGGCCAACATTACCAGTCACTCATTTCACTACATCAATTAAAATGAAAGTGAATCTCGAACCCAAAGTGCCAAATCCCTTTTCTTGGAAGCATCTGCACTGTCAATTGAAGTGGAAGGTGAATCCAGGGTCAAGTGGAAGAATCTGGTGACCTTGGTCAAGAGTGATTTAGTGCTTTTTTTTTGTTTTCTTTTTCCATTGACAAAAGTCTGTTCAACCTAACTGAAGAAATTTTGATCCCTTAATAGAATGTGCAGACCTGTCAGATGATTAGGAACTGAAATCAATCTAAATCTTGTGCCCCATGATTGCTTGAAGATACCATGAACCAGGTCAAGGGTGATGGACGCTTATGCCTAAATTCCTGTATTGCCCACCTATCACAGTGGGAATCTCTTTTATTGACCAGACTGTCAAAATTCGACAGGCTTTTACCAATCATCATAATATGTGGGTATGTTCTTTTTTGTGTAGTTGAATCTGGACCATTGCTAAATGTAGCTTTTGGTTGTCCATGTACATTGAGATGTCCAGACTCTGTTCAGCATGATATTTGGGCCATTGCTTGGTGGCTCTTCTGCTTCACATCATTTACTCTATATTGTTTGTTGCTGCTCCATCACCTGCTTCTGGTAGCTAACATCGGTTGATAATGCATTATGCATGTCGTGTTTTCTGCAGGTGCCTGTTGCTGCTGCTGTTTATTATGAAGATATGTTTGTCAACTTCAAACTAGCCATGGAAACAGCTTCTGAGATTGCAGGAATACGGCTGTGGATTACTAACGAATTCATGCATTCTGGACTACGTGATGGGGGCACTCAGGTTTTGGATCAGTTAATGGGAATGCTAAAAGGAAGGAAGCCCTTGTTTTGAATGCACTAGCATTTTGTCCGCTTCCCATTTCCAGCATGAGATAGTCTTCATGCCATATTTTATTTCTAGCATCATGGTTAGAATTTCAGTGGAAAGCTTGGCACGTGATGCTGACTATCTGTTGGAGTATGTGATGCTTTCTAGGTTTCAACTGAGGCAAGGAGGCAGATAATCGAGGTGATATAGGTTGAGTGAAGAGTTACTCGGTGGTATAGATGAATGCAAGTCAGGATTCCACATCGAGCTCCCTATGATCAGATAATTTAAACTGTGTCCAACATTGATTTTTGAGTTAGTTGCATGGATGAATGTAAATATCGAGGCATTAACTCTGGACCATACAGTTCAAGCTACCAGTGGATGGATAGTTCAAGCAATGTCCAACCATTTATTTTTATGATTATTGATTCAAAATATGGGATCTTCATTTAGCCTTTTCCGTCAGATCTACATTCCTGAAAGTGAATTGTATTTCCATGGTTGTTTCCAGCATTACGCTTGGGGCCTCTGTTTTGTTTAATTTTGTTTTTTTTTTCTGATTAGTGGGCCTGTCATTTCCTTTAAGGTTTTCAGGAAAAGGAAAATGCTGGAAAAGAATTGAAAACTTTTTTTTATTTATTTGTATGTAGGTCAACAGAATAAGAAAGAAAACTAGTTACATCACTCGTGGTACTGGTGCCAATCCTAATTAAAGAACTTCCTTGAAAAAATCGTGTGGGTCCTCCATCCGAAACAGATCGTCCTTCGATCCACCAGCACGATAGGCAAAAGGGTTCTGCACGTGTTTCCTCTTCTAAACTTGTGGCTTAAGCGGCATCCTCCCTGGTCCTCGTCAGATCCAGCACCTCCATCTTCTACGTCCGTTTCTTCATGACTGTGATTGATCCTTCATAATCAGATGGATTACTATATCACCGAAGTTTACGACCACGTGCTTTGTCTTCACGGGGACTCGAACCTGGACGCTGATCTTCACGTGCGGAGGCCAAGGAAGTACCTTTTTGCTTTGACAGAACTCTTTTATCGACGCCAGTAGAGCTGCTGGAGATGACATGAGATAAGCTGGGTTCAGATGACCGAAATTTTGCTGGAGATGAGTGGGGTGATCCGGAAACACTAATTAAGCTCGGTTGACATAGTTGAGATAACTGGAAATTTGAGTTTGATTAAGACCCAAATTTGGGCTGAGATGAAGGGAGATAAAACGAAAATATCACTTATTTTGTGTTGAGATAATTTGGAGAAGATGATTGAGATGAGTTGGGAGGAAAAGGCTGAGATGATATGATATGGCTCATTTTTATCTCAAGCAAAATGCAGGCGTGAGGTTGAATTTTAGGATGAGAAGAAATAGCTCTCTTATCCTAGTAATGAGATGAGATGGCTTGAGATGAAGGTGATGTGCAAGCCGGCAGATAGTAAGTTGGGTTGAGATTGAGATTTCTTATCTCATCTCAAATACCAGTAAAAGTGAGCAAAGATGAGATCATTTTCATCTCAACCTGATCTCAAGCACCATTAACAGTGAGATGAGGACATAACTTAATCTTAGCTCAAATCTTAAACACCATTACTATCTAATAGTGATATGGTCTATCTCATCTTTTAAGTGAGCTCATTCCATCACAAGCAGCATTAACGCTATTTTCGTTTCATAAGACACGTTAGAACATTAAACGAAGCACACTGCCCAGGATTTCAAACCTAGAGTTAATGGGGCTTACCCGACAGTACAGCAGGCCGTGCTATTCACTCATGCAGGCTACGCTGGTTTCTGGCTCCTGTTTGGTGTTCTCTATTTCACTAAAGTAACACCATTCGTTTGAAATTCAGGAAAACAATGTATTTTAGGGGGTTTATTTAATTACATTAGCATTTCTGAGATATTATGACATATCTCAAATGTGCAACTTATTTAACAACGATATTTTAGACATAAGTGAAATATCAGGTTTATTTAACTGCGATATCTTGGATATATGTGAAATATCATGTTTATTTAATTGCGATATCTTGAACATATGTGATATATCAGGTTTTTTTAACATTATCACAGTTGATATGCTTGGTATTATTAGAGATGCCACCCCCTCTTTATAGTATAAATTCTCATTGTTTTTAAGAGAAAAATTGATTTCAAAACTTGTATTTTTAGAGAGAGAAGAAATGGGTGTCTTCACCTTAAGGAAGAGAATAATACTTGCACTTATGCATGATACCATATCCTATAGCTAAGAGAGATATGAAAGTTTCTACTAATGATGATTGTAATCTTTTTTCTATTATATGGTCCCAGATTAAATATTGGCTGTCTTGCTCTTTCCTAGTAGTAGCCATTGATCTGCTTTGGAATATATCTTGATAGGATATGAGTTCAATAGAGATGGTCCCATTATCACCATTGGCCGATCTTCACCAACCATCTCACTGGTCAAAGTCTTCTCTACTTGGTTGACATTTCAAAGCCGTTGATTTTCACTAAGAGTTAATGGTGGTCAAGATCATGTTCATCAATGGAGCAGATTTTGCAGTATGGTCAATCTAAATCTGCCCAAATTGTTACCATCTTGGGAGCGCATGCGCCACTTTCACGAAATGACTAAAGACAACATAAGAGAACTAAGGAAAAAAGTGCTTTTTTTATGAGTTCATCTCATGTTCATTTTCTTTCTCCTTGCTTTTAGCGCCAAGTCAATTATTTGGACGTAGTAGAATGGATAGCCATGAAAACCTACAAATAAATCAAGCTAGAGTGGAAGACCCTTAAGAGTGGATCTTAACCGCTTAATCAAATGCATTTTGGTATAGTTCTACAACTGGTGACAGTTTAGATCACCATGATTCCGGACCCACCAATACTCAAGAGTTACAGATCAACCTAGATTATAGTTAGTGATGCTTAACATTCATGTTGTTAATAAAGAAAATCAAATGGCTATCAAATTATTGATCAAATATATAGAACTCAAATTGCTCATAAATGGACCCACCTAAAGTAAATTTGAACAATAGTTGCTTAAGCCCACCTAAAACATGTGAATGGTGGGTTTGGATTTGCATCTTGTGCTAGCTGTCCATTTGAGGTTGATGAGAATCCGATGATTCTCGATCCATATCAACGGCTCTGATTTACCCCATACTTTGAGGGTCATTGTATTCTGATTGGTTAATGTATTATTTTTTATTATAAAATATCTCTCATAACATATTTTAGATATCACCAAAAATATCACAAAAGATATCACAGAATTCACATATCCCAGAGATTATAGATAATATCATAGAACATATGACACATATCTTAGATATCACAGGGGACGTCACAGAAGGTATGCCAGCAGAAATGCCCAAGATGTGTGGTTAAATAAAACCCCCTTAGCCAAAGGAGTAGCTGAAGGACATAGACAAAAGTTGGGCAGAGCTAGATTTATAGATTACTTACATGAGCATTCAGCCTATAAGAAAAAAGCATGGAGATATCAGGCGCCTTGCCTATTTGGTTGGTAGGAGAGTGAGGGAAATTGGTTTCCATATAAAAATATTTCTAAAATTTTTCCATGAAAGTGTTTTCACCTTCAAATTAAGTTATACTAAAGGCCCAACCATTTGGTTAGCAGGAAATTGATAGAAATTGGTTTCATATATCCTTTGAAAAAAGCATTTTGCACCTTCAAATTGGATTCCATCTTCAATTCTTTTTCAAGATCTAAAACTGACGAAGCTCTCTCTCTCTCTCTCTCTCTCTCTCTCTCTCTCTCTCTCTCTCTCTCAATATATATATATATATATATAAATAATATAAAGGACCATTACTTTCTTTCTCCAAACAGACAAAATGCACGGAACTTATAAGTTCTGAATTCAAAACTCCTTAGTTCTCAATTTGAACCAGTCAAGTTACATAACTAGGGTTAGAACTCATAAGTGAGGTAGAGACTCATTAATTCTCCAAAACAAGTGAGTTACAATATCCACCCAAAGAAGGGTCTACAAGTGAATATTTTTAGTCGCAGATATCTTAGGGTACATTTGTAATTTTAGCTGCTCAATAAGCCCTTGACTTAGGTCTTTTTGACAAGCATAAAAAGCAGTCTTGGATGATCTAAAACATTCATTTGAAGGACCCCATTGTAGAGGAATACCTTGCCTCTAGTATTCTAACGTATAAAATGTGCAGTGCGAGAAAAAGTCAAAGGGTTTAGAATTATCTAATGTCTGAAATCTTTTAGGTAGCCTGGCCTAGCAAAAGAATGCCTTCTATCACTAAGAGATTTGGCTAATGTTTTCCTTCAAAAGAAACAAGAAAATAAAAAATAAAGAGAGAGAGAGAGAGAGAGAGAGAGAGAGAGAGAGAGAGAGAGAGAGAGAGAGAGAGAGAGAGCAGGCCGAAGTTGTACTACTAGCTGCTGCTTAGATCTGAATAGTCTGAAGGCCCAATTTTATCTAGGTTGGGCTCCAAATATCTTCTCCATTAGATGATCTACCCTTGAATATTGTAGTTTTTTCTTTGGGTATAAATTTTGATGGCTCCAATAGCTCAAATTCTAATAATAAATATTAATGAGTTATTGAAGAATGCGCAAATTTGCACCCGAAAGGATATGATAGTGTAGAGCTGGATGGCCTATTTGTCTAGAGAAATGCTATTCAGATTGAGCTTACAAGACCGACTACGTGACCTGTCTATCAAAACCCTACCTATGGATGCCATTCATTTCTTCACCCTCCCCAAAATTGGCTACATGCAAAAATTCATGTCTATTATTGGCTTCTAGTAATTGTTTTCTCTCTTTCTCTAACTCAAGAGGTCCAATGATTATGATTAAAATATTTTTCAGCTGGAAAAACTAGTAGCTAGAAGCATCAAATGGATATAAATTTTTACAATTAACCTAAATTTGAGAGGGCAAAGAAGATGAATGAATCAGATTAAGTAGAGGGAGAGGTTATGGAATCAGTTTGGAACTGAGTCAGGATAGCATTTCTCGCTTGTTTAACTAACCTAGTATTCTGGTAAGTGCGCTGCTGATAAGCGTTACGGCGAAGTGAACCTCATCTAAGAATTAGGGTAGCAACGGTCTCGTTTTAGAGTAGTGTCTTAGTTCCGGGACGTGCAACGAAGCTGCATGCATGGATGTAGCACACCTGACAATTGTTCTTGCGGAGAACCCGAGAGCTAGTAGTACATACGAATTTTTTATTGGTAATATAGCTGATGATGAGCACGTCTCCGTTCAGGCGAGGCGGTTGAACAGAAGTAGGTGAGATGTAGTTGGCTGGGCTAGGGTGTTGAGAGGGAGACTTCCTTCTTCTTCTTTCCCTACTTTTACAAGAAAACTTCTAATGATGGGTGGAAGTAATTCAGCTATCTCCAACACGCACACACATGAAGAACAGACATGTATATATATCTAAAGCATCCTTGCATCACCACCTTTGGCTCCAGTCTCAAGTCTCTTCTTCCCTTGTCATACATAATAGCCAGATCTAATATGGAAGGCCATGCACCACCATCACACAACACGTCTTGCTTCTTTCCATCTGCGTCCCAACACCATCCATCGCTTCACCACCAGGATGTTGACTGGACGACTCTATTATCCGGCCCTAATGGGTTCGACGCCCTAAAACCGCCAACCCAGACTGCATTAGGGAGGAGATCAGCTGAAGAAGAGCAATTTATTGCTACTAAGGAAAAGAGCAAGATGGGGAAGGTGAAGAAAGCTACGAGGCCAAGGTTTGCTTTTCAAACCAGGAGTGCTAACGACATTCTTGATGACGGTTACAGATGGAGGAAATATGGCCAGAAAGCGGTGAAGAATAGCATCTATCCCAGGTTTGCATTATCACTGACTCCCCCTTTCCTTCCTTCTCGCCCTCTATCATTAATCATCTTGTCAGTACATGATTTCCTGAACAAAAGTAATTCATCTCGTTAGAACATTTGTAAGAAAACAAAAAATCATCAGAACGTAATCTATCGATAAGCAACATAATTTTTCTTTGTTTTTTTTGAATGTTGAACACACACGCCCATCTCATCATGTGGGTGAGGACTATATATCGACGAAATCTAATGATAAGCAACATCGTTTGTCGTTGTTGCCTGTACCCATGAGGATCGTTCGCATGACACTTACAGCAAAAGAAGGGTAGTGGGATATGCGCCCCTTCTTTTTCCTGTTGTCAAACAACGTATCCTCTAGCACAGCAGTAGTGCTCACCTCCCAATTTCCAACAGTATGGCGGATCAAGACCATCCACAAGCTTTCCAGAGAATTGGATGGTCTTGATCTCAGGCTTGTGGTGTCTAGGCAAAAGAAACATGAACTTTAATAGGTGAAGGATACGTTTTCGCTGACGTAAAAGGGCGAAACTATTTAATTCGATTTATCAGTGTTATACACTGATAAGTTTTAAGATTTGGTTATGAGAAATGGAAGATTTCGACTAGTCTCGGACCCAATAATCCGGATGAGTGAATAAGGCTTTATTGAGACTGATGGGGAAGGCCAAGAGAGAAGGGGGGAGAACGACCACAAGCGTAGAGGCATTGAAGTTGAAACTCAGTCGTTCTACGGGTTGGAGACGCACAAACCCAGCTTACCTACGAAAAAGGATACGTGCACGGAGTAACGGACCTAGACAGGCAATGCAGAGACATGATGATAAAGTCAAAAAGACAAAAGTCCATCATTCACAGTGCATTACGTCCCACTCAATTGTACCTAGTAGTGGGTCCCATCAGTTAGAGGCCAGTGGCGTCCCTTTTCGAGGCGTCCGCTTAAAATGCAACTATTCTATATGTTCCATTCTCTTGTTTCTTTCCTCTCCATGCTGGCGCAAAATGTATGCGGCTGACTAATATGTTTTCTTGCATTGTATTTTCCTGCCAATGAAGGAGTTACTACCGCTGCACGCATCACACATGCGATGTGAAGAAGCAGGTTCAACGCTTATCCAAGGACACAAGCATAGTGGTCACAACATATGAAGGAGTTCACAACCACCCGTGCGAGAAATTAATGGAAAGCTTAAGCCCTCTACTCAAACAGATGCAATTCCTTTCTAGATTTTAAAACCCCAATTTTTAATCCCGAGATCATCAGTAGCCTTGGCCTATAGCTCACTGAAACAGAAGCAAAGTCAAACTAGAATCTTGTCTAAATTTATGCACCAGCAATTCCATCTTTGTATATGGTAATGCAACTGTATGCTTTTCTTTCATTCATCGTGTGTATCTGTATGTAAATATACAGAGAAATTCTGGATCCCGTTTATGATTGATTCGGTTTGTTCCTTGGATTTCTCCAACATTGCATACCAACAAGCCCAAATTTCATGCTGATTAGATAGCTGCAGCTGCTCATGCGTTTTGTATGTGTGTGCATGCGCCTGTGAGTGTCCAACACTCAAAACAGAAAATCAAGATATAAGACCTTGTTGATTGGGTTGGATTCTTCCGAAGCAGTGAAACAACTCCATGTTGATTGGCTGTAAAATGGACGGTGTAAAACAGAAAACTCTCTCCTCGTTTTCTACCGTCCATTTTACTACGACGAGATCCAAGAAAGGTAGGGGTGGCAATTCGGGTTGGCGGGTCGTGTTTGTGGCGACACGAACACGACACGAATAGTGTTACGGGTTGATACGAACACGACATGCTTAATAGTCGTGTCAAAAACCTATGACTCGTACACGAACCAGTTCTTAAAAAAATGACACGACACGACTTGTGTAACACGATTAATTGACTGAGTCGTGTTGGATACACGACACGACATATTAAAAAACTGCTCTCTCAACTCCCAAGTCCCAACTCCCAAGTGAATAGAAGTTATAGAATGGCTGCCAAGGCCCAAACCCCAAAACAACCACAATAAAATAAACTAACATATAGGATGGTTATTTCGCAGCCGTTCTATAAAACCCTAACATATAGGACGGTTGTAACATAACCGTCCTATATATCATTGGTTTTATAGGACGGCTGTGAAATAACCGTCCTATATGTTACGGATTTTATAGAATGGTTGTGAAATAACCGTCCTATATGTTATTTTATAGTACGGTTATTTCATAGCCGTCCTATATGTTAGGTTTTATAGAATGGTTGTGAAATAACCGTCCTATATTTTACTTTTTATAATTTTATTCCACTCCACCGTTGTGACTGATCTTCTGATTCTGACTGAACTGTATCTTTGAATCTTTGGTCACCTAAAGCAATGATAATGAGGTTTTGGAGCAGAAAATCAGAATTCAATAGCATGGGTCTTTCAGTTATGAAGAACTAAACTTTCAACCCAAGTTACCAACCCCCACATAAATTGTTAGGAAGGAATTCATTTCTCCAACTCCTTTCATGCTCATTGTCACTAGTCATTGCTATATCCACTGAATCACTGGTGACTGATCCACCACACGACAAGTACATAGACAACCAAATTATCAATAATGTTCCTGTAATATTTTATTATTTTATTTAGAAGCAACACAGTTCTTTATAGTTTAGTATTACACCACTCACTGACTCACTTCACAAGTTCACAATTCACATGATATGTAAAAAAAAGAGACTGAAATGAATCAAATAACCACAATAGTAGTAAATAAATATGGATTAAGTAGCACATGATGGAAATATACTTCCATCAATGTATTATGTATCAAACACAACAAATTAAAATAAGTCATGAAAATTATACAAATTAATCAAAATGAATTGATCCAGAGTCTTCAGTTGGTTGAAGTGATCGTGCAGTGCTACTTATGCTTACAATGTCCTCAGCAAGCTCATCCATGGCAATTGTAATGGTAGAGTCTACAATCATATAGAATAAACAAGCATTAGTTATTACTAAGCTCATATAAAATATAATGTAAATATAGAATTATAAACTATTACCTTTCAATCCATATACCCAATCTCTCACACAAATCAATGCTTGCACGGTATCTGGCTTTAAAGTAGATCTATATTGGTCAAAAACCCGACCACCAACACTAAAAGCAGACTCAAAGTAATCAGTAAATATAGGAATGCTCAAGACATCACGAGCCATGGCAGCAAGTTCAGGATACCTAAAATCAACATTTGAATCAAATATAAATGTAAATAAGATTACAGAAAATAGTGTTTACATGAGATTATTAGTCAAACAACCTGTATTGATTGCCTTTCCAGAATGCAAGAATGTCTAGCTTTGACTCTTGCAATCTTGGTTCATCCAAATAAAGCTTCAATTGTGATTTTTGCATAACCAAAGTACCTCCTTCACCTTCAAATGAATCAAATTCCTAATGCAAATGCAATTATATTATTCAACGTACTATAAGACAATTTATACTTCATAGCAAATTTTAATATGCTAAGTAGTAAGCGACATATAATGAAAGATACAATTATAAATAAAATCACCTTCATGACATCTAAAACCTCTTGACTATATGACATGTTCTGTCTGTCATCAGCACCTGCACCTCTAGCCACTGGGGTAGATGAGGAGGAAGGAATAAGATAAATCTTAACCTTATATTCATTGAAGAGAGAGAATAACTTTTCCCTAACTTGAGCAAACTCCAAGCAACCACTGTCAAACAATTTCTTGTACGAGAATTCCACAAAGGAGAGCTTATACCGAGGATCCAACACACATGCAATTGCCAAAATGGTACTGAATTCAAACCAGTACTTTGAAAACTTGGCAAACATTTGGGTGGACATACGCTTCATATAGTCATCATCACTTCTCATGTATTGTGTTAAACTCAAATAAATTACAAATGATGCACGAAAGTAGAGATTTGTAGTGGGATACTTGGATCCAGAGAACATGCAGGTGGCATCATAAAAAACTGCCAAAAACTTCAAAATTTTTGTAGCCTTTTCCCATTCAATGAAAGAAGGACAATGCTTATAATTTGAGTCACTTAGTTCTAAGTGACAAAATACACGTTGGTAACAAAGAGCACTTTCAAGCATCAAATACGTTGAATTCCATCTTGTAGGACAATCTTGTCTTAAGCCCTTTTTTGTCTCAATTGACATGTGATTCACACACTCTAAAAAATTTTGTTTTCTACTTTGTGATGCTTTAACATACTTGATACGCTCTCTAATTTTTTGAATAGCATCATCAATTTCTTTCAAACCATCTTGCACAATCAAATTCAAAACATGACAACAACAACGTAGATGAAGGAACTCTCCACCACAAACAAGAGTGTTCTTGATGTTTAATTGATGCCTTAACAGCTCAACAGAAGAATCATTAGAAGAAGCATTGTCTAAAGTGATTGAAAAAATCTTTTTCTCAATCCCCCATTCTACCAACAATGAGTATAACTTTTCTGCTAATGATATTCCATTATGTGGAGGTGGTAGGAAACAAAAATTTAATATCCTCTTTTGTAAGACCGACTGGCTATCTAGAAAATGTGCTGTGAGACTTATATAACCATCAGTAATACAAGAAGTCCACAAATCCGATGTCAAGCTTATCCTGTTAGGTGTCAATTCTAACATCTCTTTTATCTTTCCTTTTTATCTTTTATACATTCTCAGAACATCTGCTTTTATTGTATTTCTACTAATCAAGTGCAAATCTGCACGCAAATATTTCAGTAGAGTTCTAATTCCATCATACTCAACAAATTGGAAAGGCAAATCATGCATAACAACTGCAGCTGCTACTAACTCACGATAAACTTCAGGATCAAACTTATTATCTGAAGCTGCACTTAGTGACACTGACATACTCTCCTGACTTTGAGATAAAAACAAGTAGCCTATATCATGAGAAGAGCTCCATTGACAAGTCTTTATATGACGTTTTAAGTTACCAGTACCAAATTTGCTATCGCAAATGTATATTGCAGAGCACTTCTTGCATTTACACCTTTGCCTTCCATCTTCTAATAGAGGAAGGTGTTCAAAAAAATTCCAAACTGGAGACATTAGTTTCCTATGCTTTTTACCTCTATTGGATTTTGAAACTAACTCCATGTTCTCCAAATCAGCAAACTCATCATCATCGTTGTTGTGGTGTAGCATATTCAAGTTATCAAAAACATCAATGCTCCCAACTTCAACTTGTGCCTATATTGCAAAATGCAAATGACAAAAAAAAAAAATTAGTTCACACTGAGAGTAAACTAAACACTTCAGACTTCACCAACAATTACTAATAAGTAATAAGGGAAGGGAGTGAGTGAGACACTAAGACTTGAGAGTTGAGACTCGAGAGTTGAGACTCGAGAGTGAGGAAATTGAGAGGAATGAAAAGAGTCAGACTCATAATTTCATAGAGAAATAACAAAAAACAAACACATGACATACCTGTGGTGCTGTAGTAGGGGTGCTGCTGCTCATCGTGTTAGAACTTAGAAGGGTTGATGTTTGAACTTGAAGAAGAAATCTGGATTCTAGTCCTCTAGAATCTGGAAAGGGAAATCTGAAACAGATGTAAAATTGCAAATTATAAAAGCAGCTGCAAGCCTTCAACTTCAACCTTGGGTTGGTAACATTGGTTATGTATTAATGGTCCTATATTTATAAAATATAGTACGATTATGTATTAACCGTCCTATATTTATAAAATATAGTACGGTTATGTATTAACCATCCTATATTTTAAAAATATAGAACGGTTATGTGTTAACTATCCTATATTTAGATAATATAGAACGGTTACTTATTAACCGTCCTATTTTTTGTAAGCTTTAACATATAAGACAGTTATACATTAACCGTTCTATATTGTCCAAATATAGAACGGTTATATACTAACCGTCCTATTTTTACATAATAATATAGGACGGTTACGGAATAACCGTCCTATTTTACATAATAATATAGGACGGTTACGGACTAACCGTCCTATTTTACACATGGTTTATTCCTTCATTACCAATCTGTAAGTGTGACTGTGACTGTGAAGTCTGTGATGTGCCAGATTTCCACTTTTCAAGTGACCAGTCTGCCTGACAGGGACTGATAGCCTTCTTTCCTCCAATTCCAAACTGGCAAGTGGCAAGTGTGGCAAGTGGAGTTAATGAAAGTTGAAACTTACACTTCAATCATTTGTCAAATATTTTGATTTTTGAGTCATTGTCCTTAATGTTACTTGTTAGATAACTTAGATGTCATGAATCATGATAGATGATCCGAGGTGGGGGGGGCCCTTGCAGACTTGTAGTGGCGGGAAAACAAAATGAAAATTGAAAACTGAAAAGAACATAAAGGTTTAACTTTAACTAATTAATAATTATCTAGGTATACATTATACTAACTACTAAGTCAATCTAGAGTATAATCTAACTGTCTAAGGCAATTGTTTTGTCTTTTTGTATAATTGTATTGTATCATGTAAGTTAAGTAAGCCCAAATCCAATTATCCAATTGAATTTGAAGTCTTATCCCTAAACCTAAAGAGCCCTAACCTAGCCTGGCTGGCTGGTTCAGGTTGTTTGCTATAACTATAAGCCTATAACTATAAGTTATAAATAACTGTATAACTTAATTTCTTATCAATCATTTTCAGTTTAGCTACACATTGTCACTTGTCAGTTGTTACAACTTACAAGTTACACTTAGTAGATAAGTTAACCAAGTTTTGTAAGTTGTACAAGTAAAAGTGAAGTGAGAGACTAACTAACTGTCATATATTGTTGTATAAAATTATAAATGCTAATAAATAATGATTTTCTTATGTTAATTTCACATGTCTCACCAACCAATTGATCTAATATATCTCTTTTTAATCAAATTCATGAATATCATTTATCCAACTCATATAACTCAATATTTGTTTCTCATTTCTAACTCCCAATTGATGATAATAGATTAGGAACAACTCATTCATGATTCATCCATGATGCATTGATCCATCATTCATGTAGACATTGTAGAGTAAAATTTAGTAACTCCTTTAGTAATATCATTCAACATTTGTGTTAATTCAACACACAACTCCTATTCTCTGTTCACATTCTCACCTCACCTAATGAGTTAATTACAATGTTACATAACTAATAACTATTCCCTTGGGACCCTTCCTAGTTCCTATACTATACTCATTATCCTCTAATGAGATAATTACACAACTCTTTCTATACTCATTCTCAAGCTACTGAGTTAATTACATAATTGTTTCTATTGTAGTTCAGTTCAGTCATTCTTACCTAATGAGTTAATTACATGACTCTTTCTCTTTCTTTACTTATTATCATTTATCAATATTATCATCAACATTCAACAACTTTTGAATTGAGTATGAGTTACTTACATAACTTTGCTTTTTTAAGCTGATCCTCAAGTGAGATCATCGGATGAGTTAAATACATTATATACATAATTAACACTTACTTTACTCATCCGCCCCTGACCTCAACCTCAACAACTATGTTGAATTGAATATGACAGTATGAGTTACTTACATAACTTTGTTTTTAAGCTAATAGATACTCAACTCAACTGAGAAGTCTGAGCCTGAGATGAACATATATGCTCTATCTTTTTAAGCTCATCCTTAACTTAAGGAAATTAAGATGAGTTAATTACATAACTCTTTCTTCACTCTATACTTAATAACTAGTTTTATTTAAGCACATCCTCAACTAAGATTAATTAAATACATAACTCTTGTAGCTTATACAACTCCTATATTTCAATATATAGATGGTACTTAAACAAACCATCCTATATTTAAATATATTATAGGATGATTATTTAAAAATCGTCCTATATTTAAATATATTATAGAACGGTTATTTTGAAGCCGTCCTATATTTAATATATTATAGAACGGTTATTTGAAAACCGTCTTATATTTAATATATTATAGAACGGTTATTTGAAAACCGTCTTATATTTAATATATTATAGAACGGTTATTTGAAAACCATCCTATATTTGATTATATTATAGAACGGTTATTTTAAAACCGTCCTATATTTAAATATATTATAGAACGGTTATTTGAAAACCGTCCTATATTTAAGTATAATTATAGAACGGTTATTGAAAAACCATCTTATATTTAAGTATATTAAATAACCGTCCTATATTAGTATATTATATAGAACGGTTATTTTAAAACCGTCCTATATTAGTATATTATATAGAACGGTTATTTTAAAACCGTCCTATATGGTTCTATACATATAATATATCGTTTTCACTTTTCACTTTTCACCTTGGTCATTCTCAGCCCTAATTTCAATCTTCCAAGTTCCAACCCAACAATCCAATCCAACCTATACTGAGAAGGTGAAAACGACCATTCCTCTTTGATCTTTCACAGATCTAAGCAAAGAAAGGTATGTATTTACTATTTTTTGCATCTTTAATGTAATTTCGTATACAGTTTTGTTACTTCTGTAACCGTAAAAAGTAATAAAAGAACACAATCTGATATATATAAAAAATCTCTGTCTGGTTTCTCTGATCCTTGCCTTGAACTTGTTCTGTCATTTCGTTGTCAAACACCTATTTCTTCGATTTCGATTTATGTTGTCTTTCATTTGGGTCTGAAAACGGGGTTTGTTGGTTAAAAGATGGATGAGAAAAAAAAAAAAAAAAAAAAAACAGAGCTGGAAGTGGAATGGGATTATGGGAGATATGTATGTTCCTCTGACGGAAAAACCAAACATATAAATTATAAAGGTTCTGAGTCTTCTGACTTTACCCATAGTGCATTAGTGCTGAATCAGTGAATCCTGATAGATAGGTTCTCAGAGAATTGCATCTACTGAAATAGTCTCCAGCTGAAATGTAGAGCAGACTGAGCAGTAGAAGAAGCAGGACATAAGATTGAGGGAGAGAGACATTAAACTAGTTCTTTCTTTTACAAAATGGAAAAAAAAACAGTACCTTTATCTAATTTATCACAAACTAGCTAGAGCTTATATCCCAATTTCTTCTTTTCTTTAAGGGAGCCCTAGAAAAAAGAACCAAATCAAGAAAAATTTCTCAAAAACTAAAATTAACATATCTCATATCTGCATCAAACAATTTCAGATTTTCAACATTTTTGATGTGTTGGAACTGTTGAAACAAGAGGAATGATTAAGTGATAGTTGACCAAAATAAAAAATAAAGAATGAAGGAACATAACAGATTTTTTAAATTATTATTAGACTGGAATGAATGTTTTGAAATAGGAAACTTAATGAAATGGCCAAATCAAGTTACAAATAATGAATGTTATACAAAAAAAAATATCACTTCTTTTTTTTCCACTCTGCATACTGGAATGGCATACTTCTGGGGCTATAGCACTATGCCAACATCACAAAAAATGGGAACATGCATAATTGCTTGATTGAATATATAGAGGGAGCAACAATCTGACCTTGTAGGAGGCTTCCAGTATAGTGTCTGTTGTCCAATGAAAATTTTGTGATGGTTTTCAAGGGTGCTACTGCTTATTATCCCTGTATAATTGTATTCCTCTTTTCTTGTCTAACTATAGTCATTTTTATTTGTGAAGCAAAAATGGAGCAAGTAGAAGAAGTAGGAGAGGTACAAGTAGAACAATTACAACACACAGAAGCAGAACAATCAAGGCTATCAAGCACATGTCCATCAGTAACACCACCGGTGGTCAGTGTCAAGAGAAAGGTCAGGGGGAGGGGGCCAACACAAATGGAACATATAAATAAGAGAACCTCAGTTGGAATAAAAGAAATGGTACAATTCAACACTAAAGGCCAACCGATTGGTGGTGCTGCACATGCCTATGCTAGCTTCATATGTTGCACTGTTAGAAGACTTGTGCTAGTATCAGTGACTGATTGGAGACATGTATCGCCACAAGTCAAAGATTTAGTATGGGAAATGGTCAAGGTATGTAAATTCTTCCTACATATAACATAATATGTCCTTTATATTTATATGTTTTGTTTTTTTTTGCATATGAATCACGATAAGATACACAAAGTTGCTACAATACTCACTAGTTAGTCACTTTAACATGCTTCTTCTTTTGTTTTGTAGTCTGCCTTTGATGTATCTGATGAGTGCAAGAAGCAAGCCTTGCTAGGAGCTGGTGAAGCTTGGAGGAAATGGAAGAGTGAGCTTGCAAGGAAGTACATACTTCTAAATTCCCATGATCCTTCTACGCTTCATATGGTCCCTCAGTTGTATTCCTGCTTCATTGACCAGGAAGCATGGAATCAATTTGTACAGTATAGGCTATCTCCTGATTTTGAGGTAATCACAACTTGAACTAGCCAAGCTAAATTTTAAGTCTTGTAATTATTATAATTGATTGTATTTTGATCACATTACTTTGATGTCCAGGAAAAGCGTATAAAATGACAAAAGGCTCGTGCACAGAACCATACGCCGCACCACCTTTCAAAGGTTGGCTATGCACGATTAGAGGCAGATATAGTAAGTATATCATGTCACATTCCATTTGTCTAATCATAGTAGATTTTTTTTTTATTAACTCTGACTTAGTGTCTCTTATAATCTTATTACAGCAAAAGAAAGCTGGGACAACGGATCTCATCGACCATGCTATTCTATGGAAAATGACACATTCGAAAGGGCGTGACTCCCACACCTTTGCCAACGAGACAACTGCAACAATTGCTTCAAGAATTGTAAGTGGTTTAAGACTTTAAGTTTTATACTTTTACTTTATTTGCATACTGCCTAGTTAAATACTTTTATACCCTTGCATAGTATATTATTTAAATATTATATATATAATAGTGATTTTATCATGTTATAATCTTTATGTGTGCAGGAAGAGTTGACCCAAGAACAAGAAGAAAGTGCAACTACAGGGACTCTTAGCAGCACTGCTGCAAAGGGGGACATCCTGTATAAGGCAATGGGCAACAAGAATAAGCACTCGGGCAGGGTAAGGGGCCAAGGTCGGGGTGTTGTTCTTTCCAAATTCTTCCCCAAGCAAAAGGCTCTTACGCTACAAGAATTGGAAGAATGGAAGAAACAAATAGTTGTGGAGATATATAGCATGGTCAAAGATCAACTGTTGAAGGAACTCCAAGGTGGCGGAAGAACCTCTTGTGAGGATGTCGGCGGCCCTCAAGCTGAAGCTCAACCTCAAGTTCAACCAGCAAGAATAATAATAGCTGCACTCCTACTCCTAGTCCTCCATCAAATGAAGAGGTGGCAGAACAAATACTCCCAATCAGTGAGGTATGTATATTCACTTGTTTAGTTTTACAACGTTACTTATTTACTAACCTTTTTAGTTTACACTTTACATCACATCACTAATTATTATATATATGTCATTTCTCAAATGCAGGTGGGTTAGTGCATGTTGCAACTACATACATTTGAGAACCATGTGGCTGTGGCAACACTGTACGAGGTTCGGCCCATGACTTCTGCCACCTTGCATGGTAAGTTGATGCCTCCACACACTAAGCATGTGTGCATCACTACTGCCATTCAACCAGATGCTCCCCTTCCATTTCCAGTCGAAGGGGATGATGTTGAAACTGTTGGGGATGCAATTGGACATCATGTGTGTTGGCCAGAGAAACACATAAAACCAATTATATCCAATTCCAAGGTACATATATACTAACTGTAGTCATGGCTTCATTTTCTCCTACCTTTTTTTAAGTCCTCCTAAACTGTTTATTGATTAATATTGTCTGCAACATGTCGAACAGTCGGATCACCAAAAGCAGCACAAGGGGCAATTGAAGTAAACCTTGCTGCCGGCAAATTCTGGCATAGTGGCAAGTGTAGCCACATCCCAGCCTTCTCAGGTAATACTAGTTCTATATTTTTGTATAGTCACTACTCACAAGTCACAAGTCAGTAGTACTAGTTCTGTAGTTCAAAATACTTGTTAGGTGCTCACTAGTCACTACTGACAAGTCACAAGTCAATAGTCACAATGTTATTATTGTTATATTATAAAATATTCTAATTTTACCTCACTGGGTTTCTTCTTTTATATCTGCTAGTATATCAGTATATGTTGTATATATTCATTACTAATTTCTAAAATGTTACATGATTACATTTACAGTGTAGGGATCAGGTGGGGGTTCCACCTAACACACCTCCATTCCTAAGGGTACTATACAGACTGGCCAATGAAGGCAACAAAAATACAATGAACCCTGTAAGGATAGAGGCAGGTGTGCTTTCAAACGATGTGGTTGAGGTTCCACTCTTCAAGGAAGACCTCATACCCATATGTAATATGGATCAATTGGAGCACATGCACATCATAGTCTATATAGGGTACGTCGTGTAACTACTTTATTAGAGTTAAGACTTACCAATCAATGTAACATTACTTAATACTTGCTTTTTTAATAAAAATTAATAATTATTTGACATTAACCCAAATTCCAAATGCAGGTATTTGCATGATAGCTTGCAAAGACTAGAGGTCAAGGACATTTACAAGTGCCTTGACCCTTCTCTTGTCTTTTAATTGGATCATTTGCCTAAGGACAAACAAAGTGAAGATATCATTCCTGGTCTCATGACTTGTGCGAAGGGGCAAGCATTACTGATTCCCTACAATAGCGGGTACGTTGTAACATAGGTTGCTTAATTATGCCATTTTAATTTCACAATTCATAGTTTCATACACATGAATACTATATCAGTTAAGATTAGAGAAAATTCAATTGAATTATTATTTTTATAGGTCCCATTGGATGTTGCTAGCTTTGGATGTGCATGGTGGCCATGCAATTTTTTTTATTCATGTGGAGCACACATTCGGGAACACCTTATGGAAATTATAAACAAGTAAGTCTTTATTATTCCTTTTATTATAATATAACTACTCACCTGGCAACTATAATAATATTCATAATCTAATGCTTTTCAATTATATGTGTGCAGAGCATAGTATAAATGAGCTGAGAGGGAAGGCATTCACCACCCACCAAAACTCAACTGGAAGAAGGCCAAGGTACAGTTTACTAATTACTGCTCTTTAGACTCTTTCATATAATTTTAAACCTGAACTTATTGGAAATTATATTTTGAAACTTTTCTGTTGTCTTTGGTGGCATTGTTCTGCAGTGCCCTAAACAAAAATCAGATTAGGAGTGTGGATATTATGTTCTTAGATACATGAGAACCCTCATTCGCAATGGAGTTACAGCCTCACAATTGAGAAAGGTAACACTTAGACTTACTGACCAATATTGCACTTTTAATTTGTATATTTCCTGACTTAATCCAAGATTACATGTCTGATCTCTGAACTAAGTTATTATATGTTTCTTGCAGGTGGATTTCGGAACCAAGAGTTACTCCCAGTTGGATCTAAATGATATTAGAATGGAATGGACAGATCATATTATGAATTTTAATTTGTAGTTCAGTGATGTAAAATTGTAAATGAATGTATATTATCATTCATGTATATACATTTTACTTAAATATAATACAAAGATCAATTCATTTCAATGGATGTGTTCTATTTATTTTTTTATTGAAGTACACTGTATCAATGTATGTGCTTTCTTTGTTTCAAACTTTCAAATTTCAATGATGTGATTGTGAAGTTGGTGTTTTGATCAGCAGATGGGTTAATCATCAATTTTCAATGATGGCTTAGATCAGCAGATGGGTTGTATTGTATCATGTATGTACATACAGTCTACAGATACAGTATGGGTGGTTGATATCATATCATGTATTGGAGATGGAGTCATATATGGAATGGAGGTTGATGATTGAAATTACTGATATATACTGAAGTTGTAGATATGATTCATATGAATATAATACCAAAAAACTTTCAAATTTCAATGATGTGATTGTGAAGTTGGTGTTTTGAATGGAGACCTGATGGACATCCCTGCCTATACAGGCAATTTCATCCATTTGCTGAGGAAGGATAAAATTAAAAATCCCAAAGTTCAGAATGATTGTCTGCATTGGTGCCCACCTGGGCCTATTGACAATTGGAATGATATAGTCATGGAGATGGTGCTAAGTGATTGATACGTTGGGCAATTGTGATGATTGGAGCCCATGATTCTGAGCTACCAAGTTTCTGACAATCAGAACACAATTGTTTGCATGAACAGAAAGAGGGATGAGGAAGTTCCACTAGTTGTAATTATATCATGTTTGCAAGCTTTCACTTATCTGTTGCCAATCAAATGTGTTTTATCAGAAGCTTGCAAACTGGAAGGTGAAGTTGCTTCGGCTTACATTTCAGGAAATCCTGCTTCATTCATATCTTGAATCACAAATTTCTGGATTATATTTTGTGAATTCTTGTTTATAGTTTGTCACTCTCATGTCTTTGCTTTCTTTTCATATTCTCTAAGATGCACCCGAACGAGAACCTGGAAGAAGCTGTTCCTCTGAGAATATCTTTATAGTATATGTGTGAGAATAACTCACTAACTCTTAACAGTGGCTCCAGAAGAACCCTCCATTCTCCAATATAACTTAGTAATATAGGACGGTTGAATAACCGTCCTATATAAATAATAATATAGGACGGTTTGTGAATAGCCGTCTTATATAACTAGTAATATAGGACGGTTTGTGAATAGCCGTCCTATATATAACTAGTAATATAGGACGGTTTGTGAATAGCCGTCATATATATATATATATATATAACTAGTAATATAAGACGGTTTGTGAATAGTCATCCTATATATAACTAGTAATATAGGACGGTTTGTGAGCAACCATCCTATATAATATAACTAGTAATATAGGACGGTTACTCATGAACCGTCCTATATTTTCAAATCATGTCACGTGTCACTGTCAAAGTGTTAAGGTAATAAGGTCATGAGTGGGTCGCGTGTCAAACAGGTTGACACGACGGGTCAAATTCATTAACTCGAACACGACATGATTTTTGGCGGGTCATTTTCGGGTGACCCGAAAATGACACGAACACGATAAGACTCGACCCGAACCCGCTAAATTCGTGTCGAGTTTGAGTCGTGTTATCCTGTCGTGTCATATTTTGCTGCCCCTAAAGAAAGGTCTTAGTGGTGTGAATTTTAGTACCTAGGCCATCTGGTTTAGGCCGAATCAAATCAACGTCTGAGAGAGAGAGAGAGAGAGAGAGAGAGAGAGAGAGAGAGAGAGAGAGAGAGAGCCATGTCACCCCGAGAGGTCCCACCATTTAACTAGTTTCCACCAAAACACGTTTCGGTGACAACAACTATGTTTGCGTGATCGGGATAATATCCAATAACCTGTTCTCAATCAAATGAAACACCTATTTGGTTCATGCCTGCTTGTTTTCGGTTAACTGAAAGCTAGAGCAAAGGAATCAAGGCCCTGATAAAGAGTACAGAGACACCATATTCAGGGCCAAAGGTCCATTAAGTTCCAAATCTAACAAATGGATAAGATTAAAACATGAAACAGAAAAGAAAAAGGCAGGGAGACAGTAGCATTACTTGGCACTGAAACCACGGTCTTAGACATTCAGGACAAGGAAACATTTCCACCGGATCTCTTCACTTATGACAGAACAAATGCGGGGTCTCTACAACGTCATTCAAATGAGAGCAAAGCTCAACTGGCTCCATACAGCACAAACAGCTTTTAAGGGGCACGCTTCTTTGTCATTTATATCAAATTGACCTAGTAATCTCCCATAATATAATAGAAATAGATGATCCAATCAACTTTATGCAAACAATTTAAACCAGCTCACAATTTAAACCAGCTCACATACTCTTCCTCGGGAAGAACCAAGGTTCATAGCAAGAGGTACCAACTTTTACATGGAAAGACTTCTGATGAACTTGAGATAACTGGAATCAAGCAATGCTTTTCACACAACACATGCCAATTTTGCACACTGGTCAATCATAACTGGAAAGAACCTAACTCTTGACCGTACCACCTTAATACCTAGCTGATTAGAGAGATCAAGAGTCTGAATCAAAAGTTTTAAACTGTCTGTCTTATATGTCCCTCACTCTCTCCTGCAAAAAGACTTAAAGATGAAGTTCAAGGATTTACTTGAAAAACGTAATAATAAATAAGAGGGGTGAAATATGAGGTCAAAATGCAGAGAGATACAAAATAGTTTTGGTCATAGCGGAGAAATATGAATTGGGACAGCAACAAATTGAAGAAATGACATTTAAATAAACAAGATTCCTGGCTCGAACAGTTGATAAAAGAAAAAACAAATTAGTAGATCAATATAGTATACGACAGTATAATCATAAAACGAAATCTGCCATACATTCACTTGCGACAATTTGCAATTTTAAGGAGTTACCTAGACTAGAGAAACCAAGAATCACCAGCAAAAACCTATCTATGGCATTCAGGACGTTTGAAAACTAATATGTTTCCACATAACTCAATTCCACTATTAATAAAATCTGCAAGTTGGGTCCCCTAATGTTGATATTAAGTCGTAATATAATGTTTTCTATAAGGTTCAAAAGGAACCAAATTACACACAGATAACAAACACTACTGCAAAGGCTTGGCTGCTTAAGCAGTTGCTATGGTAGAAATACTCAAAATCCACATGGCCATATTTGGCTATCAAACAAAGCCCTCAGCAAAGTGGCTGTTTGACTGGAGGATATGTTTTCTCATCAATAAAGACCCTTCCTGGAATGTTCTTGTGCCACCTTCCATAGCAGGTTCTTCTCCATTAGTTTTGGGTTTCTGTCCCTGGAAACACTTCAACTTTAGAAGTTGAGAATAATGTCTAATTCACGCGTTTGGAGTAACACAAATCCTTCTCTTTTGAAGACACAAGCACTTTTCATGGGGTTAGATCTTGTCATGAATTTTGTGCAATAACGAAAATTTGTTCCACATGCCCTAGTTTTTTATGAATCACAACCATAGCCATCTTTTCAAACAAACATGTTGGTATCTGGACCATAGTTGCCTGGAGCTCCTTGGAAATTGGGTAAGCTTGCATCCCAGAAGGCACACCCGTTTCCCCAAAATTTGGAAACTTGCTTCTTTGACGCACGGGCTCAGTTTATTTGTTATGGTACATAAATAAATTTATATATGCCCAGCCTCCATGGACCAAATCTGTACTGTTTGGCCCAGGCAATTAAGTTTCCAAGTATTCTCCTTAATCTGGAAAGGAAACCTCCTACATTTCTTTGTTAAACTGTTTGAAACCGGTTAGGGGTGCCCAAATCTTTGTAAAATCTAATCATCTAACTGTATTGGAGAAAATGAGGACGAACGTCGCCCTAAGAATTTCAATACGATTTGCATACTGGGTACAAGGATTGGCTAAGGAATCCCACTGAAATTTATTTCAAACCCACTGGCTGGAGAATGCACATAGCATAGTTTTGTCTTTTGGGAACTAGTATATATAATCATAACCTCCACTTTCTATTAAGGTCTTTAGATGAGTATCGGCCTAATTTCCCCCTAACGCTTACCCACCTATAGCTAACTGCTTTGATCTTGAACACAACCTTACTCAGCAGCTACAACTATTGTCAAAGATTACTGGATCCCATTCCTTCCAAGCCATCCTCAAAACCACGACCAGGCACCATATCCCATAGGAACATCCTCACCAAGGAAAAAATGTATCCACTCTTCCATTAATTGAAAACAGTTAACAGCAAGCAATTCAACTTTGAGAGTCAAAGAATGCCATCCCATGCTTTCCTCAAAAACACAACTTAGGAAGAGGTGGTTTCCTCATCCTTCTCACTTGTGCATTGACTAAGCATAATACAGCCCTCCTCTGTAAGCATTTCCATAGCTTGGATTCTGGTTACAAACTGTCAACGTAAAACATATAAATTTGGGGGTGAGGTCTACCGCGATTTCTCTCACCAATCAAAAGAATAATGAATCCCTCATAATAGTGTGCGGCAAGATAACACTTGCAGGACCACCCTATTCATTTTTGGTTCAGTCCTCCACTTCATTGCTTGCACAGAGAATTAATATTTAAATCCGTCATCCTAAACCGAAAGCAGCAGGTTGAACTTTGCTAACCTCCCAAATTGCAGAAGGGAACAGAGAGAGAATTAGAATCACTTGGGCCTTTACAGTTCATGAGGGACAGTTTGAACTTATTAACACCAAAAAGATTTGCTAAAACATTCGTACAACTCTTCACCAAGACATGCCTTTTAAGAAGTGCTGCTTTCTAAGTATAATTGAAGGAGTAATATGATCAATAGAAGATGTTGCAAAAGAAAAACGAGGAGGCACTTGTAGAAGATACTCAAAACAGATATAATCGATTCTGAATATGAAAGAGAAGTCTAAATGTCAAACAAGGAATTAAAAACTCTAGAAATATGTGGAAAATGAAGAACAAGATATTTGGTTACATTTTTTTCAAAACCTCCAAAGTTTCTGTATGTTATTATTTCTGTGACGAAACATCTTTGTGAATAAGAAGCAACCATACAGGCATCAAAATATATCGAATTTCAAGCTATCATCTTAAATATCATGATCATGCGTGTCATTGAGACTCTTACTTATCTAAAATCAAGTTGTAGAAAACCAAAAACTAATTCATCACGATGAAGGGTAGTACTGGCACCTGAGAAACAATCTGGTCAGATCCTATGCACCTGCAATTATGCTTAACCGAGAAGAATTTGGTGAAAATTCTTCATAAGGAGGAAGAAAATTTAATTTGATGCACTATACAGGAATTAGACTTCGGTAAGTTTCTCTCTCCATGTTAGTTCAAAGCGACCACCACCTAATTATTAACCCATGCTCAGAGAATGCAACTAAACTCTGCAGTTAGAATAGATTTGTCAGACATTAGAATAAGTAGGGAAGTAACAAATATGTTAGCTTCTTCACAAAAATTTTCCACGTTTAAAAAAAGGCATTCTTAAGCTCAAACTGATCAACACTACAAATAGAACGAAGGACCAACTTTTTGAGTCACTTTTTAACCTGCAACCGTGATCCTAGTTTACTTGACTATCACTAGATGACTAAAATGATTTAGCGAAAGCGGATGCTCTCATGCAGACTGTCAAGGTCCACCAGCCCCTCCGCCCAAAAAAAGAAGGAAAAGGCTGGAAGGTATTTTGAAAACTATCTAATGAAGTTTCATTTACCAAGACTTCCAGAAAATGGCGAGCATATAAGTCAACTTATTGGCCAGTTCAGATTTAACGTTGTATTCCAAGTAGACAAAGGAGCTAAGAACTTAACCATCTGAAAAGTGGACGATGTGTCAAGGATTTTTCTGTAAAGGCTTCACATAGAAAGCAAAAGATCTCTTCTCACATTATAGGATCAGAGATATGACCGAAGCAAGAAGGGAGCCTTGGCAAAACAGAAAAGTTGTCGTCTTCAAGTCGTGGAAACAGCCTCTTGCAAAAATGCAAGGCAAGGCTATATACTATAAACCATTGTAGTCCACCTTGGACACCTTCCCCCCCCTGAAAGCTTCATGCACCGAGGCCACCCTTAGATATGACCCAAGCAAAACAGCACCTTTGGAATGGTGAGGGAAATAATTAAAAGCATACATTCTTGGACACTCAGATACAAATAAGAATGTTCTATGTATCATTATGGAAAGACCACTAACTCAAGCAACGGAAGTGGAAGCAATGGTTTAAAAGTTGTTGGCATATGAAACTCCTCAATATTAGATCCTTGATTATAGAAGAGAGGGCTCTTCATCCAATGAGGAGTTGAGAGCTGCAATTATAGTGGTGATCATTGCTTTTGGTGTTCCTCCGTGAAGTAAACTTGAAAGCCCAAGAGGTCCATATGCATCTAAAACCTTTATTTTTTCCATTCTGCAATTGATGTATCTTAATAATTATCGTAAGTGCATAGCTCTATTGGAATATAGAATCAGCAAATACAAGTCAATCCTACAAAGTCTCTTTAATAAATGAAACTTAATTAGAATTTAGGTCACCTTACTCTTAGCCAAACATTCAAGAGAAGGACAATTTCTAACTAAACTGAAGACTAGGAAAGTAAAGACATAAAGGGCAGCCCCGGTGCACAAAGCTCCCACTTATGCTGTAACGACCCCATTGGCCCACATAGTTAGAATATTGTCCGCTTTGGGCGGAGGCCCGCACGGCTTTAAAACGCGTTCTAACTGGTAAGGTCCACCTGGACCTTTATCAACCGCCCAAGTTCTTTCTCCCGAGCGATGTGGGACTAACTCTCAGCGCATCCCCGCCTTCATCTCCTCAAACGATCTTGGGCTCCCTCAGACGGGAGGGACTGAGAGTTTAGTCCCACATCACTAGGGAAAGAGTTCCTGGGCTATTGATAAGGCTCTGATACCATTGTTACACCCCCAAAGGGCCCACGCTTTGTAATTATATTGTTCGCTTTGGGCCAATGGCCCGCACTGTTTTGTTCTTCCCTCATGCAGGAAAAGGCCTAATTGCAAGGTAGAGTCTTCAGGACCCTTATCAATAACCCAGGAACTCTCTCCCTAGCGATGTGGGACTAAACTTTCAGTCCCTCTCGTCCCTCAAATTATGTTGGGGACCTCCCCCTCAAACTATCTTGGCGACGATTCACCTCTCCCTTCCTCAGGGGCCACGCATCCTCGCATGGAGTTAGCCATCCACACCTAGACAGGGTCCCGCTCTGATACCATTGTAACGACCCCGTGGGCCCACACAGTTAGAATATTGTCCGCTCTGGGGCTCCCCTCAGAGTATCTTGGGCTATTGCTCAGAGTATCTTGGCCTGAAGCCTCAACCCATCTTGCGCACCCTCAACCCATCTTGGTTCCACCCTCACAGTCACAGATTTGTTCCCTACGCAGCAAAAGCCACTCAGGACACGTGATTCCTTTGACAAGGTCTCATATTGTCTGCTCTGGGGCTCCCCTCAGAGTATCTTGGGCTATTGCTCAAAGTATCTTGGCCCGAAGCCTCCACCCATCTTGCGCGCCCTCAGGCCATCTTGGCAAACGGCAACGGGTAGCCCTCTCCCCCTTAGGGGCCACGCGTCTACGCATGCCGACCACACGCTTATGCTCACGTGGGGTTAGCCATCCACACCGGGACAAGGTCCCGCTCTGATACCATTGTAACGACCCCGTGGGCCCACACAGTTAGAATATTGTCCGCTTTGGGCCGAGGCCCGCACGGCTTTAAAACGCGTTCTAAAGCCGTGCGGGCCTCAGCCCAAAGCGGACAATATTCTAACTGTGTGGGCCCACGAGGTCGTTACAATAGTATTAGAGCAGGACCCTATCACGGTGTGGATGGCTAACCCCACGTGAGCGTAAGCGTGTGGTCGACAAGCGAGGACGCGTGGCCCCTAAGGGGGAGAGGGCTACCCGTTGCCGTTTGCCAAGATGGCTTGAGAGTGCGCCAAGATAACATGAAGGGGAGGTCCCAAGATCATCTGAGGGAGCCCAAGATGGTCTGAGGGGATGAAGGTGGGGATGCGCTGAGAATTAGTCTCACATCGCTCGGGAGAAAGAACCTGGGCGGTTGATAAAGGTCCAGGTGGACCTTACCAGTTAGAACGCATTTTAAAGCCGTCCGGGCCTCGGCCCAAAGCGGACAATATTCTAACTGTGTGGGTCCACGAGGTCATTGCAATGGTATCAGAGCGGGACCCTGTCCCTGTGTGGATGGCTAACCCCACGTGAGCGTAAGTGTGTGGTCAGCACGCGCGGACCCGTGACCCCTAAGGGGGAGAGGGCTACCCGTTGCCGTCTGCCAAGATGGCCTGAGAGTGTGCCAAGATAGCGTGAGGAGGAGGCCCCAAGATCATCTGAGGGAGCCCAATATGGTCTGGGGGATGAAGGCAAGGATGCGCTGAGAGTTAGTCTCATATCACTCGGGAAAAAGAACCTGGGCTGTTGATAAAGGTCCAGGTGGACCTTACTAGTTAGAACGCATTTTAAAGCCGTGCGGGCCTCGGCCCAAAGCGGACAATATTCTAACTGTGTGGGCCCACGAGGTCGTTATATATGCGGGGTTCAAGAAAGGGGCGGATCAAAAACTTGTTTGTTTTACCGCAAGTGCACAGACTATTGTATGTAGTGTAGCATGTGCAAGTACATGTCAATCCCACAAAGACTCGCTTTAAGAAGTTGGTGTTTTAATAAAATTTAATTATTCAAAAATTAAAATTAAATAGCAAAAATTAATAAAAAGTACAATCAGACTTCATATATATGTAATCAATGAAAATTATAGAGGTCCAATTTAAAAAGATAAAAATTTAATAAAAAAGAAAAAGAAAAATCTACTTTTATAAATTAATTATCATCAATTCCTTCAAATCTGGTATCATAAACTTTGATTAGCATTCATCAGTCTCTTTTTAGTATTTCTGATTGATGATCCACGAGATGGATTAGGTAGATTCCCAAAAATTTGAGAGATTTGGGCTAAATAAGAATTTTGAGATTTGGAAGGTTTAGATCACTTTTTGGACTTCAAATTTAAGATCAGAGATGTTAATCAAGCCAAGGGATATCCTAAGAATTTAATCTGAAAATTAATTAAAGATTTAATGTGAAACAGAGTATGAATAAAGAGATATTTATTGTCAAGGCTAACTCATTGATTAGGTTAAGCTTTAATTAAATCATTTCAGATTATACGGTTCCTAGATAATAGATCACAGATAAAATAAAACTAGCAGGACACAAGGGAAATTAAATTAAGAACAGAAATGTAATTTTAATTAAGTGCAATGGGTAGAACTGGAATCAAAGGGGGAAAAAAAAAGATTAAACGAAAAAAATTGGAAACCTGATGGGGAAGATGAAGATGCCGATGATGGAGGGGGAGAAGGGAAGACGAGGAGGAGAAGAAGGCGGAGAAAACGGAAAACAGAGGAAACTCTGGGCTGGGCCGGTTGGAACGAAGAAGAGGCCGGAGTGAAGGCTGAAAATTTGGCCGGTGATGGGAGCAGGCGGGTTGATCGTGGTGGAATAGAACAGAAAATTGGTGACTGGGCTGGGAAGTCCGGTGCAACCTGGGCTGTGCAGTCGAGTTTGCCAGTATTTCTACAGATAACAGAGAGCGGGTAAGAAAGGTGGATGGTGACAACTACCGGTGCTAGGCCTGGGAAGTCCGGTGCAAGTGAACAGGGCGTAGACTGGGGTAAACTGATGCAGTGGAAGAAGATAACATAAGGAAAAATAAAAAACGGTGAGGCTGAGAAGATGGGGACCGACTGTGAACAGAGGAGAAACATAGGGAGGACTGGGCAGTCATACGATGCAGTGGAGCTTGGAACGGAATGGGCAGAGGAACAGGGACGACCGGTGGAAGCGGTGGAGAACAGAGGAATTTTTGGTGTGGTAGATACCTGGGTGGAGTGAAGGGAGAAACTGAGTGAGGGAGAGACGTGGTGCGTGGTGGATGGCGATGAAGCAGACAACCGGTGATGCGATGGGTGGCAGTGCGGGTGAACAGCAAGGAACTTGAATTCGGTTTCCTGTTGGAAACTGAGAAAGGAAAAGGCGTGAACAGGGATAGTGAGAAGTAGATGGGAAAACGGTGAGGATGAGCGGTGGAACAGAGAACAGAGCAGAGATGTTTGGGGTAGACGACGCAGGTGATGGAATAAAAGCAACAGAGAGAGGATGGGATGGGAAAAACAAACAACAGAAGCAAACGACGAGCAGAAACGAAACGACTGGAAAGCAAAGGAAGAAAACACCAATACAGGGAAAAAAAACAAAGAGGAGCTATGGCGGGTCTCTCCGGCTACCTCCCACACCCACCCAAGAAAAGTAAAGACATAAAATAAGTAAATGTAGACAAGAAACAAGTAACTAACTAAAAAATTAATAACTAAATAACTATAAAGTAAACCCTAATTAGAGAGCAAGTAATTAAAGGCACTAGAAAACTATCTAAATAAGCAAAAGTAAAAACTAAATTTTTTTCTAAAACTACAATTAACTAGAAAGGAAAACTTTTTAAATTACAATTAAGGAAACTATATAAAACTAGAAGGGGAGCTTGGCGTAATGGTAGTATTATCGTCATGTAACTTGGAGGTCATAGATTCGATGTGTGAAAATAGCTTTTTACAAAAATGCAAAGTAAGACTACATATGTTGGAGCTTTGTGCATCAGGCTACCTCTTTTTTTAACTATCTAAAATTATAACTAATTAACAATTAAAGTAAGAAACAAAATAACAAAGAAAAGAAAAAGAACTTTTTTATTAATGATCAAATTATAAGAAATTGTAACATAAGCAATGAAAAGAAAGCAAATAAAAGAAATAAAGGTCCTTCAAATTCGGGCTTGAATTTTGCTATGGGACTCATATGTTGTTTCACTCAATAGAAGCTTGTACACTTCTCTTCAACCCAAAATAAATTAAAGTTACTACTAAGCTTTTCTCATATATATCCTAATAAGCCATAAACCTATTTCTAGAGAGTTGAGCCATACCCTTAGCTTTATCCTTTAGAGAAAATGAGAATAGCCTCAACCTAATAGAGTCATCTAAAAAGTTAATATACTTGAAGGTGGACCAAATGTGAAGGGATTCCTTGACATAATGGTATGAGTTTTCCTTGTTTAACCAATAGAAATTTGAAAAGAGCTTAATAACTCCAGGTTTCAACTCAAAATGATCTACATTAGCTGTAGGTAAAGCTATGCACGAGAGAGTTATATTGAACAAGTGTAGAGTAATCTTTAAACAGTTTCACTTCTACTACTTCAACCATTTCTATAGTAAGAATCTCTTGTTCTTCTGGAGTCCTTTGGCCTTGCCTCACAAATTGTTTGATCTCTGTATTTAAAGGTATTAGATGAGGATTAAGTGATCAACGATTGTGTATACACCAATGGATAACTTTTGTTTATATACAATGAAGCTAAGTAATTTTAAATAATGAAAGAAAGAATTCTTTCCTTTTCTCTAGTTTAGGGGAACCTAAACTAGAATATGCAACTTAAATAATAAAGCAAATATTCAATCAAGGACAATAAATTTTCCTAGCCCTAAGTAATAATCTAAAAGGTTCGTTTTCTTGAGTTTCTTTATGGGAGAATCTTTCAGATTATTTCTATCTCTAGGTAGCTCCTCCTCTCTTTCAGATTCACCATACTATTACCAGATAGATCCTACCTTAATCAACAACTTCTCATCCTTCTCAATCAGCCATAATTGATATGAGTCATAAAATGTATTGGCAGAGCTAGTCATTTAAATAACAATGCAGTTAATTAGATAGAGGCCACTAGAGTGATAATAGGTCACTTCCTCCTAAGAGAGTCCTATGAGCTCAAATAGTTGCCAAGATCTCTTCTATATTGATTTTAAATTAAAAGCTAGAAGGTTGGGGTGCGTTAGGTGATGTTTAACCTACGTAGGCTAAGGTGTGGTGACTAAATCCATCCTTGATATTATAGGGAGTTGAGGGCCTTACTAATGTTTTAAGCAATCCCATGCAGTTTAATCAACATATAAGCACCTTTAAGTAGTAAACTTGTCCTATTAATGCAAAGAAAGCAGTAAATCTAATACAACCACTACAATGCAGCAAATAAGAAAGTGCTTTCTATATGTTCTATACTACCATTCAAATACAGCTAAATTAACAATGCAAACCCTAATCTAGGAATTGGAAAGAAGTTAGAAAATTCTCACGCTGGGGTCTTGGAATTAGTCTTCAAGTACAAGGTTGGATTCATGTATAAGCCACCTCCTCTTCCAGGTTAGGATGACCCACGCTTGACTTATATTATTACAACTCTTAATTTTTAAATTAATGAATGGCATACAAAAAGTACAAATTCATCCTCACTATAATCTACTCAAATAAAAGACTAATTGGAAACCATCCTAAAGTCTTCCTTCAAAGCTTTATTCACGTCCAAGTTGCTTCATAAAAGATATAGAAAGTGTCAAATTCTTTAGGAATAAGGAAAGTATGCAAATGAAAACTATTTAACATGCAATCCTATGACTACAACTAGTGGTATAGTATTAGAAACAAATGTAATCAAACTCCATTATAAGTCCCTAGCAGTAGCATCAAAAACTTCGTGTATCTTGTTAATTATCGTAAGTGCACAACTCTATTGAAGTATAGAATCGGCAAATGCGGGTTGATACCATAAAGACTCTTTAATAAATGAGAGTTAGGTAAAATTTAGGTCATCTTACTTTGACTTAACCAAAAATTCAAGAGAAGGGCAATTTCTAACTAAACTAAAGACAAGGAAGGTAAAGATATAAAGCAAGTGAAAGAAATAAGTAACTAACTAAAAATAAAACAACTAAAATAACTAGGTAACTATAAAGTAAACCCTAAATTAGAGACCAAGTAATTAAAGAAACTAGGAAACTATATAAATAAGTAAGAAAATAAACTAAGAAACTTTCTAAAACTGCAATTAACTAGAAAAGGAAACTTTTTAAGTTACAACTAAGGAAACTATCTACAACTACAACTAACTAACAATTAAAGGAACAAAGTAACTAAGAAAAGGAAAAAAAAAAAAAAAATTTCATTAATTGCCAAAATTAAAAGGACTTGTTATATAAGCAATGAAAAGAAAGAAAATAAAAGAAATAAAGGTCCTTCAAATTCAATCTTGAATTTTGCTTTAAGTCTCACATGTTGTGTCAGTCAATAGGAGCTTGTACACTTCTTTTCAACCCAAAATACATTAAAGTTACCACCAAACTTTTCTCATATGTATCCCAACATGCCACAAATTGGCACATCCCATACAATGATCCTTAGGAATGAAGTATTAGTATAATTAGGAAAAGTGGAGTCTTGACACTTTTTCCTAAATAATCACCACACAAGAAAGAAAGAAGATGATGGAAAAGGAAGTAGAAAAGGTTATTACATTTTCTCTAAGCCAAAAACTCTTAAAAGAAAGAGGACAAGTTCAAAAAATTTAGATAAAGAGGAGATTAGAGGTTATTCAATTTTAAGATAAGACAACCACAGAAGAGGCTTCTAATTGTAAACATGAAATCGAATAAAACAAAACAAAATTAGAGACAATGGCTCTTGTTTTAGGACTCACTCATTCCTAGCCTTAGGGTTGAAGCAAGAAATAGGTACATGGTATATCTCTACCCTCCAAAACAAAGCCCTTAGTTAAGAACCTAGGTTGCTGATAGATGAATTTGTATGTTTCCTCAACCTTAATTAAGCAATTAGAATGTTTCCCTAATTTTAAGAATCTTTTCCTTTTCCTTACTCCAACTCCATAAAAAGAATTAGAAATAAAGAAATAGGAGTGATGTATGAACTAAAGAACATGAATTGTGCATGAATCTACAATTAGAAAGTGAGTGTGTGAAACATGAAAGTATAAGGTTATGAAATTAAAAAGTCGAAAGATAAGAAAATATGGCAAGAGTTTGTGAGTGAAGGCAAGTGAGAGTGAAAGATAAAAGAAGGTGAGATAAGTGTAAATCTAGCACGGAAGGATCCATGCTAGCAATTTAGAAAGTCTAGATCTAAGAATTTACCACCCAACTACTTTCTAAAATGGATATAAACTAATCCTAAAATATTTCTAAGATTTTCTAAAACTAAAAAGCAAGAAAATCTAAGATCTAACATGGAATTCAAAATTAGAAACTACCTACTTTTAAAATAGGAAAGTGCTTAAAAATATGGAAATGAAACATGCTAAATAGAAAGTTATACTACACCTTAGATCTACAAAGTAAAACCTAACATAAAGAAACAAATTTACATCACTATACTATAATGAATGCAACCTAAGATTGATGCAAAATCTACCATGCATGTGAACTTGAAAAAGATACATCCACCAAAAATTGGTGAAATGCATTGAAAACCCTATACCTATATGCATGCAAAACCTAATTGAATGGAAAGGAAACATGATATTCATCTACAATTACTCTAAGTAAAAATAAATTATTATGCTCTACACGAACTATAAAGCTAGTAAAGATGATAAACTAACATGCAAAACTAAAGGAAACAGCAAAGTAACTATGCATGTAAAGTAAGGAAGCATGAAGAATGATGCATGATCAATCTAATCTAAGCAAAACCTAAATAAATGCATGCTAGAAGAAGGTGAATGAAAGAGATAAAAGATGGCAAAGAAAGAAGTTGGAACTTAGGTTGAGACCCCACATTTAACTCTAAAGGATTAAAACCATGAAAGCTTGAAATGTAACAACCCAAAATTTTGGACCATTTTCAATGAATTATACGATACTTTTAATGAAAATAAAATTGAGAATTTAATGTCGTGGACATTGAAATCCATGGAAGTAACTACCTAAAAACTCAGAATTTAGACTCAAAACTATAAATTTTGGAAAGTACTCATTGATATGAATGCAACGACACAAAGAACATTGAAATCAGAGTTTAAATGGAGGAGATATGAATATTTAAAGTAATGGGGTATTTTAGAAAAAATATATATTATTAAAGCAGGGGGCCAAATTGATATTGGCACCCCTCCCATTTGAACCAAAAGAACAAACAACTATCTGTTCCAGCACTCAACGAAGGAAAAGAAAAAACCCGATGGAGGGAGAAGAAGAAGAAGAAGAGAGAGGGGGAGAAGGACAAGGGAGAGAAGAGGAAGACCCCGACTCATCCTCCTCCGTCTGTTTTTGTCATCAATGATGGGAAGTGGAGATTGACAAAGGGGAATATATGCAGGTCACTAGAAAAGACAAGGTGAATGACGGCATTGATCAATGATCGAAGCCGTTCACCATTATCTCCTTGCCACCATGAGTAAAACCCCCTATGGTTGCTCCTTAATCAAACAAGAATCGGTGAGGAAAAGGGAGGAGAACACTTGAAAACCCATAATTTTTCTGTGATGGAAAATCAACGGTAAATCCCCTTCTCCTACGATGATTAGAGGTTGGAAAGCACCTTAAAGGTAAGATCAACACAACATTGTTCCTGATTTGGATTTTTTAGCTAGATCAATACTATTTCATGATAGATTTAGGGTTTTTAGATGATTTAACTATTCAATTATTAATCTAGGCTTAGCAATAGGAAAGTATATATCAAATATAGGTCGAATCTGACTGAGATTGTCAATCTAAGTAGAAAACGATCAGACAATCCCAGTCATCCAATCTGTCACTATTTAAATAGTGACTTCTCAATGTCTAACCGATGATCAGACACCACAGATGAATCCTAGGACCCTAAATTGGCAAGGATGGGACTAGAAATGTGGAATTTGGATAAAAATCTATCAAGGAACCTTGGCCATCCGACTAGATAGTAATGGAAGAGGAATTTGTGACATTTGATTGACGATCAGATGCCACTATCATTTTCCCTAACCCTTAATCAATAAATATACTTTGAAAACATATGGTCATAATACAAATCATAGAAATTGATGGATAAACTAATGATTTTGATTAGGAATAAGTAGATTTCCTTGAAATGGTGAGCATATGAATCGATATTGAGAATAAATATAAAATTTTGCTTGGTTAGGTGATAGACAAGTGATCGAAGGAGAGATATAACAAAATCGTGAAGCACAACAAGGGAGGTCGGCAGTTTTAACATTGATATACTTTTGTGAAACATGAAAATCATTGATTTCTACTCTATTATGTTTGAAAAGGTTTAAGATTGAAATTTTGATATTTCTAAATTATGCAGTTAACATATGTATTTTTCATGCAAAGTATTAGTTCTAAAATGCCATGTCTATTCATTTTACGATTGGAAACTTTTTATATGAAAATGTATTTGCAAATACATGAAAATTGGTATTTATTTATGAAACGTAGGGGGTGTGAAATCCTCATACTCAACCCTTGGTGAGGTTGTTTTTACATGGTTATATCGTATCATGATATTTAAATTTGTATGATCTCAATAAAGCATGAATTTTTATGATTTTATTGGTTATATCAGCATGTGATGATGCCTAGTATTATTATATTACTGAGGGCATATAGTGGCCCATTGAGCGCTATACTAGGAGAGTGTGGACTAATCATTCCCCTTTTGAAATTTGATATATATGTGTGAGATACCAGGCCAAGGGGGATCGAATTCAGGGTAGGTCATGGCCTTGCACACCATATTCCCCATGCTCACAGTGCAGGGAATCTATCCGTTTACGTATCAGCGTGACAACCGTAGACCTGACTAGGTTTTATCAACAGCACAAATGGTCCATTATTTTTAGATTTATATGGATACAGCACGATAGCGCAAGTGCATGGCACCATGGGATTTCAGGCCTATAATGAGTACTCATAACCAACAGCAAATGCTCGGATGTTGAGTGCTTCTACACTCATGAGACCTCGACGAGGTTCTGATGAATATATTTATATGTATGTGTTTATTAAGACACATTAATTTTATTGAAGCATTATATGATTTAAATGCTTTTCATCTATTGATTCTTGATGATTTCATCTATTGATTCTTGATTATAGTTTACTATCCAGTTCGGATGAGTGCATTTATGAAATGCTGTGTAATTTGAATTTTGGCTATCTTTCATACCTTATAAAAAATACTTTGCAAAGATTTATATTGTCTTTGAAACAATGTGCAAGCATATTGAAACTGATAAATTGAATTGGTTTGACATGATATTGATTTATAAATCATGATTGAGATTTCACAATTTATGATATTACTCATTATGCATCATATTATATCAAACTGCATAACATGTGATCATGTGTTCCTTTTTGGATTTAAAATTGCATAAATACACAAGTGCAAGCTTGTTAAGACATTGTAAAAGGTTTGAAGAAATAAAACAGGAAAAAGGAAGCAGAAGATGGTGATAAAGATTTAAAGAGAAGAACATAATATGTATATTATACAAGTTTGCAATATAGTTATGATTTGATAAATTAATGTGACATGTACTTAATATGACTTGCTTTATTTACATGTGGGTATGTAAATGAAGTTATAGTGTTGTGGCTACGACTGGAGTGATCTTAAGGATACTAATTTTAGTCCTAGCCTTTTAGCACTACAAAAATGTTTCTTTTTTATTTAAATATAAATAGACATGAGTGTGGATGTATTTTGGAGAGAGACTGAGTCACCTTTGCTCATTTTAATATATATTGTATTTATCAGGTTGTCGCATTACATGCGTTAAATGTATGGGGTCTAAATTATAGGAGAGACTCTGCCAGATTTTCAGTAGGAATGTGGTACTCATTCCTCTGAAAATCCTTACATTTTTCAAAAGAAAAAAAAATGACACTCAAGATTTTTAAGGTCTTCTTATGAAACTTGTTTTCTGTTGTTGGTTTCTAAATAATTTTTCAAACTCGAGACCCCACAATTGAAAAAAGATTTTATGAAAAAGTGTTAGAAAAACCTGGGATGTCTCATGAAGGGAGCTTGGGTGAGCCTAATCTTCCTTCCTCAGTTTCTCCTTAGTCTTGAGTTTTAGGAAAAGTTGAAAGATACTTAATGTAGTCAAAACACTATTTATAGATTTTTAGCATAACGATTAAGGGGATTCAATGGTTAAGATCAAGTCACTTAATTTGATTTTGAACCAATGGCTAGATGGGGGGGGATGGAATTAAATTATGAAAGTAGGAGATGAGAATGAAAGAAATAAAAGAAAGAGGAAAGGTGAAGGAGTGAAGGAAATAAATGAGAAAATGAAAGAATTATAAAGGAAGACTAAGGAGATGACTTAAGGGTGAAGGGATGTAGCAACCCTCAATTTTGAGCCATTTTTTGTTATTATATTATATTTTAATTAAAATAAAAATCAAGAATTGAATTTTATGAAATCAAATTTCATGAAAGTGACCCATTTTGAAATTATCTAATTTGGAATGGACACATCAAGATGATTCCAACAACACCGATTTTCTATGAAACGGAGATTGAGGTGAAAAAATCAAATAATTTTACTAATTTAGAAGGGGGCAAAATTGATAACAACACCCACTCTATTTTGTTTGTTTATGGGCTGCAGTAATTGAAAACGAGACGAAATGAGAGGAAACGCCAAGGAAGGGAAAAACCCTAGTGACTTGCACCTTCCATCTAATCTCCTTCTTCCCTGGTACCGACTTACAGCCCTATTTCGCTTGGATCTTTCCAACATTGACGATGTGCACAGGAAATCCCCTTCTTCCCTTCTATCAGTTTCTTCTTCTAGCTAGGCTAAAATCATCTTTCCCTTGTCAATTTTTCTCCCTATTTTTTCTCTCTAACACAGCCCAATTGATTAAGCTCCCCACACTAGAAGACCCTCGTTTTCCCCTCCCTCTCCAACTTGCGCACCCACTGAAGTAGACCCATCGTCGAAAAACTCCTTTTCCCTCCTCATCTTTCCCCTCCCCGATTGGGTTATCACTCCAACACAGTTGACCTAACACTCCCGCACACACAGGACGGCCACACCAATGCCGTCCTCTCCCTCCCCCATCTATCTTCCCTGTCAAACTAGGGCGATGACTTAATCAGCAGTCATTACCAATCACTTCACCTCCCCCTTCTCCCTGCCATTTCCTTGTTACCCCTTTTGGGTTTCCAGTGCCTAGGCCCAAGGCATGATGCCCCCGACGTCGCATAGCTTGGAGCCGCTCCGTAAGTCCTGCTATTTCTCTTTCCCTATCAGGTTCGGTCAGTGACTGAACTGGGAGTTGATAGTCACCACCGTCACCCTCTCCACTCTTCTCCTCTGTCTTGATGAGTTGGCAAGGGTCGGTCCACCTCCTCCCTTAGACTTTGATCATTTCTACTGGCCAATCCAAGAGGGATCTCGAAGATCTGAGATAACCCTCATGATCTTTACAATACAAGGAACAATACCATCTTCATGTTTGTCTATCAAAGAAGATTCAACCATTGATAATGATTAGACCGTCGATCAGACATTAGATCACTTGATTTGTGATTGATATGACCATCCATTACGATATAAATAGTCCATTGTGATCCTTGTGATACGTAAATCAAGATCCACTTGAGATATCTTGGATATGAAGTATTTTTTGAATGATCTGACCCATCATGATCAATGGTTGAGATCAACCAAGTATTCAGGTATGAAATTGGACCAAGTTCTACAAACCATATCGTACAAATGATTCATTAAAACTTTTTAACCATGTTTACTAACATATTCTTTGATCTGGGATGATCGACTAGAGAATTATGACCTCATTAGTACGGATAATCAAGATCAAGCACCTTTGAGGTGATCGGTTGACGATCTGCGAACACGACAGCTACATATCCTTCAGATTGACTTACATAAGATACCATTATCATCCTAACTAGTTAATTTTATTGATATGATAGTGATTAGCAAAATTTGTGCATGATTTACATATAATTGTGCCTAATTAGTTGATTAAAATATAAATTACCTGAAATTGACCTAATTTTAGTATGATAGCTTTGAAATATGTTATGATATAATTAAAAAATGAACCTGATAGTTATTGGTGGGCCCCATTCAGCATAATCTAGATTACAACCAATTAAGGCAAGCCCCAGCTTGAGAACCAACGGCCATGAACCATTGGATCGTATTCAAACATGGTAAATTAAGATCTAGAAATATAATGCCCACTTTATAACTAAGAGTCTAGCTAGATAACTTGGACTCTAAGCTACACCTAGTATGATGTGTATCTAGGTGGAGGGATTGATGCAGACCAATCCCAGAGTGGAGTCCGATGGTGACTAGTGAGGTATAGAGGAGTAGTTCTACGTCTAAGGTAGGTGATGACAAATAATAATGGGCACGTTATTTTAAAATTATAAATTTTCATGGCATCAACTTAGTATTTATGAATGAATTTCATGCATATATTATTATAATGTGATGCTTATTAAAATATCTATCTTATTTGTGATTGATGCACATGTGCATGATTCATTGAATATCATTGCTCCACATACACATGATTTGACTATGATGGGTCATATTTTATATGTGAAAGTAGAAGTACGTGATTTTGGTACGATTTCATGACCTATTAAGTCATTAAATGGTGATTTAATTTACTATTGATATTGATGCATGTAGAAGCCTTGCTTTACCATGGATTATTGGGTGGAGAAGGTTGGTGGCTAGTCTTAAAGAAGCTAACCGCAGGATAAGAGGCAGTGCCATGAGATGACAAGCCACAAGTGCTCTTGGTTTTCATTATTTCATCAAAAGATTTTATATCAATTTTATCAACCATGAGATGTTGTGTGATTTCCATGATTTTATGGATTTTCGATGAGTGTTTCTACCTGGTGGAAGCTATGTTAGGAGGGATGTAAGGTTGGCCATCCACGCTCTAACTTTATAAGATGATTAGATACCCACCTTATAGATATGCAAACCTCATAGAGAGTGGTATCATGGGTAGTCTAGACTTAGTCTCCTATTTGGTGTCAGTAGGAAGCAACAATCAGCAGACCCGAGAGTTGGTTACCACTGCAATATGACGATCCATATGGTTATTTTGTGTTTTCATGTAGTGTAGTAAGTGCATCAAGATGGATAGATCCCTATATATCCATGGCGCGACGAAGTGGAGTGGTTTGAGTACTCATGACCAGAGATTCAGGTGTATGGGACACTTTTAGGACTTGTGTATGAGGGTGCCCTTGTTGATAACATGCATATTCATGGAGATATTTCTTGTGTATTTCACGCATTGCACCAATGTGATTTTTGACACTTTTGGGACCCATGTGTGAGGGTGCCCTTGATGAGGACGTGTATATTTATTAGTTTATTTTTTGAGTGGTTTTGGCATATATATAAGCCTTAAAAGCTTAGTTGATTTTGGCATGTTTACAAACATAAGGTTGGTGTGAATTACATTGATTTGATATTGCCATTTTGACTAGCTTAAGAGGCTCAACATACTTGGCATGTTTTGGAAACGCATAGGTGGGATGGATGCATTGCCTTGAATTCAGTAGTTTTATGAGCTACATGCTCTGGCTATTGCAGTTGATTTGGTTGGTTTAGCATGTTATTTATACTCTACTTTATTGCCATTTACTTTCACTATTGAGATCATGCCAGAAATGTTCTATGAGAAAGACATTTATCTCATGTCTTGAAACTTGATACTTGACTATTCATATTATGTTAAATATTTGTCGATTTCTATTATTATTGTTGTTGTTGGTGTCACGTATACAAGCATAGCTTGTTGAAGCATTACAATATTTTTGCCATGCCTCAAATACAGAGAGAGACAATAGGTATTGTAAGCAGGCAAAGAGCAAATGAAGGCCTTGGTAGCCTTTAGCTGTGCATAAAGAAGATTTCAACAACGTATATGGTTTGTTCAAAACCTTATCTTACATACTATTTATGGAATGTATTTATGTATGGTTTACACTTCTATGACATGGATGCATGGATATCATCTGGTTAGACGTGATGGCTATGTATGGACAAACCCTGAGTAATGTCGTTGTTTCTTTTTAATTTTACTTTACCATTGAGGTATATGATTTTATCAAAATTTATAAATAATTTAGATGAATGGGTATCGAGACTAAGTCTCTCAAATTGTATATTTATGTTTATTGTGTTTATCAGATGGTATCGCACCGCATGCGTTAAATGCGCTTGTCCAAAATGCAAATGAGACCATCAGATTTTCGATAGAAATGAGTATATCATTTTATCATTAAATTAGTGATTTTGTGGGTTGTATGACTCTCAGATTTTTGAAATGAATGTTTTTCTTTTAAAATGTTGCTTTCAGTCTATTTTAAAAATGAAAATTTTAACTAAGAATCTTGACTTTTTAAAAATTGGCATTTATATACTGCTTAAAACCTGGTGTGTCACATTATCAAGTCTTGTTAAATCCTCTAATTACATATGATCATTTCAGGAATATCTATATCTATAACTTTCACGTAGTTTGTAAAATGTCAGAAAATGGGTAGCAGGATGAAAGTAGATTTCTTCCCACCATCATTAAAACCTATAATAATGAAATGGAAAATAAAAAAGTCTGGAAAATAAAAACAATGCATACTATCAAATAGTGATTTTATTCTTAAGACCAGTAATCGATATAGCAAAGTACATTAAGTAGATAGAGATTGCTCAATGCATATCTCTTATCAGCTGTGCCTCTCAGTAGAATCACTATGACATTATTAGCCTTAATTTAAGCAAGATTACTAATTGGTAACTTGCATTCATGCAATGAATCATCATCAACTATCAGGGAGTAACATCTTTAGATCCCAATTCTCTGGTATATGATAGAGGTGTATATACACCCTGCATCGTCCTTATCAAAGCTGTATTATGAAACATTCACGGTTTTGGATGAAAATGTATCTACAGAATCTGATAATAGGCAGCAGAGTACGTGTGTATCACATCTTTTCAATAGTGATTACTTTCTCCTCCTCTTTCCAATTTTTTCCTTCTGTCTTGAAGCATGTGTACGTGCTCATTTCCAAGATAAAGAAAAACAGTTCCAAAATGCACTCTTTCCTAGAATCTGTGCGGAGACTCTGATAGATCCTCCCATTAAGCAGCTTATGGTCGAGCTAAATAATTAATATTTGCATCTTTATAGAAAAATTGTTTCTAATGCTAAAATAAGAGTACTTGTGCATTTTAATTTTTCTTTGGCCAAATCTACTCAAGATTTACACATCCAGGCAAAAGATCTATTGCGGTTCTCCTTTTCCAAATTTCCTTCCAAATAAAGTGATTGGGTGAAACCTAATCCATGTCCATCTTATTCTTACTAAGTAGAACCATAGCACTCAGTTGATATGTAAGACCTTTTAGGAATTAAACATAGATTCAATAAACTTGTCAAATAAAAAAGAGCAGCCCAATGCATGAAGCTCCTGCGTATGCAGGGCCTGGGAAGGGGACGGACCACAAGGAAATAAGAACCAAAAACCAAGACACAAGATTTACCTATGTCAAGACAACTCAATATATATCAAGAAATTTATTGATTATTCATGTTGTCATTTACTACGAATTTTTTGTTTTCAGTGAACTTTCACATATTTGTTTATGGCACGCTGAAAGTATATTGGGTATAGCAGCAGATATATTAGATGTGGTAGCAGAGATCATGTACACTGGCAATGAGTCTTGGATCCTGAGAAGTTCAGTTCACATCTATACCAAAATATATACCCATACACCTCTTTGATGTCCATGAGATTAAAAATACAGGGTTCTTGCTACTGATAATTCCTACATAATATATTTCAAAAAGCCTTGATCATCCGACAAAACTCAAACCTCAGCGTTAGTGGAATACTTTGATTTCAAAGGAGCTGAGCAAAGATAAATACATTTCCACCTACATGACAACCTCCACCCATGAAAACACAAATAGACAAATAATTATAATAATAATATTCATAAATAATTATGACATGAATAAAATAAAATCAACTTCTATATGCCATTAACTTGGGTCTTGTAATGAGCTATGAAGGGAATGCTACCCCAGACGGGTTCTCATGGTCTAACTGTGTGGAAACAAGACTGAAATCTCAAGAACTGGGACTGATGCAAAGTAGGTCCCTCAGTGGGACCCCTTTAAATCTTGTGCATGAGTTTCCCAGTAATAGTCAAAGAAATAATGTTTCAAATAAATATAGTTGACTCAGTAGTAGATGAAAATAGGATAGTGCAGCTACAGCTATTGGTTACGACAGCAAGGATTACACAATCATCACTGATATGGAGGAAGATGAGAACATCTGAATGAATTATAGTTTTACTCTTTTGTTTTCATTTTTTTCTTTTTGAAACGCAAAGGGAGAATCGTATAAATGATTATTAAACACCACACCAAAAAAATTCACATTGGCATGCATGTTATTTAATATTGATTAGACTATGCAAAGGCAAACCATTGAAACTGGCAGTGTAGGCATAGTTAGCCTGGTGATACTCAGTGTCAAGTATGTTATGACTTTATTGGAGAGAAGACTAGGATGAAATGGGAGACAAATTCACTCCAGCAAGACCATTGTAGCTTCATGCTATGCTTGAATCTAGAGACTACGCATCTTTATAAGCAAGTATATTGTGTATTTTGACAAGCTCGTGTATAATTTGGCTTTGATGGATGTACTTTATCTTTCATAGCTCCTGACAACTTTTATTTCATTCTGTCACTCCTTCAAAATAAACAATGTGCTATTTAACAAAACAAAATGAAAACGTATCTCTCTAGAGAACATTCACTTCTCACCATTCTGTGTACATATTGAGAAAACAGTTATAACTTCAAACCATGTTTGAGTTTTCACAACTCCAAGGTACAAAATGTGCACTTCTAGAGAACATACACTTCTCAATATTCTGCACTACTTATCCCTTGAGGAAAACAGTGTTAACTTCAGACTATGCTAGACTTTGAAGTTAACATGAAATTTCCAAGGCAGTTATCTATCCCTTTCTATTATTAGTAATGTTGCTTGTGTAGTTTGTTCATAATAGCTAGTATTTATTCCCTCCAATGCCTGTTATATTTTTGTCTTCTAATATTTCACTACTTATGCTTCGTTTAACAAAATACAACTCCAATAACATCTTTTTCTTTTTGCACCATTCTGATGTGCAACCCTTATTGTCTACTACGATCACATAAGCCTGAAATTCATGGTTGTTATCCAGACCAAAAATTTCTTAGAAGCATCAACTTTCCAGTCAATTTTTATTACAAAAATTCCGATGCAATGCTTTTTCTCTACTTTATTCTTCCATATACCCACTTCATGATTTGATATTTGTCACAATTAAATAACAGACTTAAAGGAAATTTGTTTTACCACTTATTGTGCACTCTAAATTGTGAATTTGGTTCTGTACATGATAAACAGAAATAAAGAAAACAGTTATATGAGATTTGTGGCTGGATCAATATACTAACAAGTAAAGTCAATAAAATTTCTCTCCATGTAAATCATTTCCAAGTTTTCGACATATCCATCTTATATATAACTCCTTAGAGGAATCTGATAATCAAGACCCGTAAAACTTTAAAGTGAACAGGAGACCCCACACAGTCGACCGAACCGAAAAATGACTAAAGACATGCACCAATATAGAAATGGATGATATGAATGCATGAAATTAGTAAGGAAATTTGACCAAATCAAGTTAATGAACAATGATGGCCAGAAAATATGACAACAAAGTTAAGAAGTCACGCATAAAATAAAGAAATAAATGTTGTGTGACAAGAGTCATTAGTGCAACTAAATGAACAGGTGGATCTGAAGCAGTAGCCCAAATCTGTCTTTCTATTACATTAAGAAATCCTGTTATATTAGCCAAGGCCAAACTTGGAAGAAGAATTACAACTAAAGTCTCCCGAATGGCAACAAGCAAAGATGAATTTTGTATGGAAGCTTTAGCTGATGGGCCACTTATATACACTATTTGGAAAAATATGTCTCCAACCAAACAAGGTATTTCAGGACCAATGCATGCGTTCCATGTATTTTCCATCGCCTCTGCTAGTTCTACTGCAGTTGAACTATATTTGTCATTCATTGCCATAACAAACTTTGTTAAGGAGTGAACAACCAATGTAGCAAGACTTGGTATTACAAGACTTAGTTACCAAACAGCTAATGCTACTGCAACAATAATATGAGAAGCCAGTACATCTTCACTTGTTCCTCCAATGCAAGAAATCCAATCTTGCATTTCAAAAGACTCCAGCCATGCAAGTACAGAGGATTGATCTTTCCAATTACCCAGTGTTTCTGTGACCCTTTCTGGATCAAAGATGCCTCTTCTAGATATCTCTTCTTCATTTGAATGAGGGACCCACAGGGAACAAAACCTTGAGGGCTGGGCCCAAAGAGCACAATATCGTCCGCTATGCACTTTGATACACACGAACAAGGCCTTTTCCCGCAAGGGAAGAACAAAACCGTGAGGGGACTAGGTGATGCGGGCCCCAGTTTCCAAAGCAGACAATATTGTTGTGTGTGGGGCTCTCGGGCCGTTACACTCCCACCGTTAACAAACCTTGAACGCAATGCATGTTGGAACACCTTTGAACCACAAAGGGAAAGCAGAATAGCTTGCAAGGTAGCACAACGGAACAAAGAACATGCAGCCGTATGTACATATTCACTTGTATCTTGAGCTTACCAATAGTTGCAGAGATAGTTAAACTGATTTAGACAAATATCCAATGATAATTTAGCTAGAACATTCATAATATTGACTAAACAAACTAATGCTTACTTACTAGGTAGTGGTAGGCCATTGAAAATAGAGAAATAACATCTGCAAACCACAATGCCAGCATAAGACTTTTCTGAAGATAAGTAAAAATAGAAAGCATACCCTCAATAAGACAACCAAAGTTTAATAGAGACCTTTTGCAGAGAAATAAGAAATTTTTGACATCAATTGAATTTGAGAGCGGCCCGCAGCTGTTGATAGATGAAGAACTCTCAACAAGATAAAGAGTTTGTCCCCATCAATGTGTCAAATGTTGGAATTCGACTATCTAATTCAAAACTAAGTAGATCCATGGTTCCTTGCAGAAAGAGAGTGGAAATCTTAATCTTTTGGTGTTTAGGTTCCTTGCATCAAATAGGATTTTATTCAACGTGTTAAGGAGTCCACAATGGAAAGAAATGGTGCAAGGCATAAGCAAGTCGCTTGGATATATTCCTCCTGATTCAAAAGGCTAAGACAGTGTTGCTTGATAAGGACTATGATTGGGTTTTATTTGTGCTAGTGACCAGTTTATGGATGAGTGCTCTTGGAGTAGTCGCTCTAGCTTTGAACGTACATGCCTATGGCTTCGTTTCCTAGGAAATCTAGCATCTTCACAAGTCTGATTCTGATCAGCAGTGGCACAAACGTAGCCTATGATAAGGTTCACGACCATCAAGTGAAGGGCCTCAGCTTAGTCTAAGCGGGGCTTTGAATTGGAAAGACGTGCCAATTGATGAGCTCATTAGTATAAAGCAAATGAGACAAGATCCAACATGTATGAGTCCACGCTTTTGACGCTGAAGATTATTCAGGAGTGACTCAATTTGGCGACAATGTTAGAAAGTTTCTATTGAAGCCAGTAGACGATGTTGGTCCCTCTAAAGTTGTCATTGTTTTCACAAACAATACTGTTGTATGTAAGAATGCTGCTGATTATGTTGCTTCGTGCCATAAGGACATATTTTGGTCACCTTATGTAGAACATACCTTAAAATTATTTTGAAAGGCTAAGCAACAGCTTTTGATTGGATGTCAGAGACATTTACTACGTGCAATAATGTGGTGAAGTATATATGCAATCATTCAATGTCTCTCTACATATAGAAGCAAGGCTAGGTTGGAGTTGCTAAAGGCCTATAAGATAGATCTGTAGCACATGAAACAACACTCAAGAAACTTGTTGATGTGAAGAGTGATCTCCAAGTTTGCATGTATGACAAATCTTGGGATGAATGCATGGAGGGTCCAAAAGATGCAAAAATGAGGAAGAAGGGTGCAAGGTGAAGAGTACACTACTTGATGAATTTTTGGAAGAGGGAAGAGAAGTGTTTGGCCATGACTTATCCCATTAAGAAGATCAGATTTACTAATCAAGAGGACCCTCTAATAGAGAGTGTGTATGAGGGCATGGACTCTATGCTAGGGAGATATTAGATGCATTGAAGAATGATAAGGTGACTATGGAAGAGGTAAAACTCATTCTATTAGCTAGATGGCAAAAGATGAATATTTCACTTCATGCTCTGGCACAGGCAGTAACACCAAATTATTTTGATGAGAGATACCTTGCCAAAGATGTAGAAGTACGAGAAATGGGCCAAGCCTTGCTTTATGAAATAGCACAAAGCTCTTCATTGGCTGCTACTCTAAGAAAGCAACTTGGGAACTTTGTTGCAAAGTCTGGGAGATTTGGTACTAAAGAGGCCAGAGCAGATGCTAAGAACCTTAAGGTCGTAGAATGTTGGGCCTTAGATGGGTTATACACAAGGTAAGGCTGTGTACTTTAGGCCCTTGCGGTCCCCCCTTCCCCGGACCCCACATAGGTGGGAGCTTTGTGCACCGGGGCTGCCTCTTTAGTAGCAGAATTGCCAAGGGGTTCTTGCCAAGCCTTTAGTACATTTAGAAGTAGATTGACTATTGGGCTTGGTGCCATTGATGAAGAAGAAGAAGAAGAAGAAGAGAAATAGCTTCCCCTCCACCCCCACATCTCAGTCAAAGATCCCATATCCAACAAAGTTTGAATACATTTGTATGTCATCAAGCTACAGGTGAAGAAAGTAGTTTCAATCTGAAAAGGAAAGGCAAGGATATAGTTTAAGCCTTTAAGGCATGATAGTTTTTGAAGTTTTTTAGTTATTAAGTTTGATTTTGCTAGTGAAATTAAATGAATGATGGGTAGATCCTTGCTTTGGATATGTCATTTATGTGAATGTTGAATTATTTTTATGGATTGCTATAATTTCTTAGTTTAGAATCTTTATCTTTTTGTTCTGTTAAGATTGCATTTTTTAACGCTTCATGCTTCTTTAAAAAAAAAAAAAAAAACAGCCGAATCCTACTTCCCGAACTGGTGACCTTGGTTAAGAAGCACTTAAAATAGGCTTGCAAGCCTAGAAAACTTAGAGAGAGAGAGAGAGAGCATAACAAAGTACATTCAACTTAAACTTCAACCTTTCATGTTCTTATTACTTGTTTGTAATTTTTGAGTATGTCAATGAACAGATGAGATGCTCCTACATCAGATAATGAGTATGTTCTAAATTCACGAGCCATGAAAAAATAGATTTGTTCCCAATAAATGCTGACAAGTGAATGGAGGGCTTTGCCTTCCACATCATCCCCTACCACTACAACATCCAATAATCGCTGCCTTTGCACATCAGGTAGTACTTAACAAGTTAACGCCAAGAAGTTAAGAATCCACAATGTTTTAGCTCATCCTTCTCAAGATCAAATTACTAGGAGACGAAATAAAGAGGCTAGTGAGTGGCAGTTCTCACAAAGGCAGCATCTAGAGGTCAAAACAAGATATTTATTTGTCATACTCCCATGTTCATGGGGGAAATTTGAACAATAATGCAAAAACCAAACCAAATTCACTAAATCCAGCAAAGCTAGTAACCTCTTTTACTAATGACTAAGCAACCAAAATAGCTTCTTGCTGGGTTAAAGCCACATAATTGCACTGCAACAATCATCCAATACAAAGAAGAAATAACCCAAGGTAAAGGTATTGATCAACTTCTACAAAATAAGAAACATCTAGTCCCAAACAACATGCAGTGAGATGAACAATTTGCTCTTGAATATCCCTAAATTTTCAAAGACAGCTTCTACTTTTTTATTATCTTTTCCCTTGTAAATTTGAGTTAAGCCTATATGGAGGGGGCCAATCACTCGTATTGATAGGCAGTTGTGCCCACTTTGTCAGTGACAAGATCAAAGATAGGTTAAATTTCTCCTCTAAGCAAATCACTTCAAGATAGACTAGAGGCCGTATATGCAACCAGTACTCCTTTATTTCCTTAGACTCCCAGATTCTCAAGTAATAGTACTTTATTTCTGACAAAGCCCAAATCAAATCCCAGACTAATCAATGAATTTCATATTCAATAACACCTAACAAATTCCTGCACTGTTTATCACATATCTGACAATAGACGGCACAAAGTAACATGTTGGAAAAACTTGTAAAGGATCCTTAGTTACAATCCCTAACAGTAAAGCTAAGATATTCCTCGCTGTTTACTTATTTTATAATAGATCACCAATATGAAACTAGGATTTTATGCGGAAATAGAAAGAAAGAAGTTATAGGAGAAGAAATTTAAGCAAAGATTAAAGAGCAGGAAAGGGAAAAGGAAGATGCACAGAAGAGTAGAAAAGAAGAAGAATAAAGAGGAAGAAGGAAAAGGGAGGAGAAATAGAGAGAGAAAGAAAGAAAGAAAGAAGGGGGAGAAGGGACAACTTGATTTCTTAGTTGATGTCAAAACTGAAACTAGAACATGCTATATCTCTATTTTAATAAAACCTAACTAAAACAAGTTAATCAATAAATTCAATAAAACCTTAAGTAAAATAACTTCATGCCAAGGGGCTAACCATTTAGTTGTTTAAGTTGGTTTTATTAATTGCACTAGTTTCCTTCTAGCACCAATAGGAAATGGTGGTCATTTCCAATCATATTATCTCAGTGCCGGATATGAAGTATGGAGACATGAAGACCCATTTGACAAATGAAAACCTTTACAGAAAGAACTTCAGAAAACCCAACCTCTAAAGCCATAGTATAATTGCTTCCCTTGGAAACTTAACAAAGAGAAACAGGAAAGAAATAAATAGTCCTAGCTGAATGAACAATTAATTGGATATGTTGTAGGTACTACAACTAGATAACAGAATATATATCTTTGGCTTAGTTTGATGCTTATTAGTAAGGATTTCCTTGTTCACAACATATGTTTTACTTAATTTCTGAGAATTTCAGCTTTACCTAGAAGTAATTACTCCACATCATGTCAATAATCAAGAGAAGATGTCAAACCATCAAGCATTATATGGAACCTGAAGCAAAGGTGGCTTTATATATCTGGAACCTTCACAGCAAAGTTGCGAGTGTAAAATGCTGCCAAGGCACTGCATAAGAAAACATATCAGAAAACGCATGAAATAAACAGAATTTGGAGTAAAAAATCAACTCAAGAAATTGCATGTACATCATATCTTAGCAACAAAGAATGTCAGATAAATGCTCTTTGCAACAGCCAAACAACTGTTGAGCAATCTTGCCGATACCGAGTAACAAACGAAGCCAAATAAGCCACAGACCAATATCGATAAGAACATAAGAAAAAGTTCAAGAGCATCAAAAGCTCCAATACCATATCTATGAACAAGGATTTAACAGCACAAGATTTGTTCAGCTGCATTCAGTAATTCAGTGAGTAACTTGTCTTGGAAAGAGAAAAGACATCCAATTGACATGTAATAACACGCAACTGGAATTCTTGCAATTTTGCCACCCTATTACTTCCTCCTGAAATTGACCGTGTGTCCACACCAATTTCTTATATTGAACCACATAATTTTTTTCAATGGAGGAGAACTGGATACATAGTTGTACCTGCTAGCTGCTAACTTGAACGACATAAGCCTATCATACGCTGGGCAAAGGATACCATTGTCAAGGACAGCATGGCAAAAAACTCTGAGGATGATCTCCAGAGCTGAGAAGTAATTTAAAAACTTATGATTTCTAAATAAAAATAAAAGAATATGTCCCGGGAAAAATTGGAAAGATAAAGATGAATGGAGAAACTATGCAGATATAACATTCAAACATATAGAAACTGTTCTTCATTTTTTTATGATTGATAGATGTACCAAACATAAACAAAGAAAAGGAAAAAGAGAGAAATATTTAGATCAGTTACTCCTGATCCACAATCTGTACTCAGTTCATGTTATTATGCTTGATACTTTGAGAAATGACACGAATGAATCTTATACCGTAAGAAAAAATAAGAATTATTTCTCTCTCTCTTTTTCTTTCCACAGATATGGATTTTACCGATTAGGAATAATAATGAGATAACGATATGATTGGAGTGCTCAAATCCTTCGATAGTGCTTTTTCTGCACATGGTTTCGATTCCAGAGAAAAAAAGATCAGTGGTTTATAGTCCCATAACAGTTCTCCGGTAAAGAATATGAAGAAATAAGAGAATATGGCAAAAGAAAAAAAGAAGAGAGAGAAGGACTTGTTTTATGGTTCAACGTGAAACCGCAGAATCCATGAGACTAACGTTTCTGCAAGACCGAACTGAACCATGTCACACTACTGCGCCAAAGAGAACCACAATAAACCTACACATCTGTGCAGGTGCCAAAAAATGGTGGACTTAATAATGTCAGATCTCTTAAATTTATTGTATTGGTCGATATCCTGAATCATTAGATTCAAACAAATTTTCTTGAGACGCCGTCCAAAAAACGTAGAAAAGTCTGTCATGCAGCAGAGAGTTCTTTGGCATCCGGCAGTTGCACTCCACGGCATTGTGGTCCCGTATTAAGCTAGAAGAATTTTGGTTTAGATATAGCCAGAAGGGTAGAAAAGTGATTTGGATAATATCAGGCCCTTATCAATTTTACTTGTAAATATCTACTCCAAATCTTTGAGATTCGTCCTTAACTAAGTGAAAAGGTTTAACACTTGTCTAATCTATTTGTATAGGTCGCTGATGCACTGAGAATGGATACCACATTCTATTTCAAAAGACAAGTTCTCTGATGTGGTAATTCCCACAACTTTCTAATAAATATGAATGCTTATTATCCAGGTACAATGGATTAAGGATTAGATTCAACTGGTAAAGGTCAGACGTAGAAGAAATTGATCATACATTTGTCGCATCCCGCAGCTAATATGAAGCAAGTGATGAACCAATCAGAAAAGATTGACTGGGTTTGGGTTGTAAATGAATTGTTTGACTTTGCAGATTGGTTTCATGGGGATAAATTAAGTTATTATGAAATTATAGTTACACAGAAAATTCTCGTTAACGGCACAACGTTAGATTCCATTATAGAGTTCTGCCTCCCGACCTAGTAAAAAACGAAAAGAAGAAGAAAGGACATACAGAGGACTACAACTGGATTTAATTATATTGGTCTTCGAAGAGAATTATTTGGTAAAATTTTTGAATTAGGGATAGTAGTAGGAAGAAGAGGATAGTGGATTTGGTATCTGGTGTTACTTGGTTGGATTGGTCTTCGGAGATGTTCCACCGGATGATGGAGGCTGATTGAAGACAGCGGTCGCAGTTACTCTGATCAAGGGAAGGGGTACTACCAGACCACAGACGCCACCGACTGACATTGCATCTCCTCCTCTCCTCTGCCCAGCAGCAGCAACCCCAGGAAATCGAAACAAAGCTCCCTTCCACCTGCGTTATGCGATACTTTGAAAGTTGATCTTGGGAACCATCCACCGTACCAACTGGGATATGCAGCTGACTACTGAAGCTACAAGGAAATGTGAGGCTGGTGACAACCGTTCGTTGTCGACGTCCACAAAGCTCGCTCGCTTCCATTTTCAGGCTCCCTTGCTCTATGGAGAGAGGGAGAGCTGCTGTTTCATCGGGAAAATATGAGAGGCTAAAAACCACCAACGGGGTCCACTCTATTGTTGATAGAAGCCATTCATCTGCTGATGCGTGTCACGAAAGAGTAAGATACTGGACATTTTGGAGAATTGCTTTATGATGGAGTTCTATCGATGAATAAGATTTTATTGACTGCTACCTTTCTTTTTCCTTCAGTTTATTGTTTATAAATGAAACAAAATGGGAGGCTTAGAGGCAACAATGTCTGGCACACCTAGTCGCAAACAATTTATCTTAAAGTCGTTACTTGCCTCTTGCCGACAGAGATTAGATTCATAACACGGGTGATTAGCTCGATGCACCTAAGAATTGGCACACACTCATATTTCCCTTACTTAAGGAACTACATGCTGTTGTGCATTAAGATCGAAGTTGCAAGCTCACCGATGCCCTCTAGTATAATGACGCAACAAGAAGTCTCTCACTTGGGAGACCAAAGGGTGAGAGGGTGTCTAAAAAGAAAATTGAGTAAGGTTTCAAGCTTAATTAACTTTGATAGTATCTTCCCCAACTTCTTTTGGGTTTTGAATTTTGTTTTTAAAAAAGATTTAATGTTGTCTGGGTCTTTTATCAACGTAGGTAACAATACAAAACTAAAGTTACATTGAAAAAATCGTTTCTCAAGTCTTCGACTTCAGTCAGTTTTACTCTCCAAAAGCATGTACTGTATTTTAGCCCGGAAAGAGTTGGAGTCGAGGAAATAGGTAGATTAACAAGAAAGTAGGGGGGACGGTAAAATAGGAAGATTTGAGAAACTAATATCATTTTATGATCTATCTATTTAGGAGAAAAGAAAGTTGATCAAATGAGGAAAAGAATAATAGCATTTGATAAATGATAGTGTAGGCACCCTGCTTTTGCCACAATAAAGCCTTCTCTTTGTAAAAGAAATATCAAGAAAATATCCTTCGTCATCCATCAAACTCGCATGCCATAACTCGGGAATTGTCAGTGTGGCCGGTCTAATCATGCTTAATCGGAAGTGGAATGGGCACCCCCATCCTTGAGAGATCCGAACCCCAATTAATAATAAAGGGCATTCATCTATTAGAGGTCACACACATCTTCTATAGAAGTATAGAAGGTGCCACTCGGCAACTCATGGGAGCTTACCTTTTTGGCTCGTGGAAGAGTTGCCCCTTAATCAGCCTCTCCGTAAGATACCTCGGTACATGGAATTAAGGTAAAAGGTTATATCTAAGATACCCAGGTCAAATGATGATGTAGCCCACAAGACATCACATGGATGCATGCCCCTCTCTTAATTAGCCAATAAGATGAAGGCAAATGGGGAGGAGTCCATGATAGATCACGTAGAGAAGCTTTCAAGTAGGGGAGAGGTTTTGTTATAGCCCTAGGGACACTTGTCCATTCTTGCCTGAAGAGCAAGGAGCTCCCATACCAATTAAGCATGCTGATTCACTAACTTTCTCTTATAAATGTGGGTGAGTGACTTCAATAAAGGAGAAAGTTTTCTAATAAAATTCCTATGAAAAACAACAAAAACTTTGTCATTTGTCTCGAACATGTTAAGAAAGAAGTTTTAGCTCTACAATTGAGAGATGAGCCTACATAAAATCACCAAGATATCCTTTAGGTCATTGTCTCCTCCTTTGCACCTCTCACAAAATTAGGAACTTCTTGCAAGGCCATAAAACCGTTGAAAGGCCAAACTCACCGTGTCAGTACTCAAACTCCTAAAGTTGCCTCATTTTACTACTATTGATAAAAAACTGTGTAAGTAAAGCGCCCACTTCACTTCCTTGTTATACAAGCCGAAAGCTACAGGTTGAGGAATGGCATCTTCTAGAAGCATACATACAATGTTCCTAACTTTGTTTAAGCTTTATTCTTCTTTCTCCAGCTCACTCTCACTTATCCTTGCCTCTAAATCCCTCCTAAGCAGAACTGCAAACTATGTAAAAGAAGGAAGAGAGTCGGTGACTAGCCCCATGAGCTTTAGGCACAACATGCACCATGACCTATACAAGGGGCAGTGTATAGGACCCCCATGGTGTGTGCATTGATTTTATTTTCCTCCCTCAAAGTATAAGGGTATGTCCTACTTTTCATGTAAAATAAGCTATTTTCTATTAAACTCATCGCTCACACATTGGTTTAGGCAATACATCCTAAAAACTTTACAAGACAGACATTAACATATTATTGGACTAGTAAAGATCACTCCGTGACCCAAGTGGGTGCAACTTTAGTAGTTCTTTCCTATTCACTAAGGCAAAACCCTAATTTCTAAAAGGTAAATGATTAGTTGGAAAGCTACTTAGGTAGATATCGTCAGCTTCCTTTTGACATTCTTTCAATTTAATGCAGCTTCTTTGCATTTTCAGCTCCTTTGGCCCTACTATTCAACAATCTTAGATAGGCCCACTTGGATTTTTATGACGACCCGAGTTTTCTCATGCATTTTTAAATGCAATATCTAACTCTTAAGGCGGGATGCATCCCTATTTGAAAACCATTTTATAAAAACCATGCAATGCAACGGAAAATCTTTAGTTTTAAACTCATTTTGAAAACCCCGAATGTCATTTGCTTTCACAACAACCAAAGTAATTTTTGAAAAGCTTCAGAAATCATAAGTGTTTTTCCCCAGGTCTTTCCAAATACAAAGACACAAATTTCAACTGTAAATTAATACAAATACATGTCCAAAGGGTGGAGAGTTTACTTACATGTATAATTGTCTCCTATTTGATTCTCTTGCTCGTAGCACTAGTATCTCCTAAGACGTCTTCTATTTGTGAGTAAAACTATCTTGAAAAATGTTAAGGATAGAGTGAGTATATACTATATTTAGTTGGAGTCTATCACTACTAGATTTGCAATGCATGCTATGTTTAAAATCATGTGCTCATAAAAACATATGCATGTTCGAATAATCATGTTCAATATCAATATTAAAAACCACTATCAAATCGGAATACTGACGACTTAAAGAAATATCATAATCCAAGTCGAAAGTATCATATATCATAAACATAATGATATGCATCAGATGCTCAACTGAATCCAACTCATGGATATCTGGTATGGTATGGTCGACCAACCTCATATCATGCCATATGCAATGCACATAAGTCCACGAAACCGTAGGGTCCTACTATGCCCACGACCTCGCCGCCGTGTGGTCCCCGGGTACCCGAGGACACTCGGTCATAGCTTCAACGGGGCATATGACACGTCTTTGTCATAAATCATGCAATTTATGCAATCGGTTGCAAAACATGCATGCAATGCATAAAATCTGCTTATGCTAGTATTGCATTCAAAGTCATAACCCTGCCTAGAAGCCTGACAGCCTAAAAGCTTTGTCAGCTCTCTATAGCCTGCTCTCATCGGCCCGCCCTTGTCAGCCCACCCTCATGAGCCCGCCCTCATCGGTCAAGGCTACACTTATCATGCAATCTATGCATGTAGCACATGTCTTGGCAATATATGCGCAATGTATTTTTTCAAAACCTATCCTCTTTGGGTCCCTCACAACTGCCTGGCCCTCACAACTACTTACCCAGCGTCTTTTGGGCGCTCAAGCATCTTTTGGTAACCCTCAAGGACATGTAATCTTTCAGAAACTCAATGCTCACAAATCATGCAATATATGCATTTGTTTGCGAAACATATCTATGCATAATGTATATGCAATTATTTGCAAAACATATCTATGCATAAAGCATTTATCATATGCATGCTGAATTAAGTCATGCTAAACAAGTTATATAATTTATACTTAAAACATGCATAAAACAATCATGACTCTTTCAAAAAGTCTAGTAGCGATAGAGCACCTACCTGGCTAGGTCATGCTAACCCCTTTGTCCTCGTACGCTCTTGAACATGGTTTGGGGAATCAAGGTTAGTTTGACCTATTTTTTATGGGTTTTAGAGTGGTTGATCTTATTACTTAGGCATTAGGGGTCCATCCCTATGCCTATGGGTGTCCTAAGGTCCTAATTGGGCCTTGGTATCCTCAGTTTTCCAAAGGTCTAGCGGCCACGCGCCACCATCCTATTCTAAGGTTCATGCCCACCTTTGATTGGGCCTTGATCAGGGATTTTATAGTTTGGGTGTATCCGCGTCGTCGACACGGACACAACGCCTTTTGCGGCGCCTCAATCGGAGCTATAGATCTCAAGTTATAAGTGTTTTAGTGTCACACGTACATAAGGGCCTTAAGAGTGAAAAGGCGGAATGCTAGCGTGTTGCGCGTCAATGGCATGCGCTCGCCTTTTCTTAAGGAGCGGAAAAATCCCAGTTTGCTAGCACACTGTGCGTCTGCGGCATGCACCTCAACGGGAACGTCTACAGACTCGCCGGGTTTCCCGCCCGTTTTTCCCTTTTGCAGGTGCGTCCCTGGACGCGCCCGTTTGGTTCTTTTAGACGCGGTCGACGTGTCTCGTCCGGGTGGGACGTTCTGGTTGTTTGGGGGACCGGGGCGTCATCAGGACACCCTGGTTCAACCCTGTCGAACCAGTGCCGCCCAGGGAACGTCCTTGGGTCCTTGGTGACTCTCCAGGGCTCTATTTTGTATGATTTTTCATGCAAAAACTTAGGGAAATTGAGCCTAGGACTACTGTGAAGATGGGTTTTAAGGGATCTTGAGCGTACCTGGCTCGTTGCTTGGTTTTTCTCCTTGTTTCTCCTCTTGGTTGCTTCTCTAAAATGGGTTTTCTTTAAGCTTTTGGGCTGCCATTAGAAGTGCCTAAGAGCTCTATTTATAGAGCTATAAGAGGGTTTCGGAGGGGACTCTCACCACCCTTGAATGGCGGTGGAGAAACCTCCAGAATGGCGGTGATTTCTCCTCTAATCACCGCCATTCTAGAACCCTCTAGGGGGTTGAAGATGAAGGGTGCCTGTATCAAAACGGGCCCCTGTGTTTTGCAGTCTAAATCCTTTTTAGTAAAAATTACATGTTTGCCCCTGAACTTCAAAGGGACATAACTTGCTCATTTTAACTCCGTTTTGGGTGATTTTGGTCTTGTTTGATTTGTTTTTCCGAGACGCACCTAATGGTATTATTTTCAGGACCAAATTTCTGGGTTCAGTCAAGGTAAATAGTGAAATAACCAAAATGCCCTTATTTTCAAAAACTGAACTTTTCATTGCTAACTTGGGATTTTAAATGTTACAAAATTGGAGTCATTACAATTTTTGTGCAACCATAGACAATAGTCTTATTGGTCTCAATTGAGCGTATTTTTCACTAATGTAATAGAGGGTTAAGTTAGCAATTGGACCCGTATTGTAATGATCCAATCCTTCACCAAATGGCATTTAGCATTAACATGTGGGCACAGTATTATAATGATCCAAACCCTTCATCATATGGCACTTAGTATGAATCTAGACCAGTCTACATGTGACACTCCTAATTGCCAATTGGCTTCACTATTTAATGCACCCTTTTCCTTCTTAAAAATATTGCAATAAACAAAATTTCAAAGTAGTTATAGGATAACTATAGGTTAATATGACCTTCACAATTTGTAGGATAAATTCCAAGAGAGACTTGCTGTCAAGAGAAAATAACAAAGTGACCTTGTCAATGCAGAAATTTTCTTGTTCTTTGGTTAAAGTTTCTATAACAATCTAAAGTAGTAAATTTTGAAGTTCTGAGAAAATACTTGACAATCATTTGTTCATGTGTCTGTTGTTTATCACGTGCATTTACATTTACAAAATAGAGAATTGGTAAGATAAAATACGTATGAGTGGGTTGGAGGCATTAACATAGCTCAAATATGACACTCATGTAATGTACTTCCATTTCATAGAAATTAGTGAGCACATAATTATATGCTGTCATGAGAGCGCTGATTCATATGGATCTCATATTTGCGTTTTCGTGCCAAGTGCACTATAGTAACTAAAACAGAGCATGTTCCTAGGGACCATAGGGAATATAGTCTCATCTTCTCTATCAACCACAATCCTCTGTTGCCTAGAAAATGATTAATTGCCATTTGTAGCAGCTTAATCTAGGGATTTAGAGGGGTAACCAAGGAAACCGTCAAAAAATAAATCTCTTTGGACTTGATCCCTTTAAATTTAATTGCAAGAAAATAAGCCATTCAAGGGATTTAAAGGGGTAATCAGCCGCTAGAGAACTCCTAAAAAATTGCAAACATTGGACAAAATAGATAGGTCGAGACAAAAATAGGACTTTTTTGTACCAAAAATTGGGTTTTAAAAGAGAAATACCTATTCTATACCAAACTTCATATAATAATATTTTCTATTGCAAAAACCTCATTTCTTGCATTTCTTACGTGAAATTGCTCAAGATCCTAGTACTTATTCAGAACATAGAAGTATTTGGTTCATTTTTAGAAGGTTCAAGGAAGCTTCATTGGATTATGTAGTGGAACATGAAAAATCTTTTCTGCAGAAAGATGAATGTTCATCTTCAGATAAAAATCACTGCAATCAAAGTTGCAATGACTGATCTTTGGATGTGAATCGTCGAGGAAGATTTAAAGAGGAAGAAGGAGATTTTAAAAAAGAAAAAAGGAAAGAGAGCGAGGAAAAGGGGCTGAGTTTCAATTCGCGCACGAGATGAAAAGATTTATGTTCCTCTCTGTTTGCTAATAAAACAAAGGAGAGAAATTATAGCACCTGTTTCTCCCATTTCCACTTCTAAACTTTTAGGGTCAGGAAACTGTGTTACCTGCCGTGGAAATACTACCCTGTATACCTATCACCTCTCATTAATAATTGAATTTAAAAGCAGCCTGGGCTCTTTTTCTAGGGGTTCAAACCGCTCGTCTCTTCGATTGTGGGACACGACCTCCCAGGGATTGTGCATATGAGCTTGGGCCTCTTACCGGGCCTAGAGGTATTTAAGTTATTCTGACTCCTCATCCGAGTCTCCCTCTTGTCGTCCTGTCACGGAAGACTCCAGAAGGCGGAACTCTCTTTTCTTCTTCGGAGCTCCTTCTTTCCTTTTGCCTTCAAATCTTTATTAATAGATACATACTTCGGTAGATCCTTGGCTTCTCGATTCAAGACTCTTTCTTTCTGTGTCTCTACCCCTCTCATTCTCATGGCGTCCGATCTCGAGAAAAGGGCCAAGGAGGCCTTCTTCGACGACAACTACGAGCTTGCCGTGGATCTTTACTCGCAGGCTCTAGACATGGACTCCAAGAATGCGGACCTCTTCGCCGACCGGGCCCAAGCTAATATCAAACTCCAGAACTATACAGGTATGCTCTTTGTTTCATCTGAAGATGAGATGCCTATCCCGTTTACGAGCCGGAAAAACACAGTTTATACTTAGTTTTACTCCTCTATGCTATGGTTTTGCGTGTATCTGTATTTGACTTCTTGTCACCGGAAAAGCAAACAGTGGAAAGATGGAGATCACGTGTTATCGGTCGTCATTGCCCTAGGTTCTGAACCTTTTCTTTGATTTAACGAAGGTGATTGTGTTTAGTATAAATCTCCTGGAGAAGTGGGACTGCCATACTTTATACCTTGATTTCTATCTCAGCTTCTCTACTCTGCCCATGGCTTCCCTTAAAGCGGGCACTAGAATCAGAATGTTGCAGCTTCTTTGATTCTTCTAGTTTTTGTGAATTCGTGACCTGAGATTGTCGCGATGAATTTCACCCAACAATACAAGTTAGCTTTCACCTAACCATTTCCATGAAGAATTGGAATGCCACAGCAGGGCTTGATGACGAGTGTGTAACTTTAGTAACAAGACCTTTACATGACACGCAATACGTGGAATATTTGATGTAATGACATAGAGTCAGATCTGTCTAAATGCCATTGGGAGGACGTATACAAGGATCTTGAATTGCCAACTTTAACTTCTTTCACTCTGATTTTATTTAGAAATTGTGTATTTAGAAGGGGAGCCTTGACATAATGGTAGAGTTGTTGTTGTATGACCTTAAGGTCACGGGTTCAAGCCGTGTAAATAGCTCTTGCAAAAATGCAAGGTAAGGCTGTGTACTATAGACCCTTGTGGTCTGCCCCTTCCCCAGACCCGCTTAAGCGGGAGCTTCGTGCACCATGCTACCCATTTGGTTTGTCCATCATCAGCTTATTGGATATTGCATCCCAGAGACAATTATGTTTGGATTATGTGATTATGTGGATTTCTTTTGGCAATACTTAAACTTTATTCCTCAAAACTTTCATGTAAAGAACCCTTCTGCAGTAGTTTATAGATGATGTGATGGTCAATTGTACCATGCTTAGAATATTCTCTGAATTTTGCTGTGGATGCTCTGCATGAAGATATTCTAATCAACAACCCCATTACAAATTCTTATGGATATTAAGGAATTCGTAGGATGCCCTTATGATGTTTCCCGAAAAGGTCTGCTAGTCAGTGTGGGGATGTCTGAACATTGTGAAAACCTAGCAGAAACAATGGGCTAATTGGCTACTGGCTTGCTGCACGTTTAACTTTTGTTAAGCCCCCTCACTCAAGTGAAGCAGCTATGTAACTGGCAGATCTTCTCACTTGCCTTCAATCTTGTCAATTAGTTGTATGATGTTCTATAGATGTTGGTTGCTGTTATCTTGTTATATTTTTTATTCTACGGCATGAAATTGATGCTATGAAGATCTTGCTGCAGAGGCTGTTGCTGATGCAAATAGAGCAATTAAATTGGATCCTTCAATGTCTAAAGCATATCTGCGCAAGGGGTGGGTGCTCTATGTTTGTTATTGATTTTTCCATGTTTTGCAATTATATTCTTGCTTCCTGTAACTTCGAGGCTAATTTTTAATATAAGCACTGCAACTAGTAGACATCTCTATTGTCAAATGTCGCCTCTGCTTTCTAGCTGCCTCTGCACTCAGAGAGGAGACCTCATTGACATATACTGCATCAAATTCTATTTATGCTTTTAATTTGTGGATCTTTTGAGAATTCTACCTATTCATTAAAAAAATGTTATTTATTACGTTCACAAATGAAGTGTCCTGAATCACTCCTGATTGATCTTTTTGTTTATTTGTTGGAAAAATAACATGCTACACCCTTGTCTAATCAGTTGGTCAATCTTCTAGATTATAATGAGAGTCAGGTCAATGCATCAGGTGCTAAAAAATGGAATGTATCTTAGTGCATCTGGAGCAGAATACTTATCATTTTCAGCAATGGAGTTTGTAACTTGTTCAGCATAAGAAATCTCTTGGGTTTTTTTTATATTTTCTCTTGGCTGTGGGGACTATTGTTTCTAGCCATTATTCTCTTGCCTTTGGGGATTTACAGTATGCATAAACAAAATTCTTTATTAAAATTTTCGTTGGAGATGAGGAAACTAGTCAAAGGACACTTTCTGTTTTTTATAAATGTCTGGAAGTTCAATCGTGGGCACAGAAAAGATGTTATAATTGATAAGCGCATTTTATGTGGTATAAGCAAGTATCAAGTTTTCTGTAATAGGCGGTTCCCCTTCTTTAAGTGTTCCAAACAGTTTTTAGAAGTGAACTGGAATTGGATGGTGAAGTCATTAAACCTATGTAAGTCATACGATAGCTGATGCCTGAAAAATCACTATAATTGCCAACATCATTTCTAGTCAGGGCTGCTTTGTTGATTTGTAGTAGTAAGTTGAGATGGTTGAGATATGGCAGAAGAAGCCTGGTTAATGGAGTGGAAATGAGGGATCTGGTTACTCTTCTTTGAGAGTCTGAGACCAAGGGCTTGGTTTCTGTGCTATGTGGACGGCCAAGTCCTGTGCGTGGTACTTGTATTGCAGTGTGAGGTTCAAGTTATTTTAGCCCTTAGAGCAAACTGCACAATCTATGCTCGCTTGCCTAGCTTTCAGTCTAGAGTGGAGGAGGTACTTGGAGCTTTTCACATTTGCTGTCTCCTGTTTTGGAGGGAGATCTGTTCAACTGCCATAGGGTATTCTGTTTGGGTTCAACAGTCCATTTTCGTCTAAGGGTCTTTATGAGAGAGGTAAGATAATGCCTAGACGAAAGCCTGCTTCATAAGAAACTGGGTATTGATACCTATCTATTGTGATAAATGATCTCAATGGCCATGCTAGAATTGGTTCTTTTGACTTTGATGACTGAATAGTGCAATCAGATTATGTCCCCATCTACTCTCTTATATGGTTCTAAATCCATCTAGTTTCTGATAGAGAAAGTGCAACAATCGTCTAGTATTTGGAAATCTCTAAAATGGCGACTGACTTCCAGTATAACTATATTACTTGCTTATGAGTCTTTCTTTTGATGAATGAGGCCTCTTTTTCCTTGTGGATCATGGGCACAATTCAAAATCTCTTGTTAATGACTTCAATCTTCTTTTTTAATTTTGGATGTGGGGGTTTATACCTTTTGGTTAGTCTCAGTATTTGCTGATAATGGAAGGATAGAGTCCTATCTTGAGCATAAAAAATTCACCAGCAAATGATAAAGACACGAGTTGGATTATAACTGTCAGCAACCTCATTTTGTCATATTTGATAATAGTCTTGAGTTTTAGTTTTTATCTTTGTATGTTTTAAGTGCATAAGCATTTGTGTGATCTCTTATGTTGCTACCTTGACCCCTGCATACTGCAATGATGCTTATTTTAATATCTCTCTCTCTCCCTCTCTAACCAATGTGGGCTTTCTATTAATCAGTTTCCTAAATATTTTCACTTCCTCATTTTCTCACTATAAATCTTATTGGTGGATATATTGCCCTCACAAATTTGATTTTGTATGTTGTGATTTGCATTGACAGCACTGCTTGCATTAAACTCGAGGAGTATCAGACAGCAAAAGATGCTCTTAAAGCTGGTGCTGATTTAACCCCTGGAGACTTAAGATTCACCAACTTGATCAAGGAATGTGATGATCGTATTGCAGGTATTTTATTTGGTAGTGCCTTTGTGGGCTGAAGTTATTGGATAAGTGATTTACTAGCTGCATATGCTGTTCAGCCATTATAAGACTAAGGTAGCCATACTTCTTATCATGGTTTGTGTTGGTTTCTGTTTTGAATGGCATATGGATTGATCACTCTCTAGCAATTTCCTTTTAACAGTCATCCTACAGCTCCTGTTTTAGGAGTATGATCTTCCAGCTTAGTGAGCTATTTTATGCTCTGTCAACTGCTATGTGAAATGTAAAAGATTATATAAATTGCAACAGATCATCTAACAGTTAGTGGCGACCCTTCTATCAATCTGCCACTACATTTGGAACATTCAGATTTCTATAAGATGCTTAAAATGTCTTTCTTCTCCGGCTTACCTGGACATAATATCCTCTTGTTCTCTTGAGATGACTCGCCAATAGAAAATTAATTTACGGCAGCATGTGGCCAGAGATGCGCCACTAAAATTTTGTCAGAGTTCCATTGCTTGTCAATAGAAAGGAGTGAAAGTCCATTTGACAACATAGGAGAGATTGAGGTCTCTGAGTCTGACTCATACTTTTCTTAAAAGGTAATAACTTCTGTTGGCCTGCTAAACAGGCACATAGTGAAGCAAGCCAAAGACTGGTAAAATTCTGTTTCGCAAACTTGTTTCTCTCAGTTTAATCTTTCTAATTGTTTTTCCCTTCGTTATGAATGCCATATTACTTTGACATGTAAAAATCTGTTCTATGCTTGTGCAGAGGAAACTAATGATCTGCCAAGGAAAGTGGCGGATGTTGATCCATCATGCACTTCATCTCCTTCAGCTGGATCTCTTTTATCAAACTTAGCAGCTGGAAATGGAAAGGAGTCTGGGGCATGCCATGACACATCTGATCAGTCACTGGTGGTGACGTCAAGTAGACCAAAGTACAGGTAGTTGGGACTTCTTTATGCTTGTAGTGCTTTATAGTTATGCTCACACAACAAATCCAATATTTTGTTCACTGCATAGTTGGTTATTGAGGTAGCAAAGAGCGTGCGTCCTGATTATAAATTTGCATGTTGGATGCTCTTGATCTGGATATCTCAGGTTGCAACTTTTCCTACTGCTTCCCCCAAAATTGTTGCATCCAAAGATAGTTTTTTTTTTTTTTTTCAGTATGATTTTATATTGTTCGTCTTTTGAGTGTGGACTATATATGTGTGTGTGGAAGTTCCTATTCTTTTTCCATGCCTTTCTTTGTATCTTTACTCAGCAGTTAAATGCAGATTGTGATAGAAACCTGGGTGAAACAAGTGAAAGTCTGGGAAGTTTCTTATCCACAGAGAATTGAAGAAACTGAAACTTGATATAGGAATTGATCTTACTCTAACCAGTGCTTGAGCATGAATCCAAGTTGAAACTTGAAAGTTGCTTTCTTTCACAATGAAGGTCTGGGTTTAAGTCCACTCACCATATTAAAAAGATGCTTGTGTAGCCCTATGTAGTCACAGGTGCGACTAGTCGCTGGGTGCAAAAAGGCGCATAGATGCGACTTGACTATGGGTAAGCACAAGGGGGATAAGTCGTAGTGCTACTAGGCGTGACTAGTTGCGCCTAGCACGCCTCGCGACTTTTGCGCCCTCGATTCCAAGCACCAAATTGATTTGAATCGTTGATCATCAATCGTCTGTTCTCTAAAACGACATGGATCATCACATTTGCTTGGGGCTTTGGTTCTTACTCATGCACTAAAGAGAATGATCAACTCGGATCAACAATCTGAGCTATCGTCTTCTTCGGTGAACCCCTGCAACTCCGGCAAATCTGCAACCATTTCTTTCCTTCTCACCGGCGTGTTGCGGCTTTCCCCGGCTAGCTTGCCTCTTCCCCCCTCTCTCTCTCTCCCTCTCCCTCCTCCTCCTCCTCCTCCTCTTCTTCTTCTTCTTCTCTTCTTCTCCTCTCTTTCTTGGATTTTTTTCATCTCCTTCGTCCGAATCTGACTCGGGTCTGTTTTGTTTTTAAGAAAGGGGGTGCCATTATCAATTCTGGCACCTCCTTTTTATAAGAAAAGATCTTACTTATATTATATTATATTATATACACACACGTTATGGGCTTTTAATGTGCGCCTTGTTACCTAGTTGCTATAGGCGCTAGTTGCACCCCTTGCGCCTGGGTGCACCTTGTGCCTGCAACTACATAAGTGTAGCCTTCAAATTTCCCGGGGATGCTAAATTTTTATTATTTACTATTCGCTCGCTTCAGTACAGCAGAGTGAACTCAAACACTATAGTACCTGGATGCTGCAGTGACATACTTCAGAGATGGGATCTCAAGATCTCCTTGGAGAATTTGATAAGCATGTGGTGTATGACAACGGTTGCTTATGGATATAAATTCTATAAATTCTTTCATTCCACTAGTACTGTATGATGTCTCCATTACAGCATGGTTAGCCATCAGTATTGTCAATACCTGCAGGTTTATCTCTGACTGTAGCATCAAACTCCAACTTTCATCAATGGCATATGTCTGGAAAAATTTGCATCTGACATCAAGGTTGGCTGGATTCGTAACTTTCTCTGTACATTGTTCTATCCATCTAGATTCTAGACAGCTTTCATTAGAATGCTAAATACTCATTCCCATGACCACAGACAATTTTCCCACCATATATTAAATTTGGAGTACTGTAACTGCTTTGTAGCCAGGTCTCCTTCTGATCCATTATCCTTTGCTTCTTTCTGACACTTACATTATCTGGTGAATGCATTTTTTTCTTTCTTATTTTTTCTTCAGTGCCTTGAAAAAACGTTTTCCCTGCTTCTTGTTGCCTTATTACCCACATTGCCCCAGTGAAGGAGGTTTTCACTATGTCTGGATTTACTTAAACTTTTATTTGAATAATGACACAATATGGAAATGGGGAGGTCTCAGAACTCTCAGCCAAGTTGATACTTAGCTTATCACTTTGTTTTCTACCCATGGTGTGACAGTTCAGGAGATCGTTTCAATATCCGTTTCTTTGCAAGTACACTTGACTTCTTTCCTTTTTCTTTTTCTTTCATGCTGTCAGGATAAAACCATTAGTTTTTGGGTCTGGGTCGTGCTGTGCTCTTCTGTTATCTGGTAAATTGCCATGGGGAACTATTTCTCTGTGATCTAGTATCAATAGTTTTTGGGTTCATACAAAGGATCGAAGTATACCTAGCCCATGTTGGCAATTTGCCAATTTCTATGTTCAAAGGTAATGCTGGATGGTACTTCAATTGAGTGCCAATAGAGTGTAAATGCTGGCAGTTACTATGACCATTCCATACAGACATTACACACCATTGCATAACTTTAACTCAAGATCCCTGAAGCCAGAGTTCTGGAACTGCTTGTTGGGAAGGGAGTCACTTAGTAGGACGCTATTGTCTTTTACCATCCTCTTAATTACAGACCTAATCTAGATCCCAGGTCACTCCTTTATGTTTGTTTGTAATAGAAGGAGCATCTGCCATGTTTATCTGGAAGTATTGGGCTTTTTCCTAAAGTAAAGATGATTTACTACACTTAGGCTACGGTATAGATCTGAACTATGGTCTAATTGGCAAGTCTAAATTTGCTGTTTGTTTGTAATAGAAAAGTTTCGTACTTCACTAGTTTGAGGGTTTCATACTGAATTCTCTAGATGACACATCATTTGAGATGTTTGAAGTCTCTCATTTTCCTTCTCGACCTCCGTACTGTTTTCCTTCTATGGATAAGATTCATGCCGTTTGCACCTTGACAAGAGGGTCAAATGCCTCACCTAATGCTTGCAGCTTCTAAAATTGCCCTTTTCTTAGATGGTAAAAGGTTGTGATGTCATCATCATCATCAAGACCTTATCCCAATTAGGGGTCGGCCACATGAATTGTATTCCTCCATTCCTCTCTATTAAGTAACATGGCTTCATTTAGTTTCAAAGTTTTTAAATCTTTTCTCACCACTTCTATCCATGTTCTTTCGGGCCTTCCCCTTGCCCTTTTAGAACCTTCTATTTGCATTGCCTCATTCCTTCTAACCAGTGCGATTTTCGGTCTCCTTTGGACATGTCCAAACCATCTAAGTCTAATCTCCCTAATCTTGTTACCTATTGGTACTACCCCTAAGATTCCTCTGATGTTTTCGTTCCTAATGTTTTGGTAAAAGGTAGTGATGTATGGAATGTAAATTTCTCTTGCTAGCCACCGAGTGTATTGTTTGGATGATATTGATTAGGCTTGTGCATCTGGGTAGTTATGTTGCTTCTAGAACTATGGGCTGTACTTGCTGCAAGGTTGCTGTTAAATTTTAAAGTAGTAAGTTCGAATAACGTGTTAACATAGTGATGTGTATATCTATTTACTTGCTTGCATCAATGGTTTTTGCTGTAATTCTCCTTTATTGACAAAAGAATCTGTGAGCAGGCACGATTACTATGAGACGCCAACAGAAATTGTAGTAACCATCTTTGCAAAGGGCATATCTGCAAAAAATGTGGAGGTTGAATTCGGTGAACAAATAGTACGATTCTCATCCAAATAATCTGGCGTATTAGATTACAATCATCATTCTGGCTAATCTGTAATGGCCCTAAGATTGTGAAACATCTTATGTTCTTGCATTTCAGCTAAGTGTTACCATAGATGTCCCAGGTGAAGATGCATATCATTTCCGGCCACGTTTGTTTGGGAAGGTAATGTTTTTTGACCTGGAGTTTCTTCTTACAAGTAAATCTTCTCATCTTTATGTATCAAATGTCTCTTAGCATTAAATTAGGACTATTCTTTGCTTTATAATGAAACCACCTTCAGTTTTATTCTTGATGTTGGTTTTACACAAAGCTGGCTTTCATTGACCTAGCTGTTCTGCTAACTTCTAGAAGGCCACATCTGGTCCTTGTGTTCATAGGTGCATGATGTCTGTTTAAGTTCTGACTTTGTAGGAGCTTATTTCTCAATTTCACTATACATAAATAGTACCAAGTTTCTGCATAATTGATTTATTCTGTTTGTGCATTTGTTGGATGACCCAAATGGTTTTGTTGTTTGTCTGGGTGACAAACAGATTATCAGCGAAAAATGCAGATCCCAAGTATTGTCTACAAAAGTTGAGATCCGTCTCTGCAAAGCCGATGCTGTAAATTGGAATTGTTTGGAATTCAATAAAGATAATGTAGTTCCTCAGAAGATATGTGCAGCACCAGGTAGTTCTTGATGCTTATTAAATGTGTGATTGTAGTATTGGCTATGTTAGTTATCTGCCTGCATGTTTATGCAACTTTATTTGACCATCTTGGCCATAGAATCAGGCGTGTAGCCCAGCTTTATTCTTCTTAGCATTTGGACTTGTTCTCATGCCTCTTGGCGGGACTGGGAACTAAAATTATAACCTCTTGGGAAGTAGAACTATAACCACAAACTTACCATCTGGTGCTGTATTGGTTAATTTGAAATGCTGGAACTTTTGTTGTGCAATTCATTTCTGAGTGAGAGTTTCCCAGTTCCGCAAATGTCAGAATCTACAACTTCACTTCACGTGCACATCACGTTTTGATTCAACAAGTTCAGTACCAGATCTGGTGACATGTCTGCAGATCTGCAGAGTTTTCTTTTTCCAAATCTAAGGTTTCGCTGGAAAGTTTTAGATTTCTTGGGTATGCAGATTTCTAAAGTTGCAAAAGACTGCAAGAAACTTCAATCCAGTGAGCTTTGTATATCAGAAAAATCTAAAAACACTAAACTGAGGGCAGCCCAGCCCGGTGCACAAAGCTCCCATGTACACAGGGTCCAAAAATCTGAAAACACTAATTAGTCAAATAACATTATCCATGAGAAGTGAACATCATCCATTGAAGCTCGAAGATACGTGTGATTATCCCAGCGCATGTAGTCTTGCTTAAATCTGAAGAGTCAATGCACCCTAAATAGTTAAAGGTTGGCAAAACTTTCAATGCAGCAGAAAATAGATTTTCCTTGACATCTGCAGGTAATCTACAGAAGAAGATGAAACTACAATTGGCTCTTTTGATTTATCTGGAAAACTCAGTAGAAGCTGATATATTTGGTTGCTGCAACAACAATACAGGAGGAAAACGTTTGTTTCTTCAAGTTCTTTGGAGCTTTAGTATTTGCTTATTGTCTGGAAATTATCTCCTAGGTTTATGTACATTAAGATCTACTGTCCATGCACTTTACTGAACACATTATGGCATAAGACCGAAGTTTTCATCCAGAGCAGGAAGACGTTCTTCTCAAGCTTTGGTATCAGCATCCCAACCTCGCTCAAACCTTCAACCTTCCACAAGAGAAATGAATTCTTTGCCAAGTCAACCACTGAGAGGTCAGTTCAGGAGTAGGAAATTTTAACACATCTTACCCATGAGCTTAAAAGATTCTGGGGAAATGCCAAAAATTTCTCACTAAATTGAGGCAGGTTTGTGTGGTTTCTTGTCATTGTGGCCAAATTCGGGCTCCTCTGCTGCCAGAAAAGATCCCCAGATATTCTTTGGGGAAGAGTTTTCTTTTAGCTTATTTCTCAATCCTTGCAACTTGTAGGTAGGTCCTAACGCATCTTGTGTTGGACTGCAGCTCCTGCAACCCAGAGACCGACATACCCATCTTCAAAACCTAAAACAATTGATTGGGATAAACTGGAAGCACAAGTCAAGAAGGAGGTTTGAGCAGGATTGTTAATATGCATTGTGTTATATATCTGCTACCGTTTGCACTGTACCTGGCAATTCAGACACGAATGATAATTTACTTCTTATTTTTCTTTTTGGGCGTGAATTTATGTCATCTTTCAGGAGAAAGAAGAGAAGCTAGATGGTGATGAAGGTTTGAACAGATTATTCCGTGGCATTTACCAAGATGCAGATGAAGACACAAGGCGGGCGATGATGAAATCTTTTGTAAGATTTGACGGCTTCCTCTACTTGCTAGAAAATCTCAACACCTATTGTTAAATAAATATCCAAGGAGATCGAATGGTTTATGGAATTTTCCGGCTCAGCCCATGCTGAACAGGCTGGGGCTTGACTGACAACTGCTTGTAGTCAAATTTTGTTTCCAGCACATTCAATCTTTTGTCTAAAGATGCTAACTTGATTTCTTCAACGTTGTAGGTGGAATCAAATGGCACGGTGTTATCCACGAACTGGAAGGAAGTCGGATCAAAGAAGGTGGAAGGTAGCCCTCCAGAGGGTATGGAAATGAAAAAATGGTAATACTAATTTGAGAGTTGAGCGTTTTACTTGGGATTTTTCTTGGCACTGGTTATTGTTTATTTGTTCTAGCGGGACAGGGACAAGTCTTAGTATCCAACTATGGCTTTCATGTTAGACGCAGCGTGGCTATGTCAGTTGTTCACGTGTGGGTAGTTTGTCGCAAGTGTGTAGCCTGTGAACTTACAGGCAGTTAACGTTTCTCCCGTCCCCTGTAAACTTAAGATCGTGGAATTGTTTACTCTGGCAATTATTTGAACTTCCTTTATCAGAGATAGGTCAAAGCTTTGTTCTATTTCTGCATGGAAAATGTTTTGCCGACGAAAAAAGGATACGTCCTGGCTAGACACTAGGCACAAACATTCATGATTATTGAATTCGCCGTTCTGAACTTTAAATCCTAATTATTGGCTGGAAGCATCCGATAGGTCTGAAATTTTGGTAGCCTAAATAGAGCAGGCTGAACTCTGATCGGCCAGAAGTGGGCGTAGGTGGGTTGTCATATTTTCCAAGTCTTTTGAGGCCTTCCGTTTTCCGATGGACTTAAACTGCACTTTTTACTTTAATGCCTTAATGAGTTGCATGATTATGCCCCTTTTCTTTACAATTGGACCACAAAGAAAGGCACCTTTTTCCCTGTTATTCAGTCCTTAGGCCTACGCTGAAAGTATAAATATGGATCTAAGGATCCAAACCGACATAAGTGAGCATCAACTACTGGAAAGATAGAATCATATAAAGATAGGTAGCGTGCTCTAGTGTTTGTTGGTTTGAGCCTTCTCCTTTTCGTTTTTCCTTCAACTCAGAGGCATTCTTTAATCATATTTAGTTTGCATTTGCTTGAGTAAGAAGTGCAAACTGATGAGTGCCATACGACATTTTTATTTAGAACTTATGTTTTTGCTCAACCAGATTCAAGAAAACTGCAATAGGAATTCATAGTTCTAAGAAAAGCGCTACATGGCATTCATTGTTTTGTACTTCTTGACCAACAAGTTCACTTCTCTTTATAATTTTTTGTAAAATAAATGAAGCCCTAGAACAGTTATTCTCTCTTTTTATAAGCCACATGGGATCTCTCTCTCAAGTCATTTAACTGTCAACTTGCCTGCCATGTAATTTCACATATTCTCATAGTCTTAATTTAAAATTTGATGCCACTTGTAATCCTAAATAAATTTATTATTTTCGGCTACATTTTCATCCAAAATTTATTTTCGTGATCATTGTACATGCAAATTAAGCCTGTCTCATTGACCACGTATTCGATGGTGTTAGGGGGTTGTCTGCGGAGTTCTTTGTATCAATGAAATAAGGAAGCATGTAATAAAGAAAGGAGTGTCATTATAGAAACGAGGCTAGTACATCTGCTAGCAGTTATAGCTGTTGAAAAGTTACTTATGGAACAGATTTTAGTGTTAGGAACAAATCATAAATGGTAAATCATAGATATCGCAAGGTTACTTAAACAACAAATTTTAATAGCGTGGTGCAAGAAAGGCCTGCCCTGCTGGTGGGTGTGTTTAACATTCACTAGGGAAAGAAAACATATGCCTCAGAAACATTTTTTATTTTATTTTATTTGAATGTTAGTGGAGTAGACTGAACAGCATTTTGGAAAATATACCATAGGATACTAATAATTGGAATCGTCGAAAGGAGAATCATTTTTTGGAACAGATCTTACTTTAAAATATACAATAGGGTACTACTTTAACTTGGTCTTTGTTGATTGCTTTCCTCTACCTCCTCTTCTACTTTTTCGGTTCGTAAATACCTGAATATGGGTCTTCTAGTTCCTAGATTCAAACTCCAAGTTCCTTGGATTCTAACTTCTCGACCTTCAGACCTCTCAGATGCTCCAGATTTTGCACTTGTTAAGACCCTCCACACAATTCCCCTTCTTCCAGCTATCAAAACTCTCAAGATCACTCACCTAGAGGGATTGCCCGGAAAGATGTGAAGTTGTGTGTGCATCATTCCAAAACCAGGTGGATATTGGAGGCCATTACCATGGCTATACTTGTTGGCCCAGCTAACGTGGTCGAACCTCTACAGCAACATAGAATAATTCGTTTGTTGAGAGAGTGAATGACCGGTTTTCACGGCGAGGGAATTATGTGGATGAGATAGTTCCTTTTGTTTTTCTCGTCAAGTTAGAACAATTGATGACATGAGATTAAGTGCACGTCAAGGTGCTGGATGGTTCCTGTTTTATTTCTTGGATCTAAATGTTGTGCAAGTGCTTCATCGTCTTCCACTCGGTACCATTAAGCTTCACAAAAAATAGAGGAGGTGAAAATATGAGACAAGGTTACAGTAGGATCAACTTGTTGAGCAAAGAGAGCGACCTAGGAAAGCGGTGCCTCCATGGCTATTTAAATAGACGCGAACGTCTCTAATAAAAATATTTTAAGAAAAGCATAATTATACACGAACGAATTTGAAGCCATCATTTCCCCGGAAGTGTGTCATTGTAGAAGAGACACCATTCCCTTTGTGATTTTCTAAGCTTCCGTTCGAAGATCATTGGAGCGGTTGGCAGTAATGATAAGCGTCCACGTTGGCTCGTCCCGAGCATTCAAAAGGTGAGCCGGACACGTACGTGTGCCCGGCGCTGCTATATGGTGGATGCGCGTTCCGACCATTTGAATGGTGGTTATTGGAATCCACGTGCGAGGGAGGGCCTTTGAGATTTTAATGCAGTCCCGCGTACGTGTCGTTGACTTCCATTCCCTATATCCATATATGCAGCGGTCGATGGATAGGGTTCGCAAACTCTGTCTAGGGCTGGCCGGGGAATCCAAAAAGGAGAAAGGGAGAAAAAGGGGGAGAGACAACCTCTCACTCACAGAAAAGAGGGAGAGAGAGAGGTGGGGGCTTTTGACACCAATGGCAACGACTATTGGATTAGTGTTTTCATCCTCCTTGTATTAGTAGTAGTGGTAAGAGAAAGAAAGAGAGAGAGATGCTTGTGCGAGAATCTCTTGTATATTTCCCTAGTCAGCCTCCTCCTCCCATGTTATTATAATTCCTTGGGGCTTCCATTTCTCCTCCGTCACCGTCGAATCTCTCCTCTTTTGATCACCAGCAATCGCTCTGTCTTCCTTCCCCGCCCCTTTTTCTTCTCTTCGGTTCTCTCCTTCTTTCTCTTTGATCACATCTCTCGGAAGGGAAGCTGGCTGCTAGGGACTAGGTTTTGGTGGACGATGCCGATAGAGGAGAGCTTGTTGGATGACATCATTCGCCGCCTTCTGGACGCTAAGAACGCCAGGACGCCCAAGCAGGTTCAGCTTACCGAGGCAGAAATTCGGCAGCTTTGCCATACAGCTAAGGACATTTTCATCAGCCAGCCCAATTTGCTGGAGCTTGAAGCCCCAATCAAAATCTGCGGTAACAGTCTAACCTTCCACATCGTTTTATAATACCTTTCATTTCCTGTCTTTTTATATTGCTTTGCTTTCTCTTATGCTTGTCAAATTCAAAAACAAATGCTACTTTCTGCACCTTTTTCTTATTTGTTCCCTTGCTTAAACTCGAGAATTTTTATGCTCTTGTACTTGGACGACAAGTTTGGTGAGCATTTGAACTCACTGGTTGACACAACTTAATGGAGGCACAAACCTCAACTTTGCAAAATTGAAATAAAACACAGTGGCCTGTCAGAACCTTAGCCAAATTCAACTGTGTCGTAATTAAGGTAATTAGTTTTACCTTCGTTCAACCAACTGCAGCTAAAAGGCTCAATGCCCGAATCATAGTGCTTGTCACAGTGTATCATCATGCACTCATATAGCCCCTCCTTAATATTAAAAGCATTCTTCACCCATCACCTGTGAGATTTTAATTTTGGAGAATCCGTAGTGCAGGTTAATTCTTTCGTGAAAAATGTAAATCCAACCACTGCGTCTAGCATGTAATTGTCTTTAAATGCAAAAACGGTACTTATTTTGGTCCTATGACTATGAACTCATCTTTTCTACCTATTGTCCTTCTTGGAGGGTCAATAAGGAAGAGCAACAGCTAAATCCGTACACCTTTCTTGTTTGTTATGCTTGCTTGCCAGGGGCCATCCTGTAAGCAAGCTAATTTACCTACATAGAAATAACTCCAAATTTGTACCATGTTGGTTATCACTGTATAAGAGCTCCAATTTTATAGCTCCTCAGATTTTTTGGACACGGTAAATGATATTAAGCATGATGAAAAGGGCAGAAGCACTGATAAGAGACATCATGGAGGAGTTATTGATTTTTTAAACTAAACAGGGATTTTTGGTGAAGCGAACTCAGATTACTCTGGAGTACTGTTTGTAGCATTACCTACACACCAGTGACTTGCATCAGCTGTTAAGAAATTGTCAATTTCATTTTCTTCTCTGATTCTAGTTGTTGTTTGCTATTAGTCATATTGAAATAAGTCCAGCAGTGTTCCTGTCAATTCTTCATTGCACCCATTAGTTCGAGGCAAGGCTAGATGATTGGTTGGACTGCTTCTAGTACTCCTAGACATGTATCTACTTTGAAGAGCAGCACTGGAGGTGGTAATGCAATGAGGAAAAAGAGGGCTCAGTGAAAGTGCAGTAGTTGGACTTCAGGTGTTGGCTCCATTTTTTGGTTTAATGATATAAAGGCCCTAATAATAAAGCAAATCTCAAACAAGTTTCCTCAATGAGCAAGGGAGTGGGTTTTCCTTCCATAGCTCATTGAATTCCTCTATCCCGTTGAAAATGGAAAATGAAAAGTTAGAAAGAATTAAAGTTCAAGCAAATCGTTCCTAATGCCAATAGATTTTGTGTCAAAAGTCAATGAGTTTGTTTAATCAGTACCATATTGCCAGACTGCTGGTTATTGAAATTGGCCCCTTCATTAGTGGTAGAATTTTGTGATGGAAAACATTGTCATAAACAATTTTCCTAGAATTAGTAAGATACCTATTATGTATGTTATGGCATTAAGCGCTCCAGCAAAACTGAACAAGGTTGTGATGAGAAACGTTCCTGCAAAATCAATGCGAGAATGTCTGTCTAGATAGATAAGAATAACATGAAGCAATTTGGATACTAATTCTCTCAATCAAATGTTTGAAAAGGAAAATCCTAGTAAACAACTATTTATCGGAGCCACTTTTTGCTTGTGAGTTATTATGGCCCTTCTTAACTACTTTGTTCTGTTTACAGGAGATGTCCATGGTCAGTACTCTGACCTGCTCCGGCTTTTTGAGTATGGTGGCTTCCCTCCAGAGGCCAACTATCTGTTTTTGGGGGACTATGTTGACCGTGGTAAGCAGAGCATAGAAACCATATGTCTTCTCCTTGCATACAAGATCAAATATCGGGAAAACTTCTTTCTTCTCAGAGGCAACCATGAGTGTGCTTCCATCAATCGCATCTATGGGTTCTACGACGAGTGCAAAAGAAGGTTTAGTGTCCGTCTGTGGAAGATTTTTACTGAGTGCTTCAACTGTTTACCGGTGGCTGCTCTTATTGATGAGAAGATTCTTTGTATGCATGGTGGTTTGTCTCCTGATTTGAAGAACTTGGATCAAATAAGAAATATTGCTCGGCCAGTGGATGTACCTGACCAGGGACTCCTTTGTGATCTGTTATGGGCTGATCCTGATAAAGACATAGAAGGCTGGGGGGAGAATGACAGGGGTGTCTCCTACACGTTCGGGGTAGACAAGGTTGCTGAATTTCTTCACAAACATGACCTTGATCTCATTTGCCGTGCTCACCAGGTAAGCATAGTTGAGCCAGATTGGAACTTACAGGTCCAGCTGCGCTAGTAAATTATTTGCTATTTGCTTTACATTTTTTGGGTCGAATTATGCTTTAGTGATTTTATATCATCAGTTGCACCAAAACCTTCTAACACAGGTGTGAGGAGTCTTTCACCTGGATGACCAGGGTTTGTGACTGTGCACGTGTGTGTCAACTTCTCAAAAAAAAATATCGTCAGTTGATGTGTATTGTTGTTTTGATATTCATATTTTATGTGCATTTATCTGTGTATGACAATGCCTGTGTATCAAGAACCTGTATAACATGCAGCATGGGCGAGATTGTCCTGGGTACTTGGACATTTTTTAGGCCATTTGTGCACATATTAGCCTATTACACGGGCAGCATTATTTGTTACAAAGTGTGTCACAAATCAGTTGATAAAATCCATACTGAAATTTATGGTTAGGTCCTTCCACTGTGCTTTGGTTGGAAAGTTTGTAATGATTTGAAACCCAAATCAAGGGTCTTTTTGGTCTTTGATGTGGCTTCAGTGCATTTACATTTTTTAAAATTGAACCAAGTTTATTTTTGAAGTTCTGGAAGAATAAATTGTGTGAAAATTCTATTGAAACTCTGCAGTGATGAAAAAAGGAAGCAAGTTGAAAGAAAGCAAGTTTGTGGTGAAAATCGCAGTTAACTACATCCTCTCAAGTGGTTATATATAACCAAAACAGTTGGCCTAGTGTTATACAATCATCTCTTGATTCATGTGTAGCTAAGCTTTTCTTGACAATAATAGGTCAAAGAAGAAACAGGGAAGAGTGGATATTCTTTGCGAAAGAAATTGTACTCTGCAAAAAATGAAAAATGATTTACTAATAATCGTTGCTGGAGAATAATAAAAATGAAATTTATGGTGCGGTTGTAGAGCTTTGCTGGACTTTTCAGATTTTATGCATCAAACTAATTAAATTAAAAGCAAGGGTACCACTGTTTTGGCCTACACTTATTATGAGTTTGAGCAGGTTGTGGAAGATGGCTACGAATTCTTTGCTAAAAGGCAGCTGGTAACCATATTTTCTGCTCCAAATTATTGTGGGGAATTCGACAATGCTGGTGCCATGATGAGTGTGGACGATACCTTGACATGTTCTTTTCAGATCCTTAAACCATCTGAGAAGAAAGGGAAGATGGGATTTGGCAATAGCATGCTCAGACCAGGAACACCACCCCGAAAGGTATGGCTTAAACTATGCTATGACTTCATATTTTGTTAATATTTATTCTGCACCATGAAGGAGAGCCTTGGCGCAATGGTAAAGTTGTTGTTGTGTGACCTTGAGGTCACGGATTCAAGGCGTAAAAATAACCTCATGCAAAGATACAAGGTAAGTCTGCTTACTATAGACCCATTGTGGTCCGCCCCTTCCCTGGACCCTCATACATGGGAGCTTCATGCATCGGGGCTTCCCTTTTTATTTCTTCTGCACTACGCTAGTGTTTTGGATTTGTCAGCTTAGACACTAAGTTGTCAATACTGCACCGGTCATGTTACCAATCAGGGACTTTTCTGTTACATACCGGCATTATGAACCATTACTAGCCAGTATTTTTGGTTTAAAAGTTTTAAAGGACGAAAATAAGAAAAATCCAGTGAATGTTGGCAATCTGAACCATACATTTTGCTTGACCTAATCTAGTTACATTATATACCAAAATTCATGCCCATCAGAGGTTTCTTACTAGCATTTGTGGTTAAAAATGACCAACGGATGTGACTTATAAACACTAAAGGCATGGCTGCAGTAATCGAATGGTGGTGAAATTTGGTGTCTAGCCATTTTGAGGTAGATTGAACATGATGAGTAGAAAAAATGCATAAATTGCATAGCATCCCAATAGAAAAATGCAAAAGAAAGGGAAAAAAATATTTCCTAACAATGTCTACAGAGAATTCTAGTTCAAAAGAAAATCTTTGTTGAGAAGTTGAATAAGAATCTTGATCTGCAGAATAAAAAGAAAAAAGAATAAAAACAAGATAAAAATAAAAACAAAAACAAACTGAAATAAACTACAAATACTTATCCATAATGTCAATTTCAGAGGGCTGCAAGTATTGAAGCATTTTCTAACCATGATGGGCAGAAAAAATAGAAATAAATAATGAATAAGTCATATTATGTTAAGAAACTAAAAAGGAACAAAAATTGGAGAAAATAATGAGAAAAAACAAGGGGAAAAAAAAAAAAACTTATCCATGGTGCTGTGTTCCTCAGAAAACGCATGTTTTGGATCATTTCTGAGCAAATATCCCATGTTCTGGTTGTCGTCTTTGCCCATCCCAACTCATTACATATTAAAATTACAAAATTTTCCTTTCATTAGTACCTTCAAGGTCTAATTAGAAGGGCAACTTCTGGAATTTTAAACAAAAGAAGCTGTAATCTAGTGTTTTAATTTAGAGCCAGCGGTAGTGGATGAAATACCAATATGAGTCCGTACTGAATGGTACGAATGAGAAAAAGGAAAATCAAGCAGTTCATTAAATGGAAATGAGACCGACATTTCTGTGGACAGTTTTCCTGATTGGGACCTAAAATTTTGGAGTACCTGCCAGTACTGGTTCAGTATTGACAATCTTACACAGTGCTGGTTGGGAACTTGTAAAGATGACAAAACGAGGAGAATTGTTGTTTGTTCTGTCAAAATTAAACCCAAACCTTGAGATGGTATCATGACTTAAGGTCTGAGAAAGCCCCTGTATTTTTGTTCTGCATAAGAATGCAAAGATTAGGAACAAATTTCCCAATAAAAACAAGAGAATCCTCTGATGCTTAAGAGCCATGATTCATCATCATCATCATCAAGACCTTATCCCAATTAGGGGTTAGCTACATGAATATTATTCCTCCATTCCCGTCTATTAAGTATCATGGCTTCATTTAGTCCCAAAGTTTTAAAATCTTTTCTCACTACTTATTATCCAAATTCTTTTGGGCCTTCCCCATGCCCTTTTAGAACCTTCAACTTGCATTGACTCACTCTTAACCAATGTCATTGTGGTCTCCGATGGACATGTCCAAACCATCTAAGTCTAATTTCTTTCATCTTGTTTCCTATTGGTGATATTCCTAAGTTTCCTCTATTGTTCTCATTCCTAATTCTATCCTTTCTTGTCTTGCCACGCATCCATTTCAACATCCTCATCTTGAGGATATTCATTCTATGTACGTGATGTTCCTTAACTACCCAACACTCTGATTTATAGAGCATGGCCAGTCGTATAACCATCCTATATAAATTTCCTTTCAATTTGAGTGGCACCCATCGATCACACAAAACTCTAGATCAACATCTTCATTTGATCCTACCTGCTTTGATTCTCTGGATAACCTTCCTCTTAATTTCTCTACTTTCATGAATCATCAATCCTAAGTATCGAAAGTGGTCTTTTAGGTTATCAATCTTTATTGGTGCTTCACTTCCTCTCTTCTCCTTGCTAAAATTGCATTTCATATATTCTGTCTTATTTCGGCTGATTTTAAATCCTTTAGATTCTGTAACAGCTTAGGGTTCCAACAATGTGATATTGATCACTTTGGCACATAGTGCCTCACGGCTTTAAAACGCGTCACACCAATTTGAGGTTCCCCGCCTCTTATCAACAGCCCAGTTTCCCCTCCCCAGGCAATGTGGGACTAACTCTAGGTACCTCCCCGCCTTCATTCCCTCAACCTATCTTGGGACATCCCCCTCAAGGCATCTTGACCAACCCTCAAGGTATCTTGGCAAACGGCAACAACTTCACCTCTCCCCCTTAAGGGACACGCATCCTAGCATGTTACCACGCGAGCGCCCACGTGCGGTTAGCCACCCACCATCATGAGGGAACTGGCTCTGATATCATTGTAACAGCCGGGAGGCCCACCCAGTAACAACATTGTCCACTTACCAGTAACGACGCATTTTACCTGTGCAACTGGGTAAGAACAAAGCCGTGACTGCTAGCAGTGTATGGGCGCCGTTAGTGAAAAGCGGACAATATTGTTACTGGGTGGGCCTCCTGGCTGTTACAAATTCTAATACTTCTCTCCATAACTCTAGCTTTATGTTTACACTTTGCCTTGTCTCATCAATTAAAACTATATCATTTGTAAATAACATGCACCATAGAATCTCGGTGTTTTATTAACTCATTCATAACCAACAGGAAAAGGTACAGTTGCAATGCCAATCCTTCGTGCAATCTTATAGTGATAAGATAAGTACTGGTCTCTCTGTAATAGTCCTAACATTTGTTAACGCTCTCTCATGCATATCTTTAATTATATTTATAAGCCCCCATGAAACCCTTCTCGCGCAACACCCACTATATTAACTTTCTAAGGACTCTATCGTAAGCTTTTTCTAAGTCAGTAAAGACCATGTGGAGGCCCTTCTTCCTCTATCTATATTCTTCTATCAATTGTCTAAGTAGGAAAGTGGCTTCCATGGTAGACCACTCAGGTATAAAACCAAATTGGTTCTCCGATACACTCGTCTCATGTCGTTGCCTATTCTTAATCACTCTTTTAAAAAGTTTCATACTATGACTCACAAGTTTAATCCTCTGATAATTAGTGCAGCTATATATGTCTCCCTTATTTTTGTAAATTGGTATAGTGGAGCTCTTCCTCCATTCATTTGGCATTTTCTTTGATTTTACAATTCTCTTAAACAAATTTGTCAACCAAACTACTCCATTACTTCCCATATGCTTCTAAACCTTTGTTGATATACTATCGGGATCCAGGATCTTTCCCGATTTCATCTTTCTCAAGGCCTATCTTGCTTCATATATTTTAATCCTACCATCGCATCTATAATGTCTAATGTTATTTGGGTTTACAGGACTTTCAATCCCTATATTCTTAGAGCACTTGTCTTTTAGCAATTTTTTAAAATAACTTTTTCACCTTTGTTTGATCTTGTCATTTTTTTTAAGTAACCTTTGGTCATCACTTCTAATGCACTTAACGTGGAATAAGTCCTTACCTTTCTGTTCTATTATTTTTGCAAGTTCAAACATATCTTTCTTGCCTATCTTGATCCTAATCTATTATATAGATCATTATGTGCTTTGAGTTTAGCCTCACTTACTATTGTCTTAGCAACCTTTTTAGAATTCTTATATTGCTCAAAGTTTTCATTATTTCTAGTCATCTATCTTGCTTTAGAATATATCCATTTTTCTTTAATAACTTTTTTCACTTCACACTATCAAGTTTCATTTACTAATTGCCTTTTACCTTTAGATACTCCTAAGACATCTTTCACGTCTTAATGAACTCAGCCATACTAATCTACATGGTATTCACTCGTGTTTCATTGTTATAGTTTCCTTCTACCATCAACTTGTTTGTAAATGATGCTATCTTCTTTCCTTCAATTCCACCGCTTAGTTTTTTCTATTAAGTTCATTTCCTTTCTTTGATATTTTAATTTATATATCCATAACTATTACCTATATTGTGAGGTTAGACTCTTACCGAGTATCAACTTACAATCCTTGCACATTGGTCTTTTAGTATTCTTGAGTAGAAAAAAGTCTATTTGACTTTTATGTGATCCACTTTTAAAGGTTAATAAGTATTCATCTCTTTTCTTAAAGTATGTGTTTGTATGCTAAAGCAAAATTGAGGATAGCTTCTTTTATCTCATTTCTTTCTCCAATACCATACTCTCCATGTACCCTATTATGTCATTCATTTTCTTTTCATACAAGACCATTAAAGTCTTCTCATATAGATATTCCCTCTGTGTTGGGAATTTCTTGCATGATTTTCTCCATATCTTCCCAGAACTCTCTTAATTCTATCTTCTAATCCTACATGCGGTGTATATGCACTTACAATATTTATAATCTTCTCTCCTAAAATAAGTTTTATTATTATGATTTTATCACTAGTTCTTTTAACATCTACAACTTTATCTTTTAATATTTTATCTACCACTATCCCAATGTCATTTCTACTATCGTCCTTTCCTATGTATTAGAGCTTATACCCATTGATTTCTCTAGTTTTCATCCCTTTCCACTTGGTTTTTTGGATATATGTGATGTTTACTCTCCTATGTTTCATCGTATCTACTAACTCCAGTCTCTTACCTATCAATATGCCTATATTATATGTGGCAATACGAATCTTATTCTCCTAAGTTAGCCTATTTACCCAAGCACTTCTCGACCCTCATGACGTGCACCCATGCTTACTTTCCACTTGCATCTGGGTTTTGATGCAACACATCGCCTCCGAGGGAACACTCTAGTGGCCCTTGCTCATTTTCCACTATATTTGGGATCCGTTGTAGCACATTGCTTTTGGAGAAATGCCGTTGCATCCCTTGCCCATTTTTCATTGCAGCTAGGATCCAATGTAAGGCATTGCTTACGAGGGATGTTCTAATTTGAGGGAATGTCAATAATCGATTCATGTCATGGTAGGTTTGCCATAAGTGAAGAAGTTGAAAATGATTTTATTATTTTTTCTTCTTACTTATAAATAAGAAGAGAAAATAATGAAATCTTCTTCAACTTCTTTAAAAAGTTTTAATTGCTGGCTGGCACTTGACCAAAACCTTTCTTTTTGTTTGGGCTTTGGACCACTGGTGGCAGAGTTAAAACAGAGTTTCAAAACAGCGGGAACTAACTTGGATTGAATTGCCTAAACTTAGCGTATCCCCGTGATAGACAGTACTTCTAGTCGTGTTGATATTCCTAACAATTAAGTTGTGGTGAGATCGTTACTTCATCTTTCTCTGAAAACCTTTGTCCATCACTCTCTTAGTGCAATGTTGTTTTCCTTGTCTGCTGCGACCAGATTCTCTTTAGATGTGAAATTGTTTCCTTCGTACCAACAACAGTGCTTTCTAATGATCTACTTGAAATCCGCTCTCCTGTCCCAGTCATCATTCCCCTATTCTTTTATCATTCATCCCATTCATCATTCCCCTTTTCTTTTATCACTCATCCAAAATTTTAGTATTAACTTCCCCACACCTTAGTGGATATTGTCTGCAGAAATGGAAAAAAGACAAGAAGTATCACAGTTTCTTGATTGTAAAGCTCGTAGGAGGTTATAAGAACTGTACAGTAGATTCTGCTTTATCTGTCATAGTAGATTGTGTTTTATCACTCATACTTCTTTGCCAATGTTCTCTGCATCTTGTCAATCTTTCAGGTCTTACTGTCATTGATATTGTTGTTCTTACTCATTCCACTTTGTGTTCTAAATGAAGGCAACTTAACCCAACAATGTAATACATTAATGTAATCAAGAGAGGTTGTTCTTAAACACCACGTCGGTGCAATATTTGTACTTTGGCTAATGGTAAAGACGGTTACTTTTTCCACTTTCAGGGCGGTAAAGGTTGATAAGCTGGGTGTAAATATCAGCAGAGGATACAAAAGACTGAGGATGAAAACAGCCTCTGGATGCTGGGTTTCTACTAGGTTGATCCAAGGCTGATGTTACGGTTCTCCAGTCAGTTTCCGTTTTTTCTCTTTTTGTAATGATCCTGCCTCGCTCAGAAGCAGGATAATGCAGCCGTAGGCTGTTGTTGATGACTGCTGAGCGCGAGTAAGATAAGAAACAGAGGGATTATTGACTCTAGGTTGCTGTCTTTTTGCGCCAATCTCTCATTGTGTACAACACCTGAGAGCCATAGTGCGATTCTTCTCTCTCTCTGTTGGCTTTCCGGATGGGCATTTACCTACGAGTTCTCAATCTCTAAGACACGTCAGAATCAGTTCTCGGTTGTGGAGCAACTTTTACTTACCTTTAAATCTGAAATTTAGTCATTAGACACTCGATTAATCTGTTCTGGGTTGTTGGCTGTCTATAATTCAATAGGCAAGAGTCCAGGTAGTTATGGACGGTGGGCTGCTTAGAAGCGGGGTGAATGGCGGGTCTGATGATCCCACCATTTATCGCGATCGGTTGTGTTATGGGACAGGAAATGTCATCTGCCCTTTATAAAGAGTCCCAGTATGGGTACATGGTTAAAAGGAGAGGAAGGTGTATATGGCCCGCTTTTCATGCAAGACAACTTTTGGAGTAAATTTAAACCGTTCAACAAGTCCAGAACGTAAATAATAGGCAGCCAATGACAGATCAATGCGTTTGGATAATCTAACTAGGGTCTTCGAAAAAATTAATAAAAATTACCTAAAAACACAGACTTCAATTCATGAAATTTGATTTCCAGCCCCTCTATAATATTATGAATGGCTTAGATTTGTAATAATAATAGCGCGTAGACTTTCTCCCTCTTTTGCGTGTCCGCTTATGGGTACTGAGCGTTTTAAGTCAATGGTTTTGATGGAAAAACAAGTGCACTGTTGACTATAGCCCTGGATATGATTGGGCTTAAAAGGATCTCTTGTTCAGAATTTCGTAGTTTCAGAAACCAGTGTTTCTGGTAAGTCTTGTCGTAGTGCTTATGTTCTTATCGGGCCATGTTTCGTTACTCTGAAGTCTGTCCATCATGCAAGCAAACTTCTCTCGCTAATGTAAACAGATTGAGGGTTGAATTAGCCCAAGAAAGAAAAGAAAATAAATCGAGAATTGTAGAGCCCAGATATAGAAGATTGTTTCCAGAAGCCGTAAAACGATGGCACCCAATGCCATTTACGGAGAGGAAATATTGTGTCCAGAGGCATTAAGACGATAGCACCCAATACCTCATACGAGGAAGCACATGCGGGCTTCAGAAGTGGGAGCCTAGAGCATTTGCTTTCGTGCGTTACGTTTTCCCCAGTTTTTAGTACTAAGAGTTCTCAGCCCTCGCTGGGAGCGCCCGCCAACCCCGCCCACATGAGTACAGAAACTGCACGGCCTGATCTTTGGGATGCAAAACTGATCTTTGTTCATGAGATACGAGGTGTTAGAATAAATGCGGAGCAACTCCTCAGTGCTCGTGAACATGCGATATTACCTTCAGTTATTATGGCAGCCACCGAGGTCACCATCCTGTTGTCCACCAGTCTCATCGATAGGGAACTTCCTTGCCGTGGCTAGTAAATTGAGACGGCTTGGTATTGAATGACACTGATATGAACTTTTTGTTTTGGTAATTAGAACTATGGACCTTTAGCAAACAAGTTCCTGATTTCATTTCACATTATTTACCTAAGCTGCCGACCGAGTCAAATTCAGTCTCATATGATGCATTCTAGTTTGGAGAAGTTTCGTTACTTCATGAATGTCTTACATAGTCTTAAGGCTGAGGATGTCAAGACCACTGAAAAAGATTAAGTGCATATCTGATTGCATTGAGACTATCGAAAGCGAAATAGCTGTTCTACATGAGGAAGTAGCCAGGCTAGAAGATGTAAATATTTGGTTGACCCTACTAAAGAAGCCGTAACTAGTGCTGGAGGAGTTGAACTAATAACTACAAAGGAACCTATGATGCCAAGCACTTAGAAATTTTTTTGAAGCAAATGAAGAAATACTTCAGCTGCTAGGATTTCTAATGAGGCCATGAAGGCGAATATGGCTACAATGTATCTCATTGATGATGCAATACTATAGTAGAGGCAGAGGTATGGTGATGTAACTAACAGTTGATGTACCATAACTACTTGGGAGGACTTCAAGAAAGAGATTAAGGCTCAATTCTTCTCAGAGAATGTGGAGTACTTGGCTCAGAAGAATCTGAAGCACCATACGGAATCCATCCATAAATATGTCATCTAGTTCACAACTTTACTTCTAAACATTTCTAGTATGACTGAAAATGACAAGTTGTTCTTCTTCATAAATGGTTTTCAACCTTGGAATGAACAAGAATTACAAACGCCGAGAGAGGAAGACCTGGTTACTACACTCTCAAATATGAAAAATTTGGTGGAGTTTAACAAAAAGGCTGGGTTACTAGTGAAAACAAGAAGAGTAAAGCTAATCAAGTCAACAGCAGAGAAGACAAACCTAAGGGTCATAAGGTGGAAGCTAATCAAGTCAACAACTTACTCATCAAGGTTGGAGAGTGGCAAGGCATCGTCAACTTGACTTCGATGCCTATGGATGATCATAAGGTTATCCTTGAAATGGATTTCCTTAGTTTGGCTTGTGCATCCTGATGTCATGTCTTGGAATTTTAAGCTTCTTGATGTGAAGATCCTTTGCACGATCTCAGTCTTGAAGGACAGCAAGAAACAAGAAACTATATGCAATACAATTGCTGAGGGAATCCACAACAAGTGTGGAGACAACACAACTAGGCTTATGACGCCTATGTACTATGAGGTTGATGAGGTCTGGAGAATTCTAGGAGAAAACAATGGTCAACAAGGGTGTGTGATGACATAAGAATTCCATCAGGGAAAAGACTTAGAAGAGACAGTGCAGCAACATGGCAACTTATGGATGCCACCCTGATATGCAGGAGGGAAGACAGCAAAAGATAGCATCGTAGAGGCACATGAGACTTGACAACTCACAACTATACAAAAGTGCACAAGTATACAAGGATGCACACGACACAAAGGAGACAAGGAAAGTCCCCATGGAGCACAAGAATAGCAAGGTGCCAATGTGCAAAGGGATAAATGAGGCGGACTCTCAAGAAATAGCATAGGATGAGTGGGGGGGCTACCATGACACCAATAGAGATGTGTTGACAAAAGCATTGACATTATCGTGTAGGAGAGAATGTCATGGATTTATGTTGCAACGCCCATAAACAAGGCCTACAAAATCCAAGGCAGGCTTGTTCAGCATGTGGAAGTGACCTGAAAAACTTAGGCTTGCGATCCTGGATCTATAGAACAAGCCTCATTCTAAAAGACCTAGCTTTGAAAATATCTAATATCTTATGTGATACCCCGGGTTTTTCACAATAATATAATAATAATTTTTAAAATGTGTCAGGATCCCTGTTTTAAAACTTCGATTTTTAAATTGATCAAAAACAAAAACTCAAATAAAAAGCATTTATTTCAAAATCCCTAGAGTCATACATCCACAAAATCATGAATTTAATGGTGAAATGATATCCCAATTTATACCAAAAATCTGACAGAGTCTCCTCTATATTTTGGACCATCATACATAACCCAAGTGATATAACAATTACTTGATAAATACAATGATATGACACTTATGAGACTCAGTCTCCATACCATCCATCCAAATCAAATACAATACTTAATAAAACATATACTCTAACGGTGGATAAGAAAATCAAGATATGACAACATTACCAAGGTTCTGTCCATACACAATCATCATATCCAACATGAATATGTATCCTTACATCCGTGTCACAAAATAAATCATACTAAAGTACAGTCCATATATTATAACCAAAGTGAGGTCTGAACAACCTTATAGTTTTTGAAATATTTTCTATACGTGGTTGGAAACCGTTATTGCCTTTGCTTGCTCCATCTGCATGTCAAACCTACTGCTACTCACTATATTTGAGGCATTGTAAACCAAAGTAATGCCTCAGCAAGCAATCTCTTGTGTAGGTGACCACATTTAAAATCAATTTAAAGCAAATATAATATAACGTATAAAGATCTAAGTTTCTGATTAAGTTCATGGATATGAATTCTAATAAAAAGCTAAATCATCATATATCAAGAACGAAATGATGCATGAATAATAAGTCAAAATCACTTACTAAAAATCAATGAAGATATGGTTTCACGCATAATATCAAAATATAATATCCAAATATCACAGCAAGCATAACAATAAACAATGCATGCTCATGCAATTGATAAAGCCAATTTCAATCAAATCCATCATAATAAGGCATGAATGCATATCATAAATAACAGAGCATGCAAGTCAACCATGTGTCTAGAGTGTCCCACTACACTCTCATATCTAGTCATGAGTACTCATACTAATCCCTAAGTCCCTCACATGTAGCTCGCCCACTAAGTAGCTTGCTCAGCCTATAAGCACGCCCACATCTGACTGCCCACATAGGCTTTACACTAAGGATGCATTGTCACGCAGTGGGTATATCAGGGACAAACATCCTCCTGTGTCATACTACATGAGCATATAAAATAAGTGCATAGATTGCTATGCTATAGCGGCAACCACTCCGGGTATAAATCACTGCCGCTGGCTATCAACACTGAAATGGGAGACTACCGTCCACCGAGGCATGGGAGTAGGTCAAATGTGCATGGGTGGCCTACCCATGATTACCACAAACCGCAGGCAGTTTGCCCACATATCAGGGTGGGTGTTTATAATATGTAAACTTAGACGATAGGTGGCCAACTCTACGACCCTCCCAACATAGCATCCACTTGGAAAAAACACTCGTTATAAATCAACGAAACCACGAATCAAGTATCAAAAATCAATGCATAATCATCCTTGATAAAATCAAATCGATAGATTATTTTAATGTATCAAAATCATGCATTAAAATCAGTGTATAACATCCTCAAATAATCCAATCAATGCAACATAGAATGTATCAAGAAACAGTGCATAAATCATGAACATTAAAAGGTAGTATACACATCAACAATACATGCTGAACAGTCATCTCAAAGAAATCCTAGGTTTGGCATACGCATCCATGCATCAAATAGTCTGTACAAATAAAGCCATCAAATAAATAATCATGATTTATAAAATCATGGAATAATAAATGTAGTCACCTACCTCAAACGAAGTACCACTTGTTTGTACCTCTCAAATCAGTTAGACTCCAACTCTAGTGTGGTCTGTCATAGTCCTATCACCTGGATACATATCACATCCAGTTCATACTTAGAATCCAACTCATCTAACTTGGATTCTTAATTACACAACATTATATGTTCAAATTTCAATACGTCATGTTCAAGACATTCCAATGACTCCCAACCCTATAATCTCAGGGTAGGGCCCGCCCTAATTGGCTTATAATTCAAATTATATTGAATCGGGCCCACTCATAACCATTTAGTTGTTCTTCTTAATTATATCTTTGCATATTTTAGAGCTACTAGGCTCAGATCACATCAATCTTAGATAATTTACCATTTAAATAAACTAATTGGGCTTTATTATATGAATTTTATGTTTAATCTTTATTTAATCACAATCAAATTAACCCATCAAATTATTAAGATAGAAATCTTACCTTGTGCAAATAAAGTTGAATAACATTCAGCTATTTGCTTGGTTAGATCGTTCACCAATTGCTTCAACTTTGCCCGATCTCAGATATCCATGTAGGTCTAGTCAAAATTCTTCACCTGATCGCCCCAAATAAAATAACAATTTAGTAATTCTAACCAATTAATCCAAATCAAGTAGTCTAAACAATGCTGATGATAGAATTTGATCCAATTTCATACCTGGATCTTTAGTTGCTCTCAGTCGTTGATCAGGATCTCCATCAATGTTTCAGATCCAAAATATCTTGTATGGATCTTGATCTACACTTCATGAGGACCATAATGAACTGTTTAGATAAAAAAATAACGTCAGATCATCTCAAATCAGACGATTTGAAGTCTGATCAAATCAATAATTAGATCTTCCCTGATCAGTGAATGGAAAGATAGGTATTGTTCCTTGCATTGTAAGGAACAATCAGTCATTATTACATGAATTTTATGTTCAATATTTATCTAATCACTATCAAATTAACCTATCAAATGATTAAGATAGAAGTCTTACCTCGTACAAATAAAGCTGAATAACATTCAGCTGTCTGCTTGGTCAGATCATCCACCGATTGCCTCAACTTTGCCCGATCTCAGATATCCATGCTAGTCTAGTAAAAAATCTTCACCTGATTGCCTCAAATAAAGTAACAATTTAGTAATTCTAACCGTTTAATCCAAATCAAGTAATCTAAACAGTACTGATGATAGAATTTGATCCAATTTCATACCTGGATCCTTAGTTGCTCTCAGTCGTTGATCAAGATCTCCATCAATGTTTCAAATCCAAAATATCTTATATGGATCTTGATCTACACTTTGCGAGGATCATAATGATCTATTTAGATAATAATAAAAATAACGTCAGATCATCTCAAATCAAAGGATCTAAAGTTTGATCAAATCAACGATTAGATCTTCCCTAATTAGTGAATGAGAAGATGGGAATTGTTCCTTGCATTGCAAGGATCATGAGAATTATCTAGGATTTTTGAGATTCTTTCTCAATTAGTTAGAATTGAAGATTGAATTTCAAGGAGTAATAGAGAGTACTAAGTCAACTAGGCTTCCCAAAACGAGTCGAGAAAGAGTTGACTCGGCGAGTCGACTCACCCTGACTTACCAGGTGAAAAGGGCAAATAGGGGAAGTGGAAGGAAACGACTGGTGCCTATCAAGCAGTCCCTTGCCTAAACTCGACAAGTAGGAGAATGAATAAAGAGGGGAGGGACGGTGGGCGATGATGGCTATGGTGTGGTCATCGCTCAAGCCCAACATAGGAAGGGGGGGGGGGGAAATTGGAAACTAGAGCTAGTGCGAGGTTAGCCTAGACGCACCAGCGTACCAGGTTGGCTGTGTTACGATGATGCCCAATTGGGGTTGGGGGGTGGAAGAGGAGAGGGGGGGAGTGCAATGCTAATGGTGGGAGGGTGATCGAGTCTCTGCCCATCATCAGTGAGCAAAGGGGGAAAGGGAGCAGAGGCATGGCCCACCGCCTTGAGGGAAACCGAATCTAGGTTTCCATCAATGCTGGAAAAAGAGAGTTATGGGAAGAGAAATTGGGTGCCCAAAAACCCGATCTAGAAGGGACTATGTGCTAAGGAGGGAAAACAGCTACTTGTCGGTCAAAGCTGTTTTGGGTTTTCTGTCAACGTCGGAGAAAACATATGGAGAGGAGAGGAAAAAGGGTGGTGGCTGACAGTGCCCGCCAGCTCAATAATCATCTGATTGTAACAGGGAGGAGAACTCCTAGGTGCACTGGCCTATTACCGATGTCGGTGTGACACCCGGGTTTCCTAAACCTTTTTCCAATACATATAATAATAAAAATAATTAGTTTTATGAAATAGCCAGGATCCTTAATAATAAAAACTCACAATTAATATACATAATGTAGCGTTCAAAAGAAATCCTCACCGATCATCCAATATCCAAAACCACGATAATAAACAGAAATCAATTTGTCTATACACTGAGCATGCTTAAAGTAAAACCACGGCAAATCATACACAGTCGTGAAAAGACAATAATAATAATAATATGTCTAAAATCCCCCAGGGTCCATCCATGATCACTACATCATATACACATTGGCAAGTAAAGGTACACTATACAAATAGTGTGGGTCCAATCTATCCGAAATGTCAACATCCATGTATAGCCTAACAAATATAAACATAAGTCTAAGAGATGTAACTAAATCAATTTCTAAAATACAAAATGCAAATGGTCCTCGCTGTAATTAACACTGCTCCACTTGCTTTCCCTTAACGCTATTGCGCTCCAAATCTAAGGCATTGCAAAACAAGCAATGCCTCAACAAACTATGCTTGTGTAGGTGACCACATTCAATAAGAAGTATAATGAAATCATGTGGCGCAAAATATCAATGTCATAGTGAATCTCATGAAGAAAAAATGTAAAGGCACATCAAATTATCAGACATTTATAATGAATAACAAATGAAAATCACAAGTCTGAACTAATCGATATCAAATCTGATCATCATGATAGGCAAGGCATGAGCAATCATTGATATGCATCCATCAAAAACAATAAAAATCTGTGTCCATATCATAATATAAAGGTACGTCATGATAAACAAAACACCGTGCAAAAGCAAGCCCGATGAGTCTCTCAATTACACTCACTGTAATGGCAATGAGTATAAATATCAAAATATAATATACAAATGTCACGGCACGTATAACAATGGACAATGCATGCTCATACAACTGATAAAACCAGTATCAATCATAATAAGGCGTGAATGCATATCATAAATAACGGAGTATGCAAGTCAATCACATCTCCAAAGTGTCCCACCACACTCTCACATCTGGTCATGAGTATTCATATCACCTATAGCTCGCTCAGCTATAGGCTCGCCCACATCTAGCAGCCCACATAGGCTTCACCTAATATATTCATACCACATGGGCCCTGTTAAGTGTGTAATTTTGGTCAAAAGACCCCTAGTTTAGCATTTAATTAACCATCTAACTCATTAATTTGGTAATTTTTGGATAAATATAAATTTTAGCTCAAATTGATCATCCAACCGTAAATTGTCAAAATTAACTATCAGATGATCATTGGAGCTAATCAGATGCTTAATGTATGGTTTAGAAGACTCTTATCTAGTCTTTGGTCTTGCAGATCAACTAAAGGAGGGTTGGATGGCTCAAATTGATATTCAACAATGCAGATTGATCAAAAGGGGGGGAAATCTATAAAAAGAGGAGCCGTGGGATTCTAAAGGGGGAGTTTGAGTTTTTGGGGAGTTTTCCTTTCCTTTGCTTGTTGCTTTTTCCTTCTGTTTTTTTTTTTTCATTTTCTTTTATTTGCAACTAGTTGTTTCTGTTTTCATCGCACACACCTTCCCTATCTGTTCGCCGATCCCTCTCTACTTTCTCTGTTTCTACCTCTCACGCATTGCATTTCCCATCTCCTTCACTGCCCAATCCAACACGTCTTCATCTTCCCATTTCAAGCTGGTGATCAATGCCCAGGAGTCATCTTCCCCTACCCAAGAAAACCTAGGCGTCACCTTCTCCAGCAACCCAGGCGTCCTTCATCTTCCATCGTTCCATTGTCCAGTACCAGCGTCATCCGCCAGTTGACATCAAATGCTTTCTCTCCCATTCCTACTTCACTGCACCCCAGCCTACACCTCTTTCCCTCTGCTCATTGCTCCACTGCACTAACTCGACCAGCCCAGTCCCATCTATGTTCCTTCTCTTCCTCTCAATTCCCCCTCTTTATTTTCCCTCTGTTTCACTCTTCCCTCCTTCACCTCCTCTATCCATCACACCACCATTGCATCACCTTGGTTTGCCCACTCTCTCTCTCTCTCTCTCTCTCTCTCTCTCTCTCTCTCTCTCTCTCTCTCTCTCTCTCTCTCTCTCTCTCTCTCACACACACACACACATACACACACACACACACACACCGAGCTATCCTTACTCTTTGTTTCTTTCCCCATCTAAACCAAATCGGCACTGGTGTTCCATTGCCCTCCATGCACCAGACCGGCTGGCCCCCCTCCCGCATCTCTGTTTTCCATTGGACCTAGGCTCCCTCCCATCACCAATCAGTGCACAAACCAACGATCTTCCACTACCCAGTGGACAATTTTTTCTTTTACATGACTTGGAATTTCATGGTGCCGAGGAAGACACTGATGTAGTTTTAGATGAAGAAAATGAACAACATGATCTATTACTTGTTTGTGAAGAGAATAGAGAAATTTCTTTGTAGACAGTAAATAAAAATTTTAAAATTCTATGACCATGAAGCTATTGGGAACAGTAGATAGTCACAAAGTGATCATTCTAATAGATACAGGGAGCACCCACAATTTTCTAAAGGAGGATACAACCCTTTGAACTCAATTGCCATTAACAGGCCATTGTTCTTTGCTGGTGAAGATCACAAATAGTTCTGTGCTCCATTTTAAAGGTAAAATTCAAAATCTTTCTCTCAAGATCTAAGGTCAACTGTTTAACCTTGATTGTCATATTTTACCTCTCATTAAATATGACCTTGTTATGGGAGTAAATTGGCTAAGAACACTTGGTTCAATACTATGGAATTTTGACAAGTTGACTATGGAGTTTACTAGTGGTTCAAGATGCATAGTTTTACAAGGTATGTTCTGTTAAATCCTTGTTCATGGATGGTTCTCAACTGATGTAAGAGTCCTTTAAGGATATTGGACTTTTATTCATTAAAGAGATAATTGCCGCATCATCAAAAGATCTTAATTCTTCTTATCCTGAGGTGAATAATGTGCTGGAGGAGTTTGTTGATGTTTTTCAAATTCCAGGTGGGCTACCTCCTAAGAGATCACATGAGCATTCTATCAAACTGAAGGAAGGTACTAAACCTATTAGTGTACGCCCCTATCTTTACCCTTTCTTTCAAAAGCATGAAATTGAAAAAATTGTAAAGGAACTATTGGAATATGGTGCTATTAGATGTAGCCATAGTCCTTTCTCTTCTCTGACATTGTTAGTTAAAAAAGTTGATGGTCCATGGTGCATGTGTATAGATTATTAAGCACTTAACAAGCAAACTATTAAGAAGAGCCACTATCTTTTCCAAAATTTATATGGCTAAATAGGACATTCCAAAAACAACCTTTAAAACTCATGAAGGGCATTATGAGTTCTTGGTTGTAATAATCCTAATTTTTGTAAATTGATTGAGAAAATCAATAAAGTTTGTTTTCAGAAGTTCCGGGCTAGAATATTAGGTTATTAAAAATTCTCTTTTTATAGAGATTAAAACATGATTTAAAACTTAGAAATTATGAATGTACTCGAAAAACTAATCGAAATGACACTAAATATGTTCAATTTCGAGTTAAAATGAAAATTTCCTAATTTTCTCCATTTTATGAATAAAAAGGCAAAGTGGTAATTTTACCTATAACCAAGAACTAAGACCTTAATATTTAGAATGTACTCAGAAATACAATTCCAATGCCACTATGTACACTTGATGCCGAGTTCGAGGGAATAAAACATATTTTTCTCCATAAAAGGGCAAAATGGTATTTTCACACCTCTGTGGGGCCCACAAAGGAATCCAATGGCTAAAATACATGTAATGAGTGGTCAAACCACTATCAACTAATAGTGGAGAAAGAGGTGGTAGTGGAGGATCCAATGTTAATTTAATATTCAAAAGAATTAAAACATATTTATTACAAGTAATTATGAAAAATGCAAAAACACCTATAAAAACACCTACAAAAATCCTCCAAAAATATTCATTAAAATTCTCACAAAATCATCTTGCTTACCCTGAAAAACCAAATCTAGATTCATTACCAACTTGCCAAAACTCCCAAAAATCTCTTTTCTTTTATTTTCTCTCTCCTCTCTAATTGGAACAAAAGACCTAAATTCAATTAGGCACTTTGTTCCAATTCAAATATCACAAATCTCACCATTTGGATTGTCTTAGACTACTTATCTACAAAACCTCCAAATCAATTTCAAGATCCAACTATGCAATCAATAGGAAATCACAAAATGAACAATTATCGGGCTATTTTATCATCAAAGGGATATTTATTTAAATTGGGCTGCAAATCTAAGTTTTTTCTCCAATCAGGTAGGTGAAAACACTTTTTATACTTATTTCATGTTATTTTATGAAATTTTTATTTTTTGAAATTAGTTTTAGGTTAAAATTTATAAAAATAAAGTAAGGACCAGAACCCTTTAATTCTGGATGATAGAGGGCTCAGATGAAAAATCTAATCTATCCAATTGCTCCATAAGGGTCCAAAACCCCTATGGTAGAATTTCTAAGAATTTTTATAGAGTTTTGAGCCTTTAATTGAAGAGGATTGATTAGACGGTCCAAAACAGACTGTCTGATCTCCCAAAATTAGATCAAATCCTAGGATGCGCTGCAAAACACCACATGGAAACGCTCCCTATGCGATAGTGCAAATCATGGGAGAACGCATCCAGCGTGCATCCCAATGAAGGGTACACGACGACCGTTCCACTCGATTGATCTAAACCGTCCGTTCCGCTGGGCCCAAATCAAATCTGCACCCTCGGAATGACTGTGAACTTCACAGTTCAATTGTGGAGTCATCTGAACTCCAAATTAGGATTGGAAAGAAGCTATGGAAAGCTTATAACATCTTTTTTTTTTTTTTTAACCATAATATTGATAAAAATATTCCAAAAACTTTCTATTTTCAAGAATTAAGCTTCTAATTTTCATGATCTTCAAGATCTGAGATGATCATATCTTGGGAATCTGATTTATTGATGATATAATATTGAAATAAAGTGGTAACCATAATTTATTTGAATAGATCTAAGATAAATTGAGGGATCTACCCTTTATGGTTGAAAAATCATAAAAATACAAAGGGACTCACTTGATCAATAAGATCAAGTATGATCAAACCCTTGGGACAGATTGAATGAATGATATTATGATGGAATCTATTAAGATCATAGATTGAATATGACCAAAAACAGAAGGATATTATCTTAGACTTTAATGGAGTAAAAGCCCTAAAATTAATTAAAACCCTTGATTTAAAAGGAAAAGATCTAAGATCTAATAGTTGAATCATAAGTGAAAGTTTTTAATAATCTTAATCTAATTAGTTTCATTGTATTTTATTTGATAATAGTATTGTAAATGTGATTTATGTTATAAAGCATGATAGTGTAATTCTTAAATTTTAGCATGTTATGTTCTATATGTTATTAGACTATTATATCATGTTGATAGATTTAATTATCTTAAGGCCATGTTAGTTTAAATTTGAGGTTTAAGTATGATTCCATTAGATTAGTAATAAAATTTTATGTATTTCATAACTTAAGAGCATGCTAGTTTAAGTAGAGTTTCATTTCATTAAGTTACATAGGAAGCATGTTGGTGTAAAATGTTGTTAAAATTATATTAGATTTCTGCTTTAAAGGTTAAATTTTAAAATTTATTAGTAGATTCAAATGTTAAGTAGTTGTTAAGATATAATGAGCATAAATCACCAAAATTGTAAACTAATGGAATATAAAGATTCATGGACAATTAAAATGAGTGAATGACTTTAACTTAACATTAGTAAGGGCTATAGTTAGTAGGACAATATAAGGATTATCAAATCCTTGGCTCAAACTAGAAGAATAATAAACGTCATGAATGACATTTTAAATGTTCATGGATTTAATTAAAATCAATTAGAAAGAGTACTTAGGGTTAACATGCTCATAGGAACCTTATGAAAGGTTGAGCTAAGGTCACTATAGTGAATGCTGAACATGATGGTTAAGGAGATTTTCTAATAGGTTCTCGCTCTTCCCCTACCTTCCATTGATGTTTGTGGGGTCTGAACGCCTCCTTATATGAGGATTGAAGTAACCACTTTGTGTTCACCCATTTAGTTAGTAAGTTTTAGCCAATTGAAAATAAGAGGTGCAGTCTACACTTAGGTTGAAATAAGCTATCTTCAAACAGTAAAACATTAACTGGTTGAATAATAATAATAATAGCATAAATGGTTAGTAAATTATCTAATCCTAATAAAAATTGTAAGTAAGACAAGGATGATCAAACAAGATCCATAGGATCTTGAATGATTAAGAACAATAAAAAGAAATAAATACTTCTTGATGATGATATATATGTGTATATATATATATATATTGCTTGCAACTTAGATCAAAATTGAAGATATGAATCATTGATCAAATATGATTCAAGGAAATGAACTAAGATCATCCTCCTTAGGGATGATCAAATAATTAAACTTAGATCAAAGAAGAACTAGATGATAGAAGATTTAAGCTCTTGATCTTTATCAACAAGCATAAATTGTTGATCAAAGGATCTATGAAAGATCAAGATCAAAGAAAGGAATACACAAAGACTTAGAATAGAAAATACTTAGATCTGAAAGATTAGAAGATCATTCTAACCATAAAATATATTGATCAATAGGATAGACACTATCTGAAGAAGATAGATCATGATAGGACAAAAGATCTAGATCCTTTATATCATAGGACAAGATTAGACAAAGAATATAGATAGGATTATTCAGATTGTATATATATATATTGATAATATGTACTGATTTACAGATTTCATACATCAATAAGGATTATGGAAGATCTAAAGAGATGGGTCACTACTTGAAGGTAGGAGGATTTTATAAATGCATCTGTATGGGATGTACATGTTGAATACATGATCTTATGTTGACAAGTGTAATGTTAATATTTGTATTAAATACTCTAAAACCCTTAAACATGCATAAGCTTGGGGATGCTATACTAGGGGAGTTATGAGGGTTTAGCCACCCACTTCTCGAAATTTAATGATTTGACTATACCTTGCCCTATGAGAGGCTAAAAGTCAAGTAGGACAATTATGGAAAGGCCACCACAGTGAAAGTCCTATCTTCCCATATGAGCAGTGACACAATATTTTCCACTGTGGTATTAGTGGTGAACAAGGCAATTATCTGAGCGCACTAGTACGGATCAGACTGCAACATGGTAATCCTTTGATTATTTTGCACTATGATGCATATAAGATAGGCATAGTAAAATGCCTTATTTTTGGCATGATGAAATGCTAGGTAATTGTATATTACCAGTATTTCCCAAGAAGGGAAATTCCCAGTATAAGGCTAGTTGAAATACTAATTTCTCATAGTGGAAAGAATTGATCAGCTTAGTTGGGAATGTTATTTGACTACTTTCATAAATTTGATGGATTTATCCATGTACAGTATGTGTGTATAAGGATGTACATATATTACAAAGTAAAGAGTTAGATACATGAGTATGTTTATGAATAACGGGATTATGAAGTATTAGAATTATACTGTCAAATTATTATGCTTCTTGAATCTCCTATCAAACATAGCTTGATGAGATATTGTAAACATTTCAATATTTACAATATCTTAGATACATAGAAGGAGAGTTAGGAGCTCAAGGCTATAGAAGACTTGAAGAGAATAATCATCAAGGTATACCCCTTGAAGACATGTATTTTGTTTTGTTTGAGAGTATTGTATTGTAGTGAGAGTTTCATTGTATGGTGAGCTTTGAGTTTTGGATTACGTAATTTGGACAAGTATTGTAATGGATTTGGGCTGTACTGTGAACCACTGGATGGATTCTCGAATTTAATAAAAATATATTCCTACAATGGAATTTTATCTTATACAAAAATTCTACTTATGTTATGTATGAAATGATGATTTGGGTTTTTTCAAAACAAGTTCTAAAGAAAAGAATTTTCACTACTTTGTTTTAAAAAAAAATTTTACTACTAAGAACCCTGCCTTTGAGAATGTATTACAAAATATGTTACAAAAAAACCCGGGTTGTCATATTGGTTATGCCATTTGAATTGACCACTGCCCCTTCCACATTTCAAAGTTTAATGAATGGAATATTGCAGCCTTTTTTTAGGAAATTTGTGTTAGTTTTCTGACTATATCTTGGTTTACAACAAGAAGGTGGATGAACATGTTGAATATTTGAGGAAGGTGTTAAACATATTGAAGACTAATAAGCTCTATGCTAAGTCTTCTAAATGTATTTGGTTATTCAGAAATTGATTACTTGGGTCATACTATTTTGATGGAGGGTTTGCAGGTTGACAAGGATAAGATTAAAGCCATTTTGGACTGGCTAGTGCCAACCTCTCTCAAAATATTGCAAGGGTTCGTTGGGTTGGCAGGGTATTAGAGAAAAATCATCAAAAGATTTGCTTCCTTAGTAGCTCCTTTGAACCTTTTGCTCCAAAAAATGCTTTTTACTGGGATGATTTGGCAAATCAATTAATCATCCAGTGTTAGCTTTACCTAAATTTTCACAGTCTTTTGTTATAGAATGTGATGCATCAGGTATGGGAGTGTGAGCAGTGTGGATGCAACAAAATAGGCCAATCACATTTTTTAGTCAACAATTACTAGGTACATTGATTGCTTTATCTACATATGCGCTAGAATTATTGGCTCTTATATGTGTATTGCAGAAATGGAGGCCGCATTTAGTGGGATCTTCTTTTGTGATAAGAACATATTAGAGGAGTCTTAAGTTTTTGTTGGAACAGAAAATAGGAATTCCTTCATAGCAGAAATGGCTTACAAAATTACCTGGCTATGATTTTTCTATTAACTATAATCCTGGTAAAGATAATGTTATTGCAGATGCTCCTTGAAGAGTTTATGACTGCAGTCCTTCTCTTTATTTAATCTCCTTTCTGGATCCCTCTTAGGTAGCTGATCTTAAACTGGAGTATACCATTATTAAGTAGATGTAGGAGTTAGTTCAGAAAGCTCAAGCACATCTCAATCCTCTGTTGTCCATCAACAATGATATCTCACTTTATAAGATCACATCTGCTTGATACCTTCTTCTTTTATTCCAAAAGTTCTTTCTTTGATTCATGATCATCCCACTGCAGGTCATGTTAAAGTTCTGAAGTGTCTTCATGTTGCTAAGAGAGACTTTTACTGGTTTGGTATGAAAAAAGACATCTGACAGTATATTAAACAATGTGATACTTGTCGATGGTAGAAATTTGATTCAGGTAAACCTTCTGGACTCCTCCAACCTTTGCCTATTTCATTGAGGGTTTACCTTTATCACAAAGGTATTTTGTGGTAATGGTGGTTGTTGATCTTTTCACCAAATTTGGTTATTTCATTCCTATGGCACATCCATATAATGCTGTTATAGCTGCTTCTGTCCTTACCACTATTTTCATATTACATGGTCTTCCTCATAGCATGGTTAGTGATAGAGATAAGGTCTTCACTAGTGCTTTTTGGCAAGAGTTGTTTCGCTTGTTGGGGAGTACTTTTGCATTGTCATCTTCCTACCATCCTCAAAGTGACGGGCAATCTGAGATTGTGAATAAATGTTTGGAGCAATATCTCAGATGCTTTATTGGTGACAAGCCTAAGCAGTGGTTTTCTTAGATTCCTTATGCTGAATATTACTATAACACTTCATTTCCTAGTTCTTTGAAGATGTCTACTTTTGATGTGTTGTATGGTTTTCATCCTCAACCATTGTTGGATTATATTTCAAGGGTCCCTAAAATTCAGTCATTGGAAGAATTCATGAAGTGAAAACCGCTATTTTTTAGTTTGCTAAGTATAATATAAAATTTTCCCAAGAACGCATGAAGAAGTTCTATGATAGGTGACATAAGGAGAGGGAATTTGAAGTTGGTGATTGGGTTTTCTTGAGACTTCAGCCTTGTTGCCAGAAATCCATTGCTTTGCTTCACAACTTGAAGATTTCTCCATAGTTTTATGGTTCTTTCCATGTGTTACAGAGAATTGGTCAAGAGACATATAAGTTGGAGCTGCTACCAAATGCTCGAATGCGTCCTGTCTTTCATGTTTCCTGTTTAAAGAAGTTGCGACTTTCTTACACTCTGTTGCCTACTTTACCACCAATGGATATTGATGGTGAATTAAGGCCAAAACCCTCTGCTGCTCTGGAGAGACATATGGTAAAATCCAGCAATCAAGCACGCACTAAAGTGCTTGTGTAGTGCACAGGGTTGGCTGCTAAAGATGCATTTTGGGAATTCCTTGATCAATTGCAATAGGATTTTCCACACCTTATGGACAAGGTGTTTTAAAGGGAGGGAGTGATGTTATGTATATCATATTAGATCTTTAATAGTTAGTCTAGTATGTTAGTTCTTTAGTAGTTAGTCTGTTATGTTGGTTGTAGTCAGTCTATTATGATTTAGTGGTTGTAATGCTCAAAATATAGATATATGTAACACTAATAATAGTAAGCAACATAATAATACTTCTCATCAACCCTTTCTTTATCTCTTTTCTTTATCTCTTCTTCTTCCTTCTCTGGAAAGTGGGCTTCTCTCAAATAAGCCAGTTTCTTCCATTGTTTTCCTTATTGATCATAACAAAAGGCAACCAAATAACATAGATTTGATGTAAAAGATTTTGAAAGAAGTATATCATGACCTATGCATGATCAAAATCAAGAAATGGGAAAGAACTAGAAAATTAGAAACCTTACCTTCTTCCTGGAGTTCAAATCTAGTATACAAGCAACAATTTGGTGAGGCTGAAGTTTAGATCAATAGGGAGGACCTTGTAAACGCGTCAAACATGGCATCAAACTATAGAGCCAGTTTAAATGAAAAAACCTATGAGAAAAAAGGGGTCTTTTCTTGCCACAATCGTCAGATAACCACCTTTGTAAGGGATTCGTGGTTTCAAATAACGATCTAGATCGACAAGAAGACACTGTCTTACTGAAAAATAAGAATTTATCTTCTTCAATAGAAAGGGAGCAATGTGCTGTAAAAATGAAAGATCTTCATTTTCTCCATAGTTATTTAGATAACAGCCCAATATGAAGATTGAATAAGCCCCTGCAAATGTCATAATAAATCTGTCCCTTAAAAAAGGAAAAAAACATTTTTACTTGTTATTCTTTTTAAAATCCTTGAGTAAAAAGGGCAGCCCCTATGCACGAAGCTCCTATCTATGTAGGGTATGTGAGATCCGAGGAAGGGGTGGACCACAAGGGTCTATAGTGTGTAGCCTTACCTTGCATTTTTTCAAGAGGTTGTTTCCTTGCCTTTAACCCGTGACCTCTCGGTGACACAATGACAACTTTGCCATTACGCTAGGGCTCCCGTTCTTTTAAAATCCTTGAGTCTACACTAAAATTGAATGACATTGTAGTCCCTAAATTATGGACATGTTAGCATTAGGGGGGAGAAGGTGGTGTGACGACCTACAATTTTGACCCTTTCTTTTTCTTGAAAACTAAATACTAAAATTATACATTTTTATCTAAAATTCGGCAGATTTTTCTCTATTTTTCAAACTTTAGCATTTAACTCATGCTTTTCAAAAATACCTGATAGCATTCATAAGATTCAATATAATATAAGGATTTGAAGATTTTCTTTCTTTCAGAACCGTATACTAGTCATAGCCATAAGCACACTCATTAGTTAAAATCTACCAACTACTAAGTACAACAATGTATCTTTAATAACTACCATACAACTCTTTTTTTCAATTAGAAGGTAAAATAGTGTCACACCTTTTGCTAGTTTTAAAGATCTCTTCAATCAGTTGCCTTTTTCTCCTTGTTATTTGGAAGTCCCATGATAACAGGTTGCTAAAACAAAAAATATAATTAAGAAATTTTAAACTAATCATTTCAGTAAAAGAAACTTTGTAATTTATTTTAATTATTCTAGAATCTAAGTTACTACTTCTACTAAAATTCAGAATTTATTTCAACTACAAAATCACTATTTGCAAACTTCAGAATAACAAATGGTTAGCATTCAAAACATTATTTCAGTTACATAGTTTTTTATTTATTTAAAAGTTTAGAATAATATATTATTATTACACAAAACATGATTAAGAGATTTAAACTAACGATTTTCAGTAACAAACAAAGTTAAATATAACAATACAGTTACCACTTCTAAAATAAAAAAATAAAATAAACAAGAGGGTTAAACCTAAACAAGTAAAATCCCACTTTTCGCCTTACCTATAAACGCTATTTCCCTTTTCCCTTGTTCTCCTCTTCTTATGCCCTCTGTTTTCTTCTTCTTCTTTGGTTCTTCACGAAGAAAACCCAAAATCTCCCCTCTCTTCCCTACGTTTTTGGCAAAAAAGAAAACCCTTCTTCCTCTGCTATTTTCCTCTTCTAGGCTTTCATGCAAAAAGCCCTAAAATCTTCTTTTTCTTCTCTTTTGTGTTTTCTTCTTTCTTTTTGGTGTTTAACGCAGAAATGAAATAAGGAAAACTTCCTTATTTCATTTCAGTTTTTAACCCTTTTCTTTTGCACATTTGTAACTTATTCATTACTTAGTTTAATGAGTTTTCTAATCTCAATCATCAGATTGTTTTCAGTTTTGATATCTTTTATTTTGAGCCGTTGGATCACTAAAGGCTCAGTTTTATAACTGTTTATTTATTACTCCCTTTGTTTATAACTGTCAGATTATCATCTAATGTTAGTTATTTGTAACAATTTTCTAATTAATTTACTCTCCCATTTCCCTCACATGGGATGTGCATGGTATCATGTGGGTTTCCATATTTAGATGTCCACATGGTAAAAGTTCGTAATAACCAAATAATTAATTAATAAAATAAAATTAACTAACATAAAAACGTAATTTCTTCTTAAAAATGGTCAGGGAGGTGACTTGAAGTCCAAACCTCACTTTGACATGCTGTACTTAGGACCGCTTAGCTACACTTAGCTTAGGTCATCAACTCTTGCTAGATTAAAATTTTTTATTATTAGAAATATTCTAACTATACATAATTTATTTAATGAGTTAAAATTAAGAAATTTGTTTAGGTTTAAAATTTTACATAATTTATAATTATAATGTCTCTTTATTTCTAAAAAATGTGGGCCATTACAATCTTCCCTCCTTTTATGAATTTCGTCTTCGAAATCCTATTACTGGACTTATGCTATACATTAGAAAACAGATAAAGAAAACTACTTCTCATATCTTCCTCAATTTCCCAAGTAGCTTCCTCAACAGAATGATGTTGCCATAGAACTTTGACCAAACGAATTGTCTTGTTCCTTAGAGTCTTTTCCTGGCAGTCCAAAATCTTTAGAGGCCTCGTTTCACACGTCAGGTCTGGCTGTAGTTCCTCAAGTATTTGATCAAGAATATGTGTCATATCAAGGATGTACTTCCTCAGCATTGACACATGGAAGACATTATGTACGTCTGACAACTGAGGTGGTAATGCTAAACGATATGCAACCTTCCCGATTCTCTCTAATATCTGAAATGGTCCAACAAACATTGGACTCAACTTCCCTTTCACTCCAAATCTCATGACTCCTTTCATTGGTGAGACTCTAAGGAATACATGATTTCCAACCTTAAACTCGAGATCACGATGTCTCTTATTTGCATAACTCTTTTGTCTACTATGTGCTGCCAGCAACCTCTTTCTGACTAGCCTGACCTTTTTGGCATACTGTTCGATCAATTCAATCTTCACAATTTGTCTCTCTCCAACATCACTCCAGCTAGTAGGCATTCTACATAGTCGTCCATACAATGCTTCATACGGAGCCATGCCTATACTGGAATGATAACTATTATTATAGGCAAATTCAATCAAAGGCAAGTGTTCATCCTAGCTACCCTTCCAATCTATAGCACAAGCTTGTAGCATGTCCTCAAGTGTCTAAATCGTCCTCTCCGACTGTCCATCAGTTTGCGGATGGAATGTTTTACTAAATCTTGTGGCTGTGTCTAGTCCATCTTGTACACTCTACCAAAAGTGAGATGTGAAACGACTATCTCTATATGATATGATAGTCAAAGGAACTCCATGTAGACTCACTATCTCCTTAATGTAAAGTCTAGCCAAACTTTTCAAAGATTACCTTTGTCTTACTGGTAGGAAGTGTACAGATTTGGTCAATCTATCCACAATGACTCAAATCATATCATGTCCACTAGAGGTTCTAAGTAGTCCAACTACAAAGTCCATCGTGATGTGATCCCATTTCCACTCTAGAAGTTCCAAAGTCTGTAGAAGTCCTGTTGGTCTTTGATGTTCTACCTTTACCTGTTGACACGTAAGACATTTAGCAACATAATTTCCAATATTCTTCTTCATTCCATTCCACTAAAAACTCTGTTTCAAATCCTAATACATTTTAGTACCACCAGGATGAATGGCGTACTTTGATGTATGAGCTTCCTTCAATAATTCTTGTCTTAGACCTTCTGTAGGAGGTACTACCAACCTCCCTGAAATCTTATGCTTCTATTATTTTCTTTAGTGAACCCTTCACTACCTATTAATGCCTAGGTGTCCTCACAATCCATTTGTGCTTGGAGAATTCAATCTATAAACAATGATCTTACTAATATGTTCATCAACACTCCATGAGATTTTCGACTCAGAGCATCTGCGACCACATTCGCCTTCCCAGGGTGATATAGAATTAATCTTTCAAGTATTCTAACCACCAGCGTTGTCTCATATTAAGGTCACTTTGTGTGAATGTATACTTCAGACTCTTGTGATTTGTGTATATTTCAAACTTTTCTCCATAGAGATAGTGTCGCCAAATCTTAAGTGCAAACACTACCGTTGCCAGCTCCAAATTGTGTGTCGTGTAATTTACTTCATGAATCTTCAGTTATCTAGATGTATATGCTATAACTTTCCTATGTTGCATGAGTATACATCCTATGCCTTTTCTTGAAGCATCATTATATACTGCAAAGCCTCCTGTACCCAAGGGTAATGCCAAAATAGGAGTCGACATGAGCCTCTTCTTCAACTCCTGAAAGCTTTGCTCCCACTGACTTGTCCACTAAACTTAGTGTTCTTCCTAGTTAATTTGGTCATTGGCTGAGATATTTAAAAAACCCTTCAATGAAACATCGATAATACCCAGCCAAACCCAAGAAACTTCTAATCTCCGTAACAGTTTTCGGTCTCTCCCACTTTATAATGGCCTCTATTTTTGCAAGATCCACAGAAACTCCTTCCTTTGAAATAATAAGACCAAGGAATTGTACTATGTATGGCGAGAACTCACACTTGTTGAATTTTGCATATAATTGATGCTGTTGTAGTGTGCTGAGTACAATCTTGAGATGCTCCCTATGCTCCTCCTCACTCGATGAGTAAATAAGGATGTCATCGATGAACACTATTACAAACTGGTCTTGATATTTCTGGAATACACGGTTCATCAAATCCATAAATGCTGTTGGGACATTTGTTAGTCCGAATGGCATCACCAAAAACTCGTAATGTCCATATCGGGTCGGAAAGGCTATTTTAGGAATATCCTCATCACGTATCCTCAACTGATGGTATCCCGACCTCAAATCAATCTTTGATAATACTCTTGCAGACTGCAATTGATCAAAGAGGTCATCTATACATGGTAAAGGATACTTATTCTTAACCGTAACTCTGTTTAGCATTCGGTAGTCAACACATAACCGCATAGATCCATCCTTCTTCTTTACAAATAGTACTGAAGCTCCCCATGGTGATACACTTGGTCAGATGAAACCCAGATCCAACAATTCTTGCAATTATTCTTTGAGTTCTTTCAACTCTATAGGCACCATATGGTAGGGTGCCTTTGAGATGGGAGCTGTACCAGGTATTAGCTTTATAGTAAAGTCCATCTCTCTCTTTGGTGGCAACCCTAGCAACTCATCTGGAAACACTCCTCCAAAATCCTATACAACATCTAAGTCTTCTAACTTTTGCGTTGACTCCTGAGTCCCCACCATGCTGACCAAGTATGCTTTATGGCCCTTTACAACGAGCTTTGTGGCCTTCATATCAGATATAACATGAATCCCTGACGTGTTAAGCCTGCCTTGAAAAGTGTAAGTGCTGCCATCTATCTCATCGAATCGTACCCTCTTCTTTCCACAATCGATCATAGCTTATATCTTGACAATCAATCCATTCCCAATATAACGTCAAAGTCCATCATATCGAATATGATTAGGTTAGCTAGGAATTCTTTGTCGCCCATCTAAATCCCTATATTACGGAGGTACTTATCCGAAATAACGGGTCCTCCATGTGGTATATTGATCACTAAACTAGACCCCAAAGGTAATACAGTACAATTCAAATTTGATGTAAAGTGTCTTGATATGAAAGAATGTGTAGCACCTGAATCTATTAATATTCTAGCTAGATGGGTAAAGTACCTTCGATGATTGCATTTGAAGCTCTGGCCTGCTCAGTAGTCAGGGTAAAACCCTGTCCTTGACCATGCGGTACACTTTCCAATTTCTGAGGCTGATTTTCGTTCCTTTTCTTAGGATAGTTGTTTATAAAATGGCTCTTCTCTCCGCAACTAAAACACCTCCTCTCCTGGACATAACACGACTTCCCTGGATGCTTCTTTCCATAGTGTTTGCAAATGTTTTGATCAACTTCCCTCCTTTTGAAATCTGGCCTCCATGGTGGTATAAAATGAAGTGGAACCACTGCTTTCGGTGGTTGTTTAGGAATGATCAGCCGCTTCCCTTTTCAGTTATGTCTATTTCCTCTAGTCAAAAAATTTTCTGCTCTCATCTCCCTTAACTCTCTCTTACACAGAGAGGCTAACTCAACAGCCTTTGCCAAAGTAGTTGGTTGTGACATAAAACTACGACTGTTCAACTTGCGAACAAACTTCTAAGCAGCTCTGAGCTCAGTGGGGCATACCTCTGGCGTAAATCTCCTTAGCTTAGTGAAACGAGTCTCATACTCACTTATTGTCATAGAACCTTGAACTAGGTTCATAAAATCTCTCTCTTTTGCCTCCACAACGTCAAGCGGATAATATTTTTGTTCAAAAACTCTCTGAAACTCATCCCACATAATAATTGCAATGTCTCAGAAATACATTCGCTCTGCAGTTGGCCACCAATGTGCAGCTTCACCTCTCAATGCGAAGGCAGCAACAGTGACTTGTTGTTCAGAAAACTTAGGCGCAATCTTCTTGAATCGTTCTAACAAGTTGTCACTCTTACCCCCTGCAGAAGAACCCTCTTCTGATGATACTTGTAGCTTATGTTTCATTTGTTGAAATATTAATTACATCACTTCACTAGCTAAATCTGCTGGCGCACCCACACTTGATTGTGCTTGTACTGGTGGTTCCAATACATCCTGTTGAATCTCCATCAGTACAATTTTAGGTGCGAGTGCGGTCTGCAGTGCTCGATTCAATGATGCACGGACTCTTCTATAGGGACTGATATATTTGTTCTACTACGACGAGGCAACATCTGTATTTCAACACAAAATGCTTATAAGAATTTTCCTAAATTATTTAAGTTAAGACATCCTTATGACTCATCATTTCCTCTTTGATACACTTCGACTCCTTAGTGTGTTTGGCTGTGAGTAGTATGAACCTTAGGTTCTGATACCAACTGTGACGACCTAGAATTTTGACCCCCTTTTTTTCTTGAAAACTAAATACTAAATTATACATTTTTATCTAAAATTCGGGAGAGTTTCCTCTGTTTTTTGGACTTTAGCATTTAACGTTTGCTTTGGGAAAATACCTGATAGCATTCATAAGATTTAATATAATATAAGGATTTAAAAATTTTCTTTCTTTTAGAATCGTATACTAGTCATAGCCCCAAACACACTCATTAGTCAAAATCTACCAACTATTAAATATAACAATGTATCTTTAATAACAGCCAGACAATGCTTTATTTCAATTAGAAAGTAAATGATGTCACCCCCTTACAACTAACAGTTTCAAGTGGAAGTTCTAATAAGGAGAAAAAGGCAATTGATTGAAGAGATCTTTAAAACTAGCAAAGGGTGTGACACTGTTTACTTTCTAATTGAAATAAAGAATTGTCTGGTTGTTATTAAAGATACATTATTGTACTTAATAGTTGGTAGATTTTGACTAATGAGTGTGTTTGGGGTTGTGAGTAGGATACGATTTTGAAAGAAAGAAAATCTTTAAATCCTTATATTATATTAAATCTTATGAATGCTATAAGGTATTTCCGCAAAGCATGCGTTAAATGCTAAAGTCTGAAAAACAGAGAAAATTCTGCCAAATTTTAGATAAAAATGTATAATTTTAGTATTTAGTTTTCAATAAAAAAAAGGGGTCAAAATTCTGGGTCGTCACAGGTGGGTTCCCTCATTGCGTCCCCATGAACTATGCATTTAGTTATGGACATGAAAATTACAAGTTTTATAAGCAATAGTGCACATTGAGTGACCAAATACATCATCACAATATGGGTTCACTTGCACTTTTGGTGGGGTATGAAAATATATATACAATGAGCAAAGTAAGTAGTCCTTCAAATCACCAAATTAATTGGCCCTCGGTTGGAGTTTTGGAAATCTGTATGTGCTTCTCTAAGAAAGAACCCAACAAAAATTTCTTACCTCAATAGTATTTTAGCCATGTACAGACCTACAGGCAGACTACTATTTTATGATCCAAACTATTCATCTATTGGGTTCCATTTTATATAGGCCTGCATTTAGGATTAAGCTTGCAAGTAGGAACCATATGTTGCCTTAGAACAATCGGTAGTAGACATCCTGATGATTTTCCTTGTTATGCTTGGTTGGAGGTTCGAGTTGACACTATTCCCTTATCCTAATTTGTAAATCTACTTAAAATCACCCCGCTATGCTTGTAGGTAGTTTGCTCAGCAACTCTTCATTGTAAAAAAAGAAGAATAAGTATGACCCTTGTGTTAATTATTTTGGTCACTTGTATGTGAAGCTACAAGTGGGGCCAAGTTCCTTTTAACATGCAAACTATTCATCTATTAGGTTCCATTTTATATAGGCTTGCGTTTGGGATTAAGCTTGCAAGTAGGATCCATGTGTTGCCCTGGCTTAGTTGGTAGTAGACATCTTGACAACTCTCCTTGTTATGCTTGCTTGGAGGTTCGGGTTAACACTTTCCCCTTAGCCTAATTTCTAAATCTATTTAAAATCAACCCAATGTGCTTCTAGGTAGTTTGCTCCACAACTCTTCACTATAAAAATGAAGAATAAGTAGGACCCGTTTGTTAATTATCAAATGGTTGGGTCACTTGTATGTGAAGCTACAAGTCTACAAGTATTAGTGGGGGCAAGTTCCTTTTAACGTGTACATTCTTAGGATTAAATTCATCTTATAACGTAGGTGTAGTGGTTGATGGTCTTGAAGAATTTTCATGAAAATTGGTTTTGGCAAATTTCGTGGAAATTGGAGGTTTTCTGTGGTAAACTGCCAAATTTAACATGAAAATTTACTTAAGGACAAATTCATGAAATTTTAAATAGTATTTAAGTAACCAGACAACTAATAAAATTTTAGCTGGGCTTACTTTTAGGTGGCCTTTTAATTTTGATCTTTAGGATACTAAAAATAGTTAATTAGATGGGCCACTAATTTGCTATAGTTTGTGTGCCTTTTGATTTGTCTGTCTAACCTCTTCTTTTTTGGCCTATGCCTTTGTCTCCGTACCTTGAGGATTCTTGTTGGTTGAGCCCTATTTTAACCGACCTCTTGATCCTCCAGTGCACCTACTTATATTCAAGACAAAGGGGACTTTGTAAAGTGGGCTAATTCTATTGCTAGTTTGTGCAAAAGTTTCTAATGTTAAAATAATAAATAGTATATTCGCTCTATCATGGATGAGTGCTGTTCTTACAAATTACTTTGATTAGCAATCACAACACAATCTTTCTATGATGTTTGTATATAAAAGTCAAAAGGATTTGACGTGGAGCGAAACGCACACTGAGTCCATATAGTTGATTCAAAGGATTTATTAGATCTTTTTGACATAGGTAACTAAGATCCGATCTAGGTAATCAATAGCTTGGGTCATCATAACACTTGGGCCCCATAGGTGATCTTCTTCTTCTTTATTTACAAGTGTTCCCACCATTTTGGGCGACTAATCATGCAATTTCAACCAGGGAAACAATCACCTAAAGCATGAATGTGTTAGACGACATTGCCCATTCGTGGGTGGTGGCACTTGACGAAAGTGCAACAAGTGGCTTTGTAAAGTGGATTAGTAACCCTCTCTCTCCCTATAGAAAAACAAGTGCTCAAAGTGGATTTATGGTGATAGAAAAAATTGGGTCTTTTGCACTAGAAATTTCCACTTTTTGGGTTTTGATGGTTTTTTAACACATGAAACCACTACTATAGAATTCAAAAATATGAAAAACATCTAAAATCCAAATCCTTAACCACTTACGTAGAGTTTTGACAAAAAATTCCAAAATTACCAACCACTTATGTACACGATGTTAGTCCAACAAAAGTTTAATTGACTTGAGAGGAGTTTGGCGGATTTTCTCCTTATCTTGCTAAATTTTGTTAGTCTAAGAAGAGTTTACATGTCTTTCTTGAAACTCTAGGTATCTTAGTGTCAATGTAACACAATTTTAATTGATTATCTTGCTAACTCAAGTTAGTCCAACTAACTCCAATTAACTCTAGTTAGTTCACAAGAGTTTTGTAAAAACTCCAACGAACTCCTCGTTAGTGGACTAGTTCTCAACCTAGATAGATTTTGGTAAACTTTTAATCATGAAAATGTAAAATGAACTAGAAACTTAACTGCACCCAAAAAAAAAACTCCTGCTTATCATTTGGAGGAGTTTGCTTTAAGTTGGAAAAATATGTAGTGAACTTATTGCCATCCATTCCTAAAAAGAAGAGTGCCTACAATGATCCAATTAATGGATGATATTTTAGGTACATGAACCATCTAGACCACGACTAATAATATGAATGGTCTTGATCATTCAAAGTATGAGCCAATTTGGAGAAAAAGCTATTTGTACTATATGATTATGTCTTGGTCTTAAGAGTTGAGACGATTATTTGTCTCATAAAGATAACCTAGGTACCAAAGTATATATCAGCTAGAAGCCCGTAGGCTCTCTATTTTTTGAGCTTTTGAAGTAAAACATATAGACGATATAACACAACAAACCTCTAAAACACAAAATACCATTTACTTTTTTGCTCTAGAGATCCAAAAATAGAGAACCTAGAGGCATCCAATTGTCATGAGATTTGATACCAAAGCTATTTGTGATGGGGTGAATTAGATGAACATCTTGAATAGCTTTAAAAAAAAAGTGATTCCACTTTTCAAATTTAGGAAGACCTATGATACAATTGGTTTGTATCGCATAATTACTCCTCTCTCTCTCTCTCTCTCTCTCTCTCTCTCTCTCTCTCTCTCTCAATTATTTCATATGACTATATGTAGTTTCTCATCAAGGAGGCAGCCCAGGTGCACAAAGCTCCTACCTATGCATGGTCCGGGGAAGGGGCAGGCCACAATAGCTTAAAGTAGGCAGCCTTACCTTACATTTTGGCAAGAGGCTAATTCCACGCCTTGAACCTGTAACCTCAAGGTCACGTGACGACAACTTCTGTTGCGGTAAGACTCCCCTTATATGTAGTCTCTCATAGGTGACCTAAATAGGATAAAAGTATAAATGCGGCTCAAAGAAAGCCCAACCAGTCATTATAATTTAGTAGGTCACCTTAGAATTGGCTGTTTATGTTTGATATAATATATAAAGTTTGGCTATGTCGATCAAATTCTCTATAACTCTGATCAAAATCATCGTGATACCTTGCAAAATCAATTATCAATTATCATACTAAATCAAGTGAAAAGTAGATTTTGACATGCTGGCAGATTTTTGGCCAAAATCCAATAAACACAAAAAATCTTCAAAAACCACCAACCTTGTAAAGTATAATAAGCGAGGCCCAAGTTGTTGTGATCCAAACCAGTTCTTTCTTTTGATCAACCACATATGGGCCCGTCCCCTTTCATGTAAAGGGAACTTGATAAAGTTGGGAGCATTACCATGCCATTTGATTTTGATCGGCGTTTTTAGTGCAATTTCCCAACTTCGGAAGAATTCTAAATGTAAAAACTCCCAAGGAAATAGGATCACATTGATTTTCCTTTTGTTTGGTTAGGGTGGTTTGTGCGTGTTTTCTCCCTCTCGGATTTTCCTTGCGGGGGATAGTGCGTCGTAGGGAAGAATGGCGGAGCGGGCTTCAGGTAGCAGTAATGGCATCCAGACAACCTTGGCACAAGCCAACTCCCAGCGTATCGCGCTCGCCGCTACACGCCTGGCCGTCAAACTCAACTATAACGGCTTCCGTTGTGAGGTCTCCGAAGTCTTCAACCTTTGCATCACCTTGGCCAGGTACGGATATCGCAACACTCGCTATCTTCGCTTTCTTTCAGCTGCCTTTCTTGTCAATATATCATCTGTTTGACACTGCTTCTCTCTTTCGCCTCTTTCTTCCTTCATCTTAATTGTATCCCCACACTTCTTATTTGCTGGCCGTTCCACATTTAGAACTAAACCCGGTAGGGTTTTTTTAGGAGCAATGGAGTTCCTTAAAGATGGACGGTTAGTTAAATATTTGCTGTAAGGCTTACTCTTTCTACATGGCTGCCGATTTTCACCATAAGCCCCAAAAGTCTTAAAACATCCGCGGCTCGACCCCTTTCCCTTTCTGTTTTGTTTGAGTGTGGACCTTAGGAATTCTCTTATTCTGTCCTTCGAATAGACATGCATAGATTGGCTTATTATAAGCACTTTGCACGTTGCTTCTTCTTCTGTTTGTGTAGTGGCACACTGAATGAACTATTTGATCATTGCTTGACAAAGTTTTCTTTGGCGAATACAGAGGAATTGATTATGCAGTTACGTGCAGCGAGGTCCCTGCAAATGTTCAAGATTTACCTCCACTGATAAAGCAGGTAATTCTTGTGAACTTTTGACCGTGGAGTTCTCTTTTCTTGTATGGATGCGTGAGTTAGAGTTGATGGAGTGTTGGAGTTCGCCACATAAATCTGGATATTTAAGCTTTATTGACTTCTTGTTGGAGGTCGCCGCAAAATTTTTAAGCTTCATTGACATTAACAAGAAGATCTTTTCTCATAAATCCAAATATTTGGAAATTTCTTATTATTGATCTGTAACAACAAGGTATGCACAAGAAGTTTAATTCTGTTTTAGAGTAAATGTTTAGAAATCGTTGAGAGTGAGCTTCTATCTATGTAAGATAAGCCATACGCCTCTAGGTTGCTAGTTCATATCTACTCAGCTTATTTCAAATGGATGTGAACTCAATCCCTCCTTTGGGTGTTATATTATTTTAGTTTTAGATTTAGGTCTACTCTAGGCGCAACGGTAAAAGTTGTCGTCATGTGACCTTGAGGTCACGGGTTCAAGGCGTGGAATCAGCCTCTTGCAAAAATGCAAGGTAAGGCTGCCTACTTTAGGCCATTATGGCCCGCCCCTTCCCCGGACCCCGCATAGGCGGGAGCTTCGTGCACCGGGGCTGCCCTTTTTTATTTAGGTCTACTCTCCTCATTGAAGAGGAAAAGAAAGGCTACATGCCCTTAAGTGCGTTCTCAAGGGGGCTGTTATGTGATAGATGTCCATATATGACTGCAGGAAGTGGCAGGTATATTGACTGTCAACTTCAGCCTTTTAAGTAGTAGGAGGATCTGAGGTGAATATGTCATATCCAACTCTTAGCCTTGCCAATTTGGTGCATAAAGTGCCAACTTCAGCCTCTAAGTGGTAGGGGATAGAGATACCATAGATAACCTTAGAAGTTGTATGAATGTTGAACTCTTCCATCTAGCTCCCTTTAGAAGGTAAGGTGATTCTTTGGATGTCTTAGATCCCAACAGCTCTTAAGAAAAAATGTTTATTGGATCTGCCTCCAAAACTCTTATGAGGGGAAAAGTGAAGATGGTTGGAAATATTTCCTGCTAATAATAAGTATAATATAGTTTAATGTAAAAGTTGTGCCCTTGACCCAATATTCACAACTTAATAGTCAATAATGCATTTTGATCAATTACGTTATGGCCAGATTTTACTTCTTTTCTTCCTTAAGTTAATTAATTTATTTTACATGTAATTTAATATTTACCTCACTATCATTTCACTTGTTACTTCATGTAGGTGTTTCAAAACTTTCAATTCAAGCACGACATTTGCTTGCAATCAGCTATCATGCTGCTAATGATTTCTGTTAAGGTAATTCTTATAATATCTTCACTATGATTTTTGTAATTGTAATATCTAAGGGATGAACCAAGATTCCTTTAGTCATTGATAGAAAAAGACTTGTTCATCATTTTGCTTGCAATGTCTCTATTAACTATAAAGGAATAGTCCTTTCTCTTCTTTCTTATGGGGTGGTATATATATTCTTTTCTTTCATTTCTTTCTATTGGGAGTGACAATTCATACTTCATTAATATAGGATAGGCATGCTTAATTGAATTGTGATTAATGTTGTGGTTGTCAGGTAATTCTAGTTTTGATTGTTCATTCTCTATTATGAGATGATTGTATCAGAAAACTAGTTTGGTTTCATGCCTTGGAGGTTTACTATGGAAGCTATTTTCCTACTGAGACAATTGTCAGAGAAGTATAGGAAGAGGAGGATGAACCTCTACATGGTCTTTAGTGACTTAGAAAAAGCTTATGATATGGTCTCTAGAGAGTTAATATGGTGGGTGTTGGGTGAGAAAGGGTTTTCATGTTGGTCATCATCATTAAGACCTTATCCCGATTAGCGGTCGGTCACATAAATCTTGTTCCTCCATTCCCCTCTATTAAGTATCATGTCTTTATTTATTATAGAAAAAGCTTATGATAGAGTCTCTGGAGAGTTAATATGGTGGGCGTAGGGTAAAAAAGAGGTTTCGCAGGAGTCTATATACACATAATTAAGGATAGGGTTTTTTTTTTTGCAAAAATTCCATTAAATTTTGGCATTTTTGCAAAAAAAAAAGTCCAACTTTTTTTGAGTTTTGCAAATTTGCCATTATGCTAGTTTTCATCCTCCTTCCCTGTCAATTTTTTTGAAATTTCAAAATTACCCTTCTCTATTTCTCTCTCTTAATGTATTCTAATAGACCTGCTACTTCACAGATGCAGACATGATTAAGTTGCTGACTTTGGCCACTAAGTTCAATGACTTCTTGATGGAAAGTTTTAGTGAAACTTGGTATCTAACACAATTCAATAACAAAGAATCTAATTGTATGCTTAGATTTCAACAAAACCCCAACCAATAGTTAGATTTTCAATTGTAAACATACCTTGTTCGCCAACCTATGCAATGGTACTTGTTAAGCTTCTTCAATTAAATTTAATAATTTAAATTGTGATTTCTCACTAAAAACTGATCGAAAACTCCTCTTAAAACCAAATTAGAACATAATCTATGTTTTGGATCAATAAAAAAACAATAAAAAAAGAGAGAAAAATTTAAGTTTAAAATATAAGCAAAATACTGTTACTGTTCACGCTAATAACAGCTAGTAATAGACCTTAAGCTCTTCCTTTTATTCCTTTTTGAATGAAAATTGGAAATCTAAGACTTGAGACTTCTTCTTCTTAATGTCTTCTATCCAGAACGATCAATTTCAGAGATTTCTGTTAATTAGCGAGTGGGATATCATGCGTAAAGTCTTCTTGTTTATCATATTAATAGAGAGATATAGAGAAGGGTAATATCAGAAATTTGAAAAAACTAATAGGGAAGAGGATGGTAAACTAATAGAATGTCAATTTTGCAAAACTCAAGAAAACTTAATGGTAAATTTGCAAAACTCAAAAAAAGTTGGACTTTTTTGCAAAAATGCTAAAATATAATGGCATTTTTTGATAAAAACCCTTAAGGAGATGTCTGAGGGGCGATAACAAATGTTAGCACCACCAGTAGAGAGACCGGTGATTTTTCTATCATTATAGGATTGCACCAGAGATCGGCATTGAGTTTGTACCTTTTTCACATTAGTTATTTGCATGAGAGATTCCATGGTGCATGTTATTTGCACATGGCTTCGTTTTGATTAATACGACAGGGGAGGGAGTAAACATAAAGCTAGAGTTATAGAGAGATGCTATAAAGTCATCATCATCATCATCAAGACCTTATCCCAATTAGGGGTCGGCCACATGAATCTTATTCCTCCATTCCACTCTATTAAATACCATGGCTTCATTTAGTCCCAAAGTTTTTAAATCTTTCCTCACCACTTCTATCCACGTTCTTTTGGGCCTTCCCCTTGCCCTTTTAGAACCTTCAACTTGTATTGCCTCACTCCTTCTAACTGGTGCCGTTGTTGGCCTCCTTTGAACATGTCCAAACCATCTAAGTCTAATCTCCCTCATCTTGTTACCTATTGGTGCTATCCCTAAATTTCTTCTAATATTTTCATTTCTAATTCTATCCTTTCTTGTCTTACCACTCATCCATCTCAACATCCTCATTTCTCGCAACACTCAAATTTATGAGTATGATGTTCCTTAACTGCCCAACACTCTGATCCATAGAGCATGGCCGGCCTTATAGTCATCCTATAGAATTTTCCCTTTAGTTTGAGTGACACCCGCCGATCACATAAAACCCCCGATGCACATCTCCATTTGTTTCAACCCGCTTGGATTCTCTGGGTAACCTCCCTCTCAATCTCTCCACTCTCATGGATCAATGATCCTAAGTACTCCAAGTGGTCTCTCATGGGGACCTCTTGGTTATCAATCTTGACTGGTGCTCCACTCCTACTCTCCTTGCTAAAATTACATTCCATATATTCTGTCTTAATTCAGCTAATTTTAAATCCTTTCGACTCTAATGCTTCTCTCCATAGCTCTAACTTTATGTTGACACCCTCCCTTATCTCATCAAGTAGGACTATATCGTCGCAAATAGCATGCACCGGGAATCTCCTCATGCGATGTTTTGTTAACTCATCCATAACTAATGTGAAAAGGTATGGACTTAATGCCGATCCTTGGTGCAATCCGACAAGAGAGAAAATCACCTACGCCACTAGTGGTCTTAACATTTGTTACCGCTTCCTCATACATATCTTTAATTATGTCTATATACCCCGAGAAACCCTTTAACACCTAACACCCTCCATATTAACTCTCTAGTGGACTCTATCATAAGCCTTCTCTAAGTCAATAAAGACCATGTGTAGGTTCTTTTCTCCTCTCCCTATATTTCTTACTAATTGTCTTAAGAAGAAAATAGCTTCCATGGTAGACCTCCCTGTGCATGAAACCAAACTGATTCTCCGATACACTTGTTTCATGTCGTAGCCTCTTCTCAATGACTCTTTCAAAAAGTTTCATGGTGTGGCTCATAAGTTTGATCCTCGATAATTAGTGCAAGTACCAATGTCTCCTTTATTCTTATAGATTGGTACAATAGAGCTTTTCCTCCACTCATCAGCATTTTCTTTGATTTTATAATCTTGTTAAACAACTTGGTCAACCAAACTACCCCAATATCTCCCATATGCTTCCAAACCTCTATTGGTATACCATCGGGCCCCATGGCCTTTCCCGATTTCATCTTTCTCAAGGCCTCTTTTACTTCAAGCATTTTAATCCCACGTTCATATCTATAATATCCGGTGTTATTTAGATTTATAGTATTTTCAATTCCTCTATTCTCAAAAAGCCATTGTCATTTAGCAATTTTTGGAAGTAGATTTCCACCTTTGTTTGATCTCAAAGCGTCTTTGACTAATACCTTTGATCATCGCTTTCTAATGCACCTAACATGCTCTAAGTCCTTACTCTTCTGTTCTCTTACCTTTGCAAGTTTAAACACATCTTTCTCACCTTCTCTTGTTCCTACCATTATAGAGGCTCATCATATGCTTTAAGTTTAGCCTACTTACTATTCTCTTAGCAACGTTTTTAGCATTCTTATATTGTTCATAGTTTTCATTATTTCTAATCTTCCTCGCCATGCTTTAAAATGCATTCGTTTTTCTTTAATAGCTTTTTGACCTGCTTTCATTCCACCACCATGTTTCCTTTGTTAATAGCCTTTTACCTTGGGATACTCCTAAGACATCTTTTGCCACTTTCTTAATGGACTCACCATAGTATTCCACATGGTATTTACTGCTTCATAATTCCAATTTCCTTCTACCATCAACTTATTTTTGAATGAGGTTATTTTCTCTCCTTTTAAGTTCCACCACTTAGTTTTTGGATGTGTATTAAGTTCGGTTCTTTTACTCCATCTTTTGATATGAATATCCATAACCATTAACCTATGTTGTGAGGTTAAACTCTCACCGGTATCACCTTACAATCCTTACATACATATCGTTCATTATTCCTAAGTAGAAAAAAGTCTATTTGGCTTTTATGAAGTCCACTTTTAAAGGTTATTAAGTGTTCATCCCTCTTCTTAAAGAGTGTATTTGCAATGGATAGGTTATATGACAAAGCAAAATCGAGGATATTCTCCCCCATCTCGTTTCGTTCACCTATACCATACCCTCCGTGTATTCTATCATATCCTTCCTTATCTTTTCCTACATGGCCATTTAAGTCCGCTCCTATAAATATTCCCTCGTGTTGGGAATTTCTTGCATGACTCCCTCCATATCTTCCCAAAACCGTCTCTTAATTATATCTTGTAGCCACTACTTGTGGTGCATATGCACTTATAATATTTATAATCCGCTCTCCTAGAATCATTTTTATTATTATTATTCTATCACATTCTTTTAACGTCTACAACTTTATCCTTTAATTCCTTATCCACTATTATTCCTACGCCATTTCTATTATTTTCCTTTCCTACGTACCATAATTTATACCCATCTATTTCTCTAGCTTTAGCCCCTTTCCACTTGGTTTCTTGGATACAAGCGATGTTGACTCTCCTACGTTTTATCGTGTCTACTAACTCCAAACTCTTACCCTCAATGTCCCTATGTTCCATGTAGCGATGCGAATCTTATGATTTGGAGATTCCCTATTTACTATCGCCTTTCTCGACCTCCATGGTATGAACCCATGTCCACTTTTCACCGCACTGGTTCCGATGCGGCCGTCGCTTCCGAGGGACGCCAGCAGCCCTTGCCCATTTTTCACTACACCCGGATCCGATGTAGCGCGTCGCTTCGGGAGAACGCCCTAGCAACCCTCGCCTATTTTTCACCGCATCCGGATCCGATGCAACGCGTCGCTTATGGGGAACGCCCTAGCTTGAGCGAATTTCAGATTTCGATTCATGTCATGTTGGGGGTTGCCATAGTTTTAAAAGCTGAAGATGATTTTCATTAAAATCATGAAAATCATTACAATCATTAAAATCATCTTTCACTTCACCCTTGCTCTGGGCCGCTACCCTGGACGCAAGGGTGGCCATATTTTTAGAAGCTGAAGATGATTTTCATTTCTCCCTCACACACTAATATACAAATGTATATTTATTTGTAAGAAAGAAATAATAGAATCATCTTCAACTTCCCTTGCCTACGGCTACAATTGACAAGGGTTGCCATCTTTTAAGAAGCTGGAGATGATTCTCATTTCTTCCTCACAAACTAATATACAAATGCATATTCATTTGTAAGAAAGAAATAATAGAATCATCTTCACCTTCCCCCTTGCCGGCTGGCACCTGACGCAAGACCCTCCTCCTTTTTTATCCTATAAAAAGCTGAAGATGCTATAAAGTCTAAAGGATTTAAAATTAGCTGAACTAAGACAAAATATGTGAAATGCAATTTTAGTAAGGAGAGGAGTGGGAGTGAAGCACTAGTAAAGATTGATAATCAAGAAGTCTCTCCAAAAGACTACTTTCAATACTTAGGATTGATAATTCATGAGAGAGGAGAGATTGAAAGAGATGTTACTAAGAGAATCCAAGTGGGTTGGAACAAATGGAGATGTGCCTCTATAGTTTTGTTTGATTGGTGAGTGCCACTCAAACTAAAAGAAAAATTTTATAGGATGGCTATAAGGCTGGCCATTCTGTATGGATCAGAGTGTTGGGCAATCAAGGAGCAACATGCACATAGGATGAGCATAGCTGAAGTGAGGATGTTGAGATTGATGAGTGGCAAGACAATAAAAGATATAATTAGAAATGACAAGTACCTTTCCCACCTTTATTTGATCTCGTCACCTTTGACCAGTACCCTTTGGTCTTTACTTCTAATGTACTTAATGTGATCTAAGTCTTTACTTTTCTGCTCTTTTATTTTTGCAACTTTAAACACATTTTTCTCACTTATTATTTTCTTAGCAACCTTTTTAGTATTCTTATATTACTTAAAGTTTTCATTATTTATAGTCCTCTGCTCTGCTTTAAAACACACCCATTTGTCTTTAATAACTTTTTGCACTTTTTCACTCCACTACCAAGTTTCCTTTACCGATTGCCTTTTACCTTTAGGTACTCTTAGGACATCTTTTGCTACTTTCTTAATAGACTCAATCATATTAATCTACATGGTGTTTACTTTGCTTCATAGTTACAATTTTCTTCTACCATCAACTTGCTTGTGAGTGATGTTATTCTCTCCCCTTTTAAGTTCTACCACATAGTTTCTGAACACCTATTAAGTTTATTTCCTTTCTTCCATCTTATAATATAAATATCCATAAACATTAACCTATATTGTGAGGTTAAACACTCACCGGGTATTATCTTACAATCCTTACATATTGATTTTTTGGTATTCCTAAGTATAAAAAAATATATTTGGGTTTTATAGAGTCCACTTTTAGAGGTTATTAAGTATTCATTTCTCTTCTTAAAGAATGTGCTTGGTAGGGCTAGGTTATATGCCAAAGCAAAATTGAGGATAGCTTCCCTCATGTCATTTCTTTCTCTGATATCATACCCTCCATGTATCCTATTATATCTTCTATCATATCCTTCATTTTCTTTTTCTACATGCCCATTTAAGTTTGCTCCTATAAATATTCCCTCTGTGTTGGAAATTTCTTGCATGACTCTCTCCATATCTTCCTTGAACTCTCTTGATTTTATCTTCTAACCCTACTTGCGGTGCGTATGCACTTATAACATTTATGATCTTTTCTCCTAGAACAAACTTTATTATTATAATTTTATCAGCAGTTCTTTTAACGTCTACAACTTTATCCTTTAATTCTTTATCCAATGCTATCCCTGTGACATTTCTATTATTGTCCTTTCTTACGTACTAGAGCTTATACCCATCGATTTCTCTAGTTTTAGCCCCGTTCCATTTAGTTTCTTGGATATAAGTAATGTCGACTCTCCTACGTTTCATTGCATTTACTAACTTGAGACTCTTACTTGTCAATGTCCTTATATTCTATGTGGCTATATGAATCTTGTGCTCGTGAGCTATCCTATTTGCCCACACACTTCTGCACCCCCATGACATGAACCCATGCTTACTTTTCCTTGCACCTGGGCTAATGCTATGCGTTGATTTTGAGGGAACGCTCTAGCAGCCCTTGCCTATTTTCCACTACACCCGAGATTTGATGCAGCTCATCGCTTCGGAGGAGAACGCCTTAGCATCCTTTGCCCATTTTCCGCTGTATCCTAGATCCCTTTGTAGGCAATCTCTTTATTATGTCATTCAACTTTTATTGTTGGTTCAAATGAAAGCTAACATGGTATTAGTAAATGGTTGGTGTAGTTGAATGGCTGTTATGTTGTGTATTTTCTAGTTCTTTTAGACTAGATATTTATCACATTTTCCCTAAATGAGTTGAATGGAGACATTTCCTTTTATGAAAAGGAAGGGACACCCTCTGGAATGAAATTCACAACTGCAATAGAAACTAGAAATGGCCCTCTGTGAATCATTGATGATGTGCATTTATTACATTAGTTCCTCCTGGTTGGGGTAAGTTGTCCAGGTCTTTGAATCTCCCATAATTGATTCTTTATGCTTTAAGTGCATTTGTTGTGACAAGCCTCTTCATTGTGTTGGCCATAGTTGAAGGAAAAAGTTCATATTGGAAGATTCAGCTGTATCCAACAGCTGCCTGCTTCCAAAAGATTTTTGAACTAGAAAGAACAGTATTTTTTAACTTGTATGTATTCAAATGGTTGGGATTCGATATGACCAAATTTGATGGTGCTGTTTTATGACTCTTATAAAATTGTACTGAATCCAGATTCCAAAGTACTATTTGACATTGCCTTCTGAAAGCTCCATAGTGGCACCATTAAGTGCCTACCTGGAAGACCTTTTTGCAGTTTCATTACTGAATTGTTGCAAATCATTATCCAACTTCAGAGACTCAACAGTAGTGTGGGTTCCACCAAAGATTTGTTTTGCATAAACTTTAAAAGATACATGGAGAGTTTTAACACTATGCTGATGCTTGCTCATTGCTGCGACACAGTCCCTAGAAGTCTGGAATGGAGAAAATGTCTGTGCTTTGCTCAAATCAAGATTCAAGAGAAAGATCTGATATCTTACCCAAAAAAATGAAAATTGACAGTATAATTTCTGCTGCAGCACATGTTAAGTCAGTTAAATATTGAGAATGAGTGGAAAAGCAGAAGTTGAAGTTCTGAATGAGTGAGTGAACAGTAATTCCAAGGTTGTTATTGATGGAGAATGGTAATTGCTTTGAGAAAGAAGTGAAGAACAAAATCGGATCTCAAAAATCAGAGAATGAATTAGTAACATGGATTGGATATTGTGTCCAGCTGTGGTTTGCAAAATGGAGAACTTGGTCGATATGAATTGTATACTTTTGTTCTCCCTGTTTCAATTGTGATATAATCAGGACTTTACGAAAATCATTAGGGTAGCAGTGCTAATAGAAATCAATGACTAATATACCACTAATTAAATATGTCAAGTTATGGATGTAGGTGTGCAAAAGGTGTTATCCTTCACAAAACATCATAATCAGCAGCTCCCGTGGTGCTGTTCATAGTGTGAAGCTGTTGGTTGCACTTCTCTGATGGTTGCTAATATTCATTTCAGTGGGGCCTTATGCTGTCTCACTTAGAGCATTTTCTCTTTTGCACTTTACTGTGTTTTACATCATTGTAGCTTGGCATTGTTCTTCTGTATACCATCAGCTTCTTTTTCTCCTTTAAGAGTTCCTTTTTCTTTCTCTTTCTTATTTTCTTCTGATAAGCAAACTTCGACATTCAACTATTTCATTTTTGGCACATCAATTTTATGTCAAGCTAATCAGCATTCTTCTGTGTTACCTGATGTGTTCCACTCTTGTATATTTGAGGTCATCTGCTTATGCGATTGTTCTTATGGTATCTATTGGCTCTTTTGATTCCTCTTCACTAATTTTATATTTTGTTGAACATGTATCAACAATTTGGGGCCATGAGTATTTTTCCCATCCAACAATGCATGAATAACCTTTTTACGATTTTTGCTTTCTTTGAAAATGATAACATCCCTGCTTTTAGTACACATGGTAATGTTAAGGCGAGGCTTCAGAAAATCTCTACACCAACCGTTCTTGGTATAGTTATTCTGTGTGTGTGGGTTAATATGTCTCATTGTATAAAGCTTTGTTGCCTTATTTAGTATATTGTTTTGGTAGAATGCTTGTAGGAATGGATGGTTTGCGGCTACCGATACTGATGATCTTCTTAATCTGGCAAATGAGGTGTGGAAAATTTTCTTGATCTACATTGTTATATAGTTAAAATCTGTCATGTGGAGTTTTTATTATTTCATTCTCTAATCATAATTATCTGCCTACTTCAGATATCAAGTACATTTTGTAGCACAACAGATGTTAATGTTGAACCAAGCAGTGCTCTTCACATAATTTCAGTAATTATGCCTAGGTGTGTCTTTCTTAATTGCACTTTATCTGAAACTCCGTTTTTGGACTTCTCTGCCTGCTACTCGTTTGTATGTCCTTATGTAACTTTGAAAAGTTATAAACATTTGGACTTTAATTAGAAATGATGGCTTAATGATCAGGGATTTGGATTGGCTTTACTCTATTGTTTTTCTAAATACTGGGTTTCTATGATAATCGTAATTGCATATTATGATTGTCATGTCTTTTTCCTAACTGTATGCTATAGCCCAGAAGGAGATACTATAATCCTCAAGAAGTTCTTCGAACTTGAAAATATAGATCTAAACAACTGTCTTTAGTCAAACAAATATTAGTTTACTCTAAATTTCAGGCTACCTGCAAATCGCAATGATCTTTTGAGTTCTAAAAGAGTTATAATTTTCACTGATGTCTATGCTATGAAAGTGACCCTGATTCTATTCAATAAGCAATCCGATGGGGTACATTGGGAAAATTTGAACGAGAGAAAACAATGGGAATATGTTTTTGTTAGAAAGACTTGCTAATGGTGGTCTTTACATTGATATATAAATATATACATTTACTGATGCCCACAACTGACAAAGAGTGAAATGACAATACATGCATCTTTGGTCACATCTCTCTATTGACACCTTGTGTCCTAAGAAAAACCCTTTTGTTTATATGTTGATGCTCAGTGGCTGCTACATTGGAATATTTGCCCATGACCTGAGTAATGGGTCAGGTAGGACAGTGCTGGGGAATTTGCTTGAACTGTATAACATTATGCGCCTAGGAAATATTTTGCAATGCTAATTTGCAGCTGTTGTAGATCATATCAATGGTTAACTTTGATTGTTTATCCATTGGCAATATATGTTTTCATTAGCTTAAATCGATCAAAATATACTGTAAACTTATTTAAGAGTTAAGTAATTATGTTGATAGGATAGCCTGTAAAATGTTTTTTGCTTAGTGAGTTGACAAGTGCGTGAGACTTTGAGCTTCAAGCTTCTGTGAAATTTTAGTTAGTTGAACATAAGTGGTCATGTGAATCTGGGGCGCATTTATAATGGAGAGTGATTCAATCTTCAAAGTGTGAGGGATGATGACAATCTTGTGAATGTTATTGAATATTTTCTGATTCGACTCACAAGTTACAGAGCCATACAATCAAGAAGTGGACGAAAGGTTTAATATTCTCGAAGTGTTTTGGGATAATTTCGAGATCTTGCCAATTCTAGTTTAGGTCAAATCAGAGAGTGTTCTTTCCAATAGAAAATCAAATGTTGTTGTGCTGCAAATATGCAATAAATGCAAGCAAACTCCTCCTTCCTTGTGGCACCTCTTCCACCTTGAGTATGTGTCAGTGAAAACCTACATGTGGTTATGCATATTAGTTTAAAGATCCAAAGATAAGTTTAGAGCTCCTTTTAGTAACCTTTCCTTTTATGTTCATTTGATGTTAATATTGTTCAAAGTTTTAGGTGTCAAAATCTATCCATTTGGCTTGTGTCATTGGAAAGGTGAGTCAATTACCTATTTAAGAAGCCCTAGGTCACGTGGTTGGAAATGGTTTGAGCAAATCATGCTAATTTAAGCTAGGATGTCTACTTGTGGTGGAATTTCTATTTCTTGGGTGTTGTAGTTTCTTCAATTAGTTGTAAGTTTTGGGCTTATTTTTATTATAAGTTTCTGGAATTTTTTTTCAAAGTTTTTGCCGAATTTTATGAAATTTCTAGAGCCATGGAGTGAGAACTTGCTTTTGGACTTTTATATTCTTTGAGAAATGATATTCGCTGTGGTTTTTTCTTTGATTCCCACAGATTTCTCTCTTTTATTTCAATTGCTTGTTTTTTTATGAGCTTTTTCTATATCTTTTGATTGTTCCATGAAAGTTAGATATTCTATGTTCCTTTTGAAGTATGTAGATATCCATTGAAGGTGGTGCTTGTGCTTTTAATGATCATTTTTTAATACTTTTGCATGAGTAATGAATGGTGATATACCACTTGCTATGTGACGCAAGTATTCTTCCCAAATGATATTTGTGAGGTTCTTCTCTGTAGGTATTATCCAAGAATGAAGATGGGCTCTGTAGTTGCTTCTCTTGAGGCCAAGGTTTGTTATAATTAACTAGTTCAAAAGTGTATCCTTAATTTGTTAGCTTTCTTATGTAATCTTAGGCGCAAGGGGTGTTATTTGTGCCTAGAGGGACTAGGCACGCTTAGTTGCCCGACTAGGTGTCAAAGGGCAAAATTAAGTAATTTAAATTATAAAAAAAAAAAAATCCCAAAAGTTACAAAAAAATTCAAAAAGACAAGAAAACATAGAAATATAAAGATATGAACACATACTTGTCAAATGAGTGAAATGGAATTCTTAAGTAATAAATCAACACGTTAACAACAACAACCTAAGGTTAAACCAAACAATTAGACATAAATAAGTTCAGAAACATACAAATACAATGATAGTGATGCTATCATAATAGTAATACTAATCTCCTTCCTACTCCCTCAATCCCTTGTGGCCTTGTCATTATTGCCACCATCTTCCTGTAAATCCAGGAACAATAAACAATTAAACAATAGTTACATAAATAAAGTAAAGCAAATGTTAGAGTTAACTACTAAGACTTAAAGAGTCATCTTCATACACCTCTTCCTCATCAGCAAGGTTAAGATCGTCATCAGAATCATCTTCCTGAGAAATGTAGACATCCTCCTTAGTCTTCTCATCATCTTGCCCTTCTCCAACATCCTCATCTGGTGCTTGATGAACTTGAGACTGAGAAATGTTGCTCCCCTCTGCAGCCTCCCCTGCCTCTGGTATTGCCTAGTAGATGGAGCATCAGTTCACTTGATCCTTCAGCGAGCTCAACATCTAACTAGGTGAGGTCATCACTTGGATGCACCAGATCATCTCCAACATCTTTTTGAATTATGCACTTATCACTTTCGTCGACCTCTCATAATAGAATAAGATTTGTATACGATTGCATTTTCAAACGATCCTCATGTTGATGACGAAGGCGCTGATTGTATTAAACGTATACTAGATCGTTCAATGTCTTTGGCGCAGTTTATACCTCTTCTTAGTGTGGATCTGAAAAGAAAAAATATTTATAAATTTAGAATATTATGAACGTATAGTAAATAACTAATAATTAATAAGTACTAAATCTTAATATCTGAGTAATTTTCGTTTTCAAAGACACTCTAGTTACACTCGCAAGGAGATGCACTATATATCTGGGAGAGGACCTTAATGATAAATGCTTGAAGATGTGGGGCTTCAGCCCCAAAGTTAATCTATCACTCTCCTACAAAAGTTGAAGAAAATTAAAGTTAGAAAAATAAACAAAATTAGAATGTTATAAAATAAAATTTATAAGTTAAAATATAAAACAGCATAAAACACTTAGAAGGGGCTAGGGTTTTTCTCTTGCATATTGCCATGTCATTGCCAAAGAAGCCTTTAGCATGTCTGTAAAGTGGATATCTCATCTACCACTATGTCAGCCTTCTCTCCATCATATAGCCTACTAATGGCATGCATTAGACTATTCTTGACATCACTGTTGTGCTTAATTTCAATGTCATGGTCGTAGTACAAGGATGGGTTGAGGTAATATACAGCTGTATGCAAAGGCTGGTGAAGCTGAGAACTCCATCAACTGTTTATGATCCCCCAAATATGAGTGGCCTAATGCTTATTTCCCGCTAGATTAGCTTGAATATTTTCTTTGACCCTGACTTTAGCCTCAAAGATGTATCCTGTTGCCCACTTCTCCTTACTGTCCACCGCTCTCAAAATCTCTACAAGTGGAGCTATGATCTTCAAATGAAAGAGAATGTGGTTTTAGAAGTTCGTCGGCGACGCAATTTTTTCAGCTCTTTTACCCTCGGGCCTTTTTGGCCATTTGTTGCTCATCTACTAAGAACAGCGGAATTATGAATGCTTTCTAAGCTTAAGAAGTTGATGGTGAAGCGCGTCACTGCAAGTCTGCCTAAATCTTTCTTCGTAAATCTTCTCATAAGACGAAGGACGTGTGTGGCTATATATAAAAACTATCATCGCCCTAGCTTCTGCCACAATTGTCTTCACAATTGGCAATTTGCCTATGTCCTCTAACATTAGATCTATGCAGTGAGCAGCATAAGGGGTCCAATATAAATGTCGCCTCCTCACCATCAACTCTCTTCTCGCCGTCACGTAGTTGGAGGTATTGTTAGTCATGACCTAAAATAGAAAAAAAAAAGGTTAAATTATATAGGGTGAACTTGTATCATAAATAAGTTAAAATACTTAACAGATTATAGATATAAAATCACCCATATCTATAAAAGTATAATGGAGCACTCTTGTCGTCAGTGTCACCTTGAGACTTGAAAAGAATAGACAATAATACAAGGGTATAAAAAAGAACATTGAACACATACCTAATCCAATTATTTTTATGTTGATCTATATACTCTTTTGTCTTCTCTACTTGCTTTTGAAGAAGACTCACCCTCAACTTGTGATACGAGGGTACCTTAAAACCTTAGTTACATAAGATTATAGGATGTAAGATTACGTAAAAGGCTAAAATATGTATTAAACTATTAATTATTAAAAATATAAGATATATACATAGGCCATGTTGCGCAATTGCCTTTAATATGGTTTGGAATGAACGACTACGAGCAGCATTGATTGCAATGTTGTTCATAGAACCAATAGGCGATGTAATCACATGCTCTTGAACTCCTTACATGCTCTATTCATTATTGTTTGCTTTATGGGTGCTTTGCTCTTACCCTAGGCTTCAGGGTTGGGTGCAAAGAGATAGTCAATAGGCCCCTTTGTTTGTTGCGTGGGCATCTTACGCCTCTTGCTCGCAATGAAAATACTAACAACCCTGGTACTATCAATCTCCTCCTCTTGGGCCTCATCATCATCGTGACCTTCATCATGCAAGCCAAACAAATTTTCTAGCCGTTCTATTTCCTTTGTTATTCTCTCTCTATTCTCTTTCTTCTTCTTTGCTTCATTAACATAATCTAAAATTTTCTTAGATATCTTAGGAATAACCAGAGTGCATTTTTTGGCATTTCTATGCCCACTCATGGAATGTTGTTTAAATATGAATATTCCACTATTGTACCTATTTCCACAAAGTTTGCACCATATCAAATTTTTGTCATTTGGATCCCTTGCCTCTTCATATTCTCACCTTGGATCCATTAATCTAGAAAAAGCATTGGTGGAGCCCCTTGATGATGACATATTGTAGTATCAATGTATAGGAATATAAGAATCTAGCACGTGTAGAGTGCAATGGAAACAAATCAAGCGATCAAAAGGGGAACCTTGCAAACAAACAGAACAAAAAAATAAAATAAATAACAGTACAAAAGTAAGAAATATAGAAGTAAGAAGGTTATGAAAACAAAACTTAAGAAAATTGAAAAGAAACACACAAAATATGAAAACAAAGTTATGGATCAGTTGTTTTTAGCATTGTAATGGTCCCATTTACACATTTGTTACAAAAACAAATTAATAAAGAAGAAAATTACTGTTTTAACCTCTCTTTTTTTACTGAAAAATGACAAACACACACACACACACACACACACACACACACACACACACACACACACACGCGCGCGCGCGCGCACGCACGCATAACCACACTGCTTTTAGTGAAAAATGACTAAAAAAAGAAGTCAGTAGCAAAAACCATCGATGCAGTTCATGGGTCAGTCATTTTTATCATTCTAATGGTGAGAATATAGATATTTGCTTTAAAAAACCCAAAAAATACAAATCAAGGAAAATAGATGGAAAGAATGAAATGAAGTTTTTGTTTTTAGCTTTAAAGTGTATATATGTTGAGATTTCAAAGAAAAATGAAAACAGTTGTTGCGCCTACCTAGACTCTAGTCGCAAGCCGGCGCTTTTTTGCGCCTAGCAACTAGGTCCACCTTCCACTACATATTATCTTTCCAAAGGAAAAAAAAAATGAAAATAGAACAATGAACTCGTCTGCTTCTTTTGCAAACCTCGGAAACCACTGTTGTGGACAAGATTCTGTTCTCATATTATTCTAGAATCTAGATTATTGCATGATTACAGTCTCACAATTTGTTGCTTTTGGGTTCCATATTATTTTTAGTTGTTGCTTGTTTTGTCATTTGTTTATTTTCTGACAGGATTGATGGTTATAATGAAAGATTGGAAGTGTTATCTAATTGATGCCTTGTTTTTTAGCCAGGATATGAGATATTGGTGGCTGACTTTTATATCCCTAAGAGTCCATCGCTAGCTGCACAGGAACGTATTGTAAGCATCTCCTGCAGTCAATTTTAGTTTCTAAAAACTATGCTTCTCATGCTGAATTGCTTGTTCCAATTTTTCTGTTAGGAATGGTCTATTAGTTATTATTTCATAATAAAATAGAATTATCTGCACTACTCTCTCAAGGCTTATGGGAAAAAGCTAGATGATTTGGTTTATGTTCATTGAGAACCCTCCTAACATGCCTCCTGTTTGCTTAACCTGTTTGCTGACATGTATGATGTAAGCAAACAGGAGCATCGGGCCTTTCTCATAATCATGGATAGTATTGGTGAACTGAACAGTCCTCTCACGGCCAATCTACTATGCCCTTCCTGGATGCATGGCTATTTAGGTCCAGTATTTTGGGGAGGATACTGTGTGTCTTCAGCTGAATGTGGCAAATGTAGATAGATGCCTCTTCTATAGCATATACATCCTATGTAATTTCCAGTTGTGCTTCAGTGAGTGTGGCCTCAGGTCAAATTACTGTGAGGCATCCCCTGCTACATAATAGGGCCAGCCTTTGTTTCTCCAATCTGTTCACCTCAATTCTCTGGCATAAATGGATATTCAGGAAAGCTTAAATGTCATGGGATTGGATGATTCGAGTATAGTGGAAAATCTTTCTCTAGGAGAGTTTCTACCTGTCCATGTCTAATGATCAGTAGTACTTATTTTCAGATGCTACAATTGTCAATTGGCATGATTTTGGGCTCCTGGATATGCAGTATTGGAGAAATCAGATGAAATGGCTTCCAGTTGTGCTTCAGTGAGTTTGGCCTCAGGTCAAATTACTGTGAGGCATCCCCTGCTACATAATAGGGCCAGCCTTTGTTTCTCCAATCCGTTCACCTCAATTCTCTGGCATAAATGGATATTCAGGAAAGCTTAAATGTCATGGGATTGGATGATTCGAGTATAGTGGAAAATGTTTCTCTAGGAGAGTTTCTACCTGTCCATGTCTAATGATCAGTAGTACTTATTTTCAGATGCTACAATTGTCAATTGGCATGATTTTGGGCTCCTGGATATGCAGTATTGGAGAATCAGATGAAATGGCTGAATCAAACAAACGGGTGGTCTTTATGTAAAAATGGGTGCCTAACAGTAACTTGAGATGGAGCATATGTCTTCTAGCACAGTGGTGCAAGAAGGGCCTCTCCCATGGGTACCTGAGGTACACACAACTTGCTATGAGGTCATGAGCTTCATCGGACACACACACACACACGCACGCACGCATTCCTTGTTTAATTTCTTTTCCTCTAAATGCTTTAGGTTTGCATATTAGTTAGCATTCCTTGTTTAATTTCTTTTCCTCTAAATGCTTTAGGTTTGCATATTAGTTAGGAATTGTTATGCAATAGTAGCCTGACAAACACCAAGTTCAGAAGTTAAGTGTGAGTTGTTTTATGGGCGCAGCGATTGCTTGTTGCTCGGAGAGATAACACCGAGACATCCACCTGTATTGTAACTCCACCAGAAGTGAAGTATAGCTCATTTCCTCATACCTGTGGCACTATAAAAAGTTCCATTTTTTTTTCCTGATGATTTTCTTGGCTTGCAGTTTTTTGTTAAATGGAAAGAGTGTAGAAAGAAGGACTACTGTTTCAATGGTTTGCTGCCATCTTTGACCATTTCAGTGAAATACCGTCCATCTCCATTCCTCTTGCTCATCTGGTCAAATTCATTGGAGGTGGTAGTTATTTTTCTTGTGTATCCTTTTTCCTTTTTTCTTGACCAGGACTATGGACCACAATTTCCAACAGATGTCACCCCAATGTTGAAGTATGGTACAAATCTTCTACAGGCTATTGGGAATTTTGATGGTATATGAAAATGAAAAACTTGTGCAGTTTTGGGTGCTTTACTTTTCTAAATATTGTCATGATCCGTAATATGTGGCTGAACATTTTTCAGGTAACTATATTATAGTCATTGCTTATATGAGGGCAATATCACCCTCTGATATTGCTGTGCTGCAAGATTATGTCCAACCTGCTGCATCAGCACTTTCTTCAGGTAACCAAAAAGTGCAAAGTTTGTTGTATGCTGATGCTTTGATTGATGAAATTGGAAAGGCTGATCAATAAAGTTGATGAAAAACTGATAAGCCGTATACAGTACTTCTTTATTGATGGCTTTGCTATATATACTTGTTAGACTCCAAATTTGTTCGCGGTTTGTTATGATTATATATCTCAGACAGGCTGGTATTTCAAGATCTAATTCTGGGTTTAGCTTGTAACTATATCTGAGATTCTCAAGCAAAACCTTTTGGTTGGTTGTGCTCATTTGACCATGTCATATGATGCTGCTTTAGCAATTATACTATCAGTTCTACCTATTCCTTGCATACTTTTTGCATCACACCTGAGATATCCTTGGGTGAGATTGCCAAATTAGTTTTGAGTATCACCATATTTATGATTTAGACTTAACACCATACCATTTTCAAAGAAAAATCTTCTAAAAAGTTTTGACCGTTAAATGGCTTTTACACATTGGAGGATTGTTCAGCAATGCTTGTCAGCAGTTCTCTTCACTATGCAGCCAGCACCAGTTTTTGGAGCTTTAACTTACCATTGTTTATGGAAGCAGCGAATGCAAATAATTTGCATAAGGTTGTCACGTATGTATTGTCTATGGTAAGATATAATTGGATTTCAGCAAAATCTAGTTTCTTGAGCATGAGCTCCCTGCCACCAGCTAGGAGGTCTTCAGATTCGTACGATAGCATGGGAACAGATCCACACTCCTCTGGGGGCTATGGAAACTAATTCCAAGAAGTATAGGGAGAAGGGAAAGGTGATGCAAAGAAGGCTCATAGTAAATGGAGAGGGGTGCATGGAAGCAGCGAATGCAAATAATTTGCATAAGGTTGTCACGTATGTATTGTCTATGGTAAGATATAATTGGATTTCAGCAAAATCTAGTTTCTTGAGCATGAGCTCCCTGCCACCAGCTAGGAGGTCTTCAGATTCGTACGATAGCATGGGAACAGATCCACACTCCTCTGGGGGCTATGGAAACTAATTCCAAGAAGTATAGGGAGAAGGGAAAGGTGATGCAAAGAAGGCTCATAGTAAATGGAGAGGGGTGCATGGAAAATGCTTACTAAGAAGTTAATGCATCTAGGGGGCTAAGCATGAACATAAATTGTTATGTCCCTTTTGGCTTCTAAAATGTTGTCAGTGACACTGGTGGAACAACATGTTTTCTGAGTGCTTAGTTTGTGTTTCATCTGTACTTACATTTGCTTGTATTTTTTGAAAGTGCATTGCTCTCACTAACCATAATTTTGTCTTGGACCACTTTTTAATTTCGAAAGTATGCTTTGTGGTGTTGCCTGCTGAGGGGTCTTCCAGTGGACAGCCTAATGCACCAGTCAGTATTTAATTTGTGGCTGGGAACATAACATATTCACCATCTATACGTTTTGGCTAGCTTGATTGTTTCAATATGTATTGTCCTGTGAAACATGCTGATGCCGTACTAATTCTTTGTTAGAAATGTAGTGTTCTGAAAATTTTTCTTCAAGAATCTATGAGTTTGATTTATTTTGCACAACTGATTTCATTTTTGCCTGTCTATATTCAGTATTTCCATCAGCTCACTAGACTGGAGTTCAGACTAACATATTATATTGCTTTGATTTGGGTAATAGATACTGAGATAATTGAGGGCCCATCAAGAATATCACTTAATTGTCCTATTAGGTATGTTATGATATCCTTGGATAATCTCCAAATGTTGTATTTACTAATTGTTTTCTGTCATTTAGGATTTTAATCTGGCCGCTGTTGTTTCTTCTATAACTGAATGTATCAGAAATGGCTGTGATCTTATGAGTGCATAAAGCTCCGTTATTTCAGCATTCTTCATCTAAATAACTTGCTGTTCTTTGCATATGATATTCAGTAAAGCTCGTGCAGATAATATTCAAGCTTATATACGCTGAAAAATAAAATTATATATATATATATATATATATCAAAATAGTTTCTTTTGGTGTAGAAATTGTTTAATGACCACCTACTTTTAACTTATAAATCAAGAATCCACTAAAGTTGACATCCCAATGGTGTCGCCTTATATATAATTTTAAAAATATCCAAAAGACATGCATGGGGAGATTTTCCTCAAACATTCAAATGCTATTATTTAATTGACCTGATATTCAGAGGGGAAGCGAATCCTGTATAAAGGCAATATCTTCATTGAGATACAATCACAAATCAGAACTTGCAGAGACAATGTTCATTTTGCCCCCTCTTTCTGGCGCATCCATCTCCATAGACTGCTGGCAAAATCCATATTCGTTCGTTGTTGACTTCATATGTAAAAGTTCTTGCTATGGATGCAGCTTCTCAACATAAAACTGAGTCTGCTTGAAGGAGCATGTCTGATGCAAATAATTTTCTATTGACTTGGAGGAGCAAGAGGTGTTTTTGTTCAGTGGGCCCAAAATCAGGTTGACTTGGATGGCACCTTTGATTGAGCATAGTTCTTAACATATGGTTTACAGATCTGATGATAGCCCATATATATGAATATTTAGAATCAATGGATGTGTTTACCAAGAAACACAAATTTCATAGATAACCTCAGATTATTGCAGCAAAACCTTTTTTTTTTTTGATCTGAGAAGATATACTATTCCTTCTTTTGAATGATACAGTATGTTATTGTGAAGTATACCCTTCTTACAGGATATATTAAGGATTGCTAAGGCTTAAATCAAGGGTTTGTATGACCACTTTGTTAATCTATCTCTCTTGCTTGAAATTATATGGTGCTCCAAGGAGTTCTGCCAAGTTATATTGTTCAGACAGCCAAAAGCAAGATCCAGTTTCTGTTGATTTGGACCATTCATCTTCATGACCATCTTAGATAGGCATTGCTCCAAAATTTTCTGAATTGTATGTATGTATGCATGTATATATGTGCACATGTAAATATACATACTTTCACACGCTATGCGCACATATACATAATATATACACAGAGACACACATATTGACATGTTTGAGAGCATACCTGCATGCACACACACATATAAGATGTGCGCATACACCCACAACAGCAAACAGACTGCTAATTGAGATACATGCCTTGGAGAACTGTGGAATGGGGGATGGGGAAAGAAATGTGATTGGAGGATCTGAGAGAGTGGAGTCCTAGTTTGAGGGGGATGATATGGTGAATGTTGTTTTATATGTTTTTTTTATATTTCAAAACAACCTGGAAATGCCATGTTTCATAGCCTAGAGGTTGTGGTTCAAAGTCCACTCACCAGTGGAAACAAAAAACTATTTAGAAAAGGGAAGAATGGTGTCCATTCCTTGATATGAATAACCTAGGTTATATTTTTATGGAGCCTCTAATGCACAAACACAAATATACATACATGTGCACGTGCAGTTAGATGTGTCTCAACTGTCCCCAGATACAATATTGGCGTTTCTCTAATCTGAACAGATAGGTGTTCGGTTAAATGAAGATAACACTTTACAACAAGAATTTTATGTACTTATTTATATATGTTTGGATTTATTTACTTATAATACCCAAAATAAGGTTAACAATCTGTTGTTGGCTTCAGAACACATATTAGGGACATGGCAACCTTTGTGAACTACTTACCGGTTCTCCTCTCCTTTTATTTTCTTGGAGACCTCACAATTGTTGAGGCTGTTGCTGCAACCAACACCATTTTTATCGTCCAGAGCTGTCTTGTGATCCATGCAGCCATAAATGCCATAGGTGCTGCAATTCTCATTGTTTAACCCTATCCCACGGGGGTGGTGGGCAGAATAATCTTAAACTTTTAGGTGAGAGAATGACTTTCAGAATTGTTTTATAGATAATATAATGTGTGTGTAGATACATTCTCTCATAGGGAAGACCTAATTAAGTTGACCATTCTTGACTGAATCATTATCTGTTAATACCAAGAGTACCACAGAAAGTCTCCACATAAACTTCAGAAGAGCCACTACTCCATCTAGCCTGCCTAGACTCAGTTGACATTCATTGTATTGAATTAACTCCAACATGCAAGAGCTTAAGGCTTAGAGCCTCCATTAACTTCGATGGCCTCTTATCAACTTCCCTCAAATATACTTAAATAAACTCCTTCAAGAAGTAAATCTACTTAACTATTTAAATGCACTTAGAGCTTAGAGCCTCCTTTGGCTCTTATCAGCTTGCTTGTAAAATATATCTAAATACACTCCTTCCAGAAGTAAATCTAACTATTTAAATGTATTTAGTAGTAGCTTCTCCATTGCCAATGATACTTGAAGTGCTAGCAGATAAGAAATCAGAACCCAGAGCTTCTTCAGAATGATTATATATGCGACAGTCAGTTTAAAGTATATGTAAGTGCACTTGTCTGTGCATTTATCTGTTTGTGGGGTTGGGTGCACGCACCCACCTGGATGATGTTGACTATTATATTTCTTGTACATCATTTAACAGATAGAAGCTTATGAGAACTGTTTGTGATATTTTAACTTCTTACATTCCTTGTCCAACATTTAACAGCTTTAAACGTATAAAAACTCCAGTTAAAGGACATCTCTGCCGACACCACCAGGTGAGAGTAATCTTTCATAACAATACAAATTTCAAATTTCAAATTTCAAATGAACTCTGAATTTCTTTTTGGCTTCTGATGTGTTTTTGTAGTGTTTTGATTACTACAACTTCATGGAGATAAACTCAAGAAAGCCATCCTGGCGCTGCCCTCATTGTAACCAGCCCATTAGTTTTACTGATATACGTATTGATCAAAATATGGCTAAGGCAAGGACTGGTTTGTAGTGGGTTTATTAGATAATCTTGCTTGCAGAAAAACTCAGGGAGCAGTTTAATCCATTTGAATAAATCATACTTCTTTACAGGTTTTGAGAGAGGCAGGAGATGATGTCAGTGATGTGCTTATTTCAGCTGATGGCTCCTGGAAGGTTGTTACTGGACTTGACCATTCAGATCAAAACGACCTGGATGATGGTTCAGAGCAATGCCAAACTATGAAGTTGCAGAATATCCCTGCTGCTGTAGTAGATTTGACCATGGAAGACACTGATGTATTAAACGAGACCAATTCTGGAGGAGCAGAAACTTCAGTAGCCTTTGCAGAACAGAGAAATGTAGATAGTTCTGAAACTGAGGACAGGAAACCATTGGAGGATATCCTCGAAGATTTATGTAGTACAGAAAATCTTACTGAGCCATCATTTGTCAATAGTGCATCTGAGGCAATTCAAGGTGCTTATCAAGTAGGGCATGACTTCTGGTCAAGGATTTTATCATCAACATCTGCTACCAATGGATCCCCAGCTCCCACTATTAGAACTGATGCTTACATACAGTCCTCGTCGACTACTATTAGGGCCGATACTTATGTACAGTTTTCTCCGGATGATGGCATGCTGACTCCTATGCTGACGGATGCTGTCCCCGCTGCAGTTAATAGAGAACCTGTTGATGGGCGCAGCATGACTCAACCAATAATCTCTTATCCAAATGTGCCACAAGTCAGGCAATTTGTTGCCACTGAAAACATGCAGTTACAACAGTCACGATTTGGGAATTCTATCGTGAACAGTGAAACTGGAAGGCAACTAATACCTAGACATATCAGCAGAAGTCCCATAGCTATTCAGGCTCTTCCAGCTCAGACACAAGTATCTAACTCACATCTCCAGAGACCACGTACCAGTATACTGAGTCCGAATCCCATGATCTCCAGGGGTGCTTCTCCTACTGTGCCTCAAACATCCTCAATGTCACACACTCAAGATGGTCTCAATGCAGTAGGCACTGACATGGAAGGACAGCAGATCTTGAGGTCACAAATGGATCCTCATTCAGCTTCTGACATTGCTTCATCCTCGTTGCAGTTTCACACAATGGCACAGGTTAGATTTCTTAATGGTTTTTTCCGTAACTGAAAATCCATTCAAATGATGTCAATGAGTTGTAGCTGCCGATGTATAATTTGCAAATGTGACTTCTTTAGTCATGGATGCATTGAGTTGGCTGACGAGCCAACCATTGTTGTTAAACTTTGGAGCCTGTGCCTCTACCAGTTAACAATTGTTTACGCTACCTCATACAAGATCGCATACAAGAGCAAGTTTGTCATATTTAATACAACTTCTGGTGATTATTCTTACTTAGTCACCTGTTTTGATGCCTTGCTTCCTTGTTTACAGAGCTGGGATCATCATGGCTGTCAGCCACAGATTGTCGGTCTTCCGCCAACAAGCCAAATTAGCATGAGGATGCCCTCAGACCAGCAACGAGCATGTGCATTCAGATCTACCTTGGGACTTTCTCTGGACCACCAAAATATACATCGACAAGGTCCACCAAACAGAGTTCCTCAAACTATGAATGAGCCGGCAAGTCTGCTTCAACATTCTAGGTTTGCCTCAGTGCAGGTTCAGCAACCTGTGCAGAGCGTCATTGGTATTGCAGCAGGGAGCTCAACAAATCAATTTATGGTTTCTCAAAACAGCTCACAAGTGGCAAGGTCTGTGGGAGCACCAGTTCAGCTACAAGGTCCCAGAGCAGTATCTTCGTTTGCAATGCCTAGTGATGGTCTTAGACAACCCATCATGGATCAGAGACAGAACTTGGGTGTCATGCAGTCAAGTGACAACTTGCCTGAATTGCCATCAGAGAAGAATTGGCGACCCACAGGGCGGATGAGGGGAAGTCTTTCAGGCCGGGCTCTTTCATCTGGCCTCAGCCAATACATTGTGCAACCAACGCCCCCTGCACAAGCCAGGCCACCGCCCATCACAACCCAAGCTAATGCTTCAACCTTGCAGGTGCTCGTTGCCAAGAGTATGAATGCTCATGGACAGACACCCCCGTCATACTCAAGGACAGCAGATGGAGGTGCGCAAGGAAGCTTGGGCAGCCCGTCACCTCAATGATCACATCGGGCATATAATTAACTGGGTTTCCATGATCTGCCAAAGCCAACTGATAAGACAGGTGTTCCACGTGTAAATGGAATGACCATTTTTGTGTTACACGGTCATCGTTTTGTACAGTTACGTGATGATAGCGGGTTTTTGAAGGGTGTAATTAGCAATGAGTTCTTCGTTTTCTATTTTCTTTTAAGAGGTAACCATTGAGAAGGGGGATTATAATGGAAAGCCATTCAAGAGGCCAGAGATCATGAAATTGCTATTAGACAAGCAGAATCTGAATTGAAAATAGACATGATCGTGCTAAATGTTTCCAAAACCGGTGCATTGCACAAGGGAAGAAACGGCATATTTGCTGAAACAGAATAAGGGCAGTTGTGGTGTACGAAGCTACCACGTGTGTGGGGTCCAGGGAAGGGGCAGACTATAAAGGTAAATAATATGCAGTCTTACCTTGCATTTTGCAGGAGGATGTTTCCACACCTTTGACTCCATGACCTCAAGGTCACATGATGACAACTACCATTGCACCAAGGCTTCCCTTCATTTGCTGAAATAAAATGGTAAATCAAAATTAAAAGCAATGCCTCAATATAGGTCTTTTCAGCATTTGTAAGTGGTTTTGATTAGAGTGGTTTCCTTCATTTCATCACCATCACCAAGACCTTACTAGTTAAAGGTTGGCCACATTAATCTCGTAACTCAATTCTCTTCTATTAAGTGTTATGTTTTCATTTAGTCTCAAAGTTTTAAAATCTTTTCTTACGACTTCTCTTCATGTTCTTTTAAGCCTTCCCTTTGCTCTTTTAAAAACATTGACTTAGATTGCCGCACTCATTCTAACCGGTGCTGTTTTCGATCTCTATTGGACAATTTTCAAACTATCTAAGTCTAACATCTCTCTTGTTACCTATTGATGCTACTTTTAAGTTTTCTTTAATGTTTTCATTTCTAATTCTATCTTTTCTTGTCTTGCCACTGATTCATCTTAACATTCGCATTTCAATGGTACTTATATTTTCTTTTCTTGCCACTGATTTATCTTAACATTCGCATTTCAATGGTACTTATATTTTCTTTTCTTGCCACTGATTTATCTTAACATTCGCATTTCAATGGTACTTATCTTATATACATGTTGTTCCTTAACTACCCAACACTCTGATCTATAGTGCATGACTGACCTTACAATTATCATATAGAAATTTTCTTCTAGTTTGAGTGGCACATGCTGATCACACGAAACTCCAGATGTATATCTTCATTTGTTCCAACCTGCTTGTTGAGTAACCTCACTCTCTCTTCGTTATAATGGATTATTGATCCCGAGTATCAGAAGTGACCTTTTATGGGGACTTCTTTTTATCATGCTTTATTGGTGTTTAGTCTCTCTCCTCTCCTTGCTAAAATTACATTCTACATACTCTGTCTTATTTTGACTAATTTTAAATACTTTGGATTTAATGCATCACTCCATGATTATAACTTTGTGTTTATTCTCTTAATTGTCTTATCAATCAAAACTATATCATCTGTAAATAAATGCACTGTGAAATCTATTCGTGTAGATGTTTTGTTAACTCATCCATAACTAATATAAAGAGGTACATGCTCAATGCTGATCTTTGGTGCAATCCTATAGTAAAGGAAAATCATCAATCTCTCCGCTAGTGGTCTTAATGTTTGCAACTATTTTCTCATACATATCTTTAATTATGTCTGTATACCTCAATAGAACCCCTTTCTTGCCCAACCCTCACTATATTAATTCTCTAAAGACCATATCATAAGCTTTTTCTCAGTCAATAAAGAATATGTGACGGTCCTTCCTCATTTTTCCTATATTTCTGTATCAATTGTTAAAAAATAGCTTCTATGGTAGACTTCTCAGACATGAAACCAAATTGGTTCTTCAATACACTTGTCTCATGCTATAGCCTTTTTTCAATCACTCTTTTAAAAAGTTTAATGGTATGACTCATAAATTTGATCATTCGATAGTTAGTATAACTTTATATATTTTCTTCATTCTTATAAATTGGTATAATATAGCTCTTCTTCTATTCATCCAGCATTTTTATTTTATTTTACAATCTTATTAAATAATTTTGTCAACAAAACTACTCCGACATCTCCCATATACTTTCCAACATCTATTGGTATACCATCGAGCCTCAGGGCCTTTCCTTATTTCATCTTTTTTAAGGCCTCTTTCACCTTAGGTATTCTAATCTTATGATTGTATTTATAATGTCCACATGTTATTTGGATATATAGTACTTTAAATCCCTATATTCCAAGGGTCATTGTTATTTAGTAATTTTTGAAAGTAACTTTCTCACTTTTATTTGATCTCTTCATCTTTTACTAATATCTTTTGACTATTGCTTCTAATGCACTTAATGTTATCTAAGTCATTACTCTCATTCTTTTACTTTTGATAGTTTAAACACATCTTTCTCACATTCTCTTAGTTCTAATCTATTATAAAGATCATCATATATATTGAGTTTAGCCTCACTTATTACTTTCTTAACAACCTTTTTAGCATTCTTATATTGGTCAAATTATTATTATTATTTTTAGTCATCTGCCATGCTTTAAAATATACGTTCCTCTTTATTAACTTTTTGTACTTTTTCACTCCACCATCAAGTTTTTTTTGCTAATTACCTTTTAACTTTAGATGCTCCTAAGACATCTTTTGCCACTTTTTTAATGGACACACCATATTAGTCCACATGGTATTTACTTCTATTTCATTATTATAGTTTCCTTTTACCATTAACTTGTTTTTTAAATAATGCTATCTTCTCTCCTTTTCTCACCACTTAGTTTTTGGTCCACTTATTAAGTTCATTTCTTTTCATCCATATTTTAATGTAGATATCCATAACCATTAAAACATATATTGTGAGGTTAGACTCTCACGGTATCACTTTACAATTTTTATACATTGATCTTTTGGTATTCTTAAGTAGAAAAAAGTCTATTTGACTTTATATGGTTCACTTTTAAAGGTTAACAGGTGTCCATCCCGCTTCTTAAATTATGTGTTTCCTATAGTTAGGTTATATGCAAAAGAAAAATTGAGTATAGCTTCCTCTATCTCATTTCTTTTTCCAATACCTTACCCTCTAGTACCCTATCATATACTTGCTTTTCTTTTTCTGCATTATCATTTAAGTCTGCTCTTATAAATATTCCCTTTGTGTAGGAAATTTCTTGCATGACTCCCTCTATATCTTCCTAAAACTATTTCTTGATTTTATCTTCTAACCTTACTTGTAGTATGCATGTACTTATAACATTTATGATCTTTTCTCCTAAAACATGTTTTATTAATATAATTCTATCATTAGTTATGTTGCCGTTCATAACTTTATCCTTTAATTCTTTATCTACCACTATCCCTACACCATTTTTATTATTGCCCTTTCCCACATACCAGAACTTATACCCATTAATTTCTCTAAATTTAGTTTATTTTCACTTGGTTTCTTGGGTACAAGGGATGTTAACTCTCCTGCATTTCATTGGGTCTACTAACTTCAGACTCTTATGTGTCAACCTATATTCTATGTGGGGATATGAATCTTATTCTCCTAAACTAGCCTATTTACCCGCGCACTTTTTAAATGGCACATAAACCCATACATACTATCACTGCACTTAGGTTCTACTGTAGCAGGTTGCTAAAGAGTAAACGCTCTAGCAGCCCTTGCTTATTTTTTATTGTACAAGAGATTCGATACAATGAACTGGTTTCAGGAGAACGCCCTAAAAACCCTTTTTTATTTTTCATTGTATCCAGGATTTGACGCAGCACATTGCTTATAGGTAACAATCTAACTTAAATGAATATCAAAAATCAATTCATGCATAGTATTTGCCAAAAAATTTACCTGCACCTGAAGCAAAATCCTCCTTTATTTCGGGGCATAATGTCGAACAAAACTTTTCAAGAAGAATAGATGATATTTCGTTCCATATGCCATTTCCTGACGTGAGCCTTTCATCATGATGGCAATAAAATATCATACCCATTTAACGCTTTTAGCCAATGGTTTCATGAATAAACTTCTACTGATACTGCCCTTTCTCAAGCCTAAAGAAATTCATCTCTTTATTATTTTTTCCCCGAGTCTCTGTGGCCCAAATCAACCTTGGCTGTTCTGACCCACTCATCTGACTGTTTGGTCCTTAATGCCCTGTATGCATAAAAATCACGATGGCAACTATATGATCCAAAAAACTGTATATTGGGGATGGGAGTTGAATTTAAATCCTGGTTATACAAAGTTCCTAAAAGATTTGGTTCTTGTAAGCTTGGTACAACTTGTTAGAAGCTTTAATCACACGCTCTCTGACATGCAAAGCCGGAGCAAAGGGTGGTCGGTTCATCAGAGCGTGGGCCCCCTCGTTTGTGGTCCGTCCAATCGCGCTTTCTAGTACTTCAGCTACCTATGTATTTGTAGTTATGTTTTGAATTGCAACGGGGGGCTGCAACGTGGACATCTGCCTTAACCAGTGGCAACGCAACGGCTAACCTGCCTGAATATATCTGGACGATATCCGGTGAAAATGCTAGCCGTCTTGTCTCTCCCTTCCCATTTCAGCCCTTAACGCAACGGAATTTTGCTCTCGCCGTTTACAACTCGACCAAGCGCTCTCTCTCCAATTTTAGCGACGAGAAGAAGCCCCAAAGAACTGCAAAATTCCAGATCTTTAGGGCCTTTGCCTGCAAATCCTTTCGAAATCCATGGAAGAGGACGAGGAAACCCGCCGCCGGGTGGAAGTGGCGTCCTTTTCAGAAGACTAGTCTGTGATTTACTTAAAGACCTCTCAGATTGTCAACTCCAACATTCAAGTGTTGGAATCCTTATTCTTTTATTATAAATGAGGTGGAACTCCCTTTGCCGGCAAACGTTGCCGTCTCCAAGCTTCTGGCTGCCGACGGGTTTGCCACTCCGGAAACAGAAACTCCGGTTCTAGCTGATGCTTCTTCAGTTTTCGGAAGACTTCCAGATACTATCGTAGCTCTTGCACTAAAGATAAGAGCAGCTGTTCCAACTCCGGATCTAGCTTGTAGTCGTGTAATTGTAATGAGGGAGCATGTCATTGACTAATTGTTTGTAAGTAAGCTGAGGGATCTCGTTTTCTTGTCTTTCTGGACCAGCATAAAGTCTTTTCTCTATCATTTAGTTTAGGATAAAAGGCTGGTGGGACTATGACCTGTAGTGGAACAATGCAGCTCCAATCTTATGATATCAAAGTACTTATCCTACTTCTAGGTAGAAGTACATTAACGCGTCTTAATGTTTATGATGCCTATGTTCTCATAATATCTTCTAAGCTAGCAACTTTAAGAAACTCAGCCCCAATAGGAGGTCAATCTTCTGAGATGTACTTGGATAAGTCTAAAAACTTTCTGATTTTGTAAATATCCCTTTTGAATTGTAGACATATGAATGTCACATTGCTACACTGTGCCGGGTAAGTCATCACTAGCTCACTTGACTTCTGTGTAAAGCAGTGCCTTTCTTGACATAGCTGATTATGTTTTTAGGATTTGCATTGCACTAATTTGAATCAGAGTTGGGTTTGCTTGAGTTCTCAGCTGAACTCCAGTGCTAATTATGCTACTTGAGCAATTAGATGTTTAGATGGAACTGTAACATCCTATAGCATCTACTGTTTAGTTGCAATTAATTTGTGCTCTTTTTTGTACTCTCTCTCTCTCTCTCTCTCTCTCTCTCTCTCTCTCTCTCTCTCTCTCTCTCTCTCTCTCTCTCTCTCTACCCACACCCACCCTTCCAGTACGTCTACCTTGTTATGACTTCACCCAATCATTAGCTCTGCCTTCGGCATCCCCCTCCTTGTGGTTAAGGTGTATATATCTATATGTATATTGAACTATGTCATGCTTCTTGTCTACCATAGTTTAAGTTAGCTGGAAAAGTGCTGAAACTGGAAAGATTGTTACTTTCTCATGATATTTCACAATTATAGAGTACTGAAGAATGATTACTCCTGTATTACGTTCATGACAGATATAACAAATTGAGTTACTGAGCAAAGATCAAATGAAGCGGGCTGATGTTGAGCTTTCTCTGCATGGAAGTCTGTTTCCTAGTTATGACTGCGCAGAGACTAGCAAATTGCTCAGTTGCAGAGAGGCAAATAATTCTTCTTTGTTGATGCCCAACCTTGCAAGAAAACACTTGCTCATGAAAGCAGAAAAAATGTCTCAAAGAAGTGGTCAGTGTTCGAAGAGACCACAGACAGATCAAGTGGAAGACTCAATGAGGCTACCTGGAGCTGATAGCTCTGGTTCTAATATGGAAAGAGGCACCCCCACTGGTAATGATAATATTGTTTACATCTGTTTCTCAATCAGCAAATTACTTGGAACCAAGGAGGGGAGCACTGTTAACTGCAAACCAAATCCAGATACAAGGGGGAGGATCTGAAACCATAGTTTTACTTCATTTTCTGCAATGCTTCCTTAAGATACATCTCCTGTCTCTTGCACATGTTTTGAAGTTCTGTATGGACTATTTGTCGCATCACTTTTTATTACCTCTCCTGCAGTATCAATCTGTGACAAGATAACACTCTTTAAAGATCATATGAAACCCATAGTCTGCTAATAAGTTAAGGTGCTGCAAGTCTTTTGTTTATGGGACACAACACGTACTGTCTGTTTATTAGACTCAAAATATGATGGTGAGCTATTCCTAAAAATAAGTGACGATCTTTTGTCCAACATTTGTAATACTTCTGGCTTTGCCATCGGTCGGCTACAATTAGATATGGTGCTCAACATGTGCACAAACAGTGAAATGGAAAATGTTGACTGGATGAGAACTGATGGAGTTGGACCAGCTTCTGTGATAAATATACTATCATTGGATACAGGAATAATTTTTTAATGTTTGGACATTTGTTATGTTCAGTTGTTCATGAGAAACCCCGAGTAGTCAAAGACAAGCAAGGCCAAGATGGTAAGTCTGGTGAGAAAGGACGTTTCAGGGCTGCTGTGATTTCAAAATCTAATACTTTATTAAAGGCTAGCTTCTTGAACTCTAACTCAGTTGGTGGTGGAAATAACATTCTTGGTATGACTCAGTATCCATTTCTACTTTTTGGTTGGACATGCTTTCTAATTTATGCACTCTTTGGTAAGTTATTATTAGTTCTATATTCTGCTATGGCACCGTTCAGATGCTATGTAACTTACCACACACATATAGGTGTAGATAGATGCATACAACACACACATGCAAGTACAAGCACCTGACATAGACATTCATACAATCTGGAACTGCATAATCGAAAACATGCATTGTAGTTCTAGAGGAAATACTTGGTATAATTATGCACACACGTCAACACATGTATAGGCATAGATGCATACAATACACACATGCAAGTACAATCACTTGACAGAAACACTCATACACAAGCATAAGTTCTCATATGAGAAATGTTACATACATTTGCATCTACCTGTCTCAAGTATGCTCCATTGAATTTACATCAACATACCTACTTTCGTGGTTTGCTTTTTAAGTTCCTTTTCTTTAACCAACTCACTTTCTCTCTCTCCTCCTCTTCCTCCATAAATTTAAGCATTTCATTTCAGAGTGATTGAAGAATTCCTTCCGAGTCATATTTTTCATTTACTCAAGTGCAGAGTGGTAATATGCCAATTGCATAAAACCCATGTTCAGGGTACATTGTAAAATAAGAGTTGCTGTTCTAGTATCCATGTCTTAGATCATCACTAAGCTGCTTAGAAGTTTTAGGCACTCGATACTCGAGAGCTGCTAAGACAAAAGCACTGAGAGCTTCTTCATATTACACTATCTGAAGATCTCAAAATAAAAAATGTAAAAATGGCCAGCCTCGGTGCACGAAGCTCTGTCCTATGCGGGTTCAGGGAAGGGGCGAGCCACAAATATGAAGATCTTAGGGGTGTCAATTATAAAGTGACTGCACACAAATAAGATGCAAAAGGCATTTGAGTGCATGATCTGCTGAAGATAAAAAACTACAAATAAAAATAACCAATTGCAAAATTATACTAGAATAGAAGTGTTTGTTATGCGTCAAGTGCCAGCCAGCAAGTAAAACCCATGGCAAACCTCAAGCATGATTGATTTTTGATATTTCCTCGTGCTAGGGTGTTCAGCGTAAGTGATGCATTGCATCGGATCCTAAATGCACTAGAAAATGGACAAGGGCTGTTGAGGCATTCCCCAAGAGCTGACGCATTGCTTCCGAGGGAACGCTTTAGCAACCACTTGGGGAATGTCGGATGCAATGAAAAATAAGCAAGGCTTTTAGAGCGTTTCCTTGGTAGCAACGCACTTCATCAGAACTCAGGTGCGGTGGAAAGTATGCATGGGTTCTGGGAAGATATGGAGGGAGTCATACAAGTCATTCTCAACATAGAGGGGATATTTATAGGAGCCGATTTAATGGTCATGTTGGAAAAGAAAAAGAGGAATGTGATAGGTTACATGGAGGGCATAGTATTGGAGAAAGAAATGAGATGGGGGAACCTATACTCGTTTTTGCCTTAGCATATCTAGCTATAACAAATACATACTTTAAGAAGAGGGATGAACACTTACTAACCTTTAAAAGTGAACCATATGAAAGCCAAATAGACTTTTTTTTACTTAGGAATACCAGAAGATCAATGATAAGGATTGTAAGGTGATATCCAATGAGAGTCTATCCTTACGACATAATTAATGGTTATGAACATCTACATTAAAGTATGGAAGAAAGGAAATGAACATAATAGATGCCAAAAACTAAGTGGTGGAATTTAAAAGGAGAGAAGATAGCATCGTTTACAAACAAATGGATAGTAGAAGGAAGTTGGAACAATGAAACTGAAGAAAGCGCCATGCGAACTAAGGTTTAGACCATGTCCATTAAGAAAGTGCAAAAGATGTCCTAGAAGTATCCAAAGGTAAAAGGCAACCGACAAAGGAAACTTGGTGGTGGAGTGAAAAAGTGTAAAAAGCTATTAAAAAGAATTGGGCATGTTTTAAAGCATTGCAGAGGACTAAAAATAACGAAAACTTTGGCAATATTAGAATGCTAAAAGGATTGTTACGAGCATAGTGAGAATAAACTCAAGGCATATGATGATCTCTGTAATAGATTAGGATCAAGAGAAGGTGAGAAAGATGCATTTAAACTTGCAAAAGTGAGAGAAAAGAAGAGTAAGGACTTAGACCACATTGAGTGTATTGGAAGTGATGACTAAAGGGTACTAGTAAAAGATTACTAGATCAAATAAAGATGGGAAAATTAATTTAAAAAATTGCTAATTGACAATTACCTTGAGAATACAGGGAGTGAAAGTACCGTAAACCTAAATTACGATGGACATTATAGCTATGACTGTAGGATCAGAATACCTGAAGTGAAAGAGGCCTTGAACAAGATAAAATAAGGAAAGGCCTTGGGGCTCGATGGCATACCAATAGAAGTTTGGAAGTATATGGGATATACTAGAGTAGTTTGGTTGACAAAGTTTTTTAACAATGTTGTAAAATTGAAGAAGATGCTGCATGAATGGAGGAAGAGTTCTATTCTACTAATTTATAAGAATAAAGGAGACATACAGAGTTGCAGTAATTATCGGAGCACCAAACTTATGAGCCATACCATTAAATTTTTTGAAAGAGTGATGGAGAAGAGGCTACGACATGAGACGAGTATGTCAGAGAACCAATTTGGTTTCACGCTTTTAAGTCTAACATGGAAGCTATTTTCCTGCTTAGACAATTGATGGAGAAATATAGGGAGATAAGGAAAGACCTTTATGTGGTCTTTGTTGATTTAGAAAAAGCTTATGATAGGTCCCCATGGTGTGTGTTGGGCGAGAAAGGAGTTTCACAAGGATATATAAACATAATTAAGGCTATGTACAAGGGAGCGGTAACAAATGTTAAGACTACTAGCTGAGAGACTAGCAATTTTCTTATCACTATAGGATTGCACCAAAGATTAGCATTAAGCACGTACCTTTTCGTGTTGGTTATGGACGAGTTAACATAACATTTGCAAGAGGAGATTCCATGGTGCATGTTATTTGTAGATAGTATAGTTTTGATTGATAAGACAAGAGAGGGTGTAAACACAAAGCTAGAGTTATGGGGAGATGCATTAGAATCTAAAGGATTTAAAATTAGCAGAACTAAGAAAAAGCATATGGAATGCAATTTTAGCAAGGAAATGAGTGGGAGTGGAGCACCAATAAAGATTGATAGCCAAGAAGTCCCCCTAAAAGAACAGTTCCGATACTTGGGATTGATAATTCATGAAAGCGGAGAGATTGAGAGGAAGGTTACATAGAGAATCTAAGTATGTTGGAACAAATGGAGATACGCCTCTAGATTTTTGTGTGATTGGAGGGTGCCACTCAAATTGAAAGGAAAATTATATAGGATAGCTATAAGGCCGATCATGCTCTATGGATTAGAGTGTTAGGAAGTTAAGGAACAACATATACATAGGATGAATGTGGCTGAAATGCGGGATGTTAAGATGGATGAGCGGTAAGACAAGAAAGATAGAATTAGAAATGAAAACATTAGAGGAAACTAAGGAGTAGCACCAGTAGGTAACAATATAAGGGAGACCAAACTTAGATGGTTTGAACATGTCCAATGGAGACCGAAAAGGCATTAGTTAGAAGGAAGGCCCAAAAGAACGTAGATAGAGATGGTGAGAAAAGATTTAAAAAGCTTTGGGACTAAATGAAACCATGACACTTTGAGGGGAATGGAGGAACAAGATTCGTGTGATCAACCCGTAATCGGGATAAGGTCTTGATGATGATGATGATGAGATGTGTTTTGTTTTATACCCAACTTTTTCTTTCCTTGTTGGGCTTCCATCTTATAACTGTTCTACATGAGATCGATTTCATGTCTACCACTCCATGCTTGATGCAGGTGAAATAAAACCATTAGTCTTAGCAGTATCGCCTGAGGATAAAATTAGAGAAAATAATTCCTTACAAGCATCTTACTTCAAGAAAAAAACCTGCAAGAAATATCGGTGATAATGCAAAAGGAAAATAAGAGCAAAATTATGAAGGCAAAGAGAAAAGGAACAAGTAACTCTGGACTTTGTACTACCTCCCTGCCTGATGATGTTCTTTGCCAAGATGTATTGATGGACTCTTCCTGTCAAGAGCCTGTCTGGCGAACTTCCTCAGCCACTCTCCTGTATTTAAGGTTTCACTAAGTTCCAGCATTTGAGATTCTCAGATCAGCTGAAAACTGTTGTCAGGTTGAAAGCATATCTATTATCTAGTCATGGAAATATTGAGAATTTCAACATCTTGGGGTTTGTAAAAAGATACAGTGGTTACATTCCTTATAAAATTTTCTTTAATCAGGTGTGTGCTACGATTGGAAACTTTTCACTAAAGTAAAAAGTCACTAAACTGAACAACTGTTTGCAGTTTGACAATTTCTCTGCTTGTGAGATGAAATCAATTCTTCTCATATAATTACTACATGATGCTTGTTCCTCTCTGATCCTTTGGAGCCGAAAAACATATTTGGAATGTTGATGAAATATGTACTTCCTTTCATGCTTCAATCATGTTCAAAATATGTACACTTGGGATCAATTATTTATGTATTCAGTATTTTTCATTTAAGTCTGAACATGCGCTCTATGAAGTTTCTCTAGCATAGGAGTCATGATAAATAGTTTGAACATTTTATATCAGGAATGAATGGTCTCAGTTCAGATATGAATGATCTTACAGAGTATGTAGATGAGCTGTCGTTGAGTGAACTCCTCCATGGCACTTATAAATCTCCTAAATGTCAAGACAAAGGCAAGAAACACTCCAATATGAATGAAGATATGATTCACTCAATTAGAAAGGCCTGCTCATTCTGTCACTTCGTGGTATTGTGGAATCCAGAAATGTTGTTAATTTAAATAGCAGTTGCAACAGAATAATGAATGCACATTCATTGGGACCCAGCTCATGCGTCACCATTGGCACTAACTATGACAATGGGGAAAACTCTTTGGCGGATTTAGCATCATCAAGCAAGGCAAACTTAAAAGGGGATTGCTTTTCTCCTGACCACAATACTGCTAATGAAGTTGGTATTCATGGACTTCGCTTGGTTTTGAACCTTTCAAAATCAAGGCTGTGGTAGCGACCTTGGTGCTTTTGGGACCCTGAACAATTTTATTTTGTATAAAACTAAAGACATTCTGGAACAGTTAGCACTTCCTCCAGCTAAAGATTTGGATGCTCTTCTACTGAATACACCCATGCCACTGGTGCCCTTTGAAATGACAGATTGGTACCCTGGAACACAAACATGTCGTAAAGCTAGCTTGCCTTCATTTCCTTGGTCATCATCTAATAGTGGGCCTTGTAAGCCTGGTATTGATTGTGGCAAGGTGTATACACATAGGGGTACAATTCAAGATAAATGGTTTACAATAGGGAGCAATGCCAGTTTCATGGGTAATGTTGTGAGCTCTTTTTCTGATTTGAACTTCATCACACATGATTCTAGTGGAGTTGCTTCAGCACAGCTGAACATTAATGGTACCTCTGGAACTAAAACTGCATGACCACCATGTTATGAGGAGGTTGGTTGCTCATATACTGTGGCACTCCAGCATCCCGTGTTTCAGATAAGTTTATTTCAAAGAAGGGGTCTGGTTTTATAAGTTTGCCAGAGAGATGTGTGGATTGTTCAGATGGATATCATGAACTTGAGCATAAAGAGCATCTCTTTCTCAGAAAGCTAGAAGCTGAAGGTGGTCTGGAATATCAAGGAAACGAAGCATCTTTCGTGGGTTCATTGACAAATAATTTTCTGCTTCAGGAAAGTGAGCACACACACTCTGAGAAGAACTAGTGTCAAAGAAGACCAGGTGGTTATAGTGATGGAAATATGGTTGGTAGGCACTGTCAGCACTTACAGCAAAAACCTCCAACAGCAAATACCAGCTAAGGTAACTTGCCTCTCCATTGCTTGCCATGTGTTTGATGTAAGCCAAATATCTTTATGAATAATTAGCATGCTCATTGATGCTTGTCAAATATTTTTAACATCATTCTATAATATATATTGACAATATGTTACTTTCTTCTATGTTGATCTGTTATATCCCTCAAGGAAATGTGATTATTGTTGGCAAGCGTTGGATTCATTATCTTCCTGCAGAAATAGGATATACAGATAATCTCACACAAAATTTGTTAGACGGTAATAAATACAGAGTTGCCAACTGCTGTTCAGCTTATGGCTCTGCAGTATATAGCCATATTTGTTGTTTTTCTTTGGTGATAAACAAGTATTGCTGAAGATACCTGGATGTGTATTTCTAGTTTCCTGGTAGCTCATTTGCACAGAAGCATTCAGATCTTTAATGTATGCATAATGGAGGTTAAAGAAGGAATATTGCATTTCAGGGGCACTTGTAATGCAGATCCTAATACAATTGTAGATAGCTACTAATTATGCCCCGGATACTGATTAGCATCATCAGGAAGGCAAACTCACTAATTATCACCAAAAACATGATCACATTTGATTGGAGCAATGTAATATGAGCTCTCCCAGTTGTACAATTTCTACTATTTATGGAAGGAAACATGACTTGTTGATTATCATCTTTTAAGTTGTATATATTAAACAAAGGGGCGTGAATATTATCTCCTCATTACACATTAACCTGGACAGAAGTAAAGGAAGTAAAGAAGAAATTTAACCGACCAACAGTGTCTATTTACTCAGAGGGCCAGAACATTTGATTGGAGGATCTGTAAGCCCAGACAACTATTGAAGCTAATCAATGGGTAAGAGTTGAAGTCTACTTGAAACTTGACACAATACATGAGTGACTTTCTTTTAGCAAATCATGTAATGCATGTGTCAAAATAAGCTTGCCCCTGTGTGAACCAGGACAAGATAAAGAAATCCTCCTGATGGTACTGATTGTCCGTAACTCTGTGTCAATAGAATCCTTACTTGCTGTCCCTTGATCCTGTTCCTGTTAGAGATGGCGTATATATGAATTATCACCACCATCATCAAAGTGTTGTCCCAGTTAGGGGTTGGCTACACAAATGTTGTTCCTCCATTCTCCTCTATTAATTATAAAGGCCTCATTTAGTCCAAAAGTCTTTAAAATCTTTTCTCACAACATCTATCAATGTCCTTTTGAGCCTTCCCCTTCCCCTTGTAGTCTTGTGTAGCCTTCAAGTTGGATCGACTTGCTCCTTCTAACTAGTGTCGTTCCCGGTCTCCTTTGGACATGTCCAAACCATCCAAGTCTGCCCTCTCTCATCTTGTTAATTATTGGTACTACTTCTAAGTTTCTTCTAATATTTTCATTTCTAATTCTATCCTTTCTTGTCTTACCACTCATTCATCTTAACATTTTCATTTTGGTACCTATGTATATGCGGTTCCTTAATTTCCCAACACTTTGATCCATAGATCATGGCTGGCCTTACAGCCATCCTATTGAATTTTCCTTTTAATTGGAGTGGCACCCGCCGATCTCACAAAACTCAAGAGGCACATCTCCATTTGTTCCAACCTACTTGGATTCTTTAGGTAACAGTCCTCACAATCTCTCCGCTCTCGTGAATTATTTATCTCAAATATCGAAAGTGGTCTTTTTGGGTACTTGTTATCAATCTTTATTGGTGCTTCCCTCTCACTCATCTCCTTGCTATAATTGTCATCCATATACTCTATTCTAATTTGGCTAACTTTAAATCCTTTAGACTCTATAGCATTTCCCCACAACTCTATCTTTGCGTTTATGCCTCCCTTGTCTTATAAATCAAAATAATGTCATTTGCAAATATCATATACCATGGAATCTCCTCGTGTTGGTGTTTCGTTAACTCATCCATAACTAACATGAAGACGTTCTCACTACCGATCCTTGGTGCAATTCTTTGGTGATGGGAAAATCATTGGTTTCTTCGCTAGTGGTCTTAACATTTATTACCGTTCCCTCATAGATAGCCTTAATTATGTCAATGTATCTCCATGAAATGCCTTTCTTGCTCAACGCCTATCTTATTAACTCTATAGGGACCCTATCATAAGCTTTTTCTAAGTCAATAAAGGCTATGTGGAGGTCTTTCCTTTTCTCCCTATATTTCTCCATCAATTGTCTAAGGAGGAAAATAGCTTCCATGGTAGACCTCCCAGGCATGAGACCAAACTGATTTTCTAATACACACATTGCATGTCGTATCCCCTTCTCAATTACTCTATCCCAAAGTTTCATGATATGGCTCATAAGTTTGATCCCATGATAGCTAGTGCAATTCTATACAGCTCCTTTATTCTTATAAATTGGTATGATAGAGCTTTTCCTCCATTCCTCTTGCATTTCTTTGATTCTACAATCTTATTAAACTACTTTGCTAGTCAAACCACTCCATTATCTCCCATATACTTCCAAACCTCTATTGGTATACCATTGCACCCCTAGGCCTTTCTTAATTTTATCTTTTTCAAGGCCTCTTTCACTTCAAGTAACCTGATCCTACGGTCATATCTATATAGTTCAATGTTATTTGGTTTTACTATTCTTTCAATCTCTACATTCTTAGTACAATTTTCATTTAGCAATTTTTTAAAGTAATTTTCCCACCTTTGATTGATCTCATTATCATTGATGATTACCTTTTGGGCATCACTTTTAATGCATTTAATGTTGTCTAAGTCCTTACTCTTCCATTATCTTATTTTTGCAAATTGGAACACATCTTTCTCACCTTCTCTTGACCTTAATCTATTATAGAGATCATCACACGCCTTAAGTTTAGCTTTAGTCACTATTCTCTTAGTAACCTTTTTAGCATTCTTCTATTGGTCAAAGTCTTCCTTACTTCTAGTCCTCTACCATGCTTTAAAACACACCGTTTCTCTTTAATAACTTTTGCACTTCTCACTCCACCCTCCAAGTTTTCGTTACTGGTTGCCTTTTACCTTTAAATACTCTTAGAACATCATTTGCCACTTTCTTAATGGACTTGTCCATATTGGTCGACATGGTATTTACTTCTGTTTCATTGTTTCACTTTCTTTTTAACATCAACTTTTTTGTGAATGATGTTATCTTCTATCCTTTTAGGCTTCACCACTTAGTTTTTGGCCATCTATTAAGTTTATTTCCTTTCTTCCATCTCTTAATGTAAATATTCATAACCATAAAACTATGTTGTGTGGTTAAACTCTCACTAGGTATCACCTTACAATCCTTACACATTGATCTCTCAGTATTCTTAAGTAGAAAAAAGTCTATTTGGCTTTTGTGTGATTCACTTTTAAAGGTTAGCAAGTGTCCATCTCTCTTGTTAAAGTATGTGTTTACTAAAGCAAAGTTATATGTCAAAGAAAAATCGAGGATAACTTCCCCCATCTAATATCTTTCTCCAATACTCATGCTCCATGTACCCCATCATGTCATTCCTTTTCTTTTTCGACATGACCATTTAAGTTTGCTCATATAAAAATCTCTGTTGCGTTGGAAATTTCTTGCATTACTCCTTCCATATTTTTCTGGAATCGTCTCTTAATTTTATCTTCTAACCCTACTTATGGGGTATATGCACTTATAATATTTATGATCCTCTTTCCTGAAGCAAGTTTTATTAGTAAAATTATATTACTGGTTTTTCTAGCTATACAACTTTATTGACCACTTTCCTATATCGTTGTCATCGTCATGAAGACCTTATCTCGATTAGGGGTTGGTCACATGATTCTTGTTCCTCCATTCCCCTCTGCTAAGTATCATGGCTTCAGTTAGTGCCAAAGTTTTTAAATATTTTCCCACCACTTTTATGCGTGTTCTTTTGGGCCTTCCCCCTACACTTTTATAACCTTTTACTTGGATAGCCTCACTCTTAACCAATGTTCTTTTTTGTCTCCGTTGGACATGTCCAAACCATCTAAGCCTAATCTGCCTCATCTTGTTACCTATTGGTGCTACTCCTAAGTTTCCTCCAATGTTTTCATTTCTAATTCTATCCTTTTTTGTCTTGTCACCCATCAATCTCAACATCCGCATTTCGCCGACGGTCATCCTATGTACACGTTATTCCTTAACTGCCAAACACTATGATCCATAAAGCATGGTCGGCTTTACATCCATCCTATAGAATTTTCCTTTCAGTTTGAGTGGCACCCTCCAATCACACAAAACTCTAGAGGTGTATCTCCATTTGTTCCAACCCGCTTGAATTCACTATGTAACCTCCCTCTCAATCTCTCTCCTGTTATGAATTTATCAATCCCAAGTGTCAGCAGTGTTCTTTTAGGAGGACTTCTTGGTTAGCAATCTTTACTGGTACTTCACTCCCACTCTTCTTTCTAAAATTGCATTCCATGTACTCTCAGTTCGACTAATTTTAAACCCTTTAGATTATAATATATCTTTCCATAACTTTAGCTTTGTATTTATGCTCTCCCTTGTCTTATCAATCAAAACTATATTATCTACAAATAACATGCATCATAAAATCTCCTTGAATAGATGTTTTATTAACTCATCTATAACCAACATGAAAAGGTATGGTCTCAATGTTGATCCTTAGTGCAATCCTATGGTGATAGGAAAATCACCGTTCTCTCTGTTAGTGGTCCTAAAGTTTGTTACCACTCCCTCATATATATCCTTTATTATGTCCATATACTCCTGTGGAACTCCTTTCTCGCCCAACACTGTTTTTTCTTAGTCAATAAAGACCATGTGGAGGTCCTTCCTCATCTCCCCATATTTCTTTATCAATTGCCTAAGCAGGAAAATAACTTCCATGGTAGACCTTGCAGGAATGAAACCAAACGGGTTCTACTGGTTCTGTGATACACTTGTATCATGCTGTAGCCTATTCTCAATCACTCTTTCAAAAAGTTTCATGATATGGCTTATAACTTTGATCCCCCGATAATTAGTGCAACTCTGTATGTCTCCTTTATTCTTATAAATTGGTACAATAGATCTCTTCCTCCATTCAACCTGCATTTTTATTTTATTTTACAATCTTATTATACAACTTTGTCAACCAAACTACTCCAGTATCTCCCATATAGTTTCAAACCTCTATTGGTGACCATCGAGACCCAAGGCCTTTCCTAATTTCATCTTTTTCTAGGCCTCTTTCACTTTAAGTATTCTAATCCTATGGTTGTATCTATAATGTCTATTATTATTTGGGTTTATAATATTTTCAATCCCTATTTTCTTAAGGTAATTGTTATTTAGCAATTTTTGAAAGTAACTTTCTCACCTTTGTTTGATCTAGTCATCTTTGACTAGTACCCTTTGGTCATCACTTATAATATACTTAATGTAGTCTAAGTCCTTATTCTTCTTTTATTTTACTTTTGTGAGATTAAACACATCTTTTTCACCTTCTTTTGATCCTAATCTATTATAGCGATCATTATGTGCCTTGAGTTTAGCCTTACTACTTGTAGCAACCTTTTTAGCATTCTTATAATGCTCAACGTTTTCATTATTTTTAGTCCTCTGCCATGCTTTAAAACACACCTGTTTCTCTTTAATACTTTTTTTGCACTTTTTCTCTCCACCACTAATTTTCCTTTACTTGTTGCCTTTTAACTTTAGATATTCCGATGGCATCTTTTGCTAATTTCTTAATAAACTAGGCCATATTAGTCCACGTGTTGTTCTGTTTCATTGTTCCAGCGTTCTCTACCATCAACTTGTTTGTAAGTGATGCTATCTTCTCTCCCTTTAAGTTTCACCACTTAGTTTTTGGTCCATATATTAAGTTCATTTCCTTTCCTCCATATTTTGATTTAGATATCCATAATGATTAAAACATATGTTGTGAGGTTAGATTCTCACCGGGCATTACTTTACAATCTTTACACATTGATCTTTTGATTTCTTAACTAGAAAAACGTCTATTTGGCTTTTATATGGTCTACTTTTAAAGGTTAACAAGCATTCATCCCCTTTCTTAAATTATGTGTTTCCTATAGTTAGGTTATATGCTAAAGAAAAATTGAGTATAGCTTCTCCTATCTCATTTCTTTCTCCAATACCATACCCTCCAGTACTCTATCATATCCTTGCTTTTCTTGTCCTGCATGACTATTAAAGTTTTCCTAAAACTGTTTCTTGATTCTATCTTCTAACCCTATTTGTGATACGTATGTACTTATAACATTTATGATCTTCTCTCCTAGAACATACTTTAGCAGTATAATTCTATCACTAGTTATGTTAACGTCTACAACTTTATCCTTTAATTTTTTATCCACCACTATCCTTATGCCATTTATATTATTATCCTTTCCTCCGTACCCAAACTTATATCCATCGATTTCTCTAGTTGTAGTCTTTTCCACTAGATTTCTTGGATATAAGCGATATTGACTCCCTTGCGTTTTGTTGTGTCTACTGACTTCAGACTCTTACATGTCAGCCTATATTTCTTGTGGCTATATAAATCTTATTCTCCTAAACTAGCCTATTTACTGCTCACTTACTGAACGACATAGGAACCCATGCATATTTTTCATTGCACTTGAGTTCTAATGTAGCGGGTCGCTATCGAGGGAACGCTCTAGCTGCTCTTGCCTATTTTCCACTACATCCTGGATCCAATGTATAGATTGCTTCCAGAGGAATGCCCTAGCAGCCCTTGTCCACTTTTTACTACATCCGAGATCCAATGCAGCACGTCGCTTATGGGGAATAATGCCCTAACTTGACTGAATGTCAAAAATGGATCTACGCATGGGGTTTGCCATAGGTTTTACTTGCTGGTTGGCACTTGCCATGGGATTGTCTTTTCCTGTATACCAGAGCTTATACCAATCAATTTCTCTAATTTAGCCTCTTTCCACTTGTTCTTGGACACAAGTTATGTTGACTTTCATATGTTTCATCGTATCGAATAACTTCATACCATTACTTATCAAAGTGCCTATATTCTATGTGGTGATACTAATCTTATTTTTCTGAGTTAGGTTCTTTATCTGCGTACGTCTAGAATGACGCAGAAACCCTTACCTACTTTCTATTGCATCCGAAATCCGATGTAGCGCGTAACTTAAGAGAGAAGCCCTATTTTCCACTGCATTCAGGATCCGATGTAGCATGTCGCTTATGGGAGAACGCCCTCACAGCCCTTGCCCCCTTAGCATTATATCAGGGCTAAGATGGTGAGTAAATAAATGCTGTAACGAAAAGGTATAAAAAATTCTCCAAAAATGTTTTGCTTCCCTTCTAGCTGAAAGCCTGTGCAGAACCAACTTGCATGAGCCGCATGTGCTTTTCTTTTATTTTGTGTCCCTTGTGATCTCTATCCTAGAGTATTTGTGCTGTTCTGTATATGAGACATTTAGAAGTTGAAAGCATATTAGAGGTTTCTCTTTCATCATTCACTTTGGAAATGGTTATTTTATGGAGATCATATGTTTCTTTTCTTTCCATGTTATTGCTGACCTTGGGATCAATTGTGTCTTATGTCATGATATCTGGACATTCTCTGAGGATATTGTTGCTGCTCAAATACTTTGTGAGATTGCTGGTGAATCGGATGTCATGGGGAATCAAGACAGAAACAGGAAATGCTTAGACTGCCAGAGAAACCTTCCCAGAATGGCATGAAAGCACGCAATTTGAGACCAATGGTAGGGAAAACAGAGGGTTTATCTATTCTACGGAAGTCAGTAACAAAGCGTAGGCATCCTGTCAAAAGCATAGGACTAATACCATCTCAGAAATGCAGGTCTTTTACAACTGTTGACAGAAGGAATCATGCGAAATGGTCTCCTCGTGGAGCAAGTAGAACCCATGGCAGTTCAGTATGCAATCTTGTTCCAGGATTTAAGCAGCCAATTGCTGCCCCTATCAAAGCATTACATCAGATGGTATCCACAACACTGGGAGAGTATTGAAAGTGTGCATAAGCAATGCAGAGCAGCTGTCACTATCCATGTGAAAGATTGGAATAGAGAGGAGCAGAAGAGAATAATGGTACATTCACAGTTGCTAATATTGATACCAGGACTTACCAATTTTAGGCAAAAGGATGGATACTACTGAGAATACGAGGGCGTTTGGACGGAAGCAAAAGAGAGCTCGGTCTCCACAGTTGGCAGGGTCACAAGCAATTGTATTCTTTTGCAGTGATTGGGCCGGTGAATATTCTAAACGTGAAGATTAGAGAATGGGGGTATCAAAAGGGGGTTAGCTGTGAACAAGAGTGAGACCAACAGAAGACTGGTCAGTATACATCTCTCTCCCAGTATTATATGATAGTGAGATGAGTACTGCAGCAGTATATATTCGACCTGCAAAAACTACAAGTGGCGTCCTGTTTTGGGTGATATATAGCATTAGTCTTGTGGGCGTATATTTGATGCATTGTAAATCGGAATCTCATTCATTGGACAATCCTAGCGGCTGGTTTCCTGGGTTTATGTCAACAGTTTGGATCCATTTTACAGAACTGTGCGTATGAGAAAGTATGGACCATGACCTATCTAAGACAGGCTGGAAGACGAATGGTTTGTATCGCTGCAAACTGAGGTCACTTGTACCCTTAGCCGTTTGAAGATAAGCAGATGGTATCCATTTTCCTTTTTTGCCAGAAGCTCTGTATCACAACCAAGAGGAGCCCATGTTGGAGACACATTCCAGAACATTCTGGAGATACAATTCCTACAACAAGTATCGCAGAATTGATACAGCCAACGGGTTTGTGAAAATTTGGATTCTACGTTCACGCGTTAATCATGGTGCTAAAATTCTGACTCTATATACAAAGAGAAGTTTAAAATTAGAGGAATAACACTGTAAGGCCCTCATGGTAATTTGCTGTGTGGCGCCACCTGTAAAGTTGTAATCTCAATCACTGGTTAGCAAAAAGACTCAAAAGAAAAGGCGAGCAATTGTTAATTGATTGATTTGGATGTGCGGTCCTATAGCTTAGAACTTTAACAGCTAGTTTGATTGTTACTTTTTGGTTTTGTTTGTTCTCTTTTATAGGTCATCTCTCCTAGTTATGAGGTGTTATAATTTTTTTTCTTTTTCCCGTGCTTGTTTCAAGTTATTGAATGACAGGTCTAAAATTCATTTCTTCTCGGATGGCTAGGTCCAGTGGATATGAAAGAGGCAAACAGAGATCCAGACGTCAAGCCTGTACACAAAACAGTTGCATTCTTAGTTCGCAATTTTGTTGGCAAAATCAGTACGGACTTGTATGTATTGGGGTCTGTATGTATCAAAGTCCCAAAACGAACCTGGAATTGGGAAGAAGACCTCGAAAATTGAAACGGAGCTATGGTTTTGTCCTACTCTCAGGAATTTTCATTGGTCTGTATTTCATGATAAATTATGGACATTATAAAAGAAAATTAGTGGCAGTCTATATCATAGGGTGCAGACTTTGGTTATAAAGACCCCAGTACTTAAACTTGCATTGCACGCTGCTTGACTTTCAGAAGGTGCAGTATTTCCCACTAGCACAATAAGTCAGTTTACAAATGTCGTACATTCATCTTATTCTGCATACTGACCATTGCTTTCACCTCGAGGGGAAAGGGGAAAGTATTGCATTCCATGATCTTGGTACTTCATGATGTTCATACTTGCGTGTGTCTTTTTTCCTTTTGTCCAACATGAAGGAAGATATATCACAATTATTGTAAAATATACAGAGGTATGCTATGATAGGACGTGACCAAATGCTGAGATGCTTTGAGATAGCTCACTTTATGCGAAGGACCTTAACTTTAGTTAATCTCTAACCAGTTCATCTGATCTCACCAACTTTTGGATATCTTGTCCATAAAAGGCCAACAACATCTCACGCAGTTGGTTGCAGACAACTCATCATCTGGAACACTTAGTCATTTGAGTTGTAGGCCATCAACAGTAGATTGAAGTTAAAGAAAAATGTAATTTATGCTGAACAAGACATATAAATCAAGGGTTGGATCCCTATCTTATTATCGTCAAATAGTCAAGGATGGGAGAGACTAGAATCAGCTACTGGACTAATTCATACCTATCACCCTAACTAAACCGTGGCACACACGGGCTTAGAAAGTGGTAGGAAAGAGAGTAACAACCTAGTGGGTTTTCAGAGGGCATTAATTTTCCAAAGAATTACTAGTCCTGATCCAAATAAAGTCAAGCAGCAAAGCACTAGGGGGTACTATTCTTTTCTTCTCGCAGACTAGTGTTTTCATCTATTGAGCCACCAAAATAACCTCCCTAGAAGGAAGTATTAATATTAGGTGAGCAACAACCTTCTTTTATTCGTGTCGTGGGCAAAGAAACTTGCTAGGTTTGTATCATGCACACGTTAACATATACAGACTTTCCTGTTAATAGAGCGGTTGGTGGCTAATATTTGTCAAATGAAGAACCATTTTTCAAAGCAAGTTTGGTTGGTTTGTTGTCTTAGGCCACAAGTAATTGGTTTGGTTGGAAAGCGATTTTCATCCAAACTGGTCAAATTTATCATCAAATACTCATTCCTCCAGAAAATACCAAAATAAGGTTGACTATTTCACCACCCTTTGTTTGAGCTCTTCTTTTCTTCGTCTTCCCTCCTGGAAGAGGAGAATAATTATATCACTTTCCAGTTTGGCTTACTCCATTCACCCCAAAATAATAATAAGAAAAGTAACATTCATTTTCAACCGTTTGAATATAACAAAATCCCCAATCTCTCCCCATATTGCTACAGTTATCAATGCAATTTAAAACTTTTGAGATATGAACGGAATTCACCAGGATTGAGGGCCGATCGCAAGGCTTATATAATCAGTTTCATTGGATTATACCGGATTATTCGTCATTGATTTAGATCATCACTGATTTAGGTAGAAGTAATCCAGCATAATGCAATGAACAGGATTACATATATAAGCCTTGCCAACTGGACCCTTAGTCATCCAACTGCATCGAACCCAAGGTTTGAGCTTTTATTAGACAAGTATGTTTGAACAAGGTATGTGGGACACCCCTTTAACTAGCTACAAGAGGCAGAAAAGTGGTTTTTGAGTGTGGGTTGTTCGTTTTGGGAGAAAGTGTTAGTGTGCCAACATGCACGTAAAAAGCATAGATGGGGTCCAGACAGTTGAGTAATGATCAAACAATTCATCCTTTCGGTCACACTGTGGATCAATAATACCAGGGTAAGTCGTTTACACGACTTTAACACAATCATTATTTTGAACTCTCCAAGCCGTCAAGTATTTTCTCAAGAGCAGTAATGATTGTCCTGTGGCTGAGATTTTCAGATCTTGTTTTGAATTACACAGGCAGATACCATGTGTTATACCAGGTCGGGTTGGAAATACATCCCGAAAAGAGTAACAAAAGGGTGTAATCCTACTCCAACTTCGAGTTCCCGTGTGAACGGGTCTCTTCATTTTTGCCCTTTATGATGAGGTAGGAGTCAGTCGTGATAGCATTTAGCATACAAAGATATGGGTTGTCAGATAATCGGATGAACGGGTCTGATAAACCATAAGTAAGCAATAAAGTAGGCCGAGGCAACGTCTATTGAATTAGAAAAGAGAAGTCGCACGTTACCTCGTTGGAAGATGGATGGTGAGAAATGATAGGAAACATAAATGGTTAAAGGTCCAAGTCTAGCTTGATGCGGGGCTTTGCAACCAAATGGGCTTGTAAGGCCCAGGTACGCATGTCAACATTTGGCTGTAGCATGAAGCATGTGGTGAACTAGTATAAGTTTCAACTCTAGCTTGCCTATCAGAAGCTTTAACCATGGGGAGAATGACAGCGACGATTCCAAATCACCTCATGATCACGTGCCACATGCTCGGCCCTTCGTCTTGTAAATTACAATATTCTTTGTCCTTCTCCTCGTGCGGCTGCGATTGTCATGCACAACCAAATGGATATTTGTTGATTTTATGTTTGGGTTAGGGTATTTTGGTCAGTTAAAAAATGTCATTTGACTTTTATGTATGTTGTACAACCTCTCACCTCGACACGCTAGCTTATTATGCATCTACAATGTTCAACTTTTACCAAAAGAGCAGGAGAGAGTATGTCCAACCACTAAAGTTTAAGTTGGATGATCTGTTAGTAATGTCTGTAATGAGAACTCAGAATTTCCAAAGGCTTTTCCTCCTTTGCTGGACCTTCGTGGTCTTTTCCCCTCACCAGTGTCTGAAAATTGGTGGACCACTGTGGACAGGATCAGCTCCTAGCGATCAATTTGCATCATAAAACCACCCATTTCATTTGATGAAGCATAAATATAGCGGGAGGGCACCCACGTCGGGCGTACTTCCAAAGTCACCTTATTATAGTAAGGTACATCCGATACACCGACGCCCATAGTTTATGGTCGATGCACGTAGAAGCTCTTTACCTTAGTATATGGTGTGAGAGGCTCGTTTCTTTTATTGATACGATTTTGAGTACTATTATACTAATAAATGCGCATCTGACTTTGTTGGAAAGCCATTGTTTTCCATGTACGTGAAAGTTTCAGCCGCAAGACGGTCGCTTTTCTTCCAGAGCGTTTCCCGACTTACGTAATGGAACCCCCCAAATAGAAAAGGGCCAAAATTCATGTACAAGGAGAAATAAGTGGGTAGTTGGAATTTCTCAATTTTCTCCTCTCCTAGTTGTCTTCATCCCCCGTCTCCTCTCCTGATAGTTGACTGGAGCCTTCGTTCGATGAGATAGAAAAGAAGAGGTCCCTTTGAGCATCATATATTTGGTTGTATTTCAATAAGATATTCATGATTTAAAATGAGAAAGAGATAGAGAGAGAAGGAATTTTCTTTTCTCTTTTTTTCCCAATTCCTCACTCCTTCGACAATCTCTTTTACTCAAGAAAGCAATCAGTTTAATTCTCTCCCCAATTCTTCTTCCCAGAGAACATTGCGATTTGTGGTGTTGAGTGTCCTTGTTATTTGTTGTTATGGTGGGGGAGGAAAAAAGCTCATGGGGTCATCTTAGTTTCTTTTCCTTCTGGTCACGGCACGCGCAGTGGTTCTGTGAATCAACCTTGTCCTTTTCCATCCTCTCTCTCTTCTGCTTTTTCTCTTGGAGTTTCTCCATTTAGAATTTCAGACTGACCTCTCACTTCCTCCTTTTCTGAAGCTCCACCGCGTAGATGTCTTTTCCGTGAGGTTCCGGGCGCGTAGAATATATGCATAAAATTCGAATCCCCCTTTGCCAACGTCTCTCCTCGTCTGGTGTCCAGAAGCAGGCAAGGCAGAGACAAGCAATCCTTTCTATTACCATTACTTATCTGATCCTTGCATATTCCCAGTAGAAGATAAGTTAACAATCACATGAGGGGTTTCCCGAAGCACGAACGCCGGTGGGGATCGGACACGGTCTCCGGGAAGGTGATATCGGCGGGATCATCACCGGGAAAGGATGCAGCCGGTGAAGAAGAGTTGGTGGAGGTGACACTCGATTTCCAAGACGATGACACCGTGGTTCTCCGAAGCGTCGAGCCTGCCACTGTTGCTGATTTAAATCAAGATCAGAGCCGTGGCAACTCAACGCCCGCTTCAGCATCGAGATCACCGTCGATGAGGAGGAGCTCTTCGCATCGGCTTCGGCAGTTCTCTCAGGAGTTGAAGGCGGAAGCTGTAGCAAGGGCAAAGCAATTCTCACACGAGTTAAAAGCCGAGCTGCGGAGGTTTTCGTGGAGCCATGGTCACTCGTCGCGGACGCTTGGCTCAGCAGCAGCGACGGATGGAGCATTGGCAGCTCGTGCACTACGGCGGCAGCGAGCGCAGCTGGATCGGACACGATCCGGTGCTCAGAAGGCCCTTCGAGGATTGAGATTCATCAGCAGCAACACCTCTAACAGCGTGGATGCCTGGAACGAGATCCAAAAGAACTTCGATAAGCTTGCTGCAGACGGATACCTTGCACGTGCTGATTTCGCACAATGCATAGGTGGCTCTTCTCCTCATTTTCCTATTTTATTTACGCTTATACGCTGCTGTTTTATTCTTCTGATATTTTTCTTGTGTTTTCATCAATCAATAATAACAAAAGGGATGAAGGACTCTAAGGAATTCGCGTTGGAACTGTTTGATGCTTTGAGTCGGAGGCGAAGATTGAAAGTTTCCGAGATAAGTAAGGACGAGCTTTACGAGTTCTGGTCCCAGATTAGTGATCAAAGCTTCGATTCTCGTCTTCAGATCTTCTTTGACATGTAACAAACTTGCCTATATCTTTAATCAAAGGCAGGCTTCTATATATTTACTAATTAAAAGATGATGAGTTTAATTTGTTAATCGAAATGTGCAGGGTCGACAAGAACGAGGACGGAAGAATCACAGAAGCCGAAGTAAAAGAGGCACGCCCTTGGACTCTTGATTGATTGAGCAAATAAAATCACCATTTCCCGTGATTTTTCTTCTTTCTTTTCCTTCTTGAGCCATCCAACTCGCTTGCCTTTGTCCAATATTTTTGTTAGTTTATAGCAATCTCAGTGCCTTATAAGACATTCAAAACAGCCCCTGTCAGATTCCGGCAACTCAGAGCTAGCTACGACTTTCTTTTACTCAAAAAAATTAAAGAAGAAGACGTTGAACGATTTCGTGGCGGCATTTGCTGCTTTGAACAATCTATATTTCTATTCTATATTTTGTAAAATAAAATCCACAAGAGTAGCTGGTTAGATGGGGTTGGGTGAGCCTGAAAAATTACCAAAACCCAACGACTCCAAAATCTGCTTTCTACGTGCATTTTGCCTTTCTTGTAGCAACATGTTGCACCTAAAATGATTGAATTTTGCAACCAAAAACGTTCTAGTTAGACTCAGAGGGTTGATTGCGTGGCACTTGAAACATTCCCACTCTGGTTAGGTAGTTTTGTTCATTCCATCCCCAGCCTCAAATGTCAATTCAAGGTTTAACTACGATCCTACAATTTTACATAGCATCGGGAATGTAATGTACTCTAACCCCAGGTCTCACGAGCATAGCCGTCACCGTCGCCCTACTAATCTTTCCCTTCTGTTCTATGGGCCCGCCTACTACTTAATTGATAACTATTCATGGAAATTCATTACTCATGTAGCAATTGATCTCTAATTTTGTAGATTATCATGTTAAGCGCTTCAGCAAATAGATTGTCAAGATTGAAAGAGCAAGCGGAGGAATACGCGGCTCTGATCATGGAGGAGTTAGATCCAGAAAGGCTTGGCTATATAGAGGTACGCGTATCCCCTCTTAATTTCACTAAATGACGTGTAAGAATTTCCTCCTCTAGACGTCAAACGTTCACATTGATGATTGAATTTTTTCAACAAGTGTCTCCAAATTCAGATAGGACATGGACTTACTGGATTGGATTCTTACAGGCGGGTGCCACTCCTATTTCAGATGCTCATAAAATTTCCTTTTAAAATATGTGCATACCTAATATAGACACTCCTCATAACTGGTTTAGTTATTAATTGTATGTTTTGATGAACATAGATGGTTTAATATGCCCATCACCACCGTAAGAGTAAACATATCCCCCTATAGTCTAAGTCAAATCATAAGTGTAAGAACTTCTTGCCTCACTAGATCTGTGTTGCTTAACTATTTTCTTTCTCAAAACACTATTTGGAGAACCCATCATTTGACCATTAGGATGCATTACTTTGTATGCCATGATTAAGATTTCAATATTATTAGCAAGTCAAACTACCTTCGTGGCTAGTTATATGGCCCCAACAAAAGTTTGGCGGACACCAGTAACTTCAAGAACTAGCGGGATGGTCAAGTTTTGGGCCCACATGAGGTAACCTACGTTTGTCTAAGATATCAAACTCATACACCATCGATTAACGTCTCCCGTGGTTCTAATCTCACTCCAAAGGAGCATCTGATCCACAAGATGGAAGTTTCCAACGAAAACCTTTTGCTAGCCAAACTATAGGGAACGTTTCACCCGAGGATTTCATGCGCAGCTGCCAATTTACCAAAGGAAATTATATCCACAGTCGATTGTTCGGGATAGGCGCTCTCTTTATTTCAACACAAACAGGGTTCTACTTTCGACCATAGTTGTCAATTCCGGGTCCCTGGCTATTTCGTTTTAGCTATTGGAACAAAAAATTTTGGTGTTTTGCCAATTTCTGAATGGAATTTCAGCCAAATTTTCCTATAAAGAAGATAAACGGAATTTTTACTAAAACAGGCCAGAATTTACTGAAAATTTGGCTAGAACAGAAAGCGCCCTTCGTCATCCTGTTTTTCTTGCTGAAGAGGAAATTTTAACATTCTAGCTAGAATGGAATGGAACTAATCAGTATGCTTTCCACGTCAAAACAAGACTACCGTTTGCTAAAGGACGTGCCCGCCCTGTATCCCTAGATTTGGCCGTCAAACTATATGATGATCTAGCATTTTAAGCTTGCATAAAAGTGTATAACCATTTCTTTCCTTTGGGCTGAAGTAAATATTCTAAGCTAGAATTATCCAATTCGCCAGTTGAGAGTTGCATCATTGATTTACTGACTACATCCTTAGGAATTAGCCACGACAAGCCGTTAGTTCGTCTTGTATGTAAAGGGCAGGAGAAAAAATCAAAGACAAAGTTGACGCGGTGGACAATGGATGAAAGTATGTTGCTGTGTCTGATTTTGGTCTTCTTGTTCTTGGCAGCTGTGGCAGTTGGAGACCCTACTGCTGCAAAAAGACACGTACTTGAACTACAGCCAAGCACTGAGCTACACAAGCCAGGCATTGAGCCAAAATCTTCAAGGACTGAGGAAGAAAAGCCGGATTCGGAAGGCGAGCTCGAGAGTTATCTACTACCTAGAGGAGAACTGGAAGAAGCTGTGGGTGTTGGCGCTGTGGATAGCGATCATGATTGGTCTTTTCTTTTGGAAGTTTTTCCAGTATAAGAACAGGGCGGCATATAAGATCATGGGCTATTGCCTGCTGACGGCCAAGGGAGCAGCTGAAACACTCAAATTCAACATGGCACTAGTCCTCCTCCCAGTCAGCCGCAACACCATCACTTGGCTCCGTTCTACCAAGCTCGGTCTCCTCATCCCCTTCGATGATAACATCAATTTCCATAAGGTACGGAAACAATCCGCATAATCTGCTCTTGCAGCTTTCTTGAACGCCTTCTCATATGACCAATTCGACCACCTCTACGTGCTCCTGTACCAACGTAACCAATCTTTTATGAGTCTCATTCATCCATATGACCTTTTCTTCTTGATTAAACACCACAATCTTGAACCACCACTAGGCTGTCAACTTTTCATACACTAACGAAGGATTGTTATCTATCAACAAGATCTCCAAATAGCATCGTCATGCTGGCCCACAAAATGACGGGACCAAATCATCAAAATATTTACAACACTCGTCAGAGATGTTGTTGTCAATGCAAAGACGTGCTGCTATGCCATTGAGTGGTCAAAGTTCAAACCCTTCATCCTATGAGTTTCGTTGTGGATTGGTACCCAAAATGTGTTGTAGGTTATGCCAAAATCGATTGTCATCTAACTGTGAATGGTTTCGGACTTCGTTTATAAAACAGACAATCGCGGGTGCCATCGTGGTTGGGGTCCTTCTACATGCTGGAAACCACCTTGCTTGCGACTTCCCGCGGCTGATCGCGTCCTCCGACAATGATTACAGGCAGCTAGTGAAGGCCGACTTTGGGGACAAGAAGCCTACATATCTGGACTTGGTCCGCGGACCGGAAGGCGTGACCGGAATCCTGATGGTGGTCTGCATGGCAGTCGCCTTCACCCTGGCCACCCACTGGTTTCGGCGGAGCCTCGTGAAGCTCCCTAAGCCGTTTGACAGGCTTACTGGCTTCAACGCCTTCTGGTACTCCCACCATCTCTTCGTTGCTGTCTATGTCTTGCTCGTCGTCCATGGTGTATTTCTCTACCTAGTGCACAAATGGTACCTCAAGACGGTAATTCTATATAACCCTCTTCTACTCTCACCTATTTAATGTTTGATTTACTTGATTATATATACTTAATGGAATTCTCAAAGTCCTGGGTTCTTCCGTCGGCATTTTGTTTTGTAGATTCTTAGTCAGTCTGTTTACTTACGGCCATCCTTTTTCCTTCTGGATGCTGTTTTGTTCGGCAATAACAAACCATCATAAACTTTTCCATGGATGCATAAATAGGCTTATACCCTGTTATTGGCAAGCCTGAATTACAAACAAAATTATTCGAACATAGGTAGGATAACCATTAATCTCTGGCTGTTTTGCTCTTTTTTCTTTTATTTCTTTTGTTAACCAATGTTTTACATTTTTAGGACTGTCAATAGCAGGGGATAATTACCATCCAGAGATGTTTTGTTCATGGATTGTTCTACCTGTGGCAAACATCTGTGTTTCTTTTAGTAATTAAGCTGGATTTTCGTTGGTAAGAGAAGGATAGTGGTTTACAACTGTATCTATCGCTTAGCTGTTAAAAGCATTCTGTTTCCTAATGAAATTGCGATGTTTGCCAAGAAGTGAGTTCATTATGTCTTACACTGTAGGTGTCTCAGGATGGGTTTCTACTAACTGGTAAGCAGTACAGAAGTCCTTTAATATTTAAGTGCATGCTTTTACAATGAGGGTTTAACTTCTGGCTTACACCTCACACTTGCTTGAAAATTTGATTTCCGCTTTGAAACATGGTAGATTCTTCTGAATTCTGTCAAGGAGGTGTTTGCAGTCCCATTTTGGTTCGAGGATAAGTTTTTGTGAAACTTTTAGACTTATTATCTTGCTTTCTCCTTCTGGTGGTTAGAAGTGGTCAAAAAGGTTTTTAAACTCTTGGATTTAATGAAACAATGACACTTGATAGAGTTGAATGGAGGAACAAGATTCGTGTAGCTGAGCCTAATCAGGATAATGCTTTGATGATGATGAGATAATGAAGCTGGAGCTCTGATCCTATTGTTAAAGTAATAAAATATGCATACTCGTTCTTTTAAGAGGACAATTTGAAGTCTCTTGCACTTAAAAAACTAAAGTTTTAATAAACTGCTAAGCTGAAGTATTAAGAAACTGATTGCAATGTCTGTCTCACCCTCAACAAATTAGACTGGACAAGAGTGGGGGCCATGAAGAGTTAAATACTCATAAGATGCCCTAAATCAAAACCTATATAGACTATGTTAAACTTCCACGACGCTTGATAGTTCTAGAAGTTGGAGCAGGAATCAAGAGATCATTCTTCTATTTCTCCCATTATATGCAGTGTTGCACTTCAGTTGTGAACTTTTAGAGTTTGGAAATATCTCTTCCTCCTTTATCAACTAGATGTTCTCTCGATTGAGTGTTTGAAGTCCCTTGTATATATAACATGGTTTAAGCTCCAAAAACTTGATCGTTCAAGCATAGTAGTTTTTTCAATTTTTTTTCTTAATGTTCCATTCAGGTGCAGTGCTTATACTTCCTTTTAATGTTATGTCTTCATTGTCGTACCTTTGAAGTTGAATCTATTCTTGATGTTACCTATCTGGTGTACCTACCATTTGGACCTACAGTTTATTAGATGTTGTCTGACAAAGCCTGACTTTAGATTGTGGATGTCTTTGTGCTTCTTGATCTTTCTCAATTTCCAAAGCAAGGTAGGAACCATCTGAGGCATTAGTCAAATTCTTTAAGAGCCTTTCTTTCAGTGAACATAAGAATTCAAAACTACTTTCCTGTATCTCTTTGTAGAGATATTCCTGTTTACAGTAAAAAAGAGATGAAATTGCATTCTTTACAGTATAACTACAAGAAATGATAAAGCTCCTTCTCTTTTAATTGAAAATTTCTCTTTTTTTTTCCTTTTTTTTTTTTCATTAGACAATATCAAGTGAAAATGTGAAGGTGAATGCTGATATTCTGAAAATCTGTTGCATTCTTGCTAATGTGATGAATTCCACTGGCAGCCCTTGAGGCAACAACTTGAATTGACTAAACTTCCCACAGTTTTCTAAACAGCTTGATGCAATCAACTTCGGTAGTTTGGTTTGGAATAAGTATTGGGGATATAGCATGAAGAAATTACAGGAAAGTGACACTCTGTGTTTTCTGAAATAACAAAACACTTATTGCTTTTTAACACACAGATGAGCAATGTCTCTATTTTCTCCAGAAGTTGGTACTGTTCTCTGGATTTTACCCACAAATTTAATGAAACACTACCTTTACATATCAAAACTGCTAGATATAAAGAAAGAACTTAAGTAATGTGGAAGTTTATTTCTCATTGCAGACGTGGATGTATCTTGCTGTTCCTGTTCTTCTATATGCAGGGGAGAGGACTCTAAGAGCCTTTAGGTCTAGTCATTACACCGTTCGGCTTCTAAAGGTAACAAACTCTAAAATTTACCCAATGTCCACATTAATCCTATGATATGAAATTGATTGGTATTTCTCCTTAATTCCTCTGTTATTAAACAGTTAGATATTTAAATGAATGAAAGTCTAGCAAATAGTGCCTATCCTCACAATTCAATTATTAACTGAAACCACTTTGTGTTCTCTCATCATGGCTCAAGTAACATTAGTTTAAATGTTAATCTGAGATCGTTATTTTTATTGAGGTATTAACAGGACATCTATGTAGCAATCAAGTCTGAACGTATACTATTGAAAATTACAAAACTTGTGGTTTCTAACTGCCTGGTCACAAATCTTTTCAGGAAATTGTCTCCTGATCAGTGAACTTATGTTGTCCTTACTGGCATTATTTGTTATATTTTTTATTTATTTTGATGACCTTTTGGATAATGCTTTCAGGTTGCCATTTATCCAGGTAATGTCCTGATGCTACAGATGTCAAAGCCTGCTGCATTCCGCTATAAAAGTGGGCAGTATATGTTCGTCCAATGCCCTGCTGTTTCTCCCTTTGAATGGTAATCATGATAGTACCTTAAGATTTTAGAAGAGGTTAGGACACCCTAATCTTGAAGTTGAATTAAACAACCTAGTAAGAAGCTGGTTTGTCAGATGTACCTCATATATGAAAATAACATGCAGTTCCTAGTTTTTCTGTAAATGGGAGACAGACAACCAGAATTACTTAGCTGTCTTTGTTCACTTCAATGTGTCAAATTCTGCCCAACTGTAATGATCATTTGCTTTCTCTATAGGCTTGGGGATGTCTACTCTGGTCTTTCTCTATATCTTTGTTCTCCTGTTTAAGAAATTCTTCCTTACCCAGGAGAAAATTAATGTCTGTTCTGGCTTATTTTTGCAGTTCTTTTAATGGTCAGTTTTGTTAAAGGTGCTACTCCATTATGAAGTGTTATGGTCTTGTCTTAGTATTGATATGTGGTCCAGCAACTATCACAGCAGTTTTACGCCAAAGTTATTTATTTTCATTTTGGAGAAATGTCCCTATGATTCTTCTATCTGCCCAAACCAGGCCGCCGCAACACGCCCCCCCTCTTCTTTCTTTCTTCTGGGTTGATCTTTTTCTGAATGATCGGATTTGTAGGAGGTACACTTTACTGTTTCCACACCATTTCCCTAAGGCCAATTGTATGAAACTATCAGTATGCTACCGGCCATATGTAAAGATGCTGGTGGTCTGCATTTCTTTAGTGTCATGCCAACTTCTGATTGAACTTAATAATGAATACGATATGTCCACGGGATAAGCATCCTCAATTCTCTTGGTTCAATGCTACACATACCATCACTATTTCTGTTGAAATAAATACTTTGCTGCTGGATTTTCTCTTTTCTTAGATTTTGATCTCTTCAAGTATTGACCTTTCTGGACCTTAAGAGTATGGCTCCATTTTTCTTCTTTCTTCTCATTTCTTTTTTTTTTTTTTAATGTTGAACACACACACCATGAGCACCTTGGACCTGTGACCTACTAGGTACCATTTGGGAGGCCCTTCTTGTGCAACTATGCTAGAAACATTTGCTCACGTGGCTCCTTATTAACAGATGATAATAAAAAGGGTTTCACATTCATTGTTTTTGTAATTTATGGATTTTTCTTTTAAAATCCCCATGCAATATTAGGAGATTCTTAGTCTGATTTCTGCATTGTAGGCACCCTTTCTCTATTACTTCAGCTCCTGGAGATGATTACCTCAGCATCCACATCCGCCAGCTGGGTGATTGGACTCAGGAGCTCAAGAGGGTCTTCTCAGAGGCTTGTGAACCTCCAGTAGCGGGTAAAAGTGGCCTTCTCAGAGCCGATGAAAACACCAAGAAGAAGTATGTGCATTTGCTTATTCTAAAATCATTTTGCCATTTATTTATGTGGTTATGTCTGTTATTTTACATTCACTTACGAAACTGCAGTTTGCCAAAGCTCTTGATAGATGGGCCTTATGGAGCTCCAGCACAGGAGTATCAGAACTATGATGTCTTATTACTAGTTGGTCTTGGAATTGGAGCAACACCGTTCATTAGTATCTTGAAAGATTTGCTCAACAATATTGTCAAAATGGAGGAGCAAGCTGTAAGTATTTTTCCCTAAAATACAAAAGGAATTTAGTATCGGTATAGCCTCATCTTAGCTGCATGTTGTTGTACTGTCCACTTATTTCTTACATTTCTTTGCTAATAGTAGTCCACTGGTGTCTCTTTCTCCTCCATTCCATTCCTCCCTTTGATTTGGTTGGCCAATTCACTGTTATCTACATTTTTTTTAATTTTTCCCAAGAACATTGTTTATTGAAAGCTTAGTTGGTCTTTCTAGGGATCTCATAGCAATAAAGATATTAATCATCATATCTGCTGTTTTCAGGACTTATACCCAGACTTTATCCGGATAACTGATCAAAGTGCTGGAACAAGCGATTCTAAGGTCTCACCAAAGCAAAAGAAACCTTTAAAGACCACAAATGCCTACTTCTACTGGGTAACCCGAGAACAAGGGTCCTTTGACTGGTTCAAAGGCGTCATGAATGAAGTTGCTGACCTTGATCAGAGGGTAAAAGAAGGAAGCTCAAAATTTTGTACTATTTGGTTTGTGTTACTGTTGGCTAGTTGATGTTTACTTTTTTACTTTCAGGGTGTAATTGAAATGCACAACTACTTGACGAGTGTATACGAGGAAGGTGATGCTCGCTCAGCTCTCATCACCATGGTTCAAGCCCTCAACCATGCCAAAAATGGCGTTGACATTGTGTCGGGCACCAAGGTTCACTCTTCTACTCTCTTCCACTGGTTGAAAATGTATATTTTGCACCAACCTTAAGCAGACGACTCTCCATTTAAATGTGTCATAGTCACGAGCAGAAAACCATGCAACTTGCTTTAATTCCTAACCTAGAAGCAGCTTTAAGTCAGATCCAAGGCTGTCAAAGTCCCACCTGGAATTTGGGTTTGTATTCTTTTTATTTAGGCCCTTGTGGTCCGTCCCTTCCCCGGACCCTGCATACGGGGAGTTTCTTACACTGGGGCTGCCCTTTGTTATTTAGGCACGATGAAACTAGTCAAGGCCATCTTTGACTGCAAATCACTTCCCAAAAAATAGATTGCAGAGCTACAACGTTAACAAAATAAACATGCATAATGCGTCAAAATGAAAAGTGCTTAGCTTTGAGACAACCCAAAGTCTGGGTGGAAATTGGTTTGAGTTTTTTGTATTATGTAACAGGTTATACTGCAAGTTGGTGACTGCAGTGTAATGTTTCATTACCTAGAGTTGTGGGTCCAAGTCCACTCACCATTCAGGAAAATGAAAAAAAGAGAAACTTCCTTTCATTTCAGATCAGAATGAACTGGATAACCCCAGCCTGCTGGGTAAGCTTACCTTTAGTCTATTTAATTGAACCTTTAATAAAGTTGCAAATGGGACAATTAACTGATTTCAAAGTACAAGCTCAACCAAATTCCCAAAAGCTGTCCCAAATTGTCCCACCGGATGCATAATCAAACAGAAACATTAGGACATTTTCTATGCCTTCATGATAAGGGATCTTATTTGCCCAAAAATATGTGGATCTGTTGACTATACAATAAAAGAAATATGAAAATAAAGTAACGTCAGGTGTAATCTCTGGTGGCAATCTCAGGTGCGCACCCATTTTGCTAGACCCAACTGGAAGAAAGTCTTTTCTCGAGTTTGTAATAAGCACCCAAATGCAAGGATCGGTAAGTTTTCTTTCAGAAGCAAGCAAGAATAGTAAAGATATGATATTCTGGCATGGTTTATTTTTATGGTATCAAATTTTAATGGATATTCAGGGGTATTCTACTGTGGCGCACCGGTATTAGCAAAAGAACTTAGCAAGCTCTGCTATGAGTACAACCAAAAAGGTCCGACTAAATTCGAATTTCACAAGGAGCATTTTTGAAGATTGAGGTACCTAGGAGCGTTTATTACTAATCCTTGTAACTTCATCGTGCTACTCCAAAGTCTCTGCTGGAGCCGTTGGGCTGTGGCTGAAGCCAACCTTTTGGAGGAGAACAACAAGATGAGAGAATTTTAGTGCATGATACCTAGATGATTTTGTACAGTTGCCCACCAAAAGAAGAGAAGAAAGGGAAGAAGAAGCGGTTTGCTTGCAATGTGACTGGATTGCATGCACCAAGAGGACAAGTTGATGAATTTTTATTTTATTGGAGAGAGTATGATTTTTGCATACTTTACGATAAGGTAAGGTGGCATCTCCAGAAAATTTTCTTTTTCAGGAAAACATTTTTGGTTGGTAATGGGGGAGCATTTGCGACAGTCACCTGCTCTCAACGATGCTTCTTCTGTCCAGATTGCCTCTCCTGAATCTCCTTAGTTTTGGCGGACTACAACATGGCACAAGCAAATAAGATTCCACGAGATCTAGAAGAGTACTTTTTTATTTTAATAAATACATGGATAAACCATGAAGATAAAAGTAAGTGAAGTTGTAAATATAATTCAGCATCTCTTTAATTAATAGATTTTACTGTACAGCTTACATCATATAAAAGATTGCCGCCGACCCCGAATTTGTAATCAATATTTTAAAATTGCGAGCGATTTGACGTTGCAAATAAGAGATTTTGTAAATCGAATCAGATCCTTTGCTTTTCGCTTAAGATATCCCTTCTACATTTGTTTCTTACAGTACAAAAGGCAATGCATCAGAAACTGTTATATATGCAAAGAGCACTGGTATATTCAGCACTTATTCTCCGGGCCAGCCCCATTCTCCGTCTACAAAAAACGGTGGCCTAGGGGTAAAGGGGGCAAATAATTAAGGGTCCAAAAATAATCCCAACAATCTGATTGCAAAAGAAAAAAGGGAAGATTTCAGGGGTATGGCCTATAAAATCCTACATATATCTAAGCAGATAGTTGCTAATGCAGTCCAAATGTAAAAGTTCATAAAGAAAGTCTGGGAAGCTATTTACGGTGAGTGAGGTCGTGTTGTAAATGCTCTGGCTAAACTTATTGATGGGAGAGGTGAAATCTCAGGTTTTGAATGTCGGTTAATTGAATCTCCCACTCCGGTGCTCTCATTTTCAGTATCATATTTGGCCGAGGCATTGGCCACTTGGCTCCTCTCTGGATAAATGTGCGTCATGGAGAGGTTGATCCATTTCTTCAAAATGTCATTGCTCTCGAGTATTAGTGATTCAATCTCCCAGGTCCACCAACTCCAGTACCAGCCGTGCTAGAGGGATTTAATTATCAATGGGGAATCTACCTAGAACTCAAGTCCTAGTGGTGCTAGAGGTACTGAATTATCATTGGACAATCTCCTCAGATATCAAGCATTTCAACATTAATGTCTCTAATTGTAAATCCTATTATTAACAGAGCTGTCTGTTGTACATTGTTATTGGTTTTATCATAAAGGCGCAATGCAAATGCAAGAATGAATTTTTCTTTCCAATCTAATAACACCTCTTGCTCCTGCTATTCCAGGATTGTCCTTTGCATCCCCATCAAAATTGAGCGAGAACCTATTATGTGCTTGTTGTTCCTAAATTGTCTTATCCAACTTTTTCATTATCCCCATATGTTTTCATTTTTGCAAGAGATTAAGGCCCTTCTTATTGTAGCTAGCATTAAGCTATCCATTTGAATTTTAGTTTAGCAAGGTTGAAGACTTAATTCTCAAACCCCATGATTATCCAGTTTTGCCATATTGTTCATGTAAGATAGCAACATGCATCAATTGTGAGAGTTCTCAACCTTCCTTTAGTTGGACATGCCCTAAACCACTTGCATATTGCTTCAAAAAAATTGGTGCATTAATCCATATTCACCTTGAGTCATTCTTTACTATCTCCAATGGCTCTTTAATTTTTTTAACATTCAAATGTAGCATGCTTGGAAGTTTCCTTGTACTCATTACATCTGGAGGCACTTACTCTCTTGTGTGTTTAGCCAAGGAAGGAGATCTAGTTGGGATTCTTTCATGAGCTATCACTCAGACTAAACGTTTGACTTTTGAGTGTGGTCTATCTAGTACAAGACCAATGTGTGCTCTACTTGCATTTCTCATATGTTCCTTTCAAAGAATGCAAGGGTCACCCACTCATCCATTATATAACTAAGAATGACAGTGTAGTGTCGTAGTGTAACTGCTTGCATTTCTCATATGTTCCTTTCAAAGAATGCAAGGGTCACACCTTGATTAATCGAACCCCTCCGTCTGATTTCTCAAACTTTGGATGACTATTGATTCCCAACACCATGGTGATTGGAAGATTTTAAAATCTGAACACTGCTTTTCTTACTTGTTGATTATGGAGCATTCACCAAATAATTTCCAACCGTCCATATGTTATTATCAAAAATACTTATATGTTTTTTTCTCTGTGCAGAATCCAAGCTCATCTAATTTTTGGATCAGTAATCATCCGAAACCTGAGAAGTCAGAGGAACGGGTATGACTAATCCAAGGTGGTGTAGAAGTGGGCGACAGCTCGTGTCGCGCATTATACTATCATTTCTCTTACATGAGAGCCCGTAATTGAAAGGTTAGCTAGGTTTCATCAAAGTGCTAGCCAGACATAAGGTTCTATATATACAATTCACAAGTTCAATGTTTGCTCGTGTAAATACTGGCCGGTCCTAAAATATTTGTGTGGCCTAGGTGGTTGGTTATAAAAAGTCTCAAATCAATCATTTTATGGCCACATCTCTGATAGGCCATGCACGAAAGAGCATCTTTGTTGGATGATCCCAACCAGTATTACCGTGCAGTGTTATTTAAATGGGGACCATAGAGTACGAGAAACGAAGACGGTTGAAAAGTTTTAACTAACCAAGAGGTTAACGTCATTCGATTGAGAGATCGTTAGTGGATCACATGTCGAAGAAGGGACGGAGATGAAGATATAATTGACCAACCATTCGGGCCCCAGATGTTCTTTTTCGTGTCCAGATCTGCCCCTAGCGGAAGCTTTTGTATGTTTTGTTCCTGCAACCTAAAGATCAGAAATTGGGGTTAGCTTGTTTGATGATCTAACCACTCCATCTTGCGGTCCTTAACTCCTTATCTTATGTACAATAACAGCGGGCCCAATATGTTGGTGATATGTCGGTCCTTAAGTCCTTATTCTATGTAGCGGAAGCTTTTGTATGTATAATTCGTGCAACCTAAAGATCAGGAATTGGGTTTAACTTATTTGATGATCTAACCAGTCAATCTTGCGATCCTTAACTCCTTATCCTATGTAGGCTAGCCAGAATGATACGTGGGCCAATATGTTGGTGATCTGGACCATTCTCTAGACACATGGGCCCAATATGTTGATGACCTTGACCATTCTCTCTCTCTCTCTGCGCTGAAATTTCATACGTTTAGAACCATAGAACCATGACTTATGCAAAATTACCCTCCGATTGCATGAAGGGTTTGTCTTTTTTGTTTTTCCTTCTTTTTTCTTCTGTAAAAGGGATAGCATGAAGTTGATAACCGTTGGGTTTGAGCTTTTTACTCTTATCGTACGTCCCCAGGCCACTATGTAAGTAGCCAGCACGTGAAGCTCGTGGTCTACCCCCCACGGCCCTGAATAGCAGTTGGCTGAACGATCCCCTCCGAAGGAAAAAAGGGGAAATCTGAATGAATTATCTCATATTCTAGGATAGCCTATGTAAATGTTCATATAGTTTTCCCCGGCACATAAAAGTACAATTGGATCTGGAAGTCATCCAAACCATTCTTCTGGTGGTCCTGGCTTTAGATCGTCGCTATCTCCAACATGAGGATCCTACCTCATCCTTCCGAAAAAAGTTTGGGCATTGCCCCTTCGGACCAGCATTGCTTGCAGATAAATTATTTAGAGGAAGAAAAATCTTGGGAACATTCCTTTTGGCATTAATCTTTTTTCTTTCGTTTTTTTTTAAAATTTCTTTGCATTAAATGTTATAAAAACAATATAGATATCACTTCACTAATTATCAGGGGTAGATTGGGCATGGCCTGAAAAGCTGTTCTTGGTGGTTTGACAGGTACCAACCATCTCAAAGGGGCATTGATCGTTTCCACAAGCTCCAATGGAAGGGCTAGAGAATAGCTAAAGATCAAGCGTTTGAAGTTGTATGAACCATTGGTCAATGGTAAGGTTTCTTCCTAACATTCGACAAAATCTCCATCAAGCAAGCCCCAGTTCGTGAATAGCTTCTAAACTCTCATATTGGTCCAGAGGTACACCCTGAACTTTGTTTCTTTTGCAAATTGCTCAAAAACTCAATGAACCAGTCTGTAAGTAGCCCCATGGACAGAATCCTGTAGAGCATGTAGGATGCTTGCACATTGGGCGGTCTCCAAAATACAATGGTAAGGGTATACGTTGAAGAGGGTGTATTCCATGATATGTATGAAAAGGGTAAATCCATCAAGATCAATTGGGCGTTAATAACTTATTTTTTACAAAAATGTCATTATATTTTGGCATTTTTTAAAAAATTCAATTTTTTTTTAGTTTTGCAAATTTGCCACTATGTTTTTGTGAGCTTTGCAAATTGTCATTCTATTAGTTTTCATCCTCCTTCCTTGTTAATTTTTTTTATTTCTAATATTACACCTCTCTATTTCGAATTTAAATTATAACCCGTGATTAACTGACCAGCTTTACCCACTAAGTTTAATGACTTCTCAAAGGAAAGTTTTAGTGAAATTTGATATCTTAAACAATTTGATAACAAGGAATCTAATGGTATGGTTTAGATTTTAACAAACCAAACATTAGTGAAATATTTAATTGCAAATATACCATGTTTATCAACTTGTATAGTAGTACCTGTTAAGTTTCTTCAATAGAAACTGATATAAAACCCTTTCTAACACAAATTAGAATATAATCAATGCTTTGTATCAATAAAAATATAATAAATTGATGAAAAATTCAAGTTTAAATCATAAGCAAAATGCTATTATTGTTCACACAAACTATAATAAGTAGAAAACTTTAAGCTCTTCGTATGATGTGTTTTTAATGAAAAATAAAATATAATACTTGTGTCTTCTTATTCTTAATGTCTTCTATCCAACATGATTAATTTTATATATTTTCGTTGATTAAAAATCATGCACAAAGTCCTCTTGATTACCATCATCCATTTGCTAGAAGGGTAATATTGAAATTTCAAAAAGACTAACTGGTAAGGAGGATTGAAAACTAACAATGAAAATTTTGCAAGACTCATTAAAATTTAATTTTAAATTTGCAAAATTCAAAATTATTGAACATTTTTACAAAAATACCAAAGTATAATGGCATTTTTGCAAAAATACCAGAAAAAAAATAGCCTCTTTGAACAAAAATCCTTTAAAACAGCCCTAATTAAAGACGTTTCAGATCATGCTTTTCATCCAGGCCAAAAGCAAAGGATGTCTTTGAGGGATTTCCCTATATGATCGCATGCCATACTCATTCTCCGAGGGATAATTTGTTTATTTTGAATGGTAGACGCGCACACACTTTATGCACAGTCTCTGACGGTCATCACCCTGGAGATTATCTGTCCAAAATGTTGTAAATGCTTTAATCTCCTTTAACGTAAGATTCTTGGGTTACTCGTGATCTTTGTGGCCTTAGACAAGAAAGAATTCTAGCTGCAACAGTTATATTGTTCATACCATATCTCCTACGGAAAACCTCAAAACAATCTATCAACAGTCAGAAATTCCAAGGGTAATTACCTTCACGTGATTTAGCAATGCGTTATTCATTATCTTCTCTGTTAATGAATAACCCGAAAGGAATGGAGTGAAAACAAGCTCTGCATCTTATTGCGCTTAATAAGTTTCTCATTTTAGGATATCTGCAGCTGGTCATTACAAAACAACTAACGGTTGATCTGTTCCATTACTCGTCAACCAATCTCCAGTTTGATTCCATTCCTACCTCATTAAGTGATGCTTTACGTGGATTTGCAGTAATGTGGTAGACCCTAATTTCAAATTTCTGCAATGGACACTTCTAGTTTCTTCTCCTCAGTGGGCAAAAGGGTTTGACAAACGGAATTTAGGTAACCGACCGTAAAGATGGTGAAACCTGTTCAATTACCTTGAAATATCATAGTCACGATGGTGAGGAAGGTAACTTACCCATTCCCTCTCTTGTAGACAGAGAGATTGTAACTGCATATCCTTGTACTGATTCCCCAACTGGATGAAACCAGGATATCCTAGTAGTCGTTACTGGGACCGCAACATACACCTCTCACTTCAAAGACATCATTAAGACTTGTACTGATTCTCCGACTAAAAGGTGCAGTCCTAGTGTATGAAGCTCCCGCCTATGCACTGTTAGAGAAAGGGGCGGACCACAAGGGTCTATAGTATGCAGCATTACCTTGTATTTTTATAAGATATTGTTTCTATGCCTTGAACTTATGACTTCAAGATCACACGACGACAACTTTACTGTTGCACCAAGACTCCCTTTCTATGATCTAAAATATCTAAATCGGGGTTTTTCTTCTCCTGAAACCCACCGAGTTTTTCTCTTTTAAGCAAAAGGAGAAGGAGAGATCCAAATCTCCAAAATGCCTCTCAATAGTTGTTTTAACTGATTCCGTCCAAAGGGGTTACTTACAGACTGGTTCATTGAGTGGGAGCAACTTGCAACCGAAAGGAAGTTCCGGGCCTACTTGCATACCAAAATAAGAGTTTGGGGCTATTGGCGAACCAGAGCCCCATCACGCATAGTCAAGATGATTGCTTGTATGTAAATTTTGTACATGCCGCAAGAGATCTGATTCGAGTTAGTGCGCATAAAAATTGGTCGTTCAAATCTAATCTCTTATTTTTCTCCTTGCGTAGATCCCAACCAATTCTCTTCGACTGACTTGGTTCTTATTGTTTTCCTCTTTTACCCTTTCTTGCAGGACTAGTACATACAAAAGATAGAGCTTCCGTGCACCATCGTGCCCTTCCTTCGGCTGAAATTGGCAAAAGGTCAGGATCAAATATAAGATTTGAAGGAGACGCAAAGTCGTCGCTAGCTATAAAACACCGAGCTTGCTCGCAGCCTTACTACGAGTGACTAGCACAAATGGAGAACGAGAAAATGAAAAACACTGTAGTTCTGTACCCATCTCCGGGCATCGGCCACCTGATCTCCATGGTAGAGCTTGGGAAACGCTTCCTCCTCTTAGATCAACCCCCTTTATCCATAACTATAATCATCACCAACCCTCCCTTCAACACCGGGGCCACAGAGCCCTACATCCGTAGTGTTTCTGCTTCCCATCCTTCCATCAACTTCTACTACCTTCCACCCATTTCTCTCTCCTTAGACTGCTCCCCTTCTCCCCATCATGAAACTCTTACCTTCCGTCTCCAAAGCCAGAGCAACCCTTTACTCCTCGAAGCCCTCCAAACCATCTCCAAAACCACAACCATCCGTGCCCTCGTCATGGACCTCTTCTGTTTATACGGCATCGACAGTGCCACCCAGCTCAACATCCCTCCATTCATCTTCTTTACCTCACCTGCGGGCACTCTCGCCTTCTTCCTTTACCTGCCAACTATCCACCGTCAGATCACGGCCAGCTTCAAAGATCTTCCTGAGACCACCGATCTTGGCGTTCCTGGCATGCCACCGATCCCACCCTACACCGTCCCCAAACCGATACTCGATCGAAATGATGAAGCATACGAAGGATTTCTCTACATGAGCAATCACCTCCCCAAAGTCGATGGTATCATCATCAACACCTTCGACTCGCTCGAGCCGCGTGCATTAAAGGTGATTGGCGAGGGCGCTTGCTATTTGGATGGTCCCACGCCACCCATATATACGATTGGACCGTTGGTTACTTCGGAGAATCGGAGCGAGAAGATCGCCGACGCGGGTGCTGAGTGCTTGTCCTGGCTTGACTCGCAGCCTCCCCGAAGCGTCGTGTTCCTGTCTTTCGGCAGCTTGGGTATTTTCTCAGCCGAACAGTTAAAAGAGATAGCAACGGGGTTGGAGAGAAGCGAGAAGAGATTCTTGTGGGTAGTGCGGAGTCCGCCTACCGAGGACAAGAGCCGGCAATTCTTGAAACCACCAGAGCCTGATTTGGAAACTCTTTTGCCCGAGGGATTCTTGGATCGTACCAAGGAGAGTGGAATGGTGGTGAAGTCGTGGGCGCCCCAAGTGGCCGTGCTGAGTAAAGAATCGGTGGGAGGGTTCGTGACTCACTGTGGATGGAACTCTGTTTTGGAAGCTGTGAGTGCCGGGGTGCCCATGGTGGCTTGGCCTCTTTATGCAGAGCAGCACTTGAATAACATTCTTCTCGTGGAGGAAATGAAATTGGCGCTGCCGTTGGAGGGGGCTGATAAGGGGCGGATTGTGAGTGCGGCCGAGGTTGAGAAGCGGGTTCGACAGCTAATGGAGTCGGAGGACGGGAAGGCTCTCAGGAAACGAACGGTAATGATGCAAGAATGTGCCAGGGCGGCATTGTGCGAGGGTGGGTCCTCTCATTCTAATCTGATTCACTTGGCTCAGTTATGGATGGAGAAGCATGACAAGAGAGAGGAGGCTGTATCAGTTACGGATGGAAAGCATGACAGGAGCGGGGAGGAAGGCAAGAGAGAGGATAAGCTTGGACCACTGACGCATGACCAGATTTTGGAATCTGGCTAGAGAAGTTAACCAAGTTAAACCATCATCTTTTAACCATCGTCAATCGTAAGCTTGGTGAGGTGCACTTTGTAATTTAGCAATACAAGGAATGCCACTGTAGAATAAGGGAAGGGCGGATATCATTATCATTTGCTAGTGGACTATTAAATACCTGCTGCCGCCTGGCCTTTGTCTTTTTTTCCTTTTTCTCACATTAATCTAGGAGCATCCAAAAAGCGACATGAAATAAAAGCTACAGTTAATAGTTTCGGTTTTTGGATTTTCTCTAAGAAGGCCCAACTTTGCTCAACATATCATAATTACCTCGTAATAATTTGCTGCTTGTCAATTGTCATAAAGTAAATTATCAAACCATTCCTTAACAAAAGACGGACTATGGCCATTGCCAAACAAAAACAAAAGGCAAAACGAACGGACTATGAGGAAAATCAGCTTTGAGATGTATGTGCGCGTCATGTGACAAATTTTTTCCGTAGGTCCATAGCATTAATCTTGAAGACGATCCTCATGGTTTTGATCCCACATCAAATGGATGAATCCATTTTTCATGATAGAGTACTTGAACGTCAATGACTCAACACTAAACTGAGCTTGGTAGATCATTGGTCTGGAACCAAATTATCAAGAAAATATTGGCATAATGGGACGGATTTGTTGTCCTATTTCGATTTTCATCTCATGGCTGACGTGGCCCTAAAAAGGTCTCTTAATGAATGAGCATCGCGATAACTTTTCTTTTAGATTTTTCTTACCAATATAAAACCACCATTACCTACCCTCTCTTACAGTGGGCCCTTATCTGTTAAGTCTCAACCCATATATCCAATCAGCCTGACTCAATTTTGCATGTATTCACTGGTTTTTATATTTCGAAATTTCCATTTCTCTGGACTAACTCTAGAGAACATCATGGCTTCAAACGGTAGATGGGACCAATCACCCACAATTGGACCAGTTTGCCTCATGCTACAGTTCATGATATCTCAGCGAATTCAATTTCAGGGTAAGTAATATATTAAGATGAATGCTGGAATAGAGCGCAACAAGACCCCCAGACAGCTGTGCAACTCCACCTTTGTATGATGAGTCACACATACAATTGATTCATGTCGCTCTTTTGATTTCTCGAGCTTTGGATATCTACTGGTGTAGAAGTCCTGCCAAAAAGCACCTACACCGTTTACAGTCAATGAACCAAAATCCCGTTTCTTGGATGCTATTTGCTAGCTTGATTTTGGCATAATTTGGGGTCATTAGATATTCAAAAATAGAAGAGTCAAATGAATTGTGTGGATCAGTATAATGTGAGACTCACCATGTAAAAGTGGAGTTGCATAGCTGTTGGATGCTGTCGTGCCTAATTCCTCGTATGTTAAAGTTGGAAGTCGTAATTTCTCTTTCAAATCCTCATTTCCGGAACTTTGATCAGCATAATTTCTTTATCTTTCTTTCTGATAGGGTTTTTAATGTTCATGGGTTTGTCCTTGCTATTCGACTTTCGTCTTTGTCCTAACTGAAAAACTCAACCACTGGTTGATCTAACTCATTCGTCTTTTTTACCCTCCCACTAGATAAAGTAAATGCAAAGAATCATGTCCATGGGTTGCTTTTGGTTGCTAGTTTTCTTAGTCAGAAAGTCCAAAGATTATGATTAAAATATTTTTAATTGGGAAAACTAGCTAGAAGCACGAACTAGATTTGAATTTTTGCAGCTGGCCTAAATTAGAAAGAGTGAAAAAGATGAATGAATTAAGTTATCCAGAGCTGACGGAACTCTCAGTCCATCTCAGTTGGTCTGAAATTGGAAAGATAGCTCAACAATCGGTCGCCTGGGGACGGTTAGGCAAGCTTTCAAACTTTTGGTTAAAACAGCGCAATTCTCCACGGTAATTACACTGCGTCTCATCTAATTTAGTATCACGTAACACAATTTCATTTTGAGTTCCACTCCTGACTCCCCTTTGCTTTCTCCAATTTTCCACAACAATCGCATACTTATTACTTGTCGTGAGGTTCTCTTGAGCCGTGCTCACCCTGTTTTACGCTTTTCCCCTAAAAGTACACGTGGGGCTATTTTGTAATCCACACCAACATTTAGTGGGGTCTGGTCTCCAGTGATCCAAGCGTTTGTTGCTCGATATAACGTGTAAATTGAGTTAGAGGGTTTGGATTACCTGGAGCGTGTAGCTAGATGAATTACTGTATCCCGCTGGAGGTGCATTATTGACTTTCTTTTCTTGGTACAGCACATTGATTTTGGAATAAAGCCTTGCTAATTGGAGATCGATGTATTACCTGTACCGTCAGATTATTACTTTTTTTATTTATTAGGAACGTAAATCAGAAAGCAAGGTCATTGAGTGGATGTAACTTCCACACTAACGTCCATATGCTTATGCATCCGCCTCTGCAGTTGGATGGCTATGGTTCAAAACTGTCGGTCAGAAGGAATGTTAAACATGTTCAACCTCCACCAACATCGCACTCTGTCATTTTGTTAGCTTTCTAGGTCCGGGCCCTCGCTCACCCGTTCCTTTAATAATTGTGGTGTTCAAATTCCAAGTCATTTTATTACAATGCACCCTTTGTTCTCCTTTTCGGTGGGTCCACATGCCATTCATCCTGTTCATCTGACTGGTCTTCCCTTTGATATCTATGCCTCGCCATTTCATCCCAGAAGGACACCTCTAGCATCGAAGAAAAGGAGTTTCGGTTCGTTTACTGTAGATCGCTGCAGGATAAGAACCTCTAACGATGGTTCCTGTCTAGTAACACTGCAGCACCATTTCTTGGATGCCAGAGTGTCCTCTTAACACGACTTTTGGGACAAAAGATATTCAAAGACAGGCCAGTCAGATGAACTCTTGGATCGAATAATGTAAAAGGCCACCCGATTTTTCTCTTTTCCTGAACCTCTGTCTTTACTCGTTTGTCCTGATTTAAGCAAATTTGAGAGCGATCAGCAAGAAGAAAGAGATCTTCCTATCTCACACCGCCAACCCTATTATAAGATACCATCTTCCACTTTTGGCATACGTGTTTGATGAGCTAAGCGCTTTAGTCAGATCAGCACTACAAGGTCCAAATCAATCCTTTTAAAAACTGACTCATGAATGACCCCCCTCACCTATAAGTACACCTTTATATGGAGAGAGTATAATACTTCTATTATCTTATTGGCATTTCCTCTTCCTTATTTGTTTGTCTTTAGCTTTTTTTTAATGAGTGTTTTTTGTGGTAAACACAGAACGTCTCCCTCGTAGTATCATATAGGACCTCGTTAGGGCTTCTTCCACTGAATTATCAATTGGCACCTATACAGTTTCAATAGGAATGCTAACATGACGCGTGATCACATGGATAGTTGCCTACGAGACCTTCTAAAATGTTCATCGAAATTCTTTGACTTAGGATTTCAATCGTCTGAAAATTTAGCAGAATATATGAGTCTAGCATTGAAAGCATGTACTTAATTTTGATTGGGGATGGGAACTGGGCGGATTTTCCTGGAGACACAACCTAAATTGACCCACCAGTGAGAGTCAGTGTTAGAGGCAGAATTTTTTTTACTCGAAGGATATTACGCTCAGAAATCTGTGACCCGAAGATGGTTAGGCCAAGGACAAGGCCAGCCAAAAATATACCTTCACCAGCTCTATTGTCATTCCTAAGCAACACTATTAACTATCTTTTTCATGAATTGTTAATAAAAAATTTGTAGGATATTAAGATATAGTAACATAAATTATTTAGGATGAGATATGATTGTTGTATATCACAATTGTACATTGTCTTTGTCATGCCAATGAAGTCAATTTTTGATAGGCATTAAATTTGGTATAGACATTCAAAATTTAGCTCTTCTTTATTGTAGAACGTATAGGCAGGCTTCCTAGGGACCCCAAAGGATCAGTGTTAGAGGTATGAATTTTCTAACTCAAATAAAATTAGGGTTGGAAATAAGTAATCTGAAGTTAGTTAGGGTCAGATTAGGAGAAGGATAAAAACATTAGGATCAAGGGTAGGGTTGGTAAAAAATCTGTCATGACCTACCCGTTGCCATCCCTACTTTTGATCACAAGGAATGTAAATATTGCTGGGAAGTTAGCATCAATAACAGTGAAAACATGGTAGAACAAGATTTCCTCGTGATTGTATCCATCATCGTTGCGTATGCATAAGTGCATTCTCACCTGCTTTTTATAGTTTTAGTGTACACCATTTTTTCTTTCTTTTCTTTTCTCACACTTGTTGAACACAAACACCCCACGAGCAGAATCAAATCATGACCTACCATAGAGAGGCTCCCTGTACCATTGCGCTAGAACGCGATAACAGGCATCAGAGAGAGAGAGAGAGAGAGAGAGGTCAAAGCAAAAGCAGTTGTTGGAGAGGACAAGAGTGGTTAACAAATCTTGCAAAAACTAAGGTTATGCCTATAATATGGCGCTTAACAAAAATCTCAACGATGCACTTGTCATTTTTGAAAACAAAGTCAAGACTTTCAAGAATGTTATATCATTTGGTTTCTAGCACTGTAGTAACCCAAAATTTAAAATCTTATTCTATGTAATTTTTATTAAAAAAAGATAAAATAGAATTTTATGAAAGAGCTTTTTATAAAAGCCAATAAAGTATTAAAACCTTCATAATTGAATTGTACTCGAAAAATAAAATCCAACGACACTAAGAACACTGAAAACAGAGTCCATATGAGAAAGTTACATGGTTTTTAATAGTAGGGGCATTTTAATAATTTTAAAATAAGCCCTATTTATATCTTTTTAAAATATAAAAGTATCTAAAAAGGAGGGACCGTTTTTTTTTATAATGACATCCCCTCGTGTTCCTATCTTCCTCATCGAATAAGCAAGTCGATAGTCAAGCACCTGCTAGTGGGAAGGGCTAACCACAGAGACACCCACTCCCTCATCGTTCTCTCCCCTTCGATGCAGCACCCTCCAGTCTCCCTCTCTCTTCTCGGGCAACCGGTGTGCAACTGAGCCAGTCATGTCTGATGCCAGCTCTATACCCCCCCCGTCGGGAATCTGAGCTACAGGCAGGCACAAAAAGTGTCTACACCCACTGGAGTCACCAACTCTCCTCCTTTCAAGCCATTTCAACCAATTTCCTCCTCCCTTTTTCCTTTCTGACTTTCCTTTCCCTTGTCACTGCTTGATCTGGTCTCATTGACCAATGATCTGCTAGTGAAACAGATCCGATGGCTACAAGTGGGAACCACCTCGAGGACAGCTCTGATTTAGAGTGATATATAAGTCTGATTTAAGTTTAGAAAGGTCCGTTAGATTCTTCTCGAAGAAACATACATAATTATACAATAAAATTTAGGATTAGAATGCATTTTAAATTGGTTCAAACTTAAAAATCATAGAATAACTCAGACCCATTGGATCAAAAGTGATCAAACTTTATAATTGGATTAATTAAATGATTTAGAAGAGTAAATAGATTGATATGATAGTTAGATCATCCAAATAAACTTGAATACAAATATGGACAATCGAATAAAATGAAAACCATGGATTTGATCAATCATAATTAGATATGACCATCTATCATCATCTAGCCCATAATCTATCACCTAATGTCTGATCCGTGATCAAATCCACAAACTCCCACATGATCCGATTGTTAATCAATTACCAAAACTCAAATTTGTGGCCGATCTAACCCTTTTATCACAATCTTACCATTAATTACCCACTATATGCTAGATCTACACTCGATCCATCCTTTTAAGATGATCTAACTCATGATCAACTATCTAACACCTAGATTAATCACTGATTTGAGCTTTCATTTAGATTTAATCATTGATCTAGCATTTGATCTGAGCTATTCATTCTCGAATTTTTTATCAAGCCACATCAAATATAACATCATACATGGATTTAAGTGATTAGAGGTAAGAATGCTACCAAGTCTTATTTAAATTAGTTAAGTTTTATTTTATCTTAGTTATGCCTAATCAATTATATAAAATTTAGAAAACCAACAAGACTAGAATGCGTTAAACCTTACTAACAATAATTGAACTATTTAAGTTAGTATCTAGATTGATCTAATGGTTAGATTGTTCTGATGACCTTAGATTCAAAGATTTAATGCTAGGGTGACTTAAAACTATTGATTTGATCGATCATAAGTTAATCTAACTGTCTGATCAATAGATCAAACATTGAGATACAAAATAAACTATCTGTAAGTTAGAGATTAATAGGAATTGAGAATAGTCAGATGATGTAGACCACAGATCTTTAATCAACGACTAAGATTTGGCATTACAACAAAAAGAAAGAGAAATATTTATGATCAGACAATGGTAAAGGTAGGATCACCATGTTAATGTGGATTAGAGGCCCATATAGGTCACAATTAAGAAATTGTATATATGATAATGACATTGTAAGGCACATATGTGTTAACAGAGATGTTGACTGGTGCAAATGAAGCTTATTGAGCATTATGAGGATTGGTATAGTTGTATTCGAGGTAGGTAGTTTTAATATGTATTTGGCATTAGAATTTTGAGCATGTTATCAGCTTTACTAAGATGTGTAGATTTTAAATAATCAAATTATTTGATTATCATGCTTGCTATTTGAGACTACTTAACTATCATAAATGTCATATTTTGTTATATTGCATTATTTTAGCTTTAAAAGAATATTATATTTGCAATGAGGCATTTGATTTATAAATATATACCTTCATAACCATGATGTATAATTTTATATGAAAAATTGAAAATGCTGTTGCTCATTCTATTACATGCGGTTGTATGTTTTTAAAAGAAATTATTAGACTTGAAATTGCATCAATCTCGTGCTTTGAAATGAGTCAAGAAAATGCATGGTTTTGCATGAGATATATGATTTAATGACATTTGAATTGAGATATGTGTGTGCATGTTTGTTTGTTTCTCTATTAAAGTTAATGAGCCTGGTGAGCACTATGCTAAGAGGTTGTATGGGTTGGCCTCCTGGCCTCTAACCATTAAAGGTGGTAGGCATCCATGCTCAAAGATGCATTTGTTTTTCTCGACTATTATGGTAGGAACAACTATTGGAAGTAGTCACAGCACCCTTTTGAGACGTATCCGTAGTTGCCATGAAGGTTGCGGTGGCTAGGCTCTAGATATCAAAGATATACGATTCAGTGATCTAGTCGTGAACATAGTGTACTATGAGATTTCTATTTTGTGACCCTATATAGATGAGCATGACCAATCGGCTAATGTATTTGGCGGGGTGCATATGTGCGCATAATGATAATGTTGTCCATTTGCGACGCCTATGTTCGCAATATAACCGATTACTATATTAATATTTTGAGAAGCTTAGGACATTTAGTTTATCAAGTTAAATGGAGAATCTTTCACATTATTTACAAGTTATGCATTCATGTGATTTGTGATATATTATATATTACAATTTATGTGAGGTTACCATGCAGGTTCGATCATTTGAAAAGCATATATTTAAAGTCATGCATGTTTTCTATTTATATTATTTGAAATGTTTTAGCATGAAATTGTAAACTGAGGTTCACAAGTGGTTTCAAGTATGTTTCTTGCCTCTGATATGATCATTATACTCTTTAGAACTGCATAAAAAATGTTTTGAAATATTAATTAGAATTGGATTTAAAGATTAGTATAATAGATTTGAAACTACATAAACAAACACAAACTTGTTGAGATATTGTAAATTATTTACAATATTTTAAGTCTTTGAAGAATTTGACTTAAGGCAGAGCAAATCGAAGTGGATGCAAAATTGGATGAAGACAATAACGTAACATACTGTATAAACAATGTAAATATATGACTTATCCTTTTTGCACATATATATGTAATTATTACAGTTAGACTATGACTTGTAACTGGCTAGATCTGGGATGCATGTATTTTTGTTTTAGTTATATATATATATATATATATATATATAAAGATTCTTTTGTTGTACTGCATTGTTTTTTATGAAATTATTTTTTAATAGGGATCTATCCACATATGAATTAGTTTTGCATTTAAAAATGCATGTGAAAATTTAGGTCATCACAAGCACTATATATGATATGTTACAAAAAGTATCATAAGAAACATGAAGACAAAGCCTATGCATGTAATCCAAGCTCTTAATTACGGCATTTTAAGGGCTCCATTTTAGAGGATGGCCTTAAGTATCTATCTTTTACTATTTTGGTCCTTTCTTACAAGGAAAGAGAGCTTGAGATGGAAAGCAAAGGCAAAAGTCATTTGCGTTTCAGATCGGATCATCTCTATCACTCAAAGAGGGAAGATGACGACCAAGGTCATCTTATACTTCGACAAGCAGTCTTATTTTTCAACGCTAAACTGGCTTGACAATGCTTTCTGTGTAGATAGACAGAATGAAACTTTTAAAGCCAACTTAACTTCTTTTAGTTTCTTGAAAATCGTTTTCATTTTTAGCTAATATGCCATTTTCTTCTCTCAACTCACTCTCTATCTCCATAGACGGCTCAGAAATGCTTGTGACCTTTGTGATATGAGAAGTCATAGAGTTTTGGTATTTTTACAAATAAGTTTGCCAGCGTCAAGAACTTACTCATAGTTTTGTGCATTCTCTAGCTTGTAGAGTCCGCTACAAGTACACACTTTCGTGGAAAGGAGGTCTACAAGCTACATTTTTCCATCAATAGTCACAAGTTCTTTGTAGATCAAAGCTCTTCATCATTTTTAGAATATAAAAAATAGATGACCCATGAGAAATCAATGCCTTTAGACAATCTTAACTAGTTGTTTTGGGACTTTGCACAAGTTAACAAAAATGGATGGATGTAATAAATTACCAAAAGAAACATATGCTAAAACCATCTAATGGACATGAAATTCAATATTTAGTTCATCTATGACATTCCTAATATGATGAATGGTTTAGGTCTACAAAACAGGAGTTTCTATGCCTGGAAAAAGTAGAGGGTACACTTCTCTCCTCCCAAGGCATGTAGTCTTAGTAGAGTTAGAAGAATGGAAAATTCAAAGAGGGCTCTAAACGACGAATGAAATATTGACACTAGCAAACCTATTTGTGAAAATAGCAAAACTCAGGTCATATGATGCGTGAGCATTTTTATTGAAAAATATTGGGTGCCCAACAGTGTGGCTGGGCACTTTTTTTCAATAAATTCCAAATGTGAAGCGGCACGTTTGTTTAATGAATTTTAACATTTAACCAAAAGAAAGCGGCACGACATGGATATATACAAATATTTTCCACTGTTGGATGATTCTAAGCTTTGATTAGTGGAATGATTGCTGAGAAATGTGAAGTTTCGAGTTTTTCTCTTCTAAAAGTTCATTTGAAATTCGTTAATGTGAGGGCTTAGAATTGTCAACCGGGTTTCAATTTTGGTCCATCTTCATCAAATATCTCGCCCCATGACAGATAGTTTTGATTTAAAAAAGAAGGCCCAGCCTATACTGTTGCCTGCCATATTTTCAAAGTGAAATACGAGGATCCATCAAAAAGTCAGGTATGTTGTGAATGGAGATACCTACTTATCATATTGAATTAATTATACGCAGAGGACCCGCCGTATGCATAGGTTGCATGTCTCCGTGGGATGAGAACTCTCGTCCTTGCAAAAGTTTTATTTTCCAGTCCCCGTAACCTCTACAAGTTCGACGAATCTACAACCCGTGATGGCTGAATAAAAGACAATACAGATTTCCTTTCTAAATATGTATAAAGTATAGATGATAATATCCTAACCATTAAAAGAAGCAAAGAGTGAGAGAGAGAAAAAGGAAAGAAGAAAGAGAGATGACAAACTGCCCTTATGCCTCTAAGATCTAATCTTTCTAGTGGAAAAAAAAATTATTAGATGAAGAGAAAGAAAGAGAGATAATGAACTCCTCTTATGTTTCTAACTACAGTCTTTTTAGCATAGGTACTAAACTCTCACAAGATATCGTCTTGGTCTATCTTAGCCGTTACAAAATTTTAATATTAATTTTTAGAATTTCTTGTGACTTGATTTTGAAAGATCCTTCAAATTACTCAACTTGATAGCAAATTGAATTGAGTAGCCGAGTAGCTTATTATATAATAAAACGGAGTTCTTTAAGCTTGAATTTAAACACAAGACTCTGAAGCAACTACATTACATCCTAATAAAAACTCGTCTAGCAGAGGAGGTCAAGCCACCAGCACGTGGATTTTGTATTCGGACAAGAGTCATTTATTTGCTCAGTGAAATCTGTTCATTGTATTATTGAGTCACATAAATTGATGAGCTATTCTTGTCTTTATTTCGTTTCTCTTCTAAATCTTTTATGTGTTTGAGAGTTTGGATGGCTCTAGCAGCTAGTTATGTTCGCCGTCGCACCTGTTGTTCCCTCTAAACCATTTACTCTTGACACCTGTTGGTCTTTGAAGAGTTTCTGTACCTTTTGTGATCTTCCTGATTGCTAATTAATGAAATTAATATTTTCTTTTGAAAAAAATAATCCTAACAGATATTTTTTAATATAAAGTGAAAATAATTAATACAACTAGATATAATAAAACGTCAATCAAAATTCCTTGACAGCCATGAGTCGCTTTAGTTCCAAGTAACCGAGGAGCGGCAGAGAGTTAACTCGACTCCCCTAACCTTGAAGTCGAGTTGAGTTTCGAGTTTTGTTGCTTCGACTTAACTCGATTAACAAATTTTGGAGTCAAAGTTGAGTTGAGTTCTGGAGTTTTTAAACTAGTGTGACCGTCGTTGAATTATCTTGGCTGCAGTTAGAGAAATCATGCAACAAATGGTTTTGACCAAAGAAAAAAACAGCAAAAAAGCAAAAGTTTTTGCAACAAATGGTGGTGATTCGAAGATTTAACCATGTACCCCATACCAAATGTTTAACTTTGCTTATGTGGGCCAGAGAGATGTAACTCGATTCAAGCATTTGAATAAAGAGCTTGCCCAAGTAGATCCATGTACAGTTGAGGGCGAGAGAGACATGGTTTTGCCTTGGCGATTTTGGAACTTCTCCTCTTGTTACCACTCACCGTTAGGAGTGGCAAAATATGACACGACACGATAACACGACTTGAACCCGACACGAATTTAGTGGGTTCGGTCGAGTCTTATCGTGTTAGTGTCATTTTCGGGCCAAAAATTCTGTCATGTTCGGGTCAATCAATGTGACCTGTCGTGTCGACCTGTTTGACACACAACCTATTTATTCATCACCTTGATGCTTGAGCCATCTAACCTACGGTTAAAAATGGTACAGTTTCGGTTCATCTATAACCATCATATATTGCTTCAGTAATATAGGGCAGTTCATCTGGAATTGTCCTATATTGCTTCAGCAATAGAAGTGCAAACTTCCCCATATTCAGATCCACGAAGCTTAGCTCAAATTCCTACTAGTTGCCCCACCCACAATAATATGTAGCTAAAGGTTGGGGCTGTGGACTCCATTAGATGACCTATTCCATGCTTAGCACGTAAATTGAAGTTATCTACCAACTTTTAGTAATATGGTGAGGACCACCATACTCAAATGATGAGATTCATGAGAATGAGAGTCAAGACCGTAGACCAAAACATGTAAATGATCTCCATGTTATGATCTTAGGGTGTGAAACACTACTTAATAAATCAATTAGTTTGTGGCGTAGGGTCCGCCACAGGATAGTATGATTCGAGATCTTGTAAAAGTCACGTGTTAAGTGACATGTTCTCTTTGCGAGGAACATTACATGACGTTGGATTAGTACATGCATAAAGAAAGTACATGGGCCAAAGTTTGGTGATCCGAATTGCACAACTCTTTATAGGACAGTTAATAAGTAACCGTCCTATAAAACACTTAATATAGGTATAACCGTCCTATAAAACAGATGAGATATAGGACGGTTATTTTACAACCGTCCTATAAAACTAACATATATGACGGTTATCATACAACCGTCCTATACGATCCTATGTTTTGTGGTTGAGTTGGCTCCATTTACTTGAAAGCAGTTTTTTTACTAAGTCGTGATAGGAAATCGAGTTGTTTCATGTCGTTTATCCAACACGACTCAGTCAATTAATCGTGTTACACAGGTCGTGTCATGTCATTTTTTTAAGAACGGGGTCGTGTACGAGTCATAGATTTTTGACACGACTATTAATCGTGTCGTGTTCGTATTGCCACAAACACGACTCGCCAACCCAAATTGCCACCCCTGCTCACCGTGTCGTTAGTTAGGTCACGTGAGAGAAAAGCAAGAGAACTCGTGAACAAAACACAATGATCCAACCGCATTCCCCAATAATGACGCCTTTGCTTTCCTCGTTTACCGTTTCTTTCCCGATAATGATTTCTCAGCAACCAGTAAATCCAAAGGCTCAAATGCGAAACTGATGGCATGTGTTGGGCCATATGCCTGTTCCTTCAAAGACGTCCTCTTGGCCACATTTAGATAGGTCATCTCTCTCGTCCTCTCTATTGGATGATCCCAAGATTCTCAACCCACCAATTGATTAAGGAACTTTCTGCGTTTTCAAATTAACTTGCTAGGTTATGTATTTTACATAGCCGGGAACAATAGTGGTATCTATCATGCAATAGAAGAGATTTTTGTCGCACGTCTTATCTATGAGATGTAATCCATAATGAATAGTTTAGATAATCATAACACAATCATATATATACATTTGACCGCGTGTTTAAATCCTTTAATTTCACAGTCGCAAGGGCCTCAGAAAAGCTCGTGATCAAATAACTATTCTCTTCTCCCTATATATGTTTTTCTGAAAATAATATAGCTAAGCTTATAAAAACTATAATAAATCATGAAATGAGAAACTAAAGCAAAAGCATGTATCTTGAGAATCTTGAGATTAACAAAAGGAAGTACCTTTTTTATTAGGCAAAAACCAGAAGAAAAGCACAAGAAGTAAAAATGATTGGGCTGGAGAGATCAGGCATATTTCTTTCATCTCTCAAATACCCCAGATGCTTACTAATTAAATGACATATGTGCGAAGAAAGAAAAGAGAGAAAGCTTGAAATGGCTTACCAATCTCAGCTATGAGGTCTTTCTATTTTAGATTAGGACTTGTAAAGTCGAGTCAAAACCCAAGCAAGGCAATGTTAATAAGAGCCACAATTTATTTCTTGAACCTGGTAGCACACGATATAAAAGGAAAACCCCATGCATGATCTGCACGCTGGTCCATCTTTGCTCCTCTTGGAGCCCTCTCTTCTCCAACACATCTCGGCTAGTCACTGCACCCACCTTGTTCTCTTCGTACCATATGAAACATTTCGACACCAAGCATGAATAGTCATTGATGAGGAGTGCATCAAGAGCGTATTTGTACAGTGAGTAGTGCATGAAGAGCCAGTACCTCGGCATGCTGTCTTTCGATATGAAGCGTCCGGAGAAGAGAAAGAACCGAGCAAGAAATATTGTAACAAGTGATGAACGAGCAATGTAATTTGCATATATAGAGCTCAAGAATTGCACGAAAGAATTGGCCATGAAGACAAATACGACCATGGCAAAGTACGCGAAGGCTTGCCAAGAAGCGCACAACCATCCATCTCCCTTCTTTTATTGACCATGGTAAACCATTAGGATTCGGGTATTTGTTTAGCCGTGCAACACTTTTATCTAGTTCTTCCAATTTCCATAAACTACGATAAGCTAACACCGGCGTCATAAATTCCTTTTAGAAATGATTTTTGGTGAATTTGAAGCTACCTAGAATAGAGTACATTTTTCGCGAATTGTAAACGAGGAATGCTAAGCCAAAGCCTCTATATTTGCAAAAGAGGCCTATCTTTAGATGATCCAACTCACTCGTCTGTCGCGCTGGATGTTTCTTAACCAGAAAATCACGAGGTTTTGATTAGTCCACCATATTTTAGGTTATTCAATTTACCTGCTCTCCCAATAAAGTTTCTAACCGTTCATTTACTACAATGAAAAGCAGAATTCTTGAGATGCTAGAATCGAGTGAGGAGGGCAGTGGGTAGGGTCAACTAGAATTCGGCTAACACTAATCCTAAACTATGTTTTTATTGTTTTCCTAATCCTAATTTTAACTAACTTTAGATTATAGCTTTCTAACCCTAATACTATTTGGGTATCAAAATTGCAACCCCTAACCTTAACTTGTATGATTCAATATAGGTAGGGTCTCCTAATTGACCCTAACACCTAAAATTTTTTAGCACTTGAAAAAATTGATTGATAAAAATTATTGAATAATTTCATCTGTCCATGTTAACAATTTTCACCCAACGTAAATAAATTAGATAACTTTCACTAAAGAGAAAGTGGGCACTAGATCCATATCAAAATCAGAACTTTTTTAATCAGTAAAATGCCTTTGCATCTATAGTATTTTAAAAATACACCCAAGGGCATTTTAGTTAATATATAAATACATAGAAAACTATTAGGGGCCCTGAATTTTTTTGTCACTTACTCTAGCAAGACCCTAATATGAATTTGGGTCACAATTTTTACCCTAACCTTAGCCTAACACCAAATTTCCAAACCCTTATGGGTCAAAGGATTGGTTCCCCTAATTAGCCTGAACCTTTGCCATCTTTAGAATCAACAATCACATATTTTTCAAAATATTAGACATCCAAATTATGAGAAATTAGATGAACATGTCGGATTTTCCAAAGATAGGACCCTTCATTTTAGGAGTTTTATTTTCGGAGCTTTATTTTGGGGGCTTTGATTAGTATTCCTCTTTGAAAATTGGATCCCAATTAGAGTTTCCGGTTTTCAAGTTGCCAAATATAAGAATACTGACGGCAAGAATGAAATGATTTGGCTGTGGACTCAAAAGGCAAGAGGCTACTAGACAGAGGACACATCCATATTAGATAATTTAAGTAGAATCATGGGAGCAGGAAACGGGCATTTTGGATGAGAAGAAAGAAAGGTGATAAGATTGGTGTGTGTTGGGAATAGATAAAAGAACAAGCAGCACTTTTGAATTTTGATTTGAGGGATCGGTTTTTGGCTGAAAGTGAGGAATCCAGTGTTTCTCAGGTTTAGTATACTCCGTCCTGTACCTGAGCAATTAAATTTTTTATTTTCTTCCCAAACTCCAATTCTGTTTGAAAAGATTCATCTTTTTGGTCACATTCCTTGAAAGGCACTACCTCAAAGTCATTCTACACCGCATGATCTTAACACTTTTGTTAATTAGTTAAAATCTTCGTATATTTCTTGTTACATCCGTTCGGTTACTGCTATAGAATACTAGTGGTCAGAATCGCCTCGCAGAGATGGCTTTTTGGTGCATGCCTCTTTACCATGTGAAGGGGAGTCTTGGCGCAACGGTAAAAGTTGTCATCATGTGACCTTGAGGTCACGGGTTCAAGGTATGGAATCATCCTCTTGCAAAATTGGTACGATGGGTTTTCACATGCATTTTTAAATGCGAAACTAATTCCTAAGGAGGGATCGATCCCTATTTGAAAACACTTTTAGAAAAACAATGCAATGCAACAGAAAATTCTTTTATTTTAAATTTATTTTGAAAACCCCGGGCGTCATTTGCTTTCAAGACGAACAAAGTAATTTGATAAAATTACAACAATCATAAATGTCTTCCCTGGTCTATCTAGTCACAGCTCACTGTCCAACTATAATAATTATAGATACATGTCCAAATAGTAGATCATATACTTACATTTAAACTTGTTTTCTCTTCATGCACTTAATCGTAGCACTAACATTTTCTCATGCTTCTTCTAATCTTGTGTAGAGCTAATATGTAAAAATAAGGTATTTAGGTGAGTATTCTTCATGCTCGGTAGGTGATCTGATACCACTATTTTGAAAATACGGCATGCAACATGCATAGTTTCAAAAGAGGCTTTCCATGTAAAACATCGTGCAATTTTCTTTTTGTATAAACATGCATTTTGTATATACATAAATCATAAGCTTTTTGCACATTTTCAATCATGGAATCTTTTATCGAAATCTAGAAATTAATGATATAATTATCACGAAAATCATAGAGTAGTAATCACATAATGAATCATAAACTAACCATTATTATGAAATTCTTAAAATAGTAATTAGTCAAAGCAGATGATAGCATCACTATAGATATCATGCGCACTGGTCACGAATACTCATATACGATCATTTCAATGTTATAAGCATATCGATAACACTGAAATCATAAAGCCAACTATGCTCACGACTAGAACACATCTGGAATCGTGTGTCTCCAATACTTAGAGACCAGTCCACCATAGCCTCTATGCATGACTATGGATATGTCCCCAAAAGGGTGCTGTGAACACCTCCAGTAGTCGTCCTTGTTTACCACAGTAGTCGAGGAAGGGACACTACCATTTTGACAGTGATACCATCCACTTTTTGTGGTAGAGGCCAGGAGGCCAATCCTGTACATAAACAACCTCTTAGCATAGTGCCCACCAGGCTCAATAGCCCAAAAAGCATATATAAATAATCCAAATCTCAATCATTGTAATAAGACAATTTATACAATTATTTTCAAGACATGCGAGCAATGCATAAAATCTGTTCATGCCAGTAATCGCATTTAAGGCTATAAATCATGAAGACAATTCTGCATGCTTGTATAAGAACACCATATCTCAAAAAGCATATACGAATACGGTAATAAAGTTAAATAAATCACTTAGGGTTTAGAATGTATTTGAAAACTTAGTAGTATCAGATTGCTTACCTCGATCGTTGTCACTTAGCTCGCGTTTTTCTTCAATTCGAGTCTTAGAGTATCCTTTGTGAGGTCCTAGATTTATTTGGATATAAGAATCCAAGTATTATTTCTTATTCTTTATACATTATCAATAAATTCACGGATCAACGGCTAGATCTACACTATAGGCAATAGATCTCTAATTCGTGGGTTTCTAATGGTTATTTATGTGATTTAGGGTTGATCTTGGACTAATGATGTCCCAAGACATCTAATAGATCAATTAATGAGATACGATCATAGTTGATCTTGTAGATCCATGAAATCTCTATGGTTTTCAAGCTATAGTCATAGTAAATAGTCCTCTAATCCTAACTTTTATAGTTTCATTAGATCCGCATCATTAATACAAACGCAACAGTTCTTTCAGATCATTGATTAGAGTTATATAGCCTCTGTAATTGCAATTTTTTTTTTTGCAAATCAATGGACGAACCAAATTTGTCCATACGAGCCCATGCTTCATGGTTCCTAGGATGCGTGTGCGTCCCGGTCGAACCAAGACCGCATTCGGACACGTGCACAGGCCCAAAAGACACGCCAAGGAGCGCGTCCTGGACGGCGTTGCTCGGATGCGTCTCAGTTGTGTGTCCCAAGATGCTCGTGTGTCCCGGTTGAACCGGGACCGTGCTCGCATGCTGCGCGCCCCCGGAGGCCGTCCCAGGGGGCGTGTTCCAGGCGAGCGTTAGGCGCTGCGTCCCCGAGACACTAGTTTGCTGGAGCAGGATCTGAACCCAGCTTTCCCCTACGATTTTCGATTGGGAAATACCATATCCGGCATGGATCTGGGCCGAAAGAGAGGGAAAACTAGAGGGGAGAAAGGGGTCTTACCTGGCAGCTGGGAGAGGGTGGCATCGCCGGTGGGTGCGGTTTCTCCACTGCTGCCGAAGCCCTAGGCTGAAGCAGTCGGAGAAGAAAGGGAAAGAGATGCTCGGAGGGAGAGAGGGAGAGGGCTTTTATAGCCAGTGAAGGCAGTGCCGCAATTTTTTTGGCACCGCACTGCACAAAGGCGGTGCTGTGTGTTGGCTAGAGGTAAGGGACGATGGGGGGGGTGTTGTTATCAAAATGACCCTCTGTGTTTCCAGTCATTTACCCTTTTATGTTTAAAGGACAAAAATGCCCTTACTCTTTGAAAGTCCGTAACTTGGTCATTTGATCTCCATTTTTAGTGTTCTTTGAGACATTAGATTCCATTTCGAGTATAAAATCTAATTATGTAAATATTTCTCATAGATTCATTCATTTCCTATTTTTATGAAAATAGAATATTTATCCACCTTAAATTATTAAAATAATTAATCTATAGCAATTTAGTAAAAGACAAACATGTGATTGATAAAGTGATACAACAATAGCTTAAAAATTTTGAATTATTACAAAGGCCCTTGTGGTCTGCCTATTCCCTGAACCCCACGTAAACAGAAACTTTGTGCACTGGAGCTGACGTCTCTAACACGTGGCTCAGCAAAGAAGAGCTAGAAATTTGGTTCACTCACGTGGACCTGGGCCTGTAATGTACTTTGATTCATGTAAATCACTCTAGTTCCCCGAGGAATTGGATAACTCGGGAGTTGCAATTAGCAAAATAAAGTCAATAACAATCAGTGATTTACTATGTGTCAGTGGAATGCCCAAAAGGCTTTAATATGTCAATTGTCAGGCATTCCAGCTAATGAGCTGCCGGCCCCAAGAAGTGACGCCTTATGCCAGGGGAACGCCTTAATACACACAGATTCCTCCATCCATTTTCCAACCAAAAGCAGCATATGTCAAGGTCACCCAATGATGATACTTTTTCTGGTGGTGCCGCTCATCTGAGTAAACCTTCCACCACTATGGCACCAGAAGGAGCCTCTCCCTTGACAGGTTGAATGTTGTGAATCGTTTTACATCTTACAAACTTATATTCTTGGTCTTCCATCCCACATAGTTCTGTCTTGGTTTCGGGACTTTGTGGATGATCTTAACCACTGTTTTCTTAAGTGCACCCGTTATTTACAAAATTGGATATTATATGTCAGTAATGCAAGTGGCATTGGAAGTAGAACCCAGCCACTACTTTCATGTCTTTCTGTTTTTTTTTTTCTTAGAGAGACAAATAAATTTTATTGATAATTTTTAAAAAAATACCATCACATTTTCATTTTTGTAAAAAAGTCCAATATTTTTTGAGTTTTCTTAATTTGCTATTAATTTTTTGTGAGCTTTGCAAAATTGTCATTTTGTTAGTTTTCCATCCTCCTTCCTAGGGAGGTTTTTCAAATTTTAGATATTAACCTCCAGCAAATAGATGACGGTGAAAAAGAGGATCTTATGTGTAATTTTCCACTTAGTTAATTAACAAAAATCTCTACAGTTGATCGTGCTAGGTAGAAGACATTGAAAAAAAGAAGATTGAGGCCTTAAATTTTCATTTTTCATTTAAAAAGATATCAAATGAATAGCTTAAAGGCTGCTACTTGTCGCTATTTGCATGAACAATAATAGTACTTTGTTTATAATCTTTTGTTAATTTTTTGTGCTTTTTATTTATCCAAAGCATTAGTTATGTTCTAATTTGTATTATGAAGAGTTTTATATTAATTTTTAGTGAGAAATCAAAGTTTATATTTTGAATTTTATAGAAGAAACTTAACAAGTTCTATTGAGCAGATTGGTTAACATTCATGTTTACGATTGAATATCTTACTATTGGTTGGTTTTTGTTGAAATCTAACCATACATTAAATTCCTTGTTATCAAATTGTATTAGATACTAAGTTTTATTGAAACTTTTTATTGGTAATTTATTGAACTTTGTGGCCAAATTCACCAATTAATCATGGGTTATGGTTCTAAAGTATAGAACTTGAATTAGAAATAGAGAAGGGTAATATTGGGATTTTAAAAAATTAAGAGGGAAGGAGGATGGAAAAAATAAAAAAAGAATGACAATTTTACAAGTGCATGAAAACTTAATAATAAATTTGCAAAACTAAAAAAAGTTGGACTTTTTTGCAAAAATTCCAAAATGTAACAAAATTTTTGCAAAAAAACCTATTTTATTGAACAGATTGTTAGGGTGATGCAGAAAATAATGCTTTTGGAAACACAAATCAAATAGGCTACACAGGTAGATGATTTGATCCATTCATCTCGTTTGCCCTATGTATGCTAGTTGCTATGATTGTTGGATGCTTTCAGCTTTGAAAATTTAATGGCCATGAATAATAAATTTAAAAACTAATAGCTTGGATCATCTAAAGATAATGAATTTTCGTGTCTAGCCAAACTAATATAAGGAAAGCCAAATATGATGAATAAATCAGATCATCGAAACATAAGGTCTATAAATATTAAGTTTCCAAAATGCGTTATTTCACATGTTCCCAGATTATTTTCCCATAACCAATTCCTAGACCTAGCCAAAGTAACAGAAGATGTTGTACAAGAAGAGCTAGATCTCAATAAACTCTTAACGAGATGGCAATCAGGAAGGCATCCATCTTAAAACAATTTTCAGACTATTTGGTTGATTCCTTCATTAGAAATTGAGCATCATTTCCAACTTAGAAAAGAAACACAAAAGAAAAGAGTTCCTAGTCTGCGCCTCCCCTTTAACTCTTTCAAGCTCATTTTTGATGGAGCCAGTTATAGGAATCCAAGAGCAAGTGGGGCAGGAGAGATTCAAACAAAACAGCAATATTGGATTTAGTTGTGCCAATGGGCTCTGCAGTATTAGTAGAAGCTGAAAGACTGCCTTGTTAGTTGGAGTTGAAGCATGGTCTCATTCAAAATGTAAGCTATTGATAATTGAAGGAGATTCTCTAAATACCAACTAAACGTCTAGAGAATGAGTCAATCATGATAGGTGTAGCGGTTAGAATCAAAGTCACACTCACACACACCCCCCAGAACATAGAGATTTATGTGGTTCGGCTATGTATAGCCTACGTCCACGAGAGGAGGAGGAGGAATAATCCACTATAGGAGAAAGGTTTACAACTCAAGGATGGCTTTAGCTCTGCCTTTGAATCCTATTTATAGAGATCAGAGGAGAGCTAGACATATTCTACTAGAATACAATTTGTATCTCCTTTTCCTTTTTTGATTAGGACTTCTAATTAGACTCCTAATCAAACTCTAACATATTCCTTATCTTGCAGGAATCTTTGGGCAGTTATGGGACAGCATCAATTCTTCCCCTCCATCCCCATGTCATACTCCACTAGTCTGAGCTCATGCTTGCTATGTTTTTACATAGCAGTAGAATCTCATAGGTTACCACTTTTGTTAACATGTCTGCAGGATTCTTATCAGTGTGAATCTTTTCAAACTTTAGCATTTGTTCTTCTATCACCTCTCGTATCTAGTGATATTGTATGTCGATGTGCATTGTGCGCGTATGATACATTGAGTTCTTGCTCAGGTCTAAAGCACTTTGACTATCACAATATATCTTGTATTCTTTTTGTGTGATACCGAGTTCCTCGAGAAATCGCTTTATCCATAACATTTCCTTGCCTACTTCAACTATGGCAATGTATTCAGCTTCTGTGTAGATAGAGCTACGCACTTTTACAACTTGAATTGCACGATACAGCTCATATATAAAAGTGAAGATAAAACCTGATGTTGATTTTCTTCCATCAAGATCTCCAACTATATCAGCATCTGTGTAACCCTCCAAGAGTGTATTTGTGCTTTTGAAATATAGGCACAGCTTAGATGTGCCCTTCATGTATCGTAGTATCCACTTCACTGCTTCCAAATGATCTTTGCCTGAATTTAAAAGAAATTTGCTCACAACTCCAACTGCATGAGCAATATCCAATCTTGTGTACACCATTGGATACATTAGATTCCCAACTGCTGATGAGTAGGGAATCATAGCCATCCTGTCTGTTTCCTGTGGTGTTGATGGACATGTCTTCTTACTTAATTTAAAATGGTTCCCGAGTGGAGTATTAATTGGCTTGGCGTTCTCCATGTTGAACCTCTTGATTACTCGTTCAACGTACTTTTTCTGTGACAATCACAACTTTCTTACTTTCCTGTCACGTGTAATCTTCATCCCCAAAATTTGCTGAGCTGCCCCTAAATCTTTCATGTCAAAAGTCTTGGATAATTCCCTCTTTAACCTGCTGATTTAGGCTGTCAGGCTTCTAGGCAGGGTTATGACTTTGAATGCGAGACTAGCATTGCATGCATGTTTTGCAACCGATTTCATAAATTGCATGATTTACGATGAAGGATGTGTCATATGCCCCGTTGAGGCTATGACCGAGTGTCCTCAGGTACTCGGGGACCACACGGCGGCGAGGTAGTGGCCATAGTTGGACCCTATGGTTTGATGATTTACTTGCATTGTATATGGCATAACATGAGGTTGGTCGGCCATACCATACCAGATATCCATAAGTTGGATTCAGTAGAGCATCTTATGCATATTATTATGTTTATGATATATGATACTTTCAACTTAGATTATGCTATTCTTTAAGTCGTCAGTATTCCGGTTTGACAGTGGTTTTTTAATATCGATATTGAACATAATTGTTTGAACATGCACATGTTTTTAAGAGCACGTGATTTTAAATATAGCATGCATTGCAAAACTAGTAGTGACAGACTCATACTGAGTATAGTATATACTCACCCTATCCTTAACATTTTCAGGATAGCTCCATTCACAAGTAGAGGACACCTATGTTAGTGCTACGAGCAAGTGAATCAAACAGGAGACAATTATACATGTAAGTAAACTCTCTACCCTTTGAACATGTATTTGTATTTATTTCTGATTGGGCTGTATCTTTGTATTTGGATAGACTTGGGGAAAAACATTTATGATTTTTGAAGTTTTTTTTCAAAAACTACTTTAGTTATTGAGAAAGCAAATGACACTTGGGGTTTTCAAAATGAGTTTAAAACTAAAGATTTTTCGCTGCATTGCATGGTTTTTATAAAATGGTTTTCAAATAGGGATGCATCCCACCTTAGGAATTAGATCTTGCATTTAAAAATGCATGAAAAAACCCGGGTTGTCACAGTTGGTATCAAAGCCCAGGTTTTATCCTTTCACAACAAATTCAAAGATGTCCAAGGGTCATAGACAATAGAGAAAATCAAGAAGAAGTAGTATAAATAGGAGTAGTAGAGATGACTACTTCTATTTGAGGATTACAATATTAATGCTCAAGGCAGTTCACCATAAATAAATAGGTGAAACATAGCTTGGTTTAACAAATAATTAAGCAGAGGATAGTACAACCCTTATCCAAAATCTAATCTAAGACGACTTAAGGATTAAGGATTGTTGTGCAGTGGTGCAAAGATGAAATCTCATGTAAGGATCATATTATGATAAGAATGATGAATGAAGATGTTAATGAACTTGTTAGTAGATAGTTCTGACCTATAGTAGATTAATCTCACAAAGATGAGAACATTGAGAAACCTAGATGGCTATCTTACCATCATAAAGAATATCAGAATATGAGTACACTATCACAAGAATATGAGTACACTAACAACTACTTGAGTATTATGGAGCAAATCAAGTGACATATTATGTCATTAAGAGAAACATAACACGAATATGATAGGGAAATGAATTCGACTGAGTTGTCAAAAGATTTTTTACGATAATAATGGGGATGATAGATCTATGATAATAAATTGATCCTAACATGAACTTGTAAGAAAAGTATAGCATGATCAAAACGTCAATGTCATTATTAAGACATTGTATGAATTTTATTGAGGCTACAGGCAACTGAGGATTTCAATGATCTTAAGGCAGTTTAGAATTTTTGAAAAGCATTCAGTTTAATCATATCTGTTAAGTAAAGGAGTAGATGCAGTATCGATTATATGCAACAAAGCACATGATGACATTGATCTAGGAAGACAAAAGTGAGGATTTTGAAGAAAAGAGAGAAAGAGATAGAAATGGAACGATATGTATTCAATGAAATATTGAATATTCAAAAGAAGAAGATCATGACTTTATAGAGATACACAAAATTCTATCATCTTGAATTCCATAAGAAGGTAGATCAAACAAATGCAAAGGAATAATACTAGATGAGTTGGTGATCTTATTGTAAAAGAGTATAAAAGAGAGAAAGCATGTGAGGTTTAAGACTTTGAGTAGAGTATCGAATATCAGGAGATTATGCGACAAAAAATTTTCGAAGAGGAATGGTGACCAACTAGAAATTAAAATTCTACAAATGGTTTGATATCAATTAGATTCTTATTAGATCCATTAGCTTATGAGGAACACCAATGGATATAGTCCATAAAAAGAAAAATTTGGTGATATCATACCTTGCCACTACACGAGTAAATAAAGTTATATTGAAATAGGAATTAGTCCAGGACAGTGACTTGTCCATCTATCTATCTTCAGCAAGAAGGGTACCATCAAGGATCAAATGAAGGTCTTGCTATCATAAATTAGAAGACCAAATATCTTAAGACCATTATTTAATCATTACCTTTAGAGTACTGTTGACTAAATAAAGGTATCCCACCCTAATTAATCAAGTATGTTAGTATCTATAAGTTAGTAGTCGAAGTTATAAACTCAGAAGAATGTTATAAGTCTTTAGACTTGAGTTTTCCTAGAAAGAAGTACTTGTTAGACTAAGACATTTGAGGGTATGAGCTTAGTTAATGAGGACAGTTGCAACTGAGATAAGGGCAAAAATAAGAAGTAATCTAAACCAATGTGAAAGATTTTTCAAACCTTAATAACTACCATGACAAGGTGAAGAAATTACTTTGAGTCTGAAAAATACTGTTGACTTGGATTGGAAAGGAAGGCAAATAAGGATTGATCACTTTAGAGGCCCTTGAGCTTATGACATAGATATATCTGGAAAGAGATCAATAGGTAATCAAATAAAGCCTTTCTATGTCTAAGAAAATGTTTATGCTTACCTGAGTATTGTTAAATTTGTTGAGTTAAAAACTTCAATACAATTTGATATAATTGCTATTGAATGATAATTATTGTTATAAGCTAATTATGAGGAGGCACTTGAAGGATAAAATTTGAGAAATTGAGAAAATCACTACTTATACCTCCTGACAATATAGACTGCATGATTGACAACAAAGCCCTGATAAAAGATTGAACAATATATTGACATAGGGAATGGAAGGAGAAAAGGTGAAATGGCCAGCACAATATAAGGTGAGATTTGATGTTACATTGCCTTTAAAACAAATAGTTAGTTGTTATGAGCATATACCAAGTACAAAAAAACAATTGAAGAAATTTTCTAAGGACTAACCCTACCAGATTGAGTATAGAACTTTTGGACTGAAAGGTTACGAAGAAAACCATTAAGCAAAGAAAGGACAAAGAGGATGATGACAAAGGATTCAACTATGACCTAGTAAGGGTACTCGGTGATGAATAAGATACTTTTAATGGGAACATTATTGAAAATCCTAATGACAAATTGATGTGAATAATGAGATAAGGCCTCTGGACGAGAACATTTGACCCATAATGAAGAATCGACCATTAACGTTTGACATGAGAAAAGCGTTTAATGAATTCAATAGTTATGAAACGGGATATAGAGTTAGGACATTTTACTTCCAGTATATGATAAGGTCCTCGATAGAAGATGCTACTAATTGGTTTTCATGATTTTATTTTGAATGTAACTTTGATCGAGGAATAAAGTTACATATGGAAAACGACAGACAGTTAAAATGTGAAGTTAATCAAGGGTTTAGCTGAAGAGCACATGATACCACATCAGTTATTAAAGTATCTTGGGGACAAGTATAAAAGATAAGAAGCAAAGTTAGACACAATAGAAAGAAGGTAATTTTTGGACTTATGAATGATGAGAGAGAATCACTAGATGAAAGGGATTATCTTATGATATTCAAAATAGGAGAAATAAGATCACATGATCTCAAAGAAGTATGGAAAAATTTATACATGAATAAAGAAGCATGATCTTACGAGGAGATTATCCTATACATGATGAGATAGGTATAGGAATCTAAGGATTTTGAGATAGATGAATTACTGCTAGAAACCGGTACTGTTAAAACTGGTATGTATGGGAGTATGCATCAGAGTACGCAGCGAAAGTGGCCCTTATAAGTAAAGCCTTGTAAAAGGAACTATAAAAATGATAAATTGAGGATGCGCCTAAATTAGATTCCTAAGGGGAGAATGCATTCACCAAGAAGTCATCTAAGAGACAAAATACCTTGAAGATGATAATTTATGGAATTTCGAGGACGAAATTCTTTTAAGGGGGTAATAATGTAATGCCCGAACAATTTACACTATTTTTAACAAAAATTGGACATTCTATAGGAAATAGACTGTGTTGAATGTTTGATTTTATTTAAAATAGTAAATGAAGGAATTTGTAAGGAAACTTGGTACCATTAGATTCTACTCAAAAAATGAAATCCAATGCCTCAAAAATCACCCAAAACGGAGTTTATATGAAGAAGTTACAGCCATTTAAAGATAGAGGTATTTCTGAAAATTAAACAAAAAAACAAAAAAACGAAAAAGGACGAAAATTGCAGGGGGGCGTTTTGATAACGGCACCCCCTGTCGTCTTCAACCTCAAGAACCCTCCAGAAACCCTCGATCCCTATTTTTCTAGAGGATTCTGCCACCGCCAAGGGCGGCATTGCCATTGGCAGCACCGCCACAAGCAGGGCTATAAAAACCCCATCTCCCCCTCTCCAAAAAATGGGTTTTTTCCAGTCGTTTGAGACTAGGGTTTCCGGCAAAACTAAAACCCGTCTCAAACCCAGTTTTCCTGAGTTTTCCAGTAATGGCCAGGCCCGAGTCAGGCCAGCCATTGCCAGTTACCCATTCCTCTCTCTTCTTTCCCCCTTTCTCCCCCTGGTCGCACCGGAACGACGGGGCTTGTCCCTTCTTCTAGTTTTCAGGCGAGCAAGAGCACCCATCGGGAAAAGGGCACTCCCTAGGCTACCCAGGTAAGCTATTCTGCTTCCCTTTTTCGTGTTTTTCCTCCTCTCAGGCTAGATCCATATCCAGCCATTTTCCAGTCGGAATTCCTGGCCGAAAAACGCCCCAAGACCAGTTCTAGCTGGCTGTGCACGAACACGACGTCCCAGGCACGCCACTGTACATGAGGGTACGTGACTGTGTATGGGCATGGCCTTGGTGCGTCCCAGGCACAGTCCAGGCTTTACCGGGACGCATGGGCGGCCCAGGAGCCAAGGTACATTTAGACTACGCCAAGGTGTGTTCACGCGAGGTCATCCAGGACGCACGTCATAATGCGTCGCTTAGGCATGCTTGTGCACGTGCGAACATTGTCCCAGGTGCGGCCTTTGGGTACGTGCGCGACATGGGGCACGGGTCCTAGCTCGACCAGGATGCACGGGGTGCCCTGGGAACTGAGACGCGCCATGCTACAAGGTGCGTCTGTGCGATGATGCACATCATAGCGCATCGCTTGAGCGTGCAAAATGCGGTCCCAGGCACGACCTTTGAGCACGCACACACATGAGGCAGTCGCGGTTCAACCAGGGTACATGGGTATCCTGGGAACTGGGGCACGTGGACCTACTAATACTTTAAAGTTAGGATTAGAGGATAAATTACAGAGTTTAACTATTGAATAGCAGATCCACACCATAGGATCCAGCCTGACGAATGAATTAGGCAAGGATCATTGACCCTAAACAACAGACCTAGCAGTCTAATGTCTAAATAAATTGAAATTAATAAGGATTCCTTGTATTCATTTATACCCAAGAGTTTATAAATGAGGCCCAAGGACGGGTTGAGTGCTAAAGGACGCGACTCCAGGAGACTTTGAGGTAGGTGCTCTATCGCTACTAGACTTTTAAAAAGAGCCATGATTGTTTTGAGACTGCAAGTTTTAAAGTATAAGTTATATGATTTGTTTAGCATGACTTATTTTATGACTTGTTTAGCTTATAAACGAATTTAGCATGCATATGACAAATACATTATACATAGATATGTTTTGCAAACAATTGCATATATCGCATGATTTGTGAGCATTGAGTTCTTGAAAAATTGCATGTCCTTGAGGGTTACCAAAAGATGCTGGAGTGCCCAAAAGACGCTGGGTAGGCAGTTGTGAGGGACCCAAAGAGGACAGGTTTTGAAAAAGAGGTTTTTGCTTGTCTGCATGATAAGTGTAGCCTTGGCTGATGAGGGCGGGCCAGAGAGAGCTGACAGGCTTCTAGGCTAGCAGGCTTCTAGGCAGGGTTATGACTTTGAATGTGAGACTAGCATTGCATGCATGTTTTGCAACCGATTTCATAAATTCCATGATTTACGATGAAGGATGTGTCATATGCCCCGTTGAGGCTATGACCGAGTGTCCTCAGGTACCTGGGGACCACACGGCGGCGAGGTAGTGGCCATAGTTGGACCCTATGGTTTGATGATTTACTTACATTGCATATGGCATGACATGAGGTTGGTCGGCCATACCATACCAAATATCCATGAGTTGGATTCAGTGGAGCATCTTATGCATATCATTATGTTTATGATATATCATACTTTCGACTTGGATTATGTTATTCTTTAAGTCATCAGTATTCCGGTTTGACAGTGGTTTTTTAATATTGAACATGATTGTTCGAACATGCACATGTTTTTAAGAGCACGTGATTTTAAACATAGCATGCATTGTAAAACTAGTAGTGATAGACTCATACTGAGTATAGTATATACTCACCCTATCCTTAACATTTTTTAGGATAGCTCCATTCACGAGTAGAGGACACCTATGTTAGTGCTATGAGTAAGTAAATCAAACAGGAGACAATTATACATTTAAGTAAACTCTCTACCCTTTGGACATGTATTTGTATTTATTTACAGTTGAAATTTGTGTCTTTGTATTTGGATAGACTTGGGGAAAAACATTTATGATTTCTGAAGTTTTTTTCAAAAACTACTTTGGTTATTGAGAAAGCAAATGACACTTGGGGTTTTCAAAATGAGTTTAAAACTAAAGATTTTCCGCTGCATTGCATGGCTTTTATAAAATGGTTTTCAAATAGGGATGCATCCTGCCTTAGGAATTAGATCTTGCATTTAAAAATGCATGAAAAAACCTGAGTCGTCACAGCTGATCATGGTCATATTTGAGCCAACTATCAACATGTCATCTACATAGAGTCGTGGAATGATAAATTTACCCTCAAGTAATCACTAGACGTACACACATTGATTTGCGGCTGTTTTTTTGAAACATTGACTCGTCATGAATGAGTCAAACTACTTATACCACTGTCTTGGAGCTTGCTTGAGACCATAGTGACTTTTTGTAATCGCCCACATTTTTAAGAAATAAAGAAATATTATATTTATACATTATAAAAATTTTAAAGTCAATTATTGACTACTATGATGTAAAAACAAGTTAAAATGACGCTTAAACAAGATTTCAAATCATAACTCATTAAATAAAAAGTGTGTAATTTGAATATAAGTAATAATAAAACTTTAATTTGATAAGGATTGGCAACCTAAGCTAAGAGTAGTTAAGCGGTCCCAAGTACAACTTGTCAAGGTGATGTTTGGACTTCAAGTCACCTCCTTAACAATTTTTAAGAGGAAAATCATGTTTAATGCTATTTTAGTAATTAATTATTTAATTGTTACGAATTTTATATATAGACAAATCATATAAGGAAACTCACATGGTGAAGGAGGGTTTCCATATGAACAAAACGTGTGAAAATAATGGATGGTGATTCAAGAGTTATGAAATGAATGAGACCAATAGAGGAGTTACATATTTGAACCATTGGATGATAATCCAATAGTTGGGAATAAATAAACAATTAAAATTGGAAGAGTTACAAACATTGTAATCAATTGAGAAAACTATTATAAAGAAAGTATCTATAAAGGAAACAAAGAAAAATGGAAAGAAAGGTTAGAAATGTGAAATAGTTGGAGTGGAAAAAGGGGAGTGCGTGAGATAGAAAGAAAAGAAAAAAGGAAAGAAAAAGGAAAAGAAGATCGGAGGAAATGCTTAGATCTGGAATTTTCATCAAATCGATTAGAAGCAAAGGAATTTGCGTTGAAGGAAATCACATTTTGATGTATGGAATCTCAATCTAGACCACGGTTTTCTCTTGAAAACAAAAAGTATCGATCTTTTGTCAATTGTTTTTTAATGTAATTATACTAAAATTTCCTAAGATATGAAGGTGAATATGTTTAATGGATTGATAGATGATAAGCATGTGATAATTGTTGAATATTTTGATACAAAGTTCACACATGATTTGTGAATGTATACTTAAAAAATTTCTGTGATATATTATCTAGTTATGGACGCATGATGCAATTACATGTTAAAAATCAAATTTTCTTAAATTTTAATTTAGTATTAAGGCATGATGTAGTGATAGAGATTAAAACCATGTTTTCTTGATTTTTAGTTAGGGAATTTATGCATAATTCATATGGTTATGTATAAATCAAAATTTCTGAATTTTAGATCTAGGAAATTTCTCATTATCTTTTTATCTTGTATAATTCTTTCTTTGATCTCTTTTTTTGTGGTATTGATATATAAAATAGAAATGGACGATTGAGATCGAAATTTGGCTTTTTATTTCTGTATTGAAAATTAACGCACAATACTTTTGTTGAGTTATATTTCACTATGGATTGACTAAATGCATGCAAAGATCTAATTGATAAAATTCTGCATGCAAATTGCTGTATATTTATGGCACTAATCCAATGCACGGCTATAATAAATGCGGCTGGGATTAAGCACGTAGTATCAAACTATACACAAACACCTGATCTCTAATTCATGCATAAGCATGATATGTCAAGTCATGCATACGTAGGATGATACAAGGACATGCAACAAACAGCATTTTATTTAACATTCCTATCTTCCTAACACATTTAAAATATGTTAGGAAATAGTTTTATACACACACAACACACACACATATATACATATACATATTAGATAATAGAAATCTATAAGGGGCCAGGTTACACCAACACAAACCAACTGCACCATGAAAATTGACGGTAAATAGTTTGCAGCTGTACGGTGCAGTGAACCCAAAAGTCACACCAAGCAGTGGATAAAGCAGCAGCATCATGCATTGAATAAAACTCAAGCGCTTGGCGCATTGAACGTGGCAGCAGCACCAGGTACTAAGGCTTAGACACATGAGGTATTCGCACCAATAGATGCACCATGTACTGAGCAAAACTCAGGTACATGGAGCATTGAACAGTACAGACGCATCAATTATCTGAATGAGACTTGGGCCGATAGTATTTTAGTCAATGATCTAATGCACATAATGTTGATCTATGCTCAGGCATATCATGCATCAAGTTGTGACTATGTGCATGGACTTTAGACAGAGACTAAGTGCACGATGTACCGAGTTTGGCTCAGACGCATCTTGTATTAGTCATTACTCTAGTGCACAATATTAAAGGAAATGACCACACTCACCACTTAACTAGTATTAGTTAGATGTGTGCACGCAGGGGGAAATGATTAGACACACGATACAAGGCCCATGTAGAATATAGAAACCACACTGCATATTGAATAGTGATTAAGTTATAAAACCTTATAATATTAGATGCATGAAACTTTGAACAAAAAAAAGAAAACATTCACATGACATCGAGTGAGATTAGGCAAGTATACATCATGATATGAAAATTTTACCATGCATTAACATAAAGCTCAAAAGTGGGGCGTGCGGAACAATACACAAACAACCAGTATGCTGAACTAAAATCAGACACATTGCATGCTAAACCTTGATTAAATAACCACATGTATCAGTGCTGAATAATGAATGGTGCATCATATAATGGTCAGATAAACACATATAATAAATAGTGCTATGGCATATAACTCATGAATGAAAGGCCCAATGCACTAAGTACCAAGTTATGCCGCTACACTCCGTGTTCATGTTTATACTCAGCTTAACTTCAATTTAGCACATAGAAAATCCCTAGTATTAGTAGCATGACACTTTGCATTTTGACATAGGGCGTTAAATAGCATAGATTAAATCGCATAAGCTGAGAATGAAACTTAAAGGTACTAAGTAAAGTTTATGATAAACCTTATACGAAGCCATGTGTGATTTAAACCGCACTCCATGATTGACATACATTGATCTAACTATATCCGTGATTGCTAATGTACCACATTTTATTATGTCATATAAAACTACTCATAGGGTATCAAATTGATGAATACTTGATTTATACTATAACAAGGACAATTCATATAAGATTTTTTTTGACATAGTAGATTATGTTTTATTGGTGCGTGAATTTTTTAAATTACTAATGTTTTAGATGGACTCATCTTGATATTTTGAATTTGTTACCAAGAGAATTGTGTATACTCACATCCTAATATAAATGGCAATATTTTTAGCATTTACGATTAGTTTATTAGAAATTTTGGAATTTGACCCTAAGGGTTATAAACATGCTTGAAATTAGCAAGGATGGTATTTCTACATTTATTATTAGTATGAGTTCTGTATGATTTCGCACTCTTGCACAACTATACCTTGCTAAGAAATCAGGAGACTCTTAAGAGTTGATCTTGGCTCAGGGATGTTATTTCAAATCCCATGGTTGCTATCCGAGGAAGTTAGTTGGCCACTGACTTCTAAACAAGTACCAGCCTATAATAGGCATGTTTGACAAGGGTATGTTACACGGGAGGACTACCTTGTATAGGATTGATCCGACTATCCCATGTAGTCGGTGTAATTAGTGTGGTACCCACTAACGAACGCAGGTTGAAACTTTGATTTTGTTGTGCGTAAAGTCAACCTTATATTTTGTTTGGATATGCCAATGCTTGTGGCAGTATACTAAGTGCCATTCAGATATATATTTATTATTAACTGGATTTAGTTATGAATTAATCATTCAATGAATATGGATTGAATTTAACTCGGATCTTTATATGCATGGATATTACTTGTATTATCTAATATGATGTCATTTTGATTATTACATAACTGGTTGATATGAATTGAGAGGTTGTGATGTGACAATGACATGTTTGATAGTACATGTATGTGTTTAAAAATAAAAATAAAAACTTGCATAGCAAGATTTTCAGAGTTTTTGGTTATGTTTAGATTTTTTACTAGGTAATTCATATTACTCACCAAACCACCCTACAGGTGAAAGGTAGAAGGAAAAGCTTGAGATTGATGGGCAGGAAGTTGAGTGAACTTGGCATTTCAAAGTATGAAGACTAGAAAACAGTTTTATTTTATTTAAAGACTTTAGCAAATTTGTAATAAATTGTAGCATTTGAAATTATGATTTAGCTTAGTAGCGTTTGAGTTGTGACTAGTAGGTCTTTACTAGCTAAAAAAGTTAAACTATTGCTTTGATATATATTTTGGAGTTTTATTTGACGTACTTAGGCTTGAATAAGATATTAAACTTTATTATTATATGTACAGTAAAATAAAAATAAAAATTTAAGGAACAATCCTGACAAGAGTTTTCAAAAATATTTTTAAAATCTATTTATAAAAACCCAAGACGTCACACTTTTCTTCAACTTGCATACCAGATGCTTCTTCTTTTCAACTTTGAAACCCTCTGGTTGTTCCATGTATACCTCTTCCTCTAGATCTCCATGTGAAAAATCTGTCTTAACATCCATCTGTTCAAGCTCCAAGTTGTGTCTTGCTATAAATTTGAGTATAATCCTGATTGATGTCATCTTCATTACTAGTGAGAAGATCTCGTCAAAGTCTATTCCTTTCATTTGCTCAAAACCTTTGACGATCAATTGAGCTTTATACTTGACTAGTTCTCCATTACCTCCTCTTTTCACCTTGAAGACCAACTTATTCTTCAGTGTTCTTTTCCCCTTGGGAAGTATCATTAGCTCATATGTTTGATTTTTCTTTAGTGAGCTAATTTCTTTTTGCATAGCTTGCAACTATTTGTCCTTGTTTGCATGTGCCAAGGCTTGTTGAAGATTCTCTGGCTTTCCCTTATCAATGAGCATGATATATTCTGATTCAGAATATTTCTATGATAGAATCAAAATACGCCCTCTTGTTGACATCTTTGGCCGAGCTTCTGCTTCTAGCTGAGGAGACAATTCAACATATGATGTCGCAACATCTTTTGGTGCAGGGGACTGTTACTCCCCCTGCTTGAACTCATGTGCCTGTGATTCAGCTTCTGGTTCAACTTCTAAGTCAACCTGTATGGGTGTTGAGTCTGGTACTAGCACTAGAGTGCTAATGTCTTTGGCCTTTCTTCGATCTTCATAGAACTAATTCTTCTGGAATATTACATCTCTACTACGGATAATTCTTCTTGTCTCAGGGTCCCACAATTTATATCTGAATTCTTCATCTCCATACCCGATGAAGATACATGGGGTAGATTTCAGGTCTAGCTTTTGTCTCATCTTTTTAGATACATGTGCAAAGGCTTTGCACCCAAATACTCTCAGGTGTGCATATGTCACTTTCTTGCTGGTCCACTTATGTTTTGGAACTTTGAAGTCAAGTAGTCCTGATGGTGATCTGTTGATCAAGTAGCATGCAGTCTTCAAGCTTCACCCAAGAATAGCTTAGCCATATTGAGCATGCATCTTACTCTCTCCACAATGGTTCGGTTCATCCTCTCAACTACTCCATTGTGCTGTGGGGTACATGGAACTGTCTTCTCATGTCGAATGTTGTGTGCTGCGCAATACGCCCTAAGCTCTTTTGATTTGTATTCTCCTCCATTGTCTATTCTGAAGCACTTGAGTTTCTTTCTAATTTATCGCTCCACCACCACCAGCATGTGAAATCTTTTGAAGTATTTGAATACCTGTTCTTTATTCTTTACAAAGTATACCCATACCCTCCTAAATTAATCGTCTATAAAGGTCACAAAATATTTGTTCCCGCCCAGTGACTTTACTTCCATGGGACCACATACATTCGAGTACACCAAACTCAAGATTTCATTTCTTTTATTACTAGAAGAGGAGAAGGCAACTCTATGTTGCTTGTCAAATAAACAATAATTGCATAGATTAAGAGCTATACCTTTGGCTAGTTTGATGAGCTGCTTCTTTGCATGTGTGAATAGACCTTTCTCTCGTATGTGGTCGAGTCTTCTGTGCTAAATATTTTGTGATCCTTTATCCTCCACTACGTTAAGGCTGTCTTTAGATATTCTTGTGTGCGTCTCGTACAGTGTGCTGCATATATGTCCTTTTGCCATGATCATCGCGCCTTTCATCAGTTTCCAGGTACTATTGCTAAAGAAGTTGTTGTAGCCTTATCTGTTAAGAGCTGGGACTGAGATTGGGTTCAGTCTGAGTTCTTGTATATGTTGCACATCTTTGAGTACTATTGTGCAGCCAATGTTTGTCTTTACCTGCACATCACCAATCCTAACTATTCTTGAGGAATTGTCATTCCCCGTCTTTGCAATGCCAAAGTCTCCTTTTTATGTGATGAAGAAGTTCCTATGTGGAGTAGCGCGATAAGAAGCTATTGTGTCTATCACCAACTCTGCTTCACTCTTGACTGTGTCTCGGCATGACTCCTCCTTAGTAGTGAGCATTGCTATGTCCTGAGCAATAGTGACTAGTGTTTCACTATTGTCCTCCTTTTGCTTGCCATGACTCATCTCTCTCTTCAGTTTTCGACAGTCTCTTTTCATATGTCCTGGAATGCCCAGCGGAAACACTTGAACTATCCTCTAAGTTGACTTTTTGATCTATTACGTGTCTGTGATCTCCCTCTTGGTCTGCTCTTGTTCCTCCCCCTGTGTTTGTCTCTCCTAATGTGCTTGTTTTCTATTACCAGGGCATGCGCATGGTCTATGCCAGCTTCTTTCCTTTTAGTCTCCTCGTTGAATAGCACATCTTTGATTATAGCAATGGTCAACTTTCCTTCTGGTGTTGAGTTGCTGAGTGAAATTACCAGTGTCTCCTAACTTTCAGGTAGTAAGCTCAGCAACAGTAGAGCTTGTCATTGATCTCCAAGTTGTAATGCCATTTTTCCTAGCTGATTTACCAGATTTTGAAATTCACTGGTATGTTTAGCCACAATCATTCCACTCCTTAGCTTTAGATTGACAAGCCTTTTTATCAGCAAAGCCTTATTCCGAGCGGTCTTAGCTTGATACATATTCTTTAACCTTTTTCAGAGAATATAGACATTTTTTTCTTGAGCAACGTGGTGAAATACAATATGATCAATCTACTCTCAGATCTAACCTATGGTTTTCTTATTCATCTTTATCTAGTCTTTTTTAGAAACTCCCTCAGGTCTTTTTCCATGATCACCTAAAGGATCATGAAGGTCTTTGCAATGCAAAAGGTCTTCCATTCTAGGTTTCCACAGCGCATAATCAATGACATTTAATTTTATTATGACTCTAAACACGATATTTCCAAAACTGGTCTCCTCTATAGTTTCAAACTTTATTTCTACCTTTTCTGAGTAGAATTAGGAAGAATGGAGTATACGGATGAGTCTAGAATAGTCAAAACCCTTAGAGATTGTATTTTTGATAATTTGAGGGGTACCCTAAAATTTCTATTCAAGGGGGTGTCCTTATCGATTTCGAGGGATGCTAATTTAGCACGTAGGGGTGCCCTCTTTAAGTTTTTAGCGTACTAATTATGGGCACTGGGAGTGTCTTTATCAAAAGAAGGTCTGTATATTTTAGGCAAAGTATAAAAGGGTAAAGTTTAGAGAGGAAATCCTAACCTCTTTTCTCCTTCTCCTCTCTTTGGGTGCGGTGGCAATGCTTTACATCCAGGTATGATGATCTTCGGCAAGTTGATCTCCCCGAGTTACAGTGTCCTTCGGCATGGATCCCATCCAGCTATGCAGCAGCAATGGTGATCGTTCTTCCTGATAATTAGATAAGGGTTTTCGTAGTTTTTTTCTTTTCTTTTCTTTTTTGTCGATCTGCTGGTTTCGGTCAGTTTTCATCGGTCAGCTAAAAACTAGCTTCCTCATCTTTTCTTCTTCTTCCCAACAAGCAAGCGGTTGACACTGACCATCCTTTTTTTTTCTTCTTCTTCTTCACCAACTTGCAATTCACAGGGAGGGTTACTAGCTGGTCTTCTTCTCAGGAGGGCTAGCCACGATTGATCTTCTCTCTCCCTCTGCCCCAGCAACAAAACCAAAAAGGGTTCCAGTTAGGTTTCTTTCTAGCCAGTCAGAACCCTAGAGCCCCCTCTTCTTCTTCTTCTTCTTTTTTTGTTTGTTTTTTCGGTGAGAAAAACTTCCCAAAAAAAGGTATCCGATCTAGATTCTTCGATTTGGGTCGCGTGATCTGGATCGTGCGATATGGATCACACGATCTAAGTGATCTAGATCGTTCTCTTGTCAGACGATATGGACCATCAGATATGGGGTTTCTCTGTGATTTGGGCTTTCACTCGCCCTGGATCTGTACAATATTTGGGCTGCACTTGTCTGGGCTTGGACTTGAACTGGGCCGTACCTAACCTGGGTCTGGACTTGAACTGGGCTGCTCCTAGCCTGAGCCTGGACTTGAACTGGGCAGTACCTGGCCTAGGTCTATACTTGAACTGGGCTGCTCCTGGCCTGGGCCTGGACTTGAACTGGGCCGTACCTGGCCTACGTCTGAACTTGAACTGGGCTGCTCTTGGCCTGGGTCTGGACTTGAACTGGGCTAGGCCTGCTGTGTCCAAACGTAGTCTGGGCCAGGCCTGCTGTGTCCAAATGTCGTCTGGGCCTTAACTTGAATTGTGCCGTACCTCGCCTAGGTCTAGACTTGAACTGGTCCCTTCCTGGCCTGGGTCTGGACTTGAACTGGGCCGCCCCTGGCTTGGGTTTGGACTTGAACTGGGCTGGCCCTAGCCCAAGCATGAACGTGAAGCTGGGCCGCTCCTGGCCCAAGTCTGGTCTGGCACTCCTGTATTCACCGGCTCTGTTTCGGTTCCTGTGTTCACCTGCTCTAATACCACTTGATAGGCGTAGCAATTAGAATCACACACACACACACAGACCAAAACATAGAGATTCACGTGGTGTTTCAGCTATGTATAGGACGTATTCTATTAGAATACAATTTCTATCTCCTTTACCTTTTTTTATTAGGATTCCTAATCAAACTCTAACTTATTCCTTATCTTGCAGGAATCTTCGGGCAGTTATGGGGATGGACATCATCAAATCACAGTATGAAACTTCTGGAGACGGACTTAATCAGAAGATCACTTGAAGGACGTAACTTTCTTTTTCTCATGTTCTCAGATTTGTAAGTTCTGATGCAGACCTGCGGGCCGGAGCAGTTTTACTGGACGAGAAAAGGATAAGAAATTGGCCTCCTATAAATGCTACATGCAGGTTTATTTTGCCGACTTTGCAGCTGGAGTTCGTCGCAGGTTTGGGCCTTAAGAATGTCAACTTTCCTTGATCTTTCAATTTCTTAATAGTACGTTCTAATCACATTGGATGTCAGTTCTGTGAACTGGCTGTTCCTCTCTTCTGAAGATAGTTCATGGATTGCTCCATCTCAAGGTAGGTGATGGACATTCACGAACACTATAATGCTTTACTCAGTTCATATTCTGAACTGCAGCTTAGTGGGTGTTTACTACTGAAAATGTATATGCATGATGCGTGCTTCGGTTGTATCAAGATCCACTCGATCTAACACCGACATTTTACTGCCATGGGGAGGGCTTTTCTCCCCTATCCAATAAAATTTATCCTTCCCTCAAACAAAAGAAAAAATCCCCCAACCCGGTCATTGTTTGGATTGTCATTTCAACTCACTATCCCCTTGCGAAACGCCTTCAATCCGCGGGTGTGTGGCTAACTGTTCAGCTAGCATAATTGATCCTATCTTAGGTACATACACCTTAGCCCCATTCGCTGCTTTTCTCCCTCAAGACCTGCAAACTCCGATAAAACCTTATCCTTATGGTTCCTTATTACAATTCCATCGCCTACATTATCAATCTAACCGGAATTGTCCCACTTGAGCCATCAAAGTTGAAAAGATGGAAATTAATCTCCGATTCTTCTAATTTCCTCATTAAGTAGTAAAAAATCAGCGTAAGCGAAGATCACACAATGGTTGAGATTTCCGAATTCATTTCTTTAGACTTCGATATGTACGATCCTGCCTTGCTATTGTGATTGTCATATGCCTATGACCGAACTACATATTTCTGACAACCTAATGGCCCACCTTTGACAAGATTCAGACTCACATGATATGACATAGAAGGGTCATGCCCAAGGATCTTTTCAATTGGATGATCGCAACCTATGTTTGCTAGAGTTGTTGTGAATTATATTTTAACCGATATCTTATAGCGGGAAAATGACGGGAATCTTTTCCATGCTTCCGTTTATGAAGAGACAGAAATCCCATTTGCCCATACCCACAACTACAAGCCGAAAGTACCGGTCTAGATTTAAGCAGCATCGGCCCAAGCCGTGTTGACAAACGCTTTGATTGGGCCTTGGATTTCTAATTACTCTTAGACATGATCTGGGCTGGTTTGAAAGAGAGGAGGACACATAATGGGTCAAATACCTTAACGATTAAATCAGGCTCTTAGGCCCATTTAGAACTTAAAATAATGAACTAATTCACATTTCCCATAGACGGCAAAATGTTCCCACTTCTGACTAATAAAGTTCTAAACGCCGGTTCATTTAGAAATTTGAGAATTTCCAGTAAGATATGGAAGGGGAGAAGCAACGTAATTGATAACTAACAACCATGTCTATATAATTCTCAATTTGCTTATTAGTAGATTCGTTTCTGCTCTTAAATAAACATGTCTTAGGGTCTCTGGACAAGCTAGCTAATCTACTGTTTTCCGGTCGCCAAAGACATGAACATTCCTTACGGCCTATGGATAAGCTGGATAATCTAAGTTTGCCTCGTTGAAAATATCACTCGGGCAAAGTAAAAATGTGATAACCTAAAGGCATCTAGTACAGTTAGTTGTAGACAACAAGGCACGTATCGTTGTACTTATTTGGAGGTTTTAGGTGATACATTCTTTAGTTGTTAGGGAGATTTCAAGTAAAAGGAAATTTTAAGATAACCAGCTGGGCAGTGCCTTGCTTTACAATTAATTGCTGAAACAAATTAAAATATTAAAAAGTGAAGATGCATCATTTAATACGGAAAGGCAAACTCAAAGGAAGCTACTTGTCATGAGTTTGTAATTTTCCTATGCTAAATTCATTTGGCACTTGTACACAATTTCCTTTATGAACACAAGTAAGCCTTTCATTCCTCACTCTTACTTGTTAAGGCCATACTCATTTACCCACTAGACTAATGGGATAACTAGAAATAAACTTATTCGAATAGAACCTATTATCCCTTACTCAAACTCAATTGAGTAATATGATTACAAATGCAGAGCTACTTCCTATTTAAATTTGTTCTCCTTCATCCACCTCCTCATTGAATGACTAAGATTATTATATGTGTCATTACTCCGACAATTCAAATCATCTTCCGAAAACATCCTACAAAATATCCCACTTCCACTACATTCTAGACTAATTCACAATCCTCTTAGGATATTCTAGATATGTACAAGGACTTTTTTAGAAACTTCCAATACAGGCAAGTTTCTTAGGCCACATTCCCGTACCAAACAAGCCTCTCTCAAAGCCTTTAGACCTTGGTCATATACAAATAAATTTTTCTTGGAATCTGTAAGTGTTGGAAACGATCCTTATAGCACAAGTCGATGACATATTGTATCCTATGACCTAAGATAGTGCGTCAAACCAATCAAACGGTTCTCTGGTCATGGCTGGGAATGGGAAAGTAAGGTGACAAAACCATCGAAGAGCTCTACAGGGAATAAAATAAAATAAAAAATGCGACTATCACTAAAATGCTGGGCGAAGTAAGGAATTCATGATGCATTAAGAAATTCACGCAAACTAATTAATTAAGAAATTCACAAAAAAGATTAAGGCAACAACTGACTGCTCGAGGGCCGTTCTCATGAATTGTTATATAATACACGCGGAACATGTGTTTTGTGATTAATGTTTTCGTATGCATATGGCCACGGTAAGGAGGGAGAAAACGGCTTCTAGATCCATATCGAGAACCCAAAGCTACAACTTCTGTTTTTATTAAGAAAATATTCAACAAGATGCACATTGTATCATCCCTGATCACATGGCTTGGACTATAATCTAATCATAGAACTGAATTCTTGATGCTGACCTCGTTCCCATAAGCACCGATTTTTTTTTTATGTAAAAAGGATTGCTTTTGTAGAAGCGACAACATGGCGAGTTACCATGCCATGCCTCCACTTGAGGACCTCACCTTTGGTTGATTGGGCTGCTCAGAATTTAGATATCTTGTAACCTAAACATGGTGAGAATTAGATAATTCTATCGTTCCAAAGCAAGTGTTTCTGGTTGTTAAATGTAGACTACTGCTCATGGAAAATTTATAACAATCGGTTTTCAAAGATTAAATACATTCTTCAAATTCTAGAATCATGCAATCCCCGTGCTTTATGGGCTGTAAAATTTTCCAAGTTCAGAAAAATAATGAAGGGTCCAATTAGTAAAGAATTATAAAGCAAATCGTCCACTAACATATTAACTTCATTCCTAAATTTACTTGGAATCTCCCCTGCAAGGAAGTGAGTTCCATTCATCTTCTAATTATAAAAAAAGGAAAAAGGAAAGGCGCAAGAAATCAAAATCACAGAATGTCATGTGGTATAATTTTCTTAGGACTTTTTATGACATTTTTCTTGAAACTAGTTCAAGAAAAATCCAAACCCCAAGAAAAAGTGTCGTCTGACACTTAATGATTTGCACTTTTTAATTAATCTAGCAAGCGCATGAACTAATTGATCTGCACTTCCTTTTAGATTCTAATCTTCGATGAAGACCTAAAAATATGAACTAATGAAAAGAGATCTTAATGACCTTCAAGACGAAGCCTTGATTTCAAAGGCCAACTAATGTGCTTTGCTTTCGCAATCTAGTTTTCCTTCTTAAGCCCCTGATTAGATGATTCAGGCAGCGATAACTCTTAGTGACCCAGTTTGCTCTTGATTTGATAGGACATCTTCCAAAATCTTAAATTATTAATTTTAATTGTAAAATGAACAATGAAACTTTTAACCAGCATTTCACAACTCAAGAAAAGAGTAGCTCAAGACAAGAGTAGCTAGAATCATTTTATAGATGCGGCATCGGACATGGCCCATCTGCAAGACCACAACAAGGGCAACATTGTGAACCGTACCATTTGGAACTTTAGAAACTGGGTCTACCTAGAGTTATAGCCACGATACATTAATAAGGTGGTCCTGACTCATGGGGTACAATCTAGCAGGGGTGTACAAAAAATTGATCGGACCAGATCGGATCGTCAGATTTTTGGTCGATTTGAGCACTGTATCGGTCCAGTAATGTGCAATACTGAAACGTTCAGTCCAGTCTCAGCCCTCAAGGTCAACCAGACGTGACCATCCAGGGAGAGGGAGTACCGTTAGTGAAAGTTGGGGGTGGATAAATGTGAAAATGATAGTTAGAGAAGACACACACACACACATTCCTTCTCCAATTTCTCTGCTTCTCGCCTTTTATTACAATTCGAGCCATGTCAGGTGCTAGTTCATTTCCAGCTACCATCGTCGGTAGATCTCTCTCTCCCTGAAATCCTCTTTTGCTAACAAAAAACCCAACCATTTTTATTTGGATCTGTTTGAATCGGTTTTGATCTGTTACGGTTTTTAAAATTCAGTCCAGTCTCGGCCCTCAAGTCCAAGATTTTTATCACTTGTTTAATAGAAAAATGGAATTGAATTTATTTCTTTAACTCTGATACATCCCAGGCACGTTGGGATTTGGGCCCACGATGAACTATATTTAACCAAAATAATAATGCATGAAGCTCCGGTTTATACAGAGTTAAGAGAAGAGGCGAACCACAAAGATCTAAAGTAATAAAAGAGAAATTAATATTTTGACATAGAATCATATTAAGCTATCTTCTCTTCTAAAGGACCCAGTTAGAAAGAATATACTAAAATACTAGGCAACAGAAAATGCAAAAAATGTGCTAAATATATTTATTGTTGCAAAATTTCTTTTGCATCAGTGTTATATCCATATACCGTCATTCCAAGTATAAAGAGAAGCGAACGAGTAGAGAGGAATGAAAAACTTGATCTTGGGGTATCTAAAATGGAGAATACTTTAGGAACACTCATACATGGCCTCCTTGAACCATTATGTCTCACCTTTGCATGATTAGCTTATTCATGTTATTATCTAGCTTTGGATATCTGGTAAACCAAAGAATCTGGTGAATGGATGATTCTAACCATTCTATCCGTCCACTTCCAGCTAAATTCTTTAGACTAGTCTCATTCATGTACTCTTACCCAGAGGACTACCGTAGATGAGTTGAATCATTTAAAGGTGAGCTCCAGAAAAAGTGGGCCACGGACGGCCTAGTAGGTAGTGTTTATATACCGTTCCTCTATCAAATATAAAAAGAAGGCACAGAAGAGAATGGTACTAGTCAGTGGATGAGTTGAATCATTTAAAAGGTGAACTCTAGACGAAACTGGTCGAAAGACGGTCGCGTAGGTAGCGTTCATATACCGTTCCTCTATCAAGTATAAATAAGGCCCAAAAGAAAATGGTACAAGTCAATAGTCAGCAGTGGACAGCGCAGACGCGCTTGGAAAGACATTTTTAATCACCTTGCATTTCAGTTTTCAAATGACTCGAATCTTAAAGATCACCAAGGGACAAGTGTGACGGATTACAAGTTAATCCATCCCCCCTCTCTCTCTCGCTCTCAGTCTCTAATAAATAGACTGTTATATTAGTAGTAGAACGAGCCGATGGCGTGACCAAACACAATAATCAACAACTCCCGTTTTCTTTCCCCTTTCATTTTGTTAGCAATACCTGCCCTCGTTCAGTCCCCAGTCTGTTATGGCCCATAAGGAGGAGAAGGATGTCAATCCCTTGGCCCCGGCCGTGACCCAAGTGCGCAGCGATGAAGAGATTGCCATATCATCACCCAAGAAACTCCGAAGGCGACGATGCATCATTTGTGGCGGGTGTTGCGTCGCGACGCTCCTAATCCTGGGCCTGGTAATCCTAATACTTGCTCTCACCCTCTTCAAAGTTAAAGAACCAGTAATTAGGATGAATTCCATTTCGATCGATCGGCTCAACATTAGCACATCTGGATCAGGGTTAGCCGGGCCGACTGTGAAACTGAATGTGACCTTGACAGCCAACATCGCTGTAAAGAATCCAAACGTAGCGTCTTTCAAATTCGGCAATAACACAACAACTGTCAATTATCGTGGTGAAACGGTAGCAGCGGCTATAATTCCGGCAGGGAAGGCCTCTGCGAGGCGTACGTTAAAGATGAATGTTACGGTGGACTTGCTCACCGATAGGCTTATGGGAGATTTGAACTTCATGAATGATATAGCTTCTGGGGCTCTCACAGTAAATACCAACACCAAGATTGGAGGCCGTGTGAATGTGCTGAACATATTCAAGCGCCACGTTGATGTGGCGATGAACTGCACTATCACCGTTAGGTTGTCGGACCAGGCAATTGAGCAACAGAACTGTGACCGGAAGGTGAAACTCTAATCATGAAGGGAATTGAGAGAAAATTAGATCGAATCGAGCACTATACTTTTGCTAGAGTTCAAATAAATTATTTTCATTTTCTTGCGTGTTTGTGTAAATCAGTTCAGACTATAGATATCTTTCTTGATGAATATATGTACCATATGGATGTTAGAAAGGGGTTTGGGCCTGTTTTTTGTGCCACCTCTTTTTTGGTGGAATTGAAGAACTTGGTCGACTGACTCTTTCATATGGATTCCTTTTCTCTTCTCTGTACGTTGTTCTCAGAGAAAATAGACTTCCAATTTTGTTTTCAGATATTCAGTGAGGACAAATTGCCGTCCAGGCCACAATAAGATCAACTGTGATTGTAAAATAAATAGGCACAAGAAGTTTTTGTGAACTGGCTAAGCTTGATCAATTGATAGTTTCCAGCCTTCCGTTTTATTTGAGATAACAACCTGATGGGTTGTTTCTTTTTTGCCGAGGAATTTTCCATTTACTCCATCGTCACTCTTCACAAAGTTCTAGTCTAGAAAAGAAGTTGCAAAATACACTTGCCATGTATCGTTGGTCTCGATCATTTGATAGTAAGCAAGGGACATCCACGTATGTACTTCTTCAAACTCTGCCTGATCGACGAGATAAAATTAAAGAGGCACATGTGCCTCCAGCCACCCTCAACTAAACCAGGCAGAAGACGAGAAGGCCCAACTAGAATACTCAGGTGGAAGCGCTGACTAGCATTTTATGCCACATTTTACCGCTCAATCTGGGCGTGAGTGGGTAGACGTGCTACAGTTCGTTACTTGGCATGAGTAACTTGCTTTTTGTTTATTACTCTGTACAGTTCAATTTATTTAGATTTTTATAGAGTTGTCGAGATTGACTTGTTGTATATCAAGAGACAATTGACCCATAAAATAGAAAGCATGCTGCATATGTTCTCATTTATAACTAGAGCAGCATGTTCGTTTCTAGCAAGAATAGAAATCTTTGGAAGTGCGGGTTAAAGGCGTGAAAACAGCCTACAAGGTAAGATTGGATACTACTAACGCTTGTTGTCTGCCTCTTTCTCGGACCTCGCATACAGGGAAGCTTTGTGCACGGAACTGTCATTTTAGGAATCTTTAGAAGCTCTTCCCTTTATTAGTTGATTTTATTAGCCCCAAACTGTCCGTATAATGTACTATTATTTTGATGAGTCCTGGTAGGGCTCAACAGTGAAAGGCGTAAGAAGAAGGGACGCCTGCTTTGTCCATCCTAGGGTATAGTTCTTTTAGATAGAAGGCATTCATCATGTTAAGCCTGCCTTAAATAAGTTTTTTGTAGATCTAATCTATTTATCATGTTAGGACTGATTGAGATAAGCTAAGTATCAAATTTCATGTCTATTGAATACTTTTAACCTTTGTTTATTGAGTTGAAAATTACAGTCATAGATTTTTGTCAATTTTTCAAATACCCAAAATAAGTGGTTGAAACGAACTTGATGAATTTACTTTTCATAAGTTTACCTAGTTCTTCTGTGATGAACATGATGAATGCCTTAGATCTGGTAAGAAAATGCTCTAGATGGACAGAAGGGGGCATCAACTTCTTCTCACGCCTTAAGCATCGACTCTTACCGTGACTCTTGACTATCTCTTCCCCAAAAGATTAGAAAAGCAAAACAAATAAAAATTCATACACCAGAATCTCTAATGTTGGTTGAAGCGGATCTTTTAAGGATGCAGAACAACTCCACATTTTCTTGCAGTATAAAATTTTCAGAGAAATCTAGCAAGTTGTCCTTGGCTGGTTTGAGATCAGCTGGCGAATTCTGACTACGGTGATGCACTTAATCAACCGATAGAGATTAATTACGAACTCTAGAAAATGGGGTCTTCTTTGGAAGCTCTCTCTTGGCGCTACCCTCTGGAGTACTTGGACTGAGAAACAGACCGGTTTTTGAGGGCAAATAATTATCTTCCAAGAGGGTTGCTGAGAGATGTAAATTCACTATTGCACTTTGGGCCACCACGAATCTCCCTTCAAGAACTATTCATTTTAGACAATCCTACGCTTACATTCTTCTTTTAAGGCTCTTACTCAAACGAATAACAAGCAGAAATCAAGTTGGCAACCTCTCCCTACAAGTTGGCTGAAACTTAACTCTGGTGGTTCTGCGCTCAGTCCTACAGGTCCCTCTGCAATTGGCGGAGTCATTCACAACGCTGACGCAAGGTTTTGGTTGATTTCTCGTGTCCTGTACGGAATATGATGCTAATGGGACCGACATCTTGGCAGCTCGGGATGGTATCAGGATTATGAAGCAAATGTCTGGGTTGCCTTCTATCATCGAAGGCAACTAATCAAATGCCACTAAATAGGGGATTGACACATGCAATGTGCCACGGAAATATCTCTATATTGTCGGTGAGATTGCTTGTATATCAGCGACACAACTCATAGTATTCTACACACTTTGAGATCGACAAACAGCGATGCGTACACGAGAGCTAAAGAGGATCATAATGAGACAATTCTACGCATCAACTTCTTTGATGTTGTGTTGGTAATATATTACTTCTCTGTCATCTCAGGAATGATCTTTGCTTACTTTTTGTAGTGCCTTTCAGGGTGTACCTAATTATCTCCTTCACTTTGACCCAAGTTGTGTCTCTCGCTAGTATCAATTCAATTTAATTTTTTAAATAGAATACACCAACCTTTTAAAAAAGCATATAATATAAGGGCACACTAGCAACTTATTACAAACAAGTGCGCACTATGCCTTGACATCGCCATTGTGATTTGGATGATTTGAGATTGCTCAAAATTTAGGCGATCAAAATCATAATGTAGATGCACGCGAGGGCGCATTAGTATTTATCACTCCTCATATTTGTTGTATCACGATGTAGAATGCTGGAGTACGCAACACCACAAAAACGGTACAACTAGGCTTCTCTATGGTAGAGCTGACATATCATGGCCCCATGTGATTCATTTGATCCAAAAATCATACCAAAAGAAATAGCTTTTCCACCTTTGCTTCATTAAATATTTTGTTAGTTAAAGGGCAGCCCCGGTCACGAAACTCCCTGCTATGCGGGGGTTCGGGGAAGGGGCAGACCACAAGAGCCTAAAGTACTATGTTAATTAGTCTCTTTTATTTGATGTCCATAGACACCCTTATTTTATCACCACAACACCTCTTGTCATCGAGGGAACATCTTCAATGTGTCCCTTGCTCATACCTAAAAGAATAGAAAAGCAAATGGAATAGCCACTCCACTAGTATAAAAAGTAGGTGGTATAACCATTCCACTCAAGCTCAACTAGCCGAGGAGGGCCCAATGCATGGTTGGAAATGACTTTCTATCTCTTCTAGAAGATGGATAAGTGAGGCAACACAAGAACACTCCACCCTTTTTCGGCCATGAACGGACAACCCTAGATAGTATGTACAAATCTACATGCATTAATGGCTAAACTCTTGTAACTAATAGAGAATATTCCTATAATTGGAAATTAATCATTGGGTTAGCTGAAATCACATGCATTATGTCAGTTACATGGCATCATCAAGTGAGACCACTTTATCTCATGCAACCAACGGTAAGAAAGCAAGTCTAGTAGTATGACACCTGAGGGTTTTATACACCATATAAATATGAACTCTATTAAAAGTTAGGATCTATGATTAAAAAATTTTATTTTTAAAATCAATATAAAACAACGTTTCAATGTAAGTGTGACACCTAAGGGTTGCATATCGTTTAGCATTACCACCTCAGTTGTCAGACGTACATAATGTATTCCATGTGTCGATACTAAGGAAGTACATTCCTGATACAATGCATATCCTTGATCAAATACTTGTGAAACTACAGCCAAACTTGACATATGAGATGAGACCTCTAAGGATTTTGGATTTCCAAGAGAAGACTCTAAGGAACAAGACCATTCATTTGATCAAAGTTTTATAGTAACATCATTCTACTGAGGAAGCTACTTGGGAAATTGAAGAAGACATGAGAAGTAGTTTTCCTTATCTATTTTCTTATGTATAGCATAAGTGTAGTGACGGGATTTCAAGGACGAAATTCCTAAAAGGTGTGAAGATTGTAATGGCCCTCATCTTTAAGAAATAAAGAAATATAATATTTATGAATTATGAAAATTCTTAAGTCAATTGTTGACTACTGTAGCATCAAAACAAGTTAAAATGAAGCTTAAACAAAATTTCAAATCATAATTCACTAAATAAATAGTGTGTAATTAGAATATAACTGATAATAAAACTTTAATTTGATAAGGATTGGCAACCTAAGCTAAGAATAACTAAGCGGTGCCAAGTACAGCTTATCAAGGTGATATTTAGACATCAAGTCACCTCCTTGACAATTTTTAAGAGGAAAATCATGCTTAATGCTATTTTAATAAATATTTATTTAATTATTACGAATTTTACAGGTGGATAAATAAGATAAAGAAACCCACATGGTGAAGGAGGGTTTCCGTATGAACAAAAAGTGTGAAAATAATGGATGGTGATCCAAGAGTTATGAAATGAATAAGATCAATAGAGGAGTTACATATTTGAACCATTGAAAGATAATCCAACAGTTGGGAGTAAATACACAATTAAAATTTGAAGAGTTACAAATATGTAATCAATTGAGAAAACTATTACAAGGAAAGTATTTATAAAGGAAACAAAGAAAAATAGAAAGAAGGGTTAGAGACGTGAAAAAAAGTTTGAGTGGAAAAAGGAAAGTGCGTGTAAGAGAGAGAGAGAGAGAGAGAGAGAGAGAGAGAAGATGTAACGGCCGGGGTCTCACTAGCAACGATATTGTCTCGGTCGACGCTGGGTTTTGTTTTCCCCCGGCTTCCCGGGGAAAAGGCCTTGTTACTGATAAGGTTTCCCTGCACCCTTATAACCAGCCCAGGGACCTTCTCCCTGCCGATGTGGGACTAAACTCTCGATCCCTCCCATCCCTCAGCGACAGCGCCTTTTGGCCATGGTTCACCTCTCCCCCTTAGGGGACACGCATTCCCGCGTGTCACACGTGCCAAGCCCGCGTACGGTTAGCCACCCACACTAGGTAGGGGGTTGGCTCTGATACCACTGTAACGCCCCGGGTATGGGCTCCCTCAGTAACGATATTGTCCGCTTTAGGCCACGGGCCCGCACAGTTTTAAAAGGCCTTGTTACTGGTAAAGCCCACCCAGACCCTTATCAGCCACCCAGGAACTTTCCTCCTAGCGATGTGGGACTAACTCTCAGCACATCCCGCCTTCATCCCCTCAAATTATGTTGGGGACCTCCCCCTCAAACTATCTTGGTAGACGGCAACGGTAGCCCTCTCCCCCTTAGGGGACATGCGTTCGCGCGTGGACTCCCATGCTTCCGCTCATGTGCTGTTAGCCACCCACATTGGGTCGGGGGTGGGCTCTGATACCACTATAACGCCCTGGGTCTGGGCTCCCTCAATAACGATATTGTCCGCTTTAGGTCCCCTCAACCTATCTTGAGTCCCTCAAGCTATCTTGAGGCCACCCCTCAAGGCATCTTGGTCGCCCTCACGTGAGCGGAAGCGTGGGAGTCCACGCGTGGACGCATGTCCCTTATGGGGGAGAGGGCTACTGTTGCCGTCTGCCAAGATGGTTTGAGGGGGAGGTCCCCAACATAATCTGAGGGGATGAACGCGGGATGCGCTGAGAGTTAATCCCACATCGCTAAGGGAAGAGTTCTTGGACTGTTGATAAGGGTTCAGAGGACTTTCCATACAACCAGGCCTTTTCCCTCACAGGGGAAGAACAAAACCATGTGGGGCTGGGTGTTATGGGTCCCAGTCTCCAGAGCGGACAATATGGTTGTGTGTGGGGCCCTCGGGCTATTACAATGGTATCATAGCCAACCCCCGACCCAGTGTGGGTGGCTAACCGCATGTGAGCGGAAGCGTGGGAGTTCATGTGCGGACGTGTGTCCCCTAAGGGGGAGAAGGTTGCCGTTGCCGTCTGCCAAGATGGTTTGAGGGGGAGGTCCCCAACATAATATGAGGGGATGAAGGCGGGATGCGCTGAGAGTTAGTCCCACATCGCCAGGAGGAAAGTTCATGGGCGACTGATAAGGGTCTGGGTGGGCTTTACCAGTAATGAGGCCTTTTAAAATCATGCGGGCCCGTAGCCCAAAGCGGACAATATTGTTAGTGAGAGAGCCCAGACCCGGGGCGTTACAGAAGAAGAAGAAGAAAGTAAGAGGAAAGAGGAAGGAAAAGAAAATTTTGGATCCAGAGAAAGAACCAGGCTTGCTAGAATTTCTGACGAAACAAATTGAGGTAGGTGATGCAAGACTAGATTTCGATTTTCTTTTCTAAAATCACAAACTCCAATGTTTTAAATGAGCAAATATTTTTTTTTTTTTTATGATCAAGATTTGATCATAAGCATGATTGTTCTTGAATAGTTTGATTTCATATATACGCATGGAGTTTTCATGGAAATACTTTGTTCCAATGCATGATCTAATGCCTTTATTCTATCAAATCCAATCTTGTTTCATGATTATCTTCTCATCTATTATATGCATTTTAAGATAACAAATATGCTTGCATATGTGTATTCTATAAAAGAAAAAATTCAATATACATAGTTATGTTCACATGTATTTAATTTACTAATGAGATAAATCTTTATTATACATCCTATCGATATTTTATATGTGAACAAGAATGCATGATCTATACTCAAAATTATATGCTTCATTAGTATGATTTTCAGAATGAATATAAGCATATGTCATAGAGGAGTTTTTCAATTGAAATATTCTAATTTAATTTATGATTGTCCATGATAAAGTATGCAACTATATTGATGTCTTTAAGATTAATTTCTTTTGAGTGCAAGACCCATTTGGTTAAAAACACATATACACATGACCTGTGTGTGTGTGTGTGTGTGTGTGTGTGTGTGTGTGTGTGTGTGTGTGTGTTGGATCAACCTTTTTGGATGGTTTGATTTGAATGTTTATGCGTTGTGTATTAGCATGTGGTTGTTAACTAGTAAAATTATTGGATGCATTCTTGCTAGTTAGATACCAATGGCGCTGAAAATATATTATTTCAAGGCTTACATGAATAATATATTAGAACTTAAAACTAGTTAGTAACTCAAATCATGACAAAGTACTATAATATAAGTATGATGGATCAATTTACCATGACCTTTAATCTTTATTTCATACTTAGTATAAACTACAACTAAAGGTAATTGGGTACATGGACTAAAGGTGAAATCATGCAAAAATCTATGAATAAAACTTCTTATACAAAATTACTAAATGTGTACAACGTCATAATTAGCATAATGTCTCATTGATTCCAATACATTTGTAATTACATACACTTGATTATATTGAGGATGTAATGAAGATTGTTCATTCACAATGAACCATGCAACACTCTGCCATAAGCAGTTGCCAGGTCCATTGAACCATTCATGCCCAAACTCTTCAATTCCTAGTCAAACAATGGGGAAACTAATGACCCATTCACAGATTCTAACAAAGAGTCTCTTCTATTCCTTGAAAACCCAATACCATTTGGATCAAACCAAGATGAAAGCATTCTCACAGCATTCTGTTCAAGGTTCTCCTCATCATCTTCTCGAATAGCTTCACAAATTCTAGTTGATATTTCAATAGAGGGATCAACCTCTACCACATTTTGATTCTCTATAGCTGACTTATGCCTCTTTCTACAATTTTTGTCAACCCTTTTTGGTGGTAAAGAAGTAGTAAGTGGTGCAGCACCATCCTCTTCACCCTCAAGAAATGAATGATTTTCTATCTCAGAGTTATTCTCCTTAACATCATTCACAATTCTCTTCTTTTTACCTGCCAAGGACTCAACTGAAGCAGTCTGATTGCCACTTAACTTGCTTTTCTCAACTTCAGCATTGCTCCTGCTACTATAAGTAGATAGACTGGTTACTCACTTAGATGCACAACTGTAACACCCCAGATTTTTAAGACAATTTTTTTTTTTTTTTTATAATGGCAATTTAAATAAGAGCATTTGGGATCCCATGAGAAAAGATTTATTTAACATTTTACTAAACCTATCTTAAAACTCCGGGTGTTAATTTTTCCTTTCTCAAAATGACGTACACGTAATTTAAACATAAATAAATAATCCGCGTATAAATCAACGTCAAATAAATAGGCGCCTTTATTTTAAATCAAATAAACATCCAAAAGACAATAATAATATGGCCCAGGGTCTATCCATCATAACATCCCATATAAATGTCCAATGTATGTCCAAAGATCTAAATCACATCCAAATATAAAGTATGCAGTCCATAATAAAATTCAAATGATAATCCACTCTAATGACTCACATTACTTTCTAAAACTATAGGAAACTAGTCTTGACTCTCGAGGTTTATCAACCGCTTTTCCTTTCGGTGTCGCTCGAGATCTAAGGCATTGCAAAACAAAGCAATGCCTCAGCAAGCTATCGCTTGTGTAGGTACATAGACAATTAATGTAATAAATGCAGAAATAATGAACAAAGACATTGATGAAAAGTCTAACATTTATGGAAATAGTGATATCATAATGCCATGTTCAAAATAAATGCCAATTTATTCCATATGCTAAAACATGAAATTCACGGAGTTAAAACATGACATGAATCAATAAATGGAGCATACAACAAGAATAAGGGCACCCTAAGGTAATGGGTCCCACCACATCACACTAACATCCCTGATCAGGAATACACATAGTCAACCTCTGAGTGTCGTCACACCCAGGCATACCATCCATAATCATGCTCATCATACATGCACACATAACAAGAATATGGGCCATCATCTTTGCAGTGGCAACCCTCCATGGGTATCAACCACCGCCGCTCCCCGTCGACACCATAACGGGAGACTTAACGTCTGTCCCCATGGAAAGGCTCAGACCGGTAGTGTGGACTATCCATGTTACCAAACCCCTACCGAATGCCATCTATGGGCGGTGTCTATCATATCACAAACTCATCACATCATAATCTCGGAAGGTGGGTGGCCGCCACTATCCCTCCAAGCATGACGCCCAGGGCGAGAGCACCGTGATCAAATATAAAACACGGAAATCATATGTATATGCTAAAACTCAAGAGCACTTATAGCTTGCAATCCCCAAGACATGCCCCTCATCCTCGGGTTAGCCTATCAAAGGACCAGCTAATAAGCCTCTATTCTCATTTCCATGTAAATCCATGCATTTTCTATATATATAATAAGAAATAAGTCTCTAAGTAAGCATAACAAATTAACATCATGCTTGTAAAAGCATTTGAAATAAGTTTATTCAGTAAAAGATTTCAATTTGGAATAACCATCCTGTACGCAATGTCGCATGAAATCCATGGTAAATAAAAATCGCAATTTAAAACACAATCACGCATGATGCTATGTTTAAACATGGTTTAAAATCAAGGCAAAACATTAGTTGTCGTCACCTACCTCAGTGTGAGATCACTAGCTTGCCAATAACTCCCTTTAATTGGTATATTCAAGTGCACCGTACATGTCACATCACTATTTTAAAATTTTTCTAAATAAAAAGTGGTCATTTCTAAGTTTTTAAGTTAAAACTAGGTCCGCGTCGTCAATACGGTCACAACGCCTCTTTCAGATCGTGATTTGGACCTCTCTAGCTCCCAAAAATCAAGTTTTAGTGAAAACTACGCTAAAAGGGGCTGCGACCACCATAAGGTGGTTTAAACCGGCGGCACCCTTTTCCGCCGGTTTACACCGGCGTACACTGGCGCACGAAGACGCACGGCGACGCAGACGCCGCACGGGACGCGCAGCGTCCCGGTCCCACCGCGACAGCCAACCACGCACGCTCGCACGCGCGCGCGCGCCGCGCACGCGTGCGGCGGCGACGTCATGTGACGTCGTCCCTCGGGCGTCGAGGGAGTGCGTCTTGGCGTCAACGCAGGCGCCGACGCCGTTGACGACGCCGGAGAGAGACGGCCAGGATTCCGGTCGCCTCGGCAAGCTACTGAGCTCCGTTTTGCGTGATTTTTGCGCCATTTTCTTCGAATTCTCTCTAGAATCCATTTATGCCCTCCTTTTTCACTAACTTTCTCAAAAACCATGGTTTTTAAACGATTTTTCCCAAGTTCCTAAAAACCTCCCTAGGTCTTGGTTTTTGAGTTTTCTGAGCAATTCCACCGTTGGATCACTCCCAAATTTAAAGGGTATACTCTTGGGTCTCTTGTGCACTAGTTGGACGGTGCGATTTTCAAACGGACAAGTTTTGATCCGTGAAATCACACTCCAACAGTAGCGTGCACACAGGTTCCTAAAAAATCCGATTTTTTCCTAATTTTTTCATGTTTTTCTAATTAGTTTTCTAATTAATAAATACGAGAAAAATATGGATTTGAGGCTTACCTTGAGCCTGGCTGGTGTTGCTCGTGTTGCCGGGGCTCCACTCGCCGGGAAAATCCAAGTTTTGCAGGGCTAGGGTTTAGCGTAAATACTCGGAGAAACGCTCCAAGTGGAGCGTTTTGGCAACCTGGGGAGGGTAGATATAGGCCTAGAGTCCCAGGAGAGGAGAACCTCTTCCATTCACGCCTCTTCCCATGGCTTCTCCGGCGATTTTGCCGGATCTGGGTACAGATGTGTGGAAGACGGGGGTGCCAGTATCAATTTGGACCCCCTGCAATACGTCTCTATCAAATGACTAATTTGCCCTTCCAACTTTGACGGCTCATAACTCCCTCGTTTGAGCTCCGTTTCTCGCGTTCTTGGTGGTGTTGGATTCGTATCGACGAGCACTTTCTAATTATTATGTTTTCAGGAAAGAATTTCATCCATAAATTTTTATTTTAATTTATTTAATAATTTCCTATTTTTATCTTTAAAATTAAGGATATTACATTCTTCCCTCCTTATAAAAATTTCGTCCTCGAAATTTAGCTACATACCTCTATGTAAATAACTCTGGATGTATCTTTCGCATCTCCTCCTCAGTCTCCCAAGTAGCCTCTGTAGTGAATGATCTTTGCCAAAGGACTTTGACCAAGGCAATGGTCTTATTCCTTAACTCCTTGACTTTTGTATCTAAGACGCGCACTGGTCTCTCCTCAAATGTCATGTCAACCTGTAGCTCTCCTGGGATCTGCTCCAATACATGAGAGGGATCCGCACGTATTTCCTCGGCATAGACACGTGAAAGACGTCATGCACATTTGCTACCGTGGTGGTAAGGCTAGGCGGTATGCCACCGACCCAACTCGTCGTAAGATCTCGAAAGGTCCAATAGACCTGGGACTAAGCTTTCCTTTATTTCCAAACCTCAACACCCCTTTCATAGGAGAAACTTTCAAGAATACATGCTCGCCCTCAAAGAACTCTAAGTCCTTTCGCCTCTTGTTTGCATAACTTTTCTGTCGACTGTGAGCCGTAACCTCTTCCGAATGAGTTGAACTTTCTCTCGCACATTCTTCCACTAACTCAGATTTCACCACGCGTCTTTCTCCTACGTCACTCCAACATAAAGGTGACCGACAAGGTCCGCCATAAAGTGCCTCATATGGAGCCATCCCAATACTAGCGTGATGACTATTATTATAAGCAAATTCCACCAAAGGTAAATGATCTTCCCGCCTACCCTTCCAATCCATAACACGGCTCGTAGCATATCCTCAATAGTCTGGATGGTCCTCTCGCTACTGTCCGTCCGTCCGAGGATGGAATGCCGTGCTAAATTTCGCCCCGACCCTAATGCCTCTTGCACGCTCTTCCAAAGTATTTTGAGGTAAATCGCGTATCTCGATCCGATATAATTGTCGAGGAACGCCATGTAGACTGACGATCTCCTTAACATATAATTTCGCTAAGCTATCCACGGTCTGATTTTGTCTGATAGGAAGGAAATGAGCAGACTTGGTCAACCTGTCCACAACAACCCATATCATGTCGTGGCGTAGCGGTCCTCGGAAGACCTAGAACGAAGTCCATGGTAATATGGTCCCACTTCCACTCCTGGAAGGTCCAGATGTCTGTAGTCCTGATGGACGCTGATGCTCAGCCTTGACCTGCTGACAGGTCAAACATTGTGCTACGCACTCTCCAACATCCTTTTTCATACCATTCTACCAGAAATGCCTCTTGAGATCCTGATACATTTTCGTACCCCCAGGATGAATTGTATAAGGGGATTGGTGTGCTTCTTGAAGTAACTCGCGCTTCAATTCGTCATCTGCTGGTACTACCAACCTCCCCTTAAATCTAACTCCTCCATCCGGTCCCCTCGAAAAATCATCTTATCGCCGATCCTGTGTTTCCTTGTCTTTGCCCCGTGCCTCTAAGATCCCGTCAAAGAACTTAGGCCAGAGTCGTCAAATTGGCAATCATCACACCCGCCTTCCTACTCAGGGCATCTGCAACGACATTAGCCTTCCCAGGATGGTACTGTATGGTGAAGTCGAAGTCCTTGAGATACTCCATCCATCTGCGCTGCCTCATATTCAATTCACTCGAGTAAAGAAGTACTTGAGGCTCTTGTGATCGTGAATACCTCAAATCTCTCACCATAAAGATAATGTCTCCGTGACTTCAACGCAAATACCACGGCCGCTAATTCCGGGTCATGTGTTGGGTAATTTACCTCATGTGTCTTCAACTGCCTGTGACACATAGGCAATTACCTTCCCATGTTGCATCAACACTGCTCCTAATCCCTTGCCAGAGGCGTCACAATAAACTACATAACCGCACGCCCCGGATGGTAAGGTCAATACCGGAGCAGTAAGTCTCCTCTTGAGCTCTTGGAAGCTCTCCTCGCAAGCCTCGGTCCATACAAATTGAGTGTCTTTCCTAGTCAGGGTGGTCAATGGTAACGCGATCTTAGAGAATCCCTCTATGAATCGACGATAATACCCTGCCAAACCGAGAAAACTGCGTATCTCGATCCTTGTCTTGGGCCTCTCCCAGTGTAGTACTGCCTCTACCTTTGTTGAATCCACGGCCACTCCATCTTTAGATATGACGTGGCCTAAGAAATGCACCTGGTCTAGCCAAAAATCACACTTACTGAACTTGGCATACAACTGATGTCGACGAAGTGTGTCTAATACCGTGTGGGGATGCTCTCTGTGTGTCTCATGACTAGGCGAATAAATCAAGATGTCATCCACAAATACAATCACGAACTTATCCAAATAAGCTCGAAAAACACGGTTCATTAGATCCATGAACACTGCAGGTGCGTTCGTCAACCCAAACGGCATCATTAGAAACTCATAATGACCATAACGACTCCTAAAGGCAGTCTTCGAGATATCCTCTTCTCTAACCCTCAGCTGATGATACCCTGACCTCAGATCTATCTTGGAGAACACTTGTGCCGATTGGAGCTGATCAAATAAATCATCTATGCGTGGCAAAGGGTATCGGTTCTTTATAGTAACACCATTCAACAACCGATAGTCAATGCATAGTCTCAGTGATCCATCCTTTTTCTTCACGAATGTGACCGGTGCTCCCCATGGTGATCCACTCGGCACGATAAAGCCCTTATCCAATAACTCTTGCAATTGTACCCGAAGTTCTCTCAACTCTTTGGAGCCATCCTATATGGTGCCTTAGAGATAGGCGATGTACCGCACCAAGTCGATGGTGAAGTCAATCTCCCTACTTGGCGGCAATCCCGGTAATTCCTCGGGAAATACGTCGGCAAAATCACGGACAACATCAATCTCGTCAAGCCGTGGCTGCTCCTTTTCCTCAACGGTCACATATGCGAGGAATGCGTTACACCCTCGTGCATAAAATCGTGCCGCCTTCATAGCAGAAATGATGCATGTACCGCTCGATCTTTCCTACCCCGGAACACTATTTCTGCTGCCCGGGTATAAGAAAAGTGACTCGCTTCTTTCGGCGGTCTACCATAGCACCATAGTTGGCTAACCAATCCATCCCAAGAATAACATCATAGTCTACCATGTCTAATAAGATGAAGTCTCGTGTCCATACTCACGCCTCGATATCTCTACAGTATATCTCTAATATATTCGTAGTCTCTACTCTCTCTCTCCCACAGTGTCATAATATCTAATCCAAATGCTAGTTTGTGTACACATACATCCAGGACAAGATGCAAAAATACATGATATAAAAGAGTGTGTAGACCCCGTGTCAAAAAGAACTTTGGCATGTCTATCTCGAGACTAGAAGAGTACCTTCTACGACCCGGTGTGATGCCCGTGCACGTCCCGATGAGATGGCAAATACTCGTCCCCGGCTACGTGGCGCGTTAGTTGCCTCTCGCTCCCATCTCGTATGTCTCTCGCCCTTAGGGCGCCCTTAATGAAATGGCCAACGTCTCCACGGTTGAAACACCCGTATGGCTGTCTCTCGGTAAGGTGTATAGGGCTGTCTCTCGTGGTTGGGGCTGCCTCTCGCCGCCGTGGTCGGTCGAATCTATTACACCCTTGCCCCGGTGCCAACCCTTGCACCTATCACATCTCTTCCTCTCGGCGTCTCTCTTAAATTTGGCCTGTGGTGGATGACCCGATGCCCCATGTGTCCTGCATAGCACCAAATGGCCGCTTGCCCTTAAAGGGCTGGAACGCACTCCCTCTATTCCCGAGAGAGTTCTTCTCATGCATGGACGCCATATCGGCGGCATCTCGCACGTAAGTGGGTCGAGAAGAAATCACGCGATCTCTCGCCCAAGGAGTCAACCCATCCACAAATCTGCCGTTGCCTGCGTGTCTCGAGGCCGGTGCGTGAGGTGCAAATCTCCTCGGTCGTGTAAATCGGTTCGTGCTGGCCGAACCGTCATATCTCTCTCGCTCCAGGTGGCAAACTCCTTCTTCATGGACTGCAATGCATGGGGGGGGAAAATGCGAGTGTCAAAAGCTTGTTTAAAGGCTGCCCATGTCATCGTCTCGGTCGGATCCTGGTCGGGTGAGTGTGAAAGTACGCCACCGTAAGCCGGCCTCACCTTTCGGCGGGTAGGAGGCTACTCTAACTTGATCATCCGTGAGATCTTCATAGCGTCGAATGTCCTCTCCGCCTCAAATAACCATCGCTCAGCCTCCTCTGTGTTACCATCGCCATAAAAGGGTTTCACCATCTTTTGAAACCTTTCCAATAATTTGTCAGTCTTCTTAGAGTCACTCGTAGCATCGCCCTCCGTGGCTCTAGGTACTGATGGTTCCTGTATTTGTTGTGAGGACTGAACTGACAAAACCATGGGTGCCACTTTAGGTGGTGGAATAGGGCTAGGGTTAGCTGCGTCAACTGTCCTAACCTGTGTCGTATAAGTGGTACGAGTCCTGACATTAACCGATTCAATAACTCGGCATCTCGATCCCCTTGATCAGAGGACTCAGCAGGTGGAGCCACGGGTGTAGCAGGGGTAGACCTTGTCCTTCTCCGAGGAGCCATCTGTCAAAATTTTACATGTCACTAAGTGTAAGTTCCTCTCTCATCGTTTCTCTCTCTACAACTATTATGGACTGTTATTCACATATAAATGGACATTCACAAGGATTATGATGGACTAGACTGGGCTCTGATACCAACTTTGTAACACCCCGGATTTTTAAGACAATTTTTTTTTTTATAATGGCAATTTAAATAAGAGCATTTGGGATCCCATGAGAAAAGATTTATTTAACATTTTACTAAACCTATCTTAAAACTCCAGGTGTTAATTTTTCCTTTCTCAAAATGACGTACACGTAATTTAAACATAAATAAATAATCCGCGTATAAATCAACGTCAAATAAATAGGCGCCTTTATTTTAAATCAAATAAACATCCAAAAGACAATAATAATATGGCCCAGGGTCTATCCATCATAACATCCCATATAAATGTCCAATATATGTCCAAAGATCTAAATCACATCCAAATATAAAGTATGCAGTCCATAATAAAATTCAAATGATAATCCACTCTAATGACTCACATTACTTTCTAAAACTATAGGGAAACTAGTCTTCACAGCTCTCAAGGTTTATCAACCGCTTTTCCTTTCTGGTGTCGCGCTCGAGATCTAAGGCATTGCAAAACAAAGCAATGCCTCAAGCTATCGCTTGTGTAGGTACATAGACAATTAATGTAATAAATGCGTAAATAATGAACGACATTGATGAAAAGTCTAACATTTATGGAAATAGTGATATCATAATGCCATGTTCAAAATAAATGCCAATTTATTCCATATGCTAAAACATGAAATTCACGGAGTTAAAACATGACATGAATCAATAAATGGAGCATACAACAAGAATAAGGGCACCCTAAGGTAATGGGTCCCACCACATCACACTAACATCCCTGATCAGGAATACACATAGTCAACCTCTGAGTGTCGTCACACCTGTGCATACCATCCATAATCATGCTCATCATACATGCACACATAACAAGAATATGGGCCATCATGCCGCGGTGGCAACCCTCCATGGGTATCAACCACCGCCGCTCCCGTCGACACCATAACGGAGACTTAACGTCCGTCCCCATGGAAAGGCTCGGACCAGGTAGTGTGGACTATCCATGTTACCAAACCCCTACCGAATGCCATCTATGGGCGGTGTCTATCATATCACAAACTCATCACATCATAATCTCGGAAGGTGGGTGGCCTACTATCCCTCCTAAAGATGACGCCCACCGGCGAGAGCACCCGTCATCAAATATAAAACACGGAAATCATATGTATATGCTAAAACTCAAGAGCACTTATAGCTTGCAATCCCCAAGACATGCCCCTCATCCTCGGGTTAGCTTTATCAAAGGACCGGCCTAATAAGCCTCTATTCTCATTTCCATGTAAATCCATGCATTTTCTATATATATAATAAGAAATAAGTCTCTAAGTAAGCATAACAAATTAACATCATGCTTGTAAAAGCATTTGAAATAAGTTTATTCAGTAAAAGATTTCAATTTGGAATAACCATCCTGTACGCAATGTCGCATGAAATCCATGGTAAATAAAAATCGCAATTTAAAACACAATCACGCATGATGCTATGTTTAAACATGGTTTAAAATCAAGGCAAAACATTAGTTGTCGTCACCTACCTCAGTGTGAGATCACTAGCTTGCCAATAACTCCCTTTAATTGGTATATTCAAGTGCACCTGTACATGTCACATCACTATTTTAAAATTTTTCTAAATAAAAAGTGGTCATTTCTAAGTTTTTAAGTTAAAACTAGGTCCGCGTCGTCAATACGGTCACAACGCCTCTTTCGGATCGTGATTTGGACCTCTCTAGCTCCCAAAAATCAAGTTTTAGTGAAAACTACGCTAAAGGGGGCCTCGACCACCATAAGGTGGTTTAAACCGGCGGCACCCTTTTCCGCCGGTTTACACCGACGTACACGGGCGCACGAAGACGCACGGCGTCGCAGACGCCGCACGGGACGCGCCGCGTCCCGGTCCCACCGCGACAGCCAACCACGCACGCTCCGCACGCGCGCGGCGCCGCGCACGCGTGCGGCGACGGCGTCATGTGGCGTCGTCCCTCGGGCGGCAGGGGGTGCGTCTTGGCGTCAGCGCAGGGCGCCGACGCCGTTGACGGCCGCCGGAGAAGACGACCGGATTCCGTTCGCCTCGGCGGAGCTCTGAGCTCCGTTTTGCGTGATTTTTGCGTCATTTTCTTCAAATTCTCTAGAATCCATTTATGCCCTCCTTTTTCACTAATTTTCTCAAAAACCATGGTTTTTAAACGATTTTTCCCAAGTTCCTAAAAACCTCCCTAGGTACTGGTTTTTGAGTTTTCTGGGCAATTCCACCGTTGGATCACTCCCAAATTTAAAGGGTATACTCTTGGGTCTCTTGTGCACTAGTTGGACGGTGCGATTTTCAAACGGACAAGTTTTGATCCGTGAAATCACACTCCAACAGTAGCGTGCACACAGGTTCCTAAAAAATCCGATTTTTTTCCTAATTTTTTTTCATGTTTTTCTAATTAGTTTTCTAATTAATAAATACAGAAAAATATGGATTTGAGGCTTACCTTGAGCCTGGCTGGTGTTGCTCGTGTTGCCGGGCTCCACTCGCCGGGAAAATCCAAGTTTTGCGGGGCTAGGGTTTAGCGTAAATACTCGGAGAAAACGCTCCAAGTGGAGCGTTTGCAACCCTGGGAGGGTAGATATGTGCCTAGAGTCCCAGGAGAGGAGAACCTCTTCCATTCACGCCTCTTCCCATGGCTTCTCCGGCGATTTTGCCGGATCTGGGTACAGACGTGTGGAAGACGGGGGTGCCAGTATCAATTTGGACCCCTGTCTAATACGTCTCTATCAAATGACTAATTTGCCCTTCCAACTTTGACGGCTCATAACTCCCTCGTTTGAGCTCCGTTTCTCGCGTTCTTGGTGGCGTTGGATTCGTATCGACGAGCACTTTCTAATTATTATGTTTTCAGGAAAGAATTTCATCCATAAATTTTTATTTTAATTTATTTAATAATTTCCTATTTTTATCTTTAAAATTAAGGATATTACAACAACCCTTGGCCTCCTTTAGAACGTGATCACATTGTAGTTTCCTTCGCCTCGAGAAATCATGAGGAGGCTTAGGGATTGCTACAATCTTATCATCCAGACTATGTGCAATATTTTCTGAACTTCTTGATCCATTATTAGTCTTTGATGGCATATTCCCATGGAAAATAAACCCATTTAACTTTAACCCCACTCTGTTTGATTCTGGAGACCCAGAATCCAGACCACTACCACTGGGATTTAAAGCCTTCCTAGTCCTCTTAACAAAAGGCTCTAAAAATGAAAAACCAGTTTTTCTGCTTCCATCATACATTTTGCACATATTGAAACGCCAATTTCATATCTGAGATCGAGATTTCCACACCACTTTCCAACAAAAAAAAAAACCAAATATGTGGATATTAAACTAAAACACGATACATAGCATGATAAGTGATGCTTGTAACATATTATACACCAAGTCACACCCCATGAATTTGGCATAATAAACGTCACAAATCGTATACAAATAATAATTATACTATCCAACTTACTATGCAGTGTTATAACTTATGGGTTATGTTTATAATTGGGATGGATAACTAATGTAGGACCCTCAGATATTTGGAAATTATGCTTACATGAACTATGGATTTATTTGGCATATGATTTGTGTTTGATAATACTTGGAATAGATATTAACTAGAAGTTGTGTAGGTGTGAAGTGATTTAATAAACAAATATTATGCTATTGAATGGTTATGAAACCCTTTTGCTTTGAATTGTTGCTTTTCATTTGATTCTTCAAGAAAATTGTACATAATTACATGTGGTTTGGCATATAAATGTTTATGCATACATTCTGAACTAACAAGAATGAAAATTTTGTGCTACTTGTTAGTATACCTTTAGTTTTGATTTGGACACTTTAGTGCCATGAGATTTTGAGTAATCAAGCAACTCAATGAGTTAGTCTTGACTTGGGGATTTTTATATAGAGAGCCCCGCTGGTTACTATGCTAGAAAGTCTAATTGGCCACTGGCTTCTGAACAGGTACTAACCTATGGTAGGCATGTTTGACCGGAGTAAGTCACATGGGAAGGCTACTCTTATTTTTGGTTTGATCTGCCTGTCCCATGCAGACGGTGTAGTCGATGTAGTACTCACTGACGAGCGCATATGGAAACTTTTGTTTCCTTGAGTGCATAGTTGACCTTATGATCTGTTTGGATATGAGATGACATGTCGATCGTTCTCAAGAATATTAACCTATGCCACTTAGTGATTGATCATTTGATTGATTAGTTGATGAATTGATGGATTAATTGATTTGATTATGTTATTTGAAATAGTTTGATTTTGATGGAAATACTTATTCCTGGATTTGAAGTGCCGCTATTTGACGATTGCATTAATTTTTATAAATTAATCATGTTTATTTAATATAAATAAATAAAATTGCATAGCATAGATTTATGCTGTTTTAACTAGTCTTGTATTATCTACTGGGTAATTTATATTACTCACCAAACCACCCCACAAGTGAAGGGCAGAGGGAAAAGCATGAGATTAATGCGCAGGAAGTTGAGTAAACTTGGAGTTTCAAAGTATGAAGACTAGAAAACAGTTTTATTTTATTTAAAGATTTTAGTAAATTTGTAATAAATTGTAGCATTTGAAATTGTGATTTAACTTAGTATCGTTTGGGCTGTGACTAGTAGGTCTTGGCTGGCTGAAAAAGCTAAACTATTACTTTGATATATATTGTAGAGTTTTATTTGACGTACTTGGGCTTGAAGAAGCAATTAAACTTTATTATTATATGTACAATAAAAATAATAAGAATTTAAGGATCGATCCTGACAAGATTTCAAAAAATAATTAGAAAATCTATTTATAAAAAACCTAGGACATCGCAAATAGCCTGGCTTATAAAACTGTTGAAAACAAGGAATATATCCACGCCACCTATGTGTTTCAAAAATATACTGAGTATGCAGAGCCTCTAAAGCTTGTCAAAATGCCAATATCAAATCAATGCAATTCACGCCACCTGCGAGTCTAAAAACATGCCAAATCAACTTAGCTTGTAAGGTTAAAAATTATGCTAAAGTCACATTAAAGCAGGGTGTAGAAGCTCAAAGAATATATACATTATCAACAAGGGCACCCTCACACAGGGGTCTCAAGAGTGTCTCATACACTCGAATCTCTAGTCGTGAATACTCACACCAATCCTCCACGAGTTGTCATACTGTAGGTACACAAGGAATATTCATCCTGATGCGCTCACCATGCAATATAATAAAATCAATCATCAAAAAACACATGAACCACTATGCTGTAATGATAACCAACTCCTAGGTCTATCAACTACCTCTCCCTGTCAACACTATAACAGGAGACTAAATGTTCATTGTGCATGAGGGGAGATCGGACCTGTAGTATAGCTTACCCATTATATCATTCCCTATGAATTTGTCCTCTAATGGACCAACCTTACGTCCCTCCTAGCATAGTGTCTACCAAGTAGAAACACCAATTGAAAATCTACAAAATCACGAAAATCACACAACATCTCATGATTAATAAAATGGATATAAAATCCCCTCGTGAAATAATAAAATCTAGGAGGGCCAATGGCTAGTCATTCCAAGCCATTACCCTTTATCCCTAAGTTAGCTTCTTAAGGACTAGCCACCAAGCCTCCAAATTAAAATCAAAAGCACTTGTGGATCACCATCTCAAGGCACTGCCCCTCCTCCGAGGTTAGCCTCTTAAGGACCAGACACCAAGCCTCCTCCACCAAATCCACAATAAAATAAGATACAAAATAGGGTGTCTACATGCCCCAATATGCAATAGTAAATCAAATCACCATTTAATAACTTCAAAAGTCATGAAATCATGTACTTCCACTATCACGTATAAAAATATGACTTATCATAGTCGAATCATGCATCCGTAGAACAATGATACTTAGTGAAATCATGCACATGTGCATCAATAACAAATAAAATAGATATTTCAATAAGAATCATAGTATAATAATATATGCATAGAATTTATTTATACACACTGAGCTAATGCAATAAAAATCTATACTTACAAAGCGGAAACATACCTATTATTTAGTTTCATCACCTACCTCAGATCAAGAAGCACTCGTCTCTACCTCTCAAATCATAATCAGATTTTACTCTAGCTCAATCTGCCTCAATCCTACTACTTAGATACATATCACATATAGGTCCAACTTAGAATTCAAGTTGCCTATCTATGTTAGATTCTTAATTATAAAGGATTTTTAGATTTTAATTTATTGTGTTTCAACACAATGCAATGGTTCAGGGTTGTTGAATCTCAAGCTGGGGCCTGCTTTGATTGGCTAATAATCTAGATCAAACTAAACCAGGTCCACTAATAACTATCAAGTTTATTTTTTTAATAATATCATAATATATTTCAATGTTTTCATACTCATATTACATCAATTGCAGGTAATTTATTATTTAATCGACAAATTGGGCATGTTTATATGCAAATCATGTGCAACTTCAGCTAATTATTGTCAAATCAACAAAATTAAATAGTTAGGATGATAATCCTACCTCGAATAAATCAATCTAAAGGATATCCGACTATCTGTGCTACCAAATTGCCAACTAATCATCTCTAAGGTGTCTGATCTGTAGTATCCATATTGATCTAACCATGATCATCCTCCTGTAAATCTTGATTAATCTTAGTCGTTAATCAAGATCGGCTAGATCACCTCAACCACACTCTAGATAAAAGATATTTGCTATAAATCTTGATATGCAAATTATGAGGATCACAATGAATGGATCAAATTGCGATGGATGGAGGGATCAATCACAGATGTGATGATTTGATGCCCGATCAAGGATCTGGTCATGATCAACAGTCAGATCTTCCTTGATCAACAAACTAGGGAGATGGATTTTGTTCCTTGCATTGCGATGATCATGATAGTTATCTCAAATCTGTGAGAGCCTTCTTGAATTAGGTTCAAGAAGAGGTCAAAGTACAAGGCTAAGGGTAGGTGTTAGGAGTGGCCCCACCCCTTGCCAACTTAGTAGGAGAGGAGGAGAGTAAGGGGGATGATAGTGGCTGGTGACTACCGGGTTGTTCACCTCCTAAACCCAACAAAGAGGAGAAAAAAGGAAGGGAAAATTAGGGCGTGCCAACCTACCCAACTATTAGGTTATGTTGGTGAAGGAGAAAAGCAAAGGGAGCAAGAAAAAGGGTCGGCGATGATCATTGCTCAATCGCTGTCTGAAACCCTCCTAAGAAAGAACAAAAAATAATTTGGTGAATAGGGGGACTGCACACGCAATTGGCCTCCTAGCTGTCCAATTAGAAGGGGAAAACAACGAACAAAGCTAGCCAGACTAAAAGAAGAACAGAATGTGGGGAAAAAGAAAATGGGGGTTTTGGCCAACCTTGCTAGAGGAGAAAGAAAGATAGTGGGAGGAGATCAAGGTCCATGCAATCGACCTACGCTAGGCAAAAACCCAAAAAGGGAATAAGGGTTTCGATGGTGCGCAAGCCAAAAGGAAAAAAAAAAAAAACCAGCAAGTTTTCCACCAATGTTAGGGAGGAAGAAGAGGGGTTTTTTTAGTCTTTTTTACTTGTGATCATAGGGGAGATTGTCGGTGGAGAGATCGAATGGAGGGGGTGTAGATCACTGGGGTTTTTACCCTTTCTTGCATCCACTCTTGTTGTCCCATTTTCAATCACTGCAACCTACAAACAAACAAAATAGGGGGTACTATTATTAATTTTGATTCCCTTTTGAATTAGTAAATTTTTTGAATTTTTTTCTACCCCAATCTCCTTTTCTCTCAAAATTAGTGCTCTTGGAATTATTTTGACACGTACATTTCATTTTTTATAGTTCCAAGTCAAAGATTTATATTTTCAAGAAGGGTCTCTTCCATGGAATTCAATTTTCACTAAACAAAATTTGTGATTTTTATCCTAATTAAAATATGATAAAATAACTCAAAATCGAGATTTGTTACAACCTGGCCCATGCCACATCATCTAAGAGGCTCATATGTAGTTACAGCTATTCTTATAGCTAGAATACATGCCTCTCTCATCTAGGGAGAAAAAGTGCTCCTATAGTGATGCCATGTAAGCATCCATACCCTCACTTTTTAGTATGAAAAGGGGAGGAAGTATTTCCCAAAAAGCAAGGCAGCATCCCAAGACAACATAAGCACTAAAATCTAGGTTGGAAACTCAGAAAATTTTGCCCCAAAGTTCATGAGTAAGCCTCAAATTCATCTCATCTTACGGCAAGCGGGAAAACTAGTGTTAGTGGTACAACCATACTACCTCCTCACAGAAAACTACATATTCATTTGTAATCATAAGTGGGGGATGACAAATGGCTCCCCCCAAATTTATACATCACATCTTCAAGCTAATAAAGTTTTTCCATTTCAAATTCTCTTTTTCCTCTCTTTTTTTTTCTTTATTTTGAATCTTTAGGTATATGTGAACTATTAGTCATGTGAAGAGAAGAAGTGAATGGCTAGCTAATGGGCCTCTGCCCAATCATGCCCTCCTATATATTGTATCCAACGATGAGCAATAGTGCACATGAGCATGATGGTTTATATATTTTTTCACATTGAATTTATTCATGTTTTTGTCCTTACTTTTGTAAGAAAAATCCAACGGTATTTCCTACTTTCTATTTTAGATTAGGTAATCTAGCCAATAATCATGCCTCCAATGCACCGGTTGAAGTAATCCTTTCCTAAAAGCTTTATAAATTAAGCTGTCAACATGTCATTGGATTATTAAAGACCAGTAAGTAGGTTGAATGGATGCAACCCTTGTAGTTTCTTTCCACTCAGTAACCGAAGCAAAAGACTTGACTTTCAGAGGTTTCATTAACTACAAAGTGCTCCATTTGAATTCTATCATTTTTTCTTCTTTGAGGTGGGACTACTAAGAACCCAAGGGTTTATGGCCCATCAAACCACTAAGCTCGCCTGCTTTTTCACTTATTTAAATTCTAATATTCACATCATATGCATCATGTTTGGTCAATGCGATTAGTCAATTCTAGGAGCCAACATAACCCCACACATCATAGCTGTCTAATCCCCTATATCACGTTTAAATTGTATCATTTTATCTTTCTTTAGGTAAGTTTGGTTAAGAACCCAAGGCCTTGCAGCCTATTAACAAGCTTCCCACCTTTAATTTTTTTAGAATTTGATTAGTACAAAGCATCTAGTTAAAGAAATGTCCTCTTTAAAATACTTATAAACTAAAAAACAACCTCAATGAGTGTATAATTATATTTAGATACTGCACTGTACCACTAAGGACTTAAAGAACACATGACCATAAGCAAGTGGTATTCGATCAAAAGAGGGCCTAAAGACTAATTTGAAAAACTTGTAAGCTAGCCTGGCACTCTATGTTTGCAAAAGGCAAGGGTGGTCACTCCAAAAGCCTTCTTGTCTTTAGTGAAACAAATATACACCTCTATGAGTAAGTGTGTGTACTGTAGACCCTAAATCCATACCTCATGGACCTACAGTTTGCTTTGATTATCTTGATCAAATGCCTTTGGTATTTCTTCAAGTATTAATACATACCATCATTCCAATATATATATTGCCAAGAGGAGACCTCTAGCATCCAAAAACAGGTGTTTTGGTCCTATTGAAGATAGACATTGTTAGTGTAGAACTTCTGACCGTCCATGTTAGAAGGGCTTTCTGCTTATTTTTTGTGTTATATACACCCAAAGGTTTGCGAGATTGATGAAAGTTATGGCATATGTCTGTATGCATAAATAGATACATACGTTTTATTCCCATGTTTCAGAATTTCATCGGACAAATATCACTTTTCTACATCAGAATGCATTCAAAGACGTCCGTCTTTCATGCTAGACTCAAAATCAAAGACGATAAAAATCAACATTGGAATGTCTCTAATTCTGAAGTTATATTTGAATCTAAACAATTCTCTATTACTAGTGATGCGTAGGACTCTTATATGATGGATACGCATGTTTGGTTAATGCGCATCCACATCCATCATACAACACACTTGCCAAACAACTCGCCTGAAATCTACATCCATCGCCTTCCGTTGATTGCCAAACTACTGATCAGAGGGGACTGTTAGACGACGGAATAATGTTTGCTGCGGAACCTGCTAATAACGCAAGTTCCATATATTCCATGGAAAGGTCAAGAATCGTGGTCGTAGATGCATCCTCACTAAAGATGATTGGAAACAGACTTATTGATTCTTAGATAGTCTTAGCGAAACCCCCGGTCAGTGTCCATACATGAAGTCAGAAATTAATAAATGCAAAAAATGACTCTAGGCACCAACTCCAGGACTTGACTCCCTGCATACGCATACAAGAAAAGTTAGGAAAATGAGGAATAAAAGAAAGAAGGCTGACATCAAACAAGTACATAGTCGCTCCGTGAAATTGGGGTGGCGTCAACAATTTTAGTCGTTGTTACAGTGGGTTCACGTACTATTCTTCAAACCTTGAGGACCAAGGAGGGAACGAGCAACAAAAAAAAACAAAAGATCCAGAACTTGGATTGGAAGGCATTAGTTTTAATTTATTTACTAAAGGAAAGTTCTTATTATTGACGTTGTTGATCTAAAAGAAGGTGCCGCCATGTGTCTGGAGATTAAGATCTAGCAAGTCATTTCACTGAGAGCCATGAGAGCTCCATGGCCTCAATTATGCATGAATGATGCTGAAGAATCCGAGGTTGATCACTAAGATCATATGTAGTCAATGGTACTTTGGATAGTATCTTATTATATTGAAGCTCCTGATCTTATGGTCTCTTTTTTTAGTCTGTATAGGAGTGCTTATTTATTTAGCGGTTTAATCGGGTTCGGGTCCCTTAAGTAGAAGGTGGACTCGAGAAAGAAAGCTGACAATTTATATATATAAAAGAAACTTCTCTGTTCGAAAACTGATAATTTAGGAGAGTGATGTTAGTGTATTATCCATGGGAGGAATGCTAGTATAGTGCATGACACTACGGTAGTTTGATGTTGTGTCCCACTTTGCCATGATGAGTCCCACCTTTACTTGAGCAGAACCCTCCGCCTAATTTATTCATCTTCGTATGACTACTGATCGGGAAAGAGTGAGAATTGAATAAGCATGCAATCTGAAAAAATATGTTCTTGATCAAAGCAAATGAACGGTTGGACACACTATTTAAAGCATAGTCTATGATCAATGTCTAAGATGCACAAGTTTTGGATGTTAAAGCCATTCATCCATCTACATATTTGGGATATACGATATCCAAGGCCAAAGAAATCAGATGAAGAGTTGTGATCAAGCAAAGATAGGCGCCCATCAGGACAAAGTGGGCCGTATACAGTAAGATGCTGTAGTGTGCGAACTGTATCAGCATTCGTCGATGAAAAAAGTTTGTGGTGTGTTTTAGGTTAAAATAATAATAATAAAACATTAACTATATCTTTATCTCCGGAAAGAAATTAAAGAAGCAATAGGGGTGAGAAAGTCGAAAAATGTGTCCTCTTAAGCACAAACACCCACCACACACACACACACTCTCATGCGCATATGCACTTGTAAGCAACTATTTTAGTACGAAGAGATCGACAAGATCAACTTTCGAAAGTGCGCGGTTTAGAATGAACCGAAAACTGGTAATTTTACAAGCAAAAGTTGAAAAATGGAAGCATTCCCCAAGACTTGGGCACTCTTCCTAAGCATTAGGTACTGGAAATGAAAGGTTCATGAATCCGCACCACATTTGAAATTTCAATAGGGTTCTACTCATTCTTTCCTCTTTCCTCTTTTCCATTTCTGGTTCTAATTACTAGGGTGTTTCCGGTGCATGTACCGTTTTCCTGAGGCCTTGGAAAGTCTTTGAAGACATGTATTCGGAATCAATTCCATTTTGGCGCTTAAATGATTCCCCCAAATTACTCCACATTCTCACGCTTGTCCACATTCTTCGCCTTCCTTTCCTTTCTCGTCTTCTTCTTTCACCTTTTTTTGGTTTTTTTTCTTACGGGGGGTCACAAACTATCATATAACTATGACTAAGGGAAGCACGGAATGGAATGAAGTACTAAAGCTCATTATCTTTAACATCAGGTGCATGTATAAATGGTTCTTAAAAATTGAGAGCTCAGCCATGGAGTCGCTAAAATCTATCCAACTTGATAGATAAGAGCAATCAGCAGTTCAATAGTTCTAGCTAGGTATATGTTTTTGTGTAGTTTTTAAGTTTATAGTTTCGTATGTACGAGACTTATTATTATAGTTGACACAACGGTAATGGTTTAAATTAGAACAAATGTCCCAGATTTTCAAAATACGACTTAATTGATTTCCTAAAAAATTTCCTAGAAGTGGGATTGATCCCTACCACCAAAAAAACTCTTTGGATGTACCAAAAGTAAAGTTGGCCACATCTGAGCCCATTACCAACTCACATATATTATAAGTAAAATAATTACCCAGGACAAAATCAGTCACAACCATTCTACTAAAGTACCATCAATTTAAACACTTATTCTGAGATATGTCTTACATAGGTGAATAATTACGATGATAGTCTTTCTATCTAAGTGAGACAGCTCCTCACTTTTCTCTAACACTGCGGTTCACGTCCAGTTCTCTACTCCTCCATCTTCATCTTGTCACAAGTATCTATACTCATGTTGTAGGTTGAATATATACTTAGACCCAGCAGATAAAGCTAAACAGCCAAAAATACGAAACCTAAAATACCCAACATACACATGGGCTTGAAAATGATTTGTTAATGCAATTAAATCTCATAACTCTCCTACCATAGTCATTTCATATAGTGCGTATATCGTTCAACCACAATCTATTATAGTATTGTTCAAACATTGGAACAAATTATTATACTTCTGAAAAGTAAATAATAACATCAAGAAGCACAAAAAATCAATAAATAAAATCTTACTATAGGTACTTTCAACCAATAAGATTTTGCTCACTTTGGCATATTAGCAAATAATTCTACCAATAAGTAATAAGTGCTCTTCCATCACTCATCCACTGTTCTATCTTAGAACCAGAAATCAATTTCTTTAAGAACCAAATCAAAATATTATAAAATAACTTGGGATACACTATGCTTACAACGAAATCATTGTATTGTGTGTTTTCTAATATCCTATAACGACTTCATTCGCATCCTCACGGACCACATGGACTGTCCTAAAATGATGCTGTGGGTCATCAACTGCAGTACCTACCACCAATCAAGAAAAATGCTTTTTTTGGCTTTTAGATATCATCCCATCCTTAAGTAATTGGAGGTTATGAGGCGAAACCTGCACTACCTCTTAGCATAGTTCTTATTAAGACTTTGGCCAAACAATCACATTCATTGTTCAAACGATCAGACACATGTATCATCTAACAATTCAAAGCATTAACTTAAAAGCATATGATTTACTAATAACATAAAAATCATGGCCAAGACAGTCGCGCCAACATAACAGGTGCTTAATAACAGAAACTGCAACCAATCGAGTGTGTATCAATATAGAAATTCATGGCTATCCTAGCGTATCTCAAGCCATATCAAAATAGTGATTCTAACATCGTCAAACCCTGAAAATACAAGCATTTTATGCATGATCAAAACCATAGCAAACATAACTTGAAATATCTGGATTCAACTCCCATCATGATAGGAACCGTAATACTATAATTGTTTCTAGCATGATCAAAATCAGTGAAAAGCATGATCTTACTCGCATGAAGGGTCTGTAACACAATTCAACTTGGTTTTATGCATATGGATTGTCCATCAATTCTATAATAGTCTTATGTCTAGATCCTATAACCAACCAACATGGATCATGCGCATGAACTCTCCAAACGATCAAATCTTGGGGTCCTGCACACTAATCCAACATGGACCATGCGCATGGACTCTCCAACAATCCAATTTGGGACCCTGCCCATCAATATATTATGTACCATGCGCATGAATCTTCCAATGATCCAATCTTGGGATTTTGCTTGTCAATCCACTATGGACCGTGCTCATGGACCTTCCAACGATTAAATCTTGGGATCCTGCACGTCAATCCACCGTATACCCTGCGCATGGAACTTCCAACTATCAAATCTTGGGATCGTGCTCATGAATTCATCACGGACCATGCGCATGGACTTTCTTGGGATAATGCGCATGAATCCATCATGGACCATGTGCATGGAACGTCCAACGAAAGATCTTAGGATCCTATGCATGAATTTATCTTAGACCATGAGCAGGAACTCTTTTGGGATCCTGTGGATGAATTCATCATGGACCATGTGCATGGACTCTCTTGGGATCCTGTTCGTCAATCCATGAGCATCCAAAACTATAGACTTCTATGCATGCTATTCATTGATGGAAACTTGATTATTTATCACTGATTAAGGACATTTAATTCTCGAATTACTTGTCTAGGAAAACCAGCCATAACTGCTGCTTCTAGCAAAAGATTGACTGGCGAGTCACTTGGTGTCGAGCATGAGATCGACTGATAAAACTGCCACTAATCCAGCATGAATTACAGTAGGAAAACTAACAACTTTAGCATGGAATAGCAGAAACACGGTTATTTCTATCATGTATCAACCGTAGAAAACACATCTATAATAGCATGGATTAAACAGAAAAAAAAAAACACGGTTACTTGTGCACGTTTCAAACCGTAAAATCCTAAGGAAACTTGCACGTATTGATTTTTAAAGATGAAAAAAAAAAAAAAAATTTAAATGAGACGATCAGATCTACTTACCTCACAGCAGATTAGCCTTTCTTCCCTCTTCGTCTTCTCTCTCTATCTTAGGAGGCCCGCGACCTCTCCTTTATGGAGTCGATCGTGAGTATCTTATTTTAGAGCATTACAATATTACCATTGAGTTCACCTCTTGCGCTAGCACCTGCAGACAACTTGGATATATGTTTAAGAGTTGACCTACAGGCAGCAAATATTTTTGGTATAAGCAAATATTATCCTAAATGCCTTCGACAATCAATTAATCAATCAATGTAGATAAGCATGCATCAATACCAAACAAATCGCTTCACAAGCTACCTACCAGCAATTCCATTACCTACTTGTTGAACATGAGAAAACCTTCCCTTGCAAGAGAATGCGACATGTTGGATCCTTTAAACTTATATTTCTTTGAGCTGAAAATTGGGACCAACAATTTAAAAAAGACAAAAAAAAAAATCATGAAAGACTCAAAATCAGTGGTTAGAGTTGTTCAAATGCACTGATATTCCGTGGGGCATATTATTTTCGTACGACTAAACACAATGAATTACTTAGATCTCCTAAAAAACTATCCTAATCCACGCAGCCCTTGAGCGTGTGCACTCCTCGGGAACTCTTGCTTTCTTATTTGAAAAAAGTTGAACTGGGCAACCTGGAGCCTATGTGTGAGGTGGATCACATTAGGCTGATGGTATATTGAGGGTTGAATAATGCACGTACATGATTGGAATTTGGTGTGCCCACGTAAGATATTTTCTGAAAGCCTACTTTAGTATGATCCAACATGTTCATCACCTTGCTCCACTTTTGGATATCTGGTGGATCAAAAAGCATATGAATTGGTTGATTCTAGGGTTAAAACTTGGAACTTGTTTATTAAAATTTTTAAAAATGTTTGTTTCTGAGCACAACTTATTACACAGTAGAAACAACAAATCCAAATGCTTTTAGATCCATTGATATCAAAAGGTGGAGCAAGGAGATGACAGGCCAGATCATTTTAAAGGTAAGCTGTAGAAAATGGGATTTACTAGACATTTTAGTTTAGAATTCCTCTCTCACTAATTTGTTCGTCTTTTTTTCTTTTTCTGGAGGGCAGATAAAATATATTAAAGGGTAGCGATTCTTCTTTTCAGTTTCTAGTTGTTTTCAGATTTGCCGGGTCTTGTAGAATTCCTCAGTCGATCTCATATTTTGGCATCGATATAACCGGTATATGGTCTCATTTGTGCTTAGAGAAAATTACAAAACAAAAAATAAAAGAAACCTAGTGGAGTCAGGGACTTAGATAGCACAATTGACCTATTGAGAGGTACTGGATAATCTCCTCAGATTGAAGGCTTGATGGACAAGTACGTGGGGCCAATAATTGTGGCTGAGGAGAATAGGTTGGTACGTGGGAATCGAAGTATATCACAGAAACCAAATAAAGACAAAGAAATGACCGTACCTTGATTTTACCAAGCTCAGTGACAACTCTCCGCAAGTTGCTACTGTATTGTCACGTGAGTAGCCACGCTTGGTATTGTTCCACTACCCGCAGTCTCCCCTCTCTCTCCTCCCATCAACAACAGTGCCATTTTATTAAAAGAGCTCAACGAAGGAGATAATTTTCAAGCTTGGCTTACATCGAATTTGCTTGTTCAATTTCGGGCTTCATTTTTAATTAAAAAAAAGGTTAATATTATATTCCTAATTTCAGTTTATATTTCATCTAACGCTGCTGGAGATGGCTGGGTAAAATTATTTATTTTTCTGGATCGCAAGACAAATGGGAACAATTTCGAACGCTAATTGAATTTAGGGAAAGCCATATTATCCTACACCTACGTTAATTGAATTTTTGACGCTAAAGCAAGGCGTACGATTTGGTAGGACTCCAAATGCGCTGCGATTTAAACGGAAGTAAATAGCACAATTAATGCGTTTCTTTTCTCTATTAACGGCCCAAATTTAAAGTTAATCTTTTTATCCGTTCACCCTCCAAACCACCCACTTCCCATTTTAATCGGTGCATTTTTCTTTTCTGACTTTTTTCCCTTTCCAACTTTTTTTGTTGTAATAATGAGCTTCTGTGGACACAAATTTACGGCACCTCTTGATTAACTTGAGCACATAACTAGCAAACTTTATTCTATTTCTAATCCTGATTTGATTAGGCTTGATAAAACTTTATAATTTTAAATGATCATTGACTTTCAAGTATCCTTCTCATTTTTTTTACTAAAATACAAAAAATAATTTCTATTTTACTTTTTGATTTTCTAAGCATTTCTTATTCAAATTGTTATATTGTTCGCCCAAGCAATCAGTGTGTTGTTTAAGCAGAGCACTAAGGTATTATCTATCTAGATTGACGCTTAGTATATGAATGTGGTTTGGATCATCAATCATCTGCGTACCACATTGTATTTTTAGTTGTTTTTCTTTGTAATGGTCGAGCTTTTGATGTACCAAACGAGTATAAAAAATGAAGGCCCAGAGAGTTTGAAGACAACGGTACTAAAACGGAACAACATTGCTAAAACCTTAAAAGCATAGGGTAAATCATTCAATCAAGAAGATTTTTGGCATATCCTAAATTTGAGATGTGAATCATATGGGGAAGGTTATGATCATCAACCATTTGAAATGCATATGCAACTTCAAATTGAATCTATAGTAGGAACATCATATGATTTTCTCTAGGTCAACTATCATTTAAAGGGTCCAGGCTTCGGTAAAAGAATTCATCTTAAGAGGAAAAAATCTTCAATCTCTGTTGAATGATCAAAAGCCTTGACACTATGAACCATGTAAGCCTAGTATGCAACATTTCAACCGAAACAGTGAACAACAAAAAGATATGTCTATATACATTCTTAGATTTCTTCTATATACAAAAACACACACACATATATAGAGAAAGTGAGGGAGAATTGATGTTCCTTGTTCACTTATTCGACTAATTGTATAAGATTAGTAATAGCGAAAAACTAAAATTAGAAGAAGATAAATTGGGATAACATAGAAAGAAATGAAGATTTTAAGGATTCAAGCTGGATCTACTTATATAAAAAATAAGCATTGATGCTTAATATTATAATATAATGACAGAAAAAAGTTAGAAGAATAAGTAGAAAATATTAGAAAGAAAGATTTTACGGATTTGTGGTAAAAATAAAAAAAATTAAGATGAGTATGATTGTCAATTTCAAAAAGATAGAATGTATAAAGAGATTTTATGAAAGATTAGAGATGAGCGAGAGATTTTAAGAAATCGATATGTGGTTGAAAAAGAGAGAAGATTGCTCTAGGACCCATTCATCTAACTAAGAAGGTAGGATAAAAAATTAATTAAAAAGTTCATATATATTAGCATGGCAGATGAAGAAAATAGAATTTTAAGTGCTCAATACAAAATATGATTAGCTTAATATATAATAGATTCCTTATCATAAACTTTGTTTGAGCTTATCCTCAATTTTTGTCTAGTTATTTAGTTGGTAGTAAGATAAGAATAGAAAGAAGGATAAACTATACAATTTCTCATACATGGAATATCACGCACTTCTTTTAGCTTACATGCCATTTGGGTATCCATTTTCATTTATATTAAGTTAAGATTAGAAAAGGAAAGAAAAATATACAACTTTTGGCATCTGAAAACTATGCAATTTCTCATATACAAAATAAGAAAAGTAAATTTAGAAAAGAGGAAGATAAATTAGAAAGTAGAATATGAAAGATAACTCTATAATGGTTTTACGTTATTTTCATAATTTTATATTATTTTGCTGTTTTCTTAATCTTCTTTATATGATTTGACTTTTCTATTATTTTCGTTTGTTCTTTATAATGCTCTTTTTTGTATCTGTTGCAAGTGAAGAGTATGCTTCTTGATTAATGAGGTTTCTTAATATATTGCCTTTATTTAATAAGCTCAACATAATGTGAAATTTCAAGAATGAGAGAGAAAAAAGAAATGAACTAAAAAAAAAAAAATCTACAAGATCAAATGAAATTGCATAGCATTCTAACTCAAGGTCCGGCACTAATAAAAGTTGCTTACTCTCTTAGTAGTGTGAAGGAAAAGGGCAGGGCTTTTTTAATAGTAATAGTGGGCAGGTCTCATGAGATCAATTTTAGTATATTAATAAAAAAAATTATTTGTTAACTTTAAGTAACCAAACTTTTAGATATTTTATTCATGTTGATTAAACAAGTAATCGATAAATTGGTGTTTAACAAATAATTCAATGAAAAGAAGCAACCTAAATGAAAAATAGATTTGTTCTAAATACTATAATATTTTTGACAATAAATATGATCAATATTTCTAACAAAGTGAGATGAGTTTACAATGGGATTAGACGCTAGTCATTTCTGTTTGGGGTTACAATATGTCTACATTTAGGGGTATCATGTGAACGGGTAGAATCAAGAAAAGGTGGGGTTCATCATGACCATTTTGAGTGCATTTCCTGAAACGTCGATTTGGGTTCATTCGTTGAACGGCCTAGATCAGTTTACAGTTCTCATATACCTGATCGAAGTGTAGTTTATACTGAGATAAATTCTCAGTACTGAATAGCAGGGCAGCATAAGGCGAGGCATTATAGAAAAGTAAAAGGGATCGGATAAACCCACAATCGAATGTGCCGAACGGCTAAGATCATCTATTATAAAGGTCAAGGGTATGATATTATTTTGATAGCTTCAAATTACCTAATAAGAGGAAATCAAGAATTTTCAAAACCATCGGATTATAGTAACATCCGATGGGCAGTTTAGCAAGAGGAGGGTGGTCAAGGGATGTTTTAACCGAGAAAGAAAAAGTTCGGAGGAAAAGGACAATCCACCCTAAAAAGATAAGATTAGAATGGGCGTCCAATAAGAAAGTGTGCTTTAACGGAGAAATGGATTAACGACCTTAAAAGAAAGGAATGCAGCGAATCTTTTAGGCGTCTCCGTTTTAATCGCAGCCGCATTTGGGTTCTTACCAAACCCAAATGGGACGGCTTCTTTGAGCTCTATATGCAAGTTGCCGTCTTGTGGCGCTCTATGCTAGCCTTCCCCAACAAACCCCATGTTCTCCTCTTTCTCGAGGATCCATCTATCAGCCCAAGTAAAGAAGCGCGCATTATGCATCCATCATCACTGGGACATGGATGAGTTGAGATCCCCAAAATTACGATCGAAATTCATGATGAATGTAGACTTTGTTTGTGAGATACTAATCATTTCTGAAACTGAAATATGGCAATGGACTAGCTGCTGCTCTTTCGAGACGTAGGGCCGCAACTGCGAAAAATCAGCGCATGCTAAAGAATTTTAACAAGTAAAAAGCAGATGTGAGGACTAGATACATCTAAGGGGCTTCTCGTGGCACCTAGTAGGCCGCGGGTTCAACGTGTTCATGGGTGTTTAACATTTGAAAATGAAAGTATAAATAAATAGTTCAGATAAACCATTCACCAAATATTGCTACCACTAAATATGAGATCCCTACAGTCTACTTCTAATGGTTTTCTTTCAAGACTACAGTATGGGAGTGAAGAAATCATTTCCCAAGATTTTGAGTGCCATCTCGACGGCAGTCGTATGTCCCTCTAGAAAGAAGAAACGGCTGTATAATGATCATTATGACATAACTATCCCACTTTAACACATGCATCACCGTTAATTAGATATTTGAACCTATTTAGCAATACTTTTAAGCTGAGAACTTTTTCAGATAATCCAACTCTACGTTTAGGAGTAGGCACCCAACATTTTGTACGTGGCAACGAAAGTGAGACCAATTAGCAATCACAGAAGCATACCGCCAGCGCCTATGAGAAAACCGATTCTTTCTTACAACATTTCTGCGGTACCTTTCCAGGCTTGAATCGATCTTTCACCAGAAACTGACTCTTACTAATCCTCTACTTTTCCTCAGCAGTTTCAACAAGCAGACAAAATGCATCTCCAACGATATCCGTCCTTCTTTCCGAAAGGAAGAGAGAAGGGGAGAAAGATAGCGGGCGTCGACTTCAATGACTTCACGAGAAACAAGGAAGACGACTCTCCTTCCGCATTCTCTTCTTTTCCTTTTCCCCGAGCTTTTACTGTTCTTTCGCACTTTGCTGACCGTCCTTTTCTGCATTTGCATTTACATTTGCATTTGCATTTGCTTGCAGACACGGAGTGTAAGGGATTAGAGAGCAGGGGAAAAAGCAACCGGCAAAGCTCAGCTGCAGCGAATAAACAAAAAAAGAAGGCCATATTTCTTGAAATTATCTACTTGCAGAGAAACAATTATCAAGCTCTGACACCAGTTGTAATGATCTAACTGCTGCTTTCACAAGTTTCTACTAACTAAATCAATTAACAGTAGTTTAAACCGTCTTTACAGAGGAGGCGCTGGTTTTTTCCTAGATCAGTTTAGCAGCACTTCCCACTACCTTTACAAACGAACACCATAACTAATGACTACCCCCTTCATCTTCGCCGGGGACCAAAAGATTATGTCTAGCTCTCCCGAAAATTATCCTTCTAAAGAAGCAGATTTTTGAACAAACAGATTCAAATGCAAGCTTCTTTCCCTTTCTCGCAAATTCGAGCAGATTTCTCAGCCAAGGGATCGCTCGAAGATCGTGGCAGTGAAACTTCCGATTCTGCAATACCCATCAAATTTCTCGATAAGTTAAGGGATCTAAACGATGAAAACTAAGTACAAGCAGAAGCATTCTCTTCTAATTACGTTTATTCCATACCTTTAGAAGAAGCATTGAGGGACCTCTTGCAGTGAGCAATGGCGCTCTGAATCCCATCCTGTTGCTGCAAAAGAGAATCGTCTCGTCTCTGCGGTTGTAGGGGGTTTGGTGCCACTGCTGCCGATGACGATCGGCTTTTTCCCAAATGCTTGCAGACTACTCGCAAACCCGACGGCAAACCCACCTGCTTCTGGTACTTCACGTTAGCTCCACTCACCGGCGGCGGTAGTTCTTTTTCTCCTTCACCGACACCGTCATTCGTCGTCATTGCGGTTGTTTTTCCTAGCCTCAGCTGCCCTGAAAACCTAAGCTTCTCGCCATATCTTCTAGACACCCGAACATAGAGTGGCTTTATCATCTTCAAATACTTCTGAACGACGTCCTTGGAGAACTTCCTCGCATCCGTTCCATCTTCCGAGGCGATGTCCTCCGCCTGGGGCTGTTTCTGTGTCTTACCGACGGAGCTTCTCGAGCTGTTGTCCCTAGTAAGCAGTGAAACGATGGGTACTTCTTCAACCTTGAATTTCACCGTGAAAAACTTACTCATTTGCTGCTGCTGCTGCTGCTGTTTCTTAACAGACGAGGCAGCAGCAGCGTTGGTTTCTGCCATGGCTTTGGGCTTCTTGAACCCCAAAAGGAAGACGCGAAACTTGGTAGCGGATTTTAGGAACGAGACCGGGAACTGAGCTTTCGAGTTTGGCTCGGAAGGGTTGAAAACAAGGGATGAAGGCTCGAGAGGGACGAGCCTGCCTTTGAAGAAAAGATCATCAGACGGAGAAAGGGGGAGATTAGGATCGCTCCGGCTGCCGGAATTCGTTGAGGAAACCGTGAAATCGAACTCTTTCTCCTCGTCGGTTTCATCGGAACCTTCTTCTCCCTCCTCTTCTTCGCTGTCGTCATCGTCCGCTCCATCGTCACCATCTTCGTCAACCGGAACGGTAAACTCCAAGTCGAAGAAAGGCCCTTCATCGTCGTCGTCAATATCCGTCTCTATCATGGGCCCGGAAACTGCGGCAGAGATTGTCGTAGGGGCGGGGTTGGTGCGGACATTAGCAGCAGACCCTCCGCCACCTCTCCAGTATTTGAGCAAGCTGAAAGCTTCCATCGTGGGGATAGCCAGAGCAGAGACAGGGAGAGAGAAAGGAAAGGGTTTTTTTAACTGTGTGCGTAGAGGTTACTGTGCTGTTTCACTCCTGTGCTCTCAAAATGGAGAGAGAGTAGGGAAGATGAAAAAGGTGGGTAAGGAGATGTGTAAATGGTATGTTAGGACAGGGGCAACAGATGTAGTAGTAGGCTTCTGACAGGCCGGAGCGGAGGAAAGTGAGTGAGAAGGCATTTTCTTACCAACTGGCTTGCTATCCTTTTATTTTGCCCTGTCTTTCTCTCTCTCCCTTCTTGTGTTCATATTTTTATGGCGTTTTATACGGTTTGCAGAGGAGTCATGTGAGGTCTGCTCTTCTCGCGTCAGTCAAGAGAGAGAGAGAAAGCGAGGACGGGTTAAAGTCTGCAGAATGCCAGAATGCATACGATTATGGTTATACTGTGTTGTCTACATGTGAGGGTTCTGATCTGAGTATTCTCATTTTACTCCCGTCCATCTTAGGACTAAAATAGCTTTGGAGAAAACAATTGTAAAATCATTCAGAGTATGTGAGTTTAAGATGCCTTTTATCTACTGCAAGACGATTTAGTTGATCGGTTCAGATTATCAGAAAGTGGGCTCCTCTGGTAAATAGAGGATGCGCACAGTCCTTTTTGTGCGTGGTAATAAGAATTTCCTTGTTTGCTAGTTGGGTCGCCTGAGTGCATAGTGTTTGTTACGTGGGGGTAATGCTGCGTGAAGAAAGAAAGAAAGAAAGAAAGAGAGAAGGGAAAAGGGATGCGGGTTTTCCCCTTTGGAAACCCAGAACGAACCTTCTCGTCCTCTTTCGCACCTTTTCTTTTTCAATTTGAGAAAACTGTTTCTGCAGAGAGATGCTTGTGGCCTAAAAGCCTTTTACACGGTTCTCAGTCACTGATTTTATTACTGAAGGACTGCACTAGTAGGATAATGCTACATATGACCGCTTTCAAATCTTTAATGCGCAACTGAGAAGTGGTTCTCATATGGGAAGCAGCCCCCACTACAATCAAAAGGCATTCCTCCTTCCCAAATAGTATTCAATAAAAATTACTCCTAGAGACAAATGGTTTTAGAAATAAATTTGACTTGTTAAAACTCCCTTTTTTTAAGTAACTGAATGAAACGGAGAGCATCAGTCCTTAGACCAGAGTGACCACCATTCTTCATCCCGTAGTTGGTTCTTACTTCACTAGCCTTTTTCGGCTTTCATAGTATTGCTCTAAAGACAACCATCCGAAAAGTAGGCAAAAGGCAAAGTAAAATAACAAATAGAGAAGTTCCCTAGCAATCCAAGGGCTACATTATCCAGGATTCAAACCTTTTGATGCATGTACCGGCATATGAACGAAATGATATACCGTATTTCATCTCATCAATATACTTTGGGAGGAATGCCGGTACAGTGCGCCCACTACAGCAAACTGCTGTCGTGCACCCCACATTGGCATGATAAGCCCATCTTTGCTTCATCAGAACCGTGCATCTGATTTATCCCTCTTTGGATGACTAAGCATGTTATTTGAAAAAATATATATGATTTTGATTAAAGCATATGAACGGTTGGAAACAATGTTTAAAAAACAGTCTGTGATGAAAGTGTAAGATGCACAAGTTTTCAGATGGTAAGATCATTCAACCATCTTCATATTTGGCATATAAGATTTCCAAGGCCGGAGAAATCAGATGAACAGTTCTGATCAACCAAAGGTGGGAGCAGGCTGCTGTCTCGCACTAAACCAGCATTTCTCCTACTTTAATACTATAGGTTTTAATTGACATCAATAAAGAACTGCTGACGGTGATAAGTAGGACCAATAGAAAATCAATTTAGCAAGCACAAACACAAGGAGATGAAAACAAAGAAAGAACCCCCTTCGGCAAAGAGAATTCTATATGCATTTGAATTGCCTCGAGAAGTTAAATATCGTTTACAAAAGGAAAAACATGTACTTTATGTTTCTTCCCCCATAACAATCCAAAAGAAAGATTTGCTTTTTCTTTCCTTTTACAAGTGTTTGGAAATTTTTTATTTTTGCAATTTGTTCTTTCTTTCTATAGCCATGCCCATTGTGCTTGTGTTTGGGTTGAAAAGAGAAGTCCCACCACATAAGGGAATAGGTAAATTGGAGAGGGCCCACTTATGGGCTTGTTTTTTTGAGAGGGAGGCTATCACATTACCTCCCCTTTTTGGTCTTATATTTTAGGATGGATCTCTAATGGAGTGGTTGGAAGGTTATCTTTGAAATTTTTTGTTTACGAGAGATAAAAATAACATTCCTATAGAATGGCATGTCAGCAGGTCAATTCTGTTCCGTTTTCCTACTCCATATTACCTGCATTCCCTCCTGAATAGAAACGCATGGACAGCTATGATGGGGAGATGGATGCTATGAGTACAGTAGCAAGCAAGTTATAGTTAGGCAAAAGTCTAAAAACGAAGTCATAATTAGTGAAGGAAAAATAAAACGAAGTGGACATTCTAGAGGCTCTTCTACTTGACTTGAGGACCGAGTCAAAAGTCTGATTTAAAGATGAAAATACTCCTGGACGTGTAGAAAAGGCTTGCGAAACGAAGACACGCAGAAGAAGGGGTATGCTTTGCTTTGTACATTGGGAAAGATCCCTTTGGGGTTTGCTTTCTAAGAGGAGAACAGAAAACGAACATTTTTCAACATTTTTGAAAGAGCTTTTCCCAAAGATACTTTAAAACTCAGAGTGGATAGTGGTGTTAGTGTTGGGCATGCCCATGCTGCTTAACTTTTTAGCCCTACGTTCCTTTGAAAAGATGAGAGACGGTTTTGGCCTCTCTTCAAAAGCAAGCAATTGCCACCATTTGTTGAGTACTTTCCAACTTCTTCTTTTTTGGCCGAATAAGGAGCTAGATGGGTACTTGGAGTAGACAATAAGAGCAAGCTGTCTTACTTTGTATAATTTCGAAATTAAGAGGAGAGTCCCATGATTACCCTATGTCTTGCAAAGGGAACCAGAGATAGAACAAAACCTGGCATATAAATTGCTACATGATCCACGTTAATATTTATTTGAAGTCGAGAGTGCCAAAGCTTTTCAAGTGATGAAAGTATTTTCTACTTCCTCGTAATAGATTAGAGTATATGGCATGAACGAATGACATGAATTAGTGGCACCCATCATTTGATCATCCAAACATTTCATCTTTTGACACTACATTCTGGTAGTTGATACTTACAAAAATCTCAACGTTGGGATCCTCCTTGTACATTTCAGTCACATAACTATTAATAAATAGCATAAGACATTTGTGTAAGATAAGTTCTACTAAGGGATTCATATGTCCCACTTCCACATCTTCACCGCAGTAATATGTTGCACATGATATGGTGCACCCACTTCAATTCTCTCCCCTAAACGTGTTCTGATTTAATCAGCTTGAAGACGGAAGTATGTTTAAGATGGAATTTTGACAGGTAAGCAGCGTAAAACCAAAGCAAATCCGAAGAAAAAAGTGTACGTGAGAAGTGGAGGTCGGAGGTAAAACGAACCAGTGTGGGTTGCCGTGCCTTATAAGGAGAGTGAGATAGACGTCTAAACGAAAAGGAAAGAGTGGAAAGCTGCATTTGTGACCTCTTTCCTTGTCCAAAACTCAAGAACTCCAAAGAGTAGGGCAGGATCTTCTAGTCCTACATGATGTTACTAAATGGGAAGGCCCCGCCATGACCACCAAGTCCGCGTTGGCGGTAAATGCAGAAAGAGATGATGACAGAGACTTGGGTCAATATTGAAGAGATGGCGTTAGTTGTAGTGGCAGCTGTCATAGTCGAGCTAGTTTTTCCTTCTTGTCATACGATTTCCAATTCCACTCTCACCAACCAAAGGCCCTACTTCTCCCCGGAACTTTCTCATTCTATTAAGTTTATCAGTGTTACATTTGTGAAACTGGTATCTATGCCCAATTCTTTTGACAAATTGCAACATGTTATATGACTAACCTCCGCCAATAATCGATGTCCCAAATGTCACGAATGAGATAAAACACAGCATTCCACAGAGATAGTCAATATTCATGTATAGATATTATTGAACTTTTGGACATCCATTTGATAGCCCATAGAAGAGGATCTGTGATCTTGGAAATGGAGGACATGGTCGTTGTTGAAAATGCTGAGTGGATGGCAAGGAGAAAAGCCAAGATAACTCGGAGTTTGCAAGAAATCTGCAGACATGGTAGTCTATAATGAAATACGGAAAGAGGGTCTTTGCGTCATCAATTTGTCACCACAAACAATTCAAAAAATTCGAAGTATTGAACAGCAGAGAAGAAGAGAAGCTTCCACTAGAAGTGAAAATTAAGTGCAAGTAAACAGAAGGATGCTTGTAAACTTTGACTAAAGAACACGTTCCTGCTAACTACAAGGGTATCACGCTCATGACAGGAACACCAAATTGACTTGACCCTCTACCGTCGGCTTCTGCGTGTCTAAATGTACAAGGACTTACATGCCCAGCTAAAAGTACAAGAGGGGTCAGGAGTTTCCTTTTTTTCTTTCTTTCTTTTTTTTTGTGGGTAAGGGCAGCAGGAATTAGATGATCACAACCGTTCATATACATTTCCACATCATAGATAGGCTATGTGACAAAAAACCTCTTCATTGGATGATTCTAACCGCATTATTCTGGTGCAAAAATTGACCGCTGAAGAAGTTCCAAAGTCATAGCATTCAACCAATCACAAGTTCTTAGTATCTTCCAACAGACTAGTTGTTATGGCATATCACATATTCTGAGATAAATGGTTAAGATCTAGTAAAAATTTAAGCCCCACATGCACTTTGTGAGACCCTGTACTCCACAGGAAGTCCGTTTGAAAAGTTAGTAACGCAAACGCAAAGGGACCTCTGAGTTTGAAGTTTGATGAGATTTTGGACACCTCCATTACTTTCCAATCAGAACTCCCAAGAGAAGCCTAAAGCATAAGCCACGTTTAAAGCATAACCCTGCAAATGTGCTATGTAATCCAATTAGTCTCATAACCAATGGCCAAAAGCAACTGTGTGATATAGTTAGTAGTCAGGAGCGTAATCCTTAAGGACAACACTAGTCATTGGTTCCGTGCAATTTTGAAATCTGTCATTAGAAACTGAAAACCTTAAATTGGCCATGAAAAGAACATCGCCCTTGATTATGGCCTAAGAGGAAAAAGTTAAGATTTCAAATGGACTCATGAGTGAGCTTTCTATGGATACTTGTGGAATCTCTTTTTGGGCTATAAATTCCAGAGTTAGCTTTTCTTCCTTTTGGTACATAGCCACATGGGCCGGAATCAGGGTCTCTCTTTCTCTCTCTCTAGATCGTTCTTGCCCACCTAACACAAAAGCATGATAATGGTGACAAAATCCCTCAATCAACCTACCGTCGTTGTTGGTATGTGCCAATGCCTAGTAGCATAGCCGCTTACTGCACTGTCTGTAAAATACCATATAAGACGCCGACCCAGGCTCAGGGTCCCAACCAAGAAAGCCTCTCTTTATCTGCTACTATGTTCGTGTCTAATGGATAACAAAAGATTACAAAACTTTGAGCTCCCCTGCAATCATGGTGGCAGTCGGCCCCTGCCCCATAATTTTTTCTCGTTCATCGTTGTCATATCATGGCTGTCCCCGTCAACATCACTTTTCTCATGAATCTTTGGATTTCATGGCTCAGTAACCCCTATTCCAGATTTTCATACTTTCTTTCTATCATGCTTAAAAGATTGTATTGGTGTGTAGCGCCACTAACGCTTGCTTTCCGGCCACATCGATCATTGGAAATTATTATTCGAAGAGGATTGCACCCACATAAGGAGAAGATAATATATGTTTCATTTACAACGAGTGTGACATGCCCCAAGAGAAAAAGGATAAAATCATCTAGTAAAGAAAGATGCCGTTTTTTTTTTTCTTTTTTTTGAGTATGGTGATTCTCATTAAAAGAAGCTGGGCCCAAGGTGACCTTAGGAATCTAAGTTCATTGGCATTTCTAATGATATGTTTGTAAGCAATTTAGATCTATGTGTCATCTCGCCAATTTCTTGAAGTCATTTTGAGAATCGACATGAGGTCTTTTACGGGTTTCTAAGCCATATCATAACACATTTGAAATCTGCTACCAATACCAATGGTTCTTGAGTCATATCTCTCTAAATCAAAATCCCCAAATCAAAAGATGTGAAAATTTTGAAAAATAATGCCCTTCAATTTCCTATACTTCTGGACAAGTGGGAAATGTTTCTCTCTCTCTCTCTCTCTCTCTCTCATCGTTTTGTCTTGTGTGCATTTGCACGTGCTGTTTGTAGCTATCCATGTTTAAACATTTGGCCCGGGTATTTAAGAGTTCTTCTGAGCACTGGTTTTCACTTTCAAATGTTAAAAGGGACTAGCTTAATAACTCCTCAAAAATTTAAAACCTGACAACAGCATCTACCTTACGATTAACTTCTGGATTCCTTTATCAAGGAGACGGTATATCCTTTTGGAGCCCAAGACGCCTGTTCACCTCCGGGTCCCATGCTATAAGTTTCTTCTTTTTAAGAAAAAATAATCGGTAATGAAAGATTTGGTGGGCCCGTAGTGAGCTTGAAATGGCCTCCTTCATACTGATCCACAAACGTACTTCCATAAACGAAAATGGTTCACAGGTTCTATCATCATTAAACAAGTAGGCCTAAAACACGGAATGTGCTCTTCTATTATACAGGAATTCTTCAAGAAAAGGCCTTTCTGGACATCTACAAAATCTGCCTTGGAAATGTATATGGGTCAGATAGCTAAAGGGCTTCTGTTCGCCCAGAAATATTGATTATAGACTGGCCAGCCAAGTGAAAGTCAATGCCACTTGGTTTTCTCACAAACTTCCATGAATAGATTAATTTTGGTTTAGTAAATGTTGAGAAGTTTATTACCATATGCTTGCATATCCCTCAGCTAATTCCAGCTTTAAGAAAAGTTTTGGAAGTTTTCACTCTCGAGGAATTATATGTTCCTTTTGGACTATAACACAGTGTTGCCAAAAGGTATAATAGGCGTATTCGGTGATCCAAAATGTTAATCTTCTCTTCATCTCCTCCAACTTGAATGAGATTTTGTGGTATATAACCTACCTAATTAAGCAATACATGTACTTCTTACCCGGCTACACAATTGATACACCTCATTTCCACTAAAAACAAGTTTGTTTACTTGGTTTCCTCTTCAAAGAACCATATGATTTCTCCCTCTGCATACGTTTGTGTCTTCATTGTTTCTCTGACTTAAACAAATCTGCTGGCGAATATCACCTTATCACGGAAGACCGAAAGAAATGGTTAAAAAAGAATTTATCTTGTGAACGTAACTGGGACTCCCTAAAGCCTTAAGTCAGTAACGAGTCTGAGACTCTCAACCAGGACCATGATATCCCACTAAGCTCACTGTGACAAAATCTCGATGGGGAGCTCTCTAGTCACTCTTACTCACGAGCTGACTCCTGTAAGTAGTCCTTTTCATGACCTGGACTCTATGGCATTTCCCACTCCAGTTTTATGGGGAGCAAGGCGGAGGCAATATCATAGTGACAGTGTTAAAACGAAGCTCAAAGTTGCAGTTCTCCTCGTGGAGCTTGGAACAAGGAGATTGTTGATGGTCTACTTGTACCCTGTTGTATACGACAATCGGATTGACAGTAACTTCTATACGATGAAAGATTTGAGGTCCACACACACACACTTACTCACGACAATATAGTCCCTTTCACTGAAGATGAGAAGGGTTTGAAGTTGCCACCCATATCTTTTGCCTAGGCAGAGTGCCAGGTTGGACTCACGAGTTACCAGAATCAGTTTTTAGACCCGTTTGCATCGGAGGTGGTACCGCTGTACTAGTTGCCTATGTTCATGTACTCTTTAGGGCCTTGGTGGTATGAAAGTGCTACCTATACATGATCACATACTCCTTGAGACTAATTTTTATTCAATTAGTGTTTTAAAGAGGATAGATCCTTAGGTGCTTTGGAATGGTGAACTCAAGAAAAATAAAAGGTAGGCAGTTTAGTCGTCCGACCACCCATGAGACCTTGGGTCCTTAACCGAGCTTTCCTAAATAAAGATAAAAAGGGCAGAATTTAAATGTGATACACATGAGGCATGAAATCAAGGCAGCTAATAGATGTGTGGGATTATGTTACCTCCAAGGTCAACTAATTGCCTTGACAAAGTATGATACATAAGATGTGAATACTATAATTTAAATAAAAAATCTAAAAAGCAAGCAAGCTTAGTGGTCTGATAGGCCACAAGGACCACCCCAAACAAAGAAAAAATAACAAAATTGAACATAGCACTTAGTAGTCCACCAAACCTCCAGAGATTAGGTCTTTTGCCTCAATTGCTAAGTGGCAAAAGATCATAAGGGTTGTACTCACTTGGCCCATGAAATGGTCTCCATTAATCCAAAAGCATGTTAATAACTTTTTGGTAAAGCCTTTAGGGAGGGATTGCTTCAACTATAGTATTGGAGCCTAGGATAATTGCGACACAGCATATCTTAAGTGAAAAGCAGGTATAGCCTTGCACTTTCCTCATAACAAAGAGATAAAAATGAAAACAAAGTCGACAAAAAAATGCATGCACACCATGAGTGGTCAGTCACACACACACACACACACACATCATTGGATAGGATACTTATGAGGGCCAGATAGGCCCAAGCCTCATAACTCGACTAATCATCTCATTTCTTTCTTGCATGGTTTTACACATGCTTGAATATGAAAAAATAAAAACCACAACAATATGCAAGTCATAGTCGAAAAGCAGTACGATTAATACTACCTAGTCAACATTACATAGACAGAAATAAGATGAGATAATTTTTATGCAAATATGAATCACTTTTGGACATGTGAAGAAAGAATAAGCTAGGAATGAGTTGAACAAACTCAAGAAAGCCTTTTGTCGATCTCAAACAATTAATACACAAATTATAATTCAGAGGTACAGTGCACCCCCTACATAGAGTTACATGAGCAAGCATAGGCGATGTGGTTTTTCCTTTGGATTTTGAGCTTAATTGTGGGCATGTATGTCTCCTAGAGACATCAGGGCCTAGTATAGGGATTCATCAAGTTTTAGTGGGAAACAAATCAAAGGAGGGAAAGAGGCTGAAGGGCATTTTTATAATTTCATAAGAGAGTCCTCCTTCCCAGATGTTGGGAACTCTAGCTTGGGCATTTTTTGGACTTGAGACAGAGCTTTTCCTTGATTTCAATGCCTATCCCTGAAGCCTTCTTTGAGAAAATCCTTTCCTCTATTTATGATTGGAGAATGATAAGGCATCTTGCCTTGTGTCATCAAAAGGATAAAGGAATCTTTTCTCCAAGTCATAGAGGGGTAGCTATCATGCTTGCTATGTTAGTGGTAGACCCCTCGTTGATGTTGTATTAGCCTTGAGGAATATGTGGCATGGGCCCTTGATGATGTGGCTTTTTTTATTCAAAGAACATAGGGACTATATAGTTACTTACTTTTTTAAAGATGTCATATGTATGCCATCATATGCTATACATCATTTGATTTTGAAAAATCTTTAAGGGATAATGGATTGACAAATGACACCTTGCAGAAAAGCATACATGACTTTTCCTAATTATATTGCTATTGTGGCCCCAATTTTCCGATAGTAGAGTGGTTGTACTGCCACAAATCTGTGTTAGCAATCCTATCGTATTGCTCTTTTTTTTTTCAACTTTTGGTGCATGAGTTTAGGAGCAAATTGGGATGTTCTTTTGATACTTTCTTGATAATGATGGACTAATTGTGGCAAAAGGAGTGCCTCTTTCAAATGTAAAGTGGCCATATTGTTATAAATCTATGTTAAGGGTCCTACCATATTGGTAGTTGAGGGGTGAATTGGGTATTCCCTTAGTATTTCCTTGATAATGAAGCACTTCATTGTAGCAAAAACAAGGGTATCTACAAATGCCCCCATTTTGTTAGAGACTGGCACAAATGTACAACAAAATGAATATGCAATCTTTGTTTTGCCACCCATGATAGGCTTGTTCTATGGGATTGATCTTGTGAAAGATGTGGTTTGCTACCTTACTTCTTAGGGAACAATTTTGATACATGGTTGTTGATGAGCATATTCACCACTCCTTTGTACCTAAATCATATTTTCAAGTGTTTCCTTAACAATAGCCATACTTCCAAATTGAGTTCAGACTATGTATTTGATCTTTGCTTTCACTTATTATAGAGAGATATGAGTGCATTAGCACTGATGTTGAGAAGGAGACTTGGCCTCAAATTTTGAAAAAGAAACAGCATTGAAACTTGACTAGGAAACTCAACTCTAGAAAGAGGGACTAGGTCCCAAAAGTTGAAAGGGAGATGCTTCACTCTCTACACTTTTTGACATTAGGTTGTGTAATATCCTTAATTTTTAGATAAATTAAAATTTTATTAAATCAATTAAATTAAAAATTTATAGATAGAATTTGATCCTGAAAACTTAAGAATTTGAAAGTGCTCATCAATAGGATTCCAACGTCATAAAGAACGCAAAAAACGGAGCTCAAACAAGGGAGTTATGAGCCGTTGAAGTTATAGGGGTAATTTGGTAATTTGGTAAAAACGTATAACACAGGGGCCCTAATGGATAATGGCACCCCCCTTCTTCTACACATCTCTATCAGATCCAGCGAAAACGCCGGAGAAACTAGCGAAAAGAGACGTGAAGGGAATAATTTCTTTTTCCCTTAAACTCTATGGCCTATATCATTCCCCCCTCATGCGCCAAAACACTCCACCTTTCCCCCGTTTGCACTAAGTTTTTATCAAAACCTTAGCTTTGAAAATTTTAAGTTTTCTAGCGAGTAGAGCTCCGGCAACGTCTACCAACGCCCAGCCAGATGAGGTAAGTCTTAATCCCTTAAATATTTATTTATTAAATAGGATATATAAATAGAAATACATAAAAAATCAAGAAAAACTACGTTTTTCTTGGGAACCCTATGCATGCTACTGTTGGGGCGTGATTTCATGGATGAAACTGTATATGTTTGCAAATCGGACTGTCCATCTAGTGCATGATAGACCCAAGGATAAACCCTTTAAATTTGGGAGAGATCAAACGGTTAGTTTTTCTAAAAAAAACGTGAAAACCAGTACCTAGGGAAGTTTTTAGGAAATTAGGAAAAACTGCTTAAAAAACATAGTTTTTGGTAAAATCAATGCAAAAGGAGGGTATAAATGTATAGACGAAATTTTGAGAAAAACGGCACAAAAATCACAAGATTTGGATGCCTGTGGGCTTGCCGAAGAAGACCGGAATCAGGTCGTCTTCTCCGCCGGCGACGACTGTGTCGGCGCCCTAACGCTAACGCCGGGACGCACAATAGGACTCCCGATGGAGACATACGATGAGTGCACGTCCCTACGCGCGCGTGGGAACCCTTATGCTGGCTGTCTCGGTGGGTCGGGACGAGCGACATCTTGGTGACCGTGACATAGGTGGCGGTGTGTCACGGTACCGAAGATACACGCGACGCGTCCCCGATGCATTTCTGGAAGGAGGCCATCTTTGTGATGCCGGTTTACGTCGGTATAAACCGGTGTAAACCAGCGCCGCCGGTGCAGATCACTTATGGTGGTCGGTCAGGCCCCATTTATGTATATATGCACTTAAAACTTGATTTTTGAGAGCTATAGGAGTCCAAATCATGATCCGAAAGAGGCGTTATGACCATATTGACGACGTGGACCTAGTTTTAACTTCAAAACTTATAAATGACTACTTTTAATTTTAAAAAAATTAAAATAGTGATGTGACATGGACAGGTGCACTTGAACATACTAGTTAAGGAGATTATTAGCAAGCTAAGTGGTCTCACATTGAGATAAGTGACGACAATTAATGCTTTGTCTTAATTTTAAAACCATACATAAACATAGCATCATGAGTAATTGTGTTTTAAATTACATTTATTATTTGCCGTTAATTTCATAAGACTTAGAGTACATTATGATTATTATAAATTGAAATCTTTTATTGAATAAACCCATGACAAATGTTTTTATGAGCATGATATTAATTAATTATGCTTAAATAGAGACTTCTTTCTTATTATATATTGGAAATGCATAGATTTGATTGAAATAAGAATAGAGGCTTGTTAACTAGTCCTTTTATAAGCTAACCCCAAGATGAGGGGCGTGCCTTAGGGATTGCGAGCTACGAGTACTCTTGAGTTTTAACATATACATATGATTTTCATGTTTTTATATTTGATGACGAGTGCTCTCGCCCGGTGGGCGTCATGCTAGGAGGGATAGGGTCGGCCACCCACCCTCCGAGATTTGTGATGTTATGAGATTGTGATATGATAGACACCTGCCCGTAGATGGCATTTGGTAGGGGTTTGGTAACATGGATAGTCCACACTACCAGTCTAGGCCTTTCCATGGGGACAGAAGCTAAGTCTCCCATTATGATGTCGACGGAGAGCGGCGATGGTTGAGACCCATGGAGGGTTGCCACTGTGACATGACGACCCATATTCTTATTATGTGTGTGTGTGTATGATGAGTATGGTTATGGATGGTATGCCTGGGTGTGACGACACTCAAAGGTTGGCTATGAGTACTCATGATCAGTGATATTAATGCGATGTTGTGGGACCCATTACCTTAGGGTGCCCTTATTCTTATTGTATGCTCATTTACATTGATTCATGTCATGTTTTAACTCCTTGAAATGCATGTTTTAGCATATGGAATAAATTGGCATTTATGTTAGCATAACTTATGATACTTCTATCTTCATAGATGATAGACTTTTTATTTTATCAGTAATGTTATTCATTTATTTTATTACATTAATTGTCTATGTACATACACAAGCGATATCTTGTTGAGGCATTGCTTTGTTTTGCAATGCCTTAGATCTCGAGCCCGATAGCAGGAAAGACAAAGCCATTGAGAAACCGTGAGAGCTGCAAGAGATCCTTTTATCTAGAATTTTAGACAGTGATATGAGTCAATAAACAGGATTATCATTTAAATTTAATTATGGACTGTATACTTTTATTTTATGGAGTTGATTGAGATGTTTAGACATATGTTGGACATTTATATGGGATGTTTTGATAGATAGACCATGGGCCATATTATTATTGTGTTTTGGATATTTATTTGATTCAAAATAAAGGCGCCAATTCATTTGACGTTGATTGATACGAGTATTGTTTTAAATCTATTATCATAAAAATTTATTTATGTTTTAAATTATATATGTGACATTTTGAGAAAGGAAAAATAATACCCAGAGTTTTAAGATATGTTTTAGTAAAGTGATAAATAAAACTTTTCTCATGGAACCCAAATGCTCTTATTAAAAATGCTATTATTATAAAAATAAAAAAATGTCTTAAAAACCCAGGGTGTTACAGGTTGGATCTTCTTTGTAGTTGTTAGCTTGATTATGGTTTTTGTATCTTGTAAGACTTTTTCTTAATCATGGTTTTTAATATGTCGATTTTTATTGCATATAGAACACTTAATCTAAGTCAACTACTTAGCCATCATTTGAAGCATAACTTCTTATATCCTTACAGTGATTGTTAGGCCATTACAATTGGCCTGAAGTAATGTCAACTTTGTCATCTACCTTTATGTGTCTCTAACAATCAAGTAATTGGCATCTTTGCCCTTGCTTTATATTCAAACCCTCTATGCTTCTCTTTTTTTGACATTTTTTTTGAAGTATTGCGATTCCCATGGTTCTGAATCTAGAAACTAGCACCTGCTCAAGTATTTACTTATTAGCGTATGCTCAATAGCTCCAATTGGGTACTTGTTAGGAATAAGTAGGAATTGAAAATATACCATAAACACCCTTATTCATTAAATAAGTAATCTAATTACTTCTCCAAACATCTTTTACATTGATTGTTGATAACTTTGGCATGTGTATCATCATTGGAATCCAAAGTGAGATACCAATTTCTTGTAAGTTAGGTGATTTTTAGACCAGCAAGTACTTCCACATATGGCTTTTTAATGCACAATTGTCAAAGTGCATTTCTTCTGTTGGTTATTGAAGAAGTGCACATTCCGATCCATAAGAAAAAGGATTTTGACACCCTTGCCATACTATGAAACTTCCTTTGCATTAAATTGAGGAATTTGCAAGCTGCATGTGGAGCTAATTTAATTCTTTATGTGGCCAATATTGTTCCAATTGATTTTCCTCCTATTTTAGTGTAAAACTGCCTATTGGAGCTGAAATCATATTCAAATTCTATGATTGAATTGATTTGATTATGCTTCTAACAAGCCAAGGAGTAAGGGAATTGGCTGGGATTTTATTATACTTCCATGAAAACTACAAAGACGCTTACCTATTTGCCTCTTTTTGGGGTCACATGTACAACATATGTGACATGATCAAGCATAGGGATGATTATCACAATCAATTTCACTCTTAGTGTGTCCCCAGTCATTGATTCATCAAGCTTCACTTGGGTTTTTGTAAAGGCAATGGTTGACCTTTATTTGTTGGGTTTCATCTTACAGAAGTACTATTATTTTAAAGTGAGGCCATGTGGGTCATCTTTTGATGGTGTACAAGATCAATGACATTGATTACATATACAAGTTACTATGCGAGCTGTTAGAGAAATTTATCATTACTAGGATCCGGTGGGAGCTGCCTTCATAGTGACCTGCAGTGCATCTCCTGACATCTATCAGTATCATTAACCTTTACTTTTAAAGAAACAGGTCAGCAATGTCAACCTATCTTTATTAATGAGAACGACCATGAGCTACTCTAATGGATACCCCTTTTATCATTGGAACATGGACCTAATTTACCACAATAATCCAATAACGACCTTGATGTCTTGCGCTAAAAAATCAATTGTAAGATTAAAGAAATCCAAGAGCCAAGGTCTACAAAAAAAAAAAAACATCCCAATCCTTTTTATCCAATATTGTTCTATAATTTCATTTGCATCAAACCCTCAATAATGTAACCATTTTAAAAAAAAAAAATTCCAGAAATGCTATCTGGACTAACTCCATAACGCCTATATTTAGGCCTTACCTTTGAATAATATGACACATTCATCTTCTTCATCATCCATTATTTAGGTCACTTGTAAATATTCATATTCTTTGAATGCTTCTAGCAAGTAGTTATCTCAGCTAAAAAGTATTTTAATCATGATTGTTGGGCTTTTCAACTGAGGAAAGTAGTAACCATAGGTATGAGTTTCTATTAGTCACCTATTTAAGGGAGGGTGAAGTTGATAAATAAGTCATATCTGTTAGGCACAAAGATTAGGATCAAGCAGCATGTACACACAGAAACCACATAGAAACACAGAGGATTTACGTGGTTCGACTAGGTATAGCCTACGTCCACGAGATGAGGAGGGGGAACACTTTCACTATTTGAGAGAGATGTACAACTCGATTGCTCGATACCTTTTGGGTCTGCCTCTGGTCCTATTTATAGAGGCCAGAGGCAGTTTAGAGCATTCCTAGTAGGACTCTAATTTGTCTTTCCTTTTCCTTCTTTGATTACGACTCCTAATCAAATTAGGATTACAATTAACTAACTTTCCTTATCTTGCAAGACTCTTTAGGCGTGATAATGAGGATGGACATTATCAATTCTCCCCCTCCATCCCCATGCCATACTCCACTAGTCTAAACTCAGGCCTGCTATATTTTTACATAGCAGCAGCTTCTCATAGGTTACCACCTTTGTCAACATACCTGCAAGGTTCTCATCAGCATGAATCTTTTCCAACTTTAGCATCTATTTTTCTGTCACCTCTTGTATCCAATGATATCGTATATCAATGTGCTTGGTGTGTGCTTGATACATTAAGTTCTTACTCAGATCTAGAGCACTCTGACTGTCACAATGTATCTTGTATTCTTCTTGTGTGATACCAAGCTCTTGAAGAAATCGCTGTCTCCACAACATTTCCTTGCCTACTTCAGCTACGACAATATATTCAGCTTCTGTTGTCGATAAAGCTATGCACTTCTGCAACTTGGATTGCCATGATATAGCTCCCCATGCAAAAATGAAAATAAACCCTGATGTTGACTTTATTCCATCAAGATCTCCAGTCATATTGGCAACTGTGTAACATTCTAGGAGTGTATCAGTACTTCCGAAGCACGGACACAACTTAGATGTGCCCTTCATGTACCGTTGTGTCCACTTCACTATTTTCGAATGATCTTTGCCTAGATTTGAAACAAATTTTCTCACAACTCCTACTATATGAGCAATATTCGACCTTGTACACACCATTGCATACATCAGAATCCCAACTACTGATGAGTAGGGAATCATAGCCATCATGTCTATTTCCTGCGATGTGGAGGGACACGTCTTCTTGCTTGATTTGAAATGATTGCCTAGTGGAGTGTTGATGGCTTGGCACTCTCCCTGTTGAACCTCTTGATTACTCTTTTAACATATTTTTCCTGTGACAGCCACAACTTTCTTACTTTCCTATCACGTGTGATCTTCATCCCCAAAATTTGTTGTACTGCTCCTAAGTCTTTCACGTCAAAAGACTTAGATACCTCTCTCTTCAACCTGTTGATCACAATCATATCAGGTAATCTTTAAACACACACACATTGATCTGCAGCTATTCTTTTGAAACCTTGACTCGTCATGAATGAGTCAAACTTCTCGTATCATTGTCTTGGTGCTTGCATGAGGCAATATAGACTTTTCTTCAACTTGCATACCATATGCTTCTTCTTTTCTACTTCGAAACCCTCTCGTTGTTCCATGTATATCTCCTCCTCTAGATCTCTATGTAGAAAAGATTTCTTAACATCCATCTATTCAACCTCCAAGTCATGTCTTACCACTAATCTGAGTATAATCCTGATTGATGTCATCTTCATTATTGGCGAAAAGATCTCATCAAAGTATATTCCTTTCATTTGCTCAAAACCTTTGACGACCAATCACCCTTTGTACTTGACTGGTTCTCCATTGCCTCCTCTTTTCACCTTGAAGACCCACTTGTTCTTCAGTGCTCTTTTTCCCTTGGGAAGTGATACTAGCTCATACGTTTGATTTTTCTTTAATGAGCTAATTTCTTTTTGCATAGCTTGCACCCATTTGCCCTTGTCTGCATGCGCCAGGGCTTGTTGAAAGTTCTCTGGCTCCTCCTCATCAGTGAGCATGCTATATTCTGATTCAGAATATTTCTGTGATGGAATCAGAATACATCCTCTTGTTGACATCTTTGGTTGAGCTTTTGCTTCTGGTGGAGGAGACAATTCAACATCTGATGTCGCAACATCTTCTAGTATAAGGGCTGATGCTCCCCCTGCTCGAACTCCTCTGCCTCTGGTTCAACTTCTGGTGTAGCTTCTAAGTCAATCTGAATGGGTGCTGAGTTTGGTACTAGAGTTGGAGTGCTTATATCTTTAGCTTTTCTAGGATCTTCATAAAACTGCTTCTCCTGAAATATTACATCTTTGCTTCGGATGATTCTTCTCATCTCAGGGTCCCATAATCTGTATCTAAATTCTTCATCTCCATACCCGATGAAGATACCTGGGGTAGATTTCAAGTCTAACTTTTATCTCATCTCTTTGGATACATGTGCAAAGGCTCTGCACCCAAATGCTCTCAAGTGTGCATATGTCACTTTCTTGCCAATCCACTTCTATTCTGGAACTTCAAAGTCAAGTGGTGCTGATGGTGACCTATTGATCAAGTAGCAAGCGGTCTTCATAGCTTTACCCCAGAATGGCTTAGGTAGCTTATCCATACTGAGCATGCATCTTACTCTCCCCACAATGGTTCAATTCATCCTCTGAGCTACTCCATTGTGCTGTGGGGTATGTAGAACTGTCTTCTCGTGTCGAATGCCGCATGTTGCACAATACACCATGAATTCTTTTAATGTGTATTCTCATTCATTGTCTGTTATAAGGCTCATGAGCTTCTTTCTAGTTTGTTGCTCCACCATTGCGTGGAATTTTTTTAAGCATTTGAATACCTATTCTTTATTCTTTGCAAAGTATACCCATACCCTCCTAGATGCATCGTCTATAAAGGTTACCAAATATTTATTCTTGCCTAGTGACTCTATTTCCATGGGACCACATACATCTAAGTATATCAAGCTCAAGATTTCATTTCTTTTATTACTAGAAGATAAGAAGGCAACCCTATGTTGCTTTCCAAATAAACAATAATTACATGGATTAAGAGCTATACATTTGGCTAGTTTGATGAGCTGCTTCTTTACAAGTGTGAACAAACATTTCTCTCCAATGTGGCCGAGTCTTTTATGTCAAAGGTTTGGTGATCCTTCATCCTCCACTGTGTTAAGGCTGTCTTTAGATATTCTTGTGTGGGACTTATATAGTGTGCTGCATGTGTCCTTTTGCCACGATCATCGTGCCTTTCATCAGTTTCCAAGTATTGTTGCCAAAGTAGCTGTTATAGCCTTGTCTGCCAAAAGCTAGGACTGAGATCAGGTTTAGTCTGAGTTCTTGTATGTGTTACACCTCCTTTAGTACTATTCTTGAGGAACTGTCATTCCCCATCTTTACAGTGCCAAAGTCTCCTTCTTTGTATGTGATGAAGAAGTTCTTGTGTGGAGTGGCATGATAAGAAGCTGCTATGTCTATCACCCACTTTGCTTCACTCTTGACTGTGCAGGTATGACTCCTCCTTAATAGTGAGCACTACTATGTCCTGAGCAATAATGACTAGTGTCTCACCATTGTCCTCCTTTGGCTTACCATGACCCATCTCTCTCTCTTCAGTTTTCGATAGTCTCTTTTCATATGCCCTGGAATGCTGCAGTGGTAACACTTGAACTGTCCTCTAGGTAGACTTTTTGATATGTTGCATGTCTGTGATCTCCCTCTTGGTCTACTCTTGCTCCTCCCCCTGTCTGTCTCTCCTAGTGTGCCTGTTTTCTGTTACCAAGGCATGTGCTCGGTCTATGCGAGCTTCTTTCCTTCTGGTCTCCTTGTTGAATAGCGCGTCTTTGACCATAACCATAGTCAACTTTCCTTCTGGTGCTGAGTTAAAAAAAAGGGCAGCCCCAATGCACGAAGCTCCCACCTATGCAGGGTCTGGGAAAGGGGCGGACCACAAAGGCCTAAAGTACACAGCCTTACCTTGCATTTGCAAGAGGCTGTTTCGACGCCTTGAACCTGTGACCTCAAGGTCACACGACAACAACTTTTACCTTTGCTCAGTGAAATTACCAGCGCCTCCCAACTTTCAGGTAATGAACTCAGCAGTAGTAGGGCTTGCCATTCATCTCCAAGTTGTAACGCCACTGTTCTTTAGTTGATTTACCAGATTTTGAAATTTGCTGATATGTTCAACCACAGTCATTCCTCTCCTTAGTTTTAGATTGACAAGCCTTTTTATCAGCAAGGCCTTGTTTTAAGCGGTCTTAGCCTGATACATATTCTCTAACTTTTTCTACATAATATAGGCATTTTCTTCTTGAGCATGTGATGAAATACGTTGCGATCAATCCACTATCAGATTTGACCTATGGTTTTCTTATTTATCTTTATCCAATCTTTTTTAGAAACTCCCTCGGGTCTTTTTCCATGATCATCTAAAGGATTTTGAAGATCTTTGTAGTGCAAAAGATCTTCCATTCTAGTTTTCCATAGCGAATAATTAGCGGCATTTAATTTTATCATGGCTCCAGCCACGAATTTCCAGAACAGGTCTTCTCCATGGTTTCAAACTTTATTTCTACCTTTTCTGAGTAGAATTAGAAAGAATGGAGTGTCTGGATGAGTTTAGAATAGTCAAAAACCTTAGGAAGGGTATTTTTGACAATTTGAAGGGTGCCCTAAATTTTCTGTTCAAGGGGGTGTTGACACCTCGGGTTTTTTAAACAACAATATAATAACAATTTATAAAAATAATCGGGATCCCTTTTTTAAAACTTGGATTTTTAAAAAAATTCGACAGTCTCCTCTGTATTTTGGACCATTGCACATGATCAGTGCAATACAAAATAACCTGATAAATATAACATAAGACATGTCATATGGGAGACTCAGTCTCCACACCCATCCACAAACAAATGTTATTTTTAATAAAATATACTCCTACAATGGATAAGAAAATCAAGTCATGACAAAATACCCAAGGTCCTCCATACAACCATCACATCCAACATGAATTCATATTCTTACATCTAGGTCACATTGCAATTTTAATTAAAGTGTAGTCCATACTCAAAACTCAAAGTGAGGTATTGAACAAACCTTGTCATCTCTGAACATCCTCAATACTTCATTGGGAAGCTGTCATCACTTTTACCTACTCTATTAGTGCGTCAACCTATAGTCCCTCTCTGTATCTGAGGCATTGCAAACAAGGCAATGCCTCAGCAAGCTATGCTTGTGTAGGTGATTAGTGGAGATAAAAATATGCAATAAACATTTGCGAAGAGTACCAATATCATGTCGAATATCAATAGAGTAAATAATTTATAAGGCAAATGAAATCATCAAGTATTCAAAACGTAAAGCTCATAAATTTGAATGAACAATCAAGATCAAAACAAGCTTTTCATCTGAGGCAATACAATATCAAAGCAAAATGTCATGGCATGCGAGGCATGATCAAAACATGGATGAGCATCCATCAACAACAATAAGAATCCGTGTCCACGTGGAAATATAATGAATGTCATGATAAAACAGGGCACGGTACCAAAAACAAGCCCTAAGAGTGTTCCATTACACTCAATCACCAGTAATAAGTACTCATACCAAATCCTTGGGTTCTTCTCATGCAGCCCGCATCAGCCCCCAAAGTCCCTCATAGCCTCAACCCTGCTTACCCTAGTTCACCTCATATATAAATCCACATGAGCATACAGAATAACAATATGGGCTACTATGCTGCAGTGGCAACTACACAGGATCTAAACCACTGCCACTCCCGTCGATACCTAAACGAGAGACTTTCTCCATCCCTATGGGAAGGAACAGACCCGTAGGGGAGATTACCCATAATACCTCCACCTACGTTCCTGGCCATGTACCACTCAAGGGCAGTGCATAATCATCATCATCACAAAAGTCAGAGGGCGGGTGGTCAACCCTACAACCCTCCTAGCATAGTACCCACCGGGTAGAAGCACCTGTCATAAAATAGCAAAATATGTTATAAATCATGAAAAACTCCCAAGTGAAATAAACCTCAATAGGCTAAATTAAAATACATGGTAAAGTATAAACCATCTCATGTGAAAACATGGATAATCGTATAATTAATGTCATGCCATCAAAAGCGAAGTAATAAACATGTTTTAATAAACACAATAGAGCGTAAAACACCTGCCTCAAGAATTTCAATTGAGAAATCATGATCATGAATCAAGGAAAATTCTCGAATATAATCACCTAACTCAATAAATGTGGTACTCTAATTAGGTGAGTCAGCCATATCACGTCGAGTGCCATAACGTACCCGTCACATCATAAGCCATTGATCACTTGGTATTCTCACATCTTAAATAATAGGTCCAAATGATAACTTCTCTGATCTAGTAATTAATCCTAAATTAATGGCCCAGATCATTTGATTAACCCCTCCATTAGGGTAATCTTGAACTAGATGTTTGTCTTTCTAACATCTAGATCGTCATATGTCATTTTTTATTTCAACCTTACTCATTTTCATTTATGATCCATTAAATTTCTATTTGGTTTAGTAATTCACATGTATCTTTATGATTATGTGTCAATCTGACTGTCAAATTGCTCTCTAATCAACAAATGCTAAGGCACCTGCTCAAATCGACGGTCAAGATCACTTTTCTTGGCAATTCAATGAGATATACTCTTCTAATCTCCTTGATCATCTCATATCTAATGTATACAATTCAGGTCTAAGGCATGATCATACATTGATCGGCCTAATCTAGGTCATCTAATAGTATTTAGTAGTTTAAGCATTTAAAAGGTACTCAAGGCTAGGTTTTTATTTTAAATCTAAGTTCCCGTCGTCGAGAGAATCGCAATGCCTCTTTTAAATCGTGATTTGGACATCTGTAGCTCCTAAAATCACAATTTTCATGAATGAATGACTAGAAAACCTATAAAAAAATAAAAAAAAATCAAGAAAAAGCCGCATCACACATCCCACCCACGCGTGCCGTTCACATGCGCGCTTGTGCCACTTGGGATCGGGCACGTGTGCTGCCGCGTGTTGCCATGTGTCGCGCCATGTAGCACTCCGTGTCCCGCGCATGTAGTGTTGCGCGTGCTTGCCGCCCTAGTGTCCCCCCTGTGCGAGCACTGTCCAAAGTCGTCTTTGAGCTGTCGCCACCCGCCATTACAGAGGACGACGACCGAACTAGTCTGCTGTTGCCAGAGACTACAGCCGAACTCCGATTGCTGTTGGCAACTCCCAAGTGCCCAAATCTTACGATTTTTATACCATTTTGCTAAGTTTTTCACATACCTTCTATTTTTAAGCTTCCCATCAAGGGATTTTGTCATTTTCTCTTGTTTTTACACGCTTTTTACCAAGTTTTTAAAAATCTCCCTATTACTGCTTTTCTGAGTTTTTGGCGTCCTTAGCTGTCCGATCACCATGAAAATTCATGGTTTTATTCTTTGAATCATCATGCATAAAATGAATTGTTCAAATAATCATCTAACATGTTCCATCGACTTATTTTGCAAACAATGGTAATATGTATCCCTTCACCGAAAAATGGCAATCCAAGCTGTTTTCCGACGTTAAAACAACGAAAAGAAAAAGAAAAAGACTGGGAAGAGAATGGAGGATGGCCTACCTCAGTAAAGCTCGTCCACTCCCCGTTGCTTTCTGTCACCAGTGCACGCATGAGAGGTAACAATCAACGGTGTCCTCGCCATGAAACTTTGTCGCCGGTGATGTCATTGCTGAAGATGCGAAAAATGATAGAGTAATTGCAGTTCGAAATCGAGTTGCATTTATGGTGGGGGGAAGCGCATTTAAGTCCACCCTTCATTTTTATTATTTTTATTATTATCTGTTTTACATTTATGGTGATATGATTACCAGCATTATTGTTGGTAATCATCACCTTGCCTCTTAAATGCCTCTCCCATTGTGAATGTCTGTACTGATTTCATGGGCCCCACTTGTGAAATGATTGTTCTACCCCTCTAAATAATTTCAATTAAATACAAAAATTAAAATAATTAGCCATTTGCACTCCGATCTCTGATTTTAGCATTCTTAGTGGCATTGGATTCTATTTTCGGGTACATTCCAATTATTGAGGTTTTAACTCATGATTTAATTTCTAAAATTCTCAATTCCACAATTACCTCAATTTTTGCAAAATTCCACAAATAATGCATTTTTAGAATTTAAAAATAGCGGATATTACATGTGTCCTTATCAATTTAGAGGGGGTGCTAATTTAGCACGTAGGGATGCCCTCTGTAAGTTTTCAGCGTACTGATTATGGGCACTGGTGGTGTCTTTATCAAACGAAGGTATGTATATTTTAGGCAGAGTATAAAAGGGTAAAGTTTAGAGAGGAAACCCAAACTTCTTTTCTCCTTCTCCTCTCTCTGGGTGTAGCAGCAATGCTTCATGTCTGGGTGCAACGATCTTCGGCAAGTTGATCTCCTTGAGTTATAGTGTTTTTCAGCATGGATCCTGTCCAGCTACGCAGCAGCAGTGGCAATCGTTCTTCCTAATGATCAGGTAAGGTTTTTTGTCTTTTTTTCTTTTCTTTTTCTTTTTTGTGATTGCCAGCTGCAACAATGTTTGAGATTGTCGTCTGTAGTCATCGGCTGTGGTCTATGGTTGAAGTCTTCTTCCCCCACCTTTTTTTTTTTTTTTTTGTCAATCTGCTAGTTTCGATCGGTTTTCACTGGTCAGCCGAAAACCAGCTTCCTCTTCTTTTCTTCTTCTTCCCAGCAACCAGGCGGTCAACACCGACCCTCTCTCTCTCTTTGGAAATGGGTTTCGGTCAGTTTTCCGTTGCCCGATCGAAACCCTTTTCTCCTCCTTCTTTGCTGGCTGGTCTTCTTCTTGGGAGAGTTGAATGCGGCAGTCTTCTTCTTGCTCCCTCTGTTCTGGCTATAACAACAAAAGGGGTTCCAGTCGGGTTTTTTCTCTAGCTGGCTAGAACCCTAGAACACCCCTCTATTTCTTGTTGTTTTTTTGGCAAGAAGTCTTACCAAAGAATGATTCTTCAGCTTAGGATTGTTCTCCGATTGAGCTTCTTGGGTCGTTTGATTTGGGTTGATCTTTGATTGGACGACTTGGATCGTTCTCTTGTTGGACGATCTGGGTCGTTCAATGATCAAGCAATCTGAGCCCTCAGATATAGGGTTTTATTTTGATCTGGGCTTCCACTCGGCCTTGATCTAAACAGGATTTGGGCCGAGCCTGCTTGTGTCCAAACGTAGTCTGGGCCGCACGTGTCTGGGTATGGACTTGATTTGGGCTGCACTTGGGGCGAGTCTAGACATGGATCTGGGCCGCACCTAGCCCGATTCTGAACATGGATTTGGGCCACTCCTGGCCTAGGTCTAGTTGATCTCCTGCATCGCCGGTTCTGTTCCAGCAGTCTTCTTTTATTCTTATTCTGTGTTCTCCCGCTCTGATACCAATTGTTAGGCGCAGAGATTATGATCAAGTAGCATGCACACACACAGAAACACAGAGGATTTATGTGGTTCAGCTATGTATAGCCTACATCCATGAGAGGAGGAGGGGGAACACTTTCATTATCTTAGAGAGATGTACAACCCGATTACTCAATACCTTTTGGCTTTGCCTTTGGTCCTATTTATAGAAACCATAGGCGGTTTAGAGCGTTCCTAGTAGGACTCTAATTTGTCTTTCCTTTTCCTTCTCTGATTTGGACTCCTAATCAAATTAAAATTACAATTAACTAACTTTCCTTATTATCAATATGCTCTAAAGATTGGGTTTCAATAGAGGCTCATAGACTCATTCCATATAATATATCTCTATTTTTTTTAAAGACTAATTTAACCATAGTTGTCGGTGAGCTCTGACTATTTTGGCGAATTCTAGCCTGTATTTTGAAATGTCAAATTGTTGCCTTTTTCCTTAGTATGTGTTTTAGAAAATCAATTTTATTTATCAAGAACTTTTAACAAATTAATCCTAAAATTGGCCCCAAAAAATGAAAATTTTGCATTTGATTGTCAAAACATAATGGAATTGACAACTATGACTGTAACAGAACAAAAGTGCCACCAAAAAAGTTTAAAACTAAGAATACAAGGATAGAAAGAAGGCCAATAAATGTCCATGGCAGACAATTTAGCATATTCCTTAGAATATGCTTGGTCTCAAGCTCAAGTTGCCGCTTTCTCCTTTGCAGGGAATTAGAATTGGAAGTTTGTGAGTGATTTGCTTGTTAATTCTTGTAATAAAAAAATAAAAAGAAAAAAAAGGTTTAACATCGTGTGACACTAAAGGGAGAATTTGTGCGCAGCAAAAGCCTAATGGACGATAGTTCAGGCAAAACCGCGAGGCTCTTGCTAAATGTGCTTGTGTGTCATGGGCGTACTAGAGGGAGTAACACTGTCAAAGCCGAGAAAGAACACAGCAACAAACCGTAACTCCACCAGGATGGATCCCACCCTCAACCAACGTGATTCCGAGTAAGTCGACAGACAAATGCACCAATGCCACACACTGCAATGCATGTGCCACTTCATCTGAGCCAAAAGACTCTGGACTTCACTTTCCACCTCAATAGGACGCCAGTAGCCCTAAGCCGAGCCTGCACCAACTGTCCGGGCGAAGCGAGTCCACCCAAAGGATCCCATGCACACCACAGTACCGTGACGGTCACTTCGTTTCAATATGGAAGATATTTATGTTTCTGCTTAGATTTCGGAATATTTCCCAAACCAGATTTTTCTCCGTACTGGAAATACAAGACCAGACCCATATGAGCATGCCGTTAACTAGACACAAGGCCGTTGTCTTCTGCTGAAGCCAAAGAGGAGGAGAAAGGTGGTCTCTTTCCATAGAGGGGAAGAATCCTATTTAATATTTCACTGGACTTTCACGAAAACAGAGAAAGGGTGGAGGAAGCCGATGGAACCGGCAGTAAGCAGCTGGATCAAACTTGGGCTCCGTCACCGTCATTGTCTCCCAGAGACTCTCAGTTATTGCACTCCTATGGTCGACTCCGCCGCATTAAATGTATCAGCTGGGAAAACCCACCCACCCCAAAAAGGTATTTCCAAAATGGAAATTAGAAAAAAAGAAACCGAAAAATATGAATCTCAACTACTGAATTCCTTACTTCCTTTCTCTTTTTTTCTTCTTCTTCGGTGAAATGAATGAAACACCCCTCCGGATCTTCTTCCCAAAATGTCCGCTGCTACCGGCGGCAGCCCTTCTCCCTCCTCCTCCAGCTACTTGTTCCAAAATCTCGGTAATCTCGGTTTGGGATACGCCATAGCCATCGCCTTGGGCGTCCTAGTTCTCCTCTTCACTGTCCTTCTCGCCTCCTATGTATGCTGCAGAGATTCTAGAAATCGTCCTACTTCGCCCAGAAATGGTAACCCTTCTCCGGACGCAAACCCAAATGGGGTCGTTCTTCCTCGGATCATCTTTCTTGCGGAAGATGACGAGGGTGGAGAAGCAGAGGAAAATGCTGTACCCGGTCTGGATCAGGCCGTCATCAATTCGTACCCTAAATTTACCTTTTCGAAGTCCAAGGATCGCGGAACTGACGATTCGGTTTGTTCTATCTGTCTCTGTGATTACAAGGAAGGAGAAATGCTGAGAATGTTGCCGGATTGCCGTCATTTCTTCCACTTAGGATGCGTCGATTCTTGGCTTCGGCTTAATCCGTCGTGCCCTGTGTGCCGGACGTCACCGCTTCCAACTCCGATGTCGACGCCACAGTCGGAGTTGGTTCCTCTTTCGCATTACCCTGTTAATTCTAGGAGGTGATTTCTCCTGCATACAACTTCTCCAAACTGTTTTTTTCTTTTTCTTTTTTTCCTTCTCTAATTTTTGGCTTTTTCTTCTATAAATTTGATTTCATTTGCTGAAAGAAAAAAAGGCAAAAGGAAATTCTGCTACTTAAAGTTTGCTAATTTATCATTTTGCTTTTGCTTGCAAGATCTGAGACATTGCTGCCCTTCATGGATGTTAGCTTTAATTCTATAGTTTTGAGAGTGTTGCTCAAATATAGAAGATAATTTTTCTTGTTTCTTTTGATCTACTGTTTGATTCCGCTTGCATCACACTCCATGTTTTTTGGTTCGCTTTTGTGTATAATACTCTTAGCTTATGAATTTTGCAAACTCTTTCATGAATCACAGGAGCCCATGTATTACCCTTTTGAAACTAAGTTAAATTTTAACTTTCTCGTGTTCTACTCCGAAGAATATGTGTAAGGGAAAATCCTCCTCCGTGCTAAGAAATTCTCCTGGAGAAATAGTCACATTTGAATTGTTTTGACACTGAATGGTGGTGTTATGTAATGAATTGAGATGTTACTTCAAGCAAAATGTCTCTCCATTGTTCTCTGGGAAGTGCTATAGCTGGCACAAATGCACTCATTTGAATGGAACTATTAGCGAGGATTTTACTTTGAGTTTCTTTGCCTTATGTCTTTTGAATTAATTGTCTACATAATTTAGTCTCTTTCAAGTTTATCTAAACACCAACCTATGTGGGTCCGGGGAAGGGGCAGACCACAATGGCCTACAGTATGCAGCCTTACCTTGTACATTAGTTTAATTCTATGAATGTCTTGTACATTCTGAGCTTCCCAGGGCTGTCATCATGTCTGTCTACCTTCATTTATACTTAGGCATCTTAAGTTTTTAAGTAACAGGACTTGGTAAAAGATTTCAACACCAAGCTGATGAATCAATTCAGTTCGACTCCTACTGCTTAAGATGTTGCTATAGATCTGTGTAGCCCGTAAAGTGGGTATGCAATAAAAAATGGGCATGCAATGACAATCTAAAGTCAATGATAAGAACATAAATCTTTACTTAAGCTGCAGTATGCCTCAAGAATTTCAAGTGCTTTTCATTCTGACCTTATAAGATTTCAGAATATTTCAGTGAGCGTTTCAGATACTCTATTTAGCTTTCCACTGCATATGCAGACTAGTACTTGATCAAATTTTCTGTTCTAGAAATGAGCTAGTCTTCTTAGTCTTGGATAATCAAGTTGAATATCCTTTACAATTTCTGTGAGATGCGATCAGTTCTACTAAAGAAGCCTGCTGACAAGGACCCACTCGAACATCCACAAATTAGTTTTCTATAGTTGTATGCGTCCTAGGAACTGATCCTCTGAACCTTGTTCACTATGTTCACGTTTAATGATCAACACTTTTTTATTTAATTATCTGGTTTTCAGGTTTATATGTTACTGTTTTGTATGCAGTATTTGTCTAGTTGAATTTCATCCATGAGACACCCTATGATGGCCCCATTTCACTTTAGTTCAGCATGATATAAATCATTCTGACATTAGACTCCAATATGAAAATGCTACTGCCTGGCGGTAACACTGATCCTATACGTTGTCCACTTCTTAGACAGTTAGGGTACCCTTTCAAAACCATCATCATCATCATCAAGACCTTATCCCAATTAGGGGTTGGCCACATAAATCTTATTCATCCATTCCTCTCTATTAAGTACCATGGCTTCATTTAGTCCCAAAAATTTTAAATCCTTCCTCACCACTTCTATCCACGTTCTTTTGGGCCTTCCCCTTGCCCATTTAGAACCTTCTACTTGCATTGCCCCACTCCTTCTAACCGATGCCATTTTCGGTCTCCTTTGAACATGCTCAAACCATCTAAGTCTAATATCCCTCATCTTATTACCTATTGGTGCTCACTCTAAATTTCCTCTAATATTTTCATTCCTAATTTTATCCTTTCTTGTCTTCCCACTCATCCATCTCAACATCCTCATTTTTGCGATGCTTATCCTATAGCATGATGTTCCTTAATTGCCCAACACTCTGTTCCATAGAGCATGGCTGGCCTTATGGCTATCCTATAGAATTTTCTTTTTAGTTTGAGTAACACCCGCAGATCACACAAAACTCCAGATGCACATCTCCATTTGTTTCATCCCGCTTGAATTTTCTGAGTAACCTCTCTCTCAATCTCCCCACTCTCATAAATCATTGGCCCTAATTACCGAAAGTAATCTCTCATGGGAACTTCTTCGTCATCAATCTTGACTGGTGTTCCATTCATACTCTCCTTGCTAAAATTGCATTCTATATATTCTGTCTTAATTTGGCTAATTTTAAATCTTTAGATTCTAATGCTTCTCTCCATAACTCTAGCTTTGTGCAACCATGACGTGTGCGACCAGCTAATCTAGACGACCTATTTTACCCTTTCAGAATGGAAAGAAAAAAAAAGAAGAAGAAGAAGAAATCTTGGACAGTTAGGGTCATGTGATGATGCTAATGATTTCATTTTCAGGCTTTAGTATCATCACAACAAGGCAACTGGATTGACATGCTTGCAAACTCTCTTCAGATGCATATTTCTGTCATAAGGAGAGATTTCTAGTACCCGTAGTTTCCAGCCAGAAGTACCGAGCATCCAGTTGCCATATAAACTTATTCTATTGTCTAAATATCTATGCAGAAGTTCTAACAAACCCGGAAGCTTATAGGAATTCCATAACACGTAAATCCCTACCATTCAAACAGATTGGTGTCTGTTTCCTTGCCATAGACTCCACCACTCATATAGGACCGAAATTGTCACAGAATATTATAACAGTGGCTTAAGAAATTCGTTGGGACTGGTTGCTTGCCTGCCCGTTATTTACTGCATTTTTTTGTGGTAACAGCAATTGCCTCATGAAACACCCATAGTAGAGGTTATTGTTTGCCCCGTCTTGATCATTCTTGTTAAAGGTGTCCCTGTCTTGTATGGAGATTGCCGTCTGAGTTGTAGAAGTGAACACCTTCGGTCAAGGACCTCAAACGAAAGGGTTACTTAATACAGACTGGTTTTTTGTTTTGTGGTAACAGTAAATTGCCTGTCGTCAAAGCTTAGTTCTTCAACGTTTTGTAGGCTTTAAGTTGAGCTTTTCCGTCGTCAGAGTACAATCTCCAGAATTGTTGATACAGTTTCACAACCTTGGGTGAGAAAAAAAACGTGCATTCCTGGCTACAGCCTTGATGAATGATGACTAAAAAACTAATAAGATCCGCTTATTACTAAGATCTCTGCGTGTATCTGCAATATTGGCACTGTGCTTTTTCTGCTATGGTTTGTCAATTCACAAGAAGTTAACATCGCCTAGCACAGAGCTCGTATCTGAAAAAAAAACTCTTTAAGGGAGTGTAGGCATGAACTGCCTATTTCCAAAGCAGTGTCAGCTAAGCTCCAAAGTGGGTTGGAAATGGTCGTGCAAATAGGTGGCTTTCTTCTTTTACCCGGTCATATTGGCACTATTTATAGTAAAGTTGTACATGTCCACCAACTATAAAATAATTTCAATTTATTTTCGTGTATTCCTTGCTTTTATTGACGAATGATCTCAGTAAGTGCCACTTGATGTTGGAGCTCTCTCGGTCCGCTATGCAGAGCCACTCGATCAACCCCAAGAATGAGTTGCAGATGGCCCAATATTTGATCCATTGGATGATACTAACTTTCAAATGAGTGGCAGCTGATGGAAAATATGTGCAATCATCCATATCTAACAGCTAAGAATTGGATCAATGATATAAACGCTATTATTATCCGCTTCACTAACCATGACCACGCCTTCAACTGTTTTTATGGTAATCTCTCAGTTGTAAAATCATTTGGAAGCGGATTCGTCATCTCTACTCAAAATTTCTTGTACATCAATATTCTGATTTGACTCGTCCACTAACTTGTATGGGGTAGGAGCTAGGTTTCCAAACTCAAAATGCGGACTTTGCTAAAATGAATTCACTCGGAGATAATGTGGAGGAATACAATTAAATGTTACCGGCGGGATGAATGTCGGTATAAGTATGTTCCGTTTACCAACACCGAGTTTTAGGTGTAAAATGGAAAAAGTTGAGAACTGCATCAACTTGGCCAAGCTCAGAGTTGACCCGGCGCATTTTGGTTCATTCAAAGCGCTAAACGTATAGGGTAGCAGGTTGGAACCAATGAATTGGATTTTGTTGGCAAATTCTGCTTCATAAGCTTCTCATACCTAAACTGCAAGGATGAGTGCTATTGCCAACAGCAAACAATGTGGGTAGAACCATTGTAATGGATTTTGTGCGCATGTGCTACCAAGAAAATGAAATGCGTTTAGTCAGAATGGCTTTAATATGGACGAGTCCACGCAGCGCTAGCAATCCAAGCTGATATGACTGATCTGTCTCAATAATTTTTCGTATTTGAAGGTAGTCTACTTCACGATAAAGATGTTGGCTGGCTGCTTCCACGAAACCAGGAGTCAGGAAACAAACCAAACAAGAACAGTGGAATGTACCTTAATTTATTCAATTGAACTTTCATCTATTATGGCGTTAATTGGCCAAAGATATCGTCCACTTGGCAAAAGAGAAAGGCAGGAGTTATACATTTTCACTTTTTCATTAGATATTTTGCTGGTTGATCACAGATAAACACGTTGCACGTGGAATTTTTGTTATGCAGTTTTCGGGCCTTCTGCACGGGCATAACAAGATCTATCTTTTTCATGCCCTGATTTTCCCAATCCTAAGGCGTAGGTACAAAAAAGTTACGGGCAGGCAAGTCATCCTCCAAACCTAACAATTCTTTCATCTTAAGCCGTTTATGTATGCTTTCGATCAGCCAATTCGCGGGGATAAGATCCCTTGGATCGTTAACTCCACGTGAAACTGGCCCTTTATGGTGCAACTCATCCATTTCGATCACTCACCGACATGAACTGTAAAGATTTAGTTCAGAATTCCTATGAGCCTCCTCAGTTACACCCTGACTAGTAGCCGAATCAAAGGAAGGAGGTATGAGCCCACCAAATGCTTCGGCTCTGGAAGTGACGCATTTAGATTGAAAAATCGGCACCTGACGTTGCTTTTGTACTTGGAAATACGATATTAGACCAAGCTCCAAAAATGATGGGATCTATCATTTGACTTGTGCAGAGTACTAGCACATGACGATTTTATAAGGATGCTTATCACTTAACAAAAACTTCATTAGGCTCTCATTTATTAATTACTACAAGTGTTTGAGCAAACCTGCTATTATATTCCACTAAATTAAATCATGTACATTGTTTAAGCCAAGACTCTAATATACTCTAACGGACTTCTTATGTGGTGCATTCGCATAATATTTCCCCGGGGAAGCAACCCCATTCCTCCATTTTTTTACCGATCCATTCCATCCATTCGATTCACCCACCGTACACCCTCTTATACCTGGTGCAATATTGCTCCCTTTTTGTTTTCATCTTCCAGGTCCATTAAGTGGCTGAATTAATTATACATCGCATGCAGCATTCATCAAATGGAATCCGGCCGCATTTATACTTACTGTGAAATTCTCTATGTTTTCAAGGCTTTGATTTACACTGTTCTTTTCCACCGAGGCCTTCTGGAGCTCCAGCCTCTTATTGACCAAATCCTGGTATACATCACCAAATCCTGGTATACATCAAAGTCCCTTGGACCACTGCAATGCGCCTCTCTCTCTCTCTCTCTCTCTCTCTCTCTCTCTCTCTCTCTCTCTCTCTCTCTCTCTCTCTCTCTCTCTCTCTCTCTCTCACGAAGCTATTGAACCTGGGAAATGCAACCAAAAAACCAATTTACATTTGAAAAAAACTTCCAGAAGTCTGAACTCAGTTCTCGAAGTTGGTCAACCGTCCTTTGCTTTGATTTTGTCACCTTAGTAGTAAAATATGCTTTCTACTGAGGTAGCCCTTGTATCTTCTTCTTACTCCCATCCAGCTTGAACGTCTTCAGAAATAAGGTATTTCTAAACGCCATTTCTGCAGGTGTCTTCTCTTTCCATTCTATGCACTTCGATTGTTCTCTTAACCTATCGAACCGTTTTGGTTTGAAAGTGAATGGTTTCTTTGCTGTTGTTGCTTTAAGGCTAAAATCTGAAAGTGGATGGCTTCTGAATGCTAAAACCTGATACGTAGTTCATCTTTGCTGTTTGACAAGCTTCATCTCATTCCCTGCGTTGGAGATTTTGCCAGGCTGTGCTTTTGAAATGAACGAATCGCAGCTTGATTGAGCTCTTTTCATTAATTTAGTTCTGACGGCAAGAAAAGAAAATACGGAGAGCCATTTAGTATCCTCAGGATACATGGGCTCATCCTTCTTTTGGCTGCTGTTGCACTTATACTCTGCGTTTCAACGCTTTCCAGATTCAATTCTCCCAGTTCTCTTATCAGAGCCGATGCATTCTGTAACAACATAAGGAGTGGCAATACGAAAACTCAAGTTGAGATGAGTGGGGTTATAGAAACTGTGGTTAGAAAGATTGAAGTGAAAGAGATGAAGGATCTATTGGTAGATGTGAAAAAGGAACACTCTGCTGAAGCAAGAGAGAGTGCGTTATGTTGCTTTTCTTGCAGATATTTTAGGCCGCGTGGAGTCAATGCAAGCAGTTCTCCCACAGATGAAAATCATCAGCAAGGGACTGGGGATGTTCACCCACTGACTAGGAGTACCCAACAGCATGATGAAGTCGCAGAATTCTTTCTTATTGATGAAATCAGAAATACGTCAAAATCAAGCCCAACAGATTGGGAAAACATGGGAGGAAATGGAATATTCACTAGCACAGGCCATGCTTGTTTCTCCATGAAGAAAGAGCTGGAAGAGTACATGGATTATGATATAGGAGACTTCTGCTAGGATGACTAGAAATTGGCTCAGAAGCTAATGGTTCTTGGTTGCAATCCATTGCCAAGAAGGAGATGTCTCTCAAGAACTCCACAGATTTATTACAAACCCTTCTCCATCAACGAGTCAAGATGGAAGCTTCCAGACAACAGGAATGTCCATTGGACTAGGTCAAGATGCAAGAAGCTTACTTGCCCGGCCAACAATAATACTCACAAAGGATTCTTCAAGTATGCAGATTGCTTCAATCTCACCCATCATGAAATTCTGAGATGGATGAAAGTTATGCCTCCAGACCCAAGTTCAACTTTGACCTCAGATTTCCTTATAGCAGATGTGCAGAATATCAAACCTGGGGAGATAAGGATAGGATTGGGTGTCAGCATTGGAACAGGGACTTTTGCTGCCAGAATGAGGAAGTTTAATGTCACAATTGTCTCTGCTACCACCAATTTGGGTGCTCCCTTCAGTGAGATGATTGCCCTCCAAGAGCTTGTTCCTCTTTTACTTGACCATAAACCAAAGGCTTCCATTCTTCGACAATACTCTGGACATCGTCCACACCGTGAGATTTCTTAATGGTTGGATAGATTTTATGCTCTTAGGCTTCATCTTGTATGATTGGGACAGGGTTCTGAGGGCCGGGGATCTGTTATGGATTGAGAGTTTCTTTTGTTTGAACTCGGATTTGGAAGATTATCTAAGCATTTAAGGCGCTCAGGTAGAAGAAGCATAAATGGTCACTCTGCCAAAGCTGGATAAAGACAGTCAGGTGTTCTTTCTGCAGTCCTCGAAAAGCCACCAAGGCCATTTAGAATAGTAGATTGGTTGTTGCTTTCCTCCTACTTCTAGGGCAGAGTTATAGAAAAATGAGCTGCCACATCAAAACAAAAATGACTGCGGTCCACTAGTTTCAATTCTATTTCAGGATAATTCAGTGAAGAAAAGTTTCAAAGTCCAAAACGTGGCTATACCAGCATTTAGTTAATACCAATATATTAAAGATTTTGCGCCCGTAACTTACTTGAACCACAAAGCCCTGTGCCCATTTCAGGCTGTTCAGGGAACATCATGAGAACCATTCTGTTGAGATTTTGCTACCTTCAGTTTCCTTTTCCATGTCCTATTAAGCATTAGTTTTCAAGGTCCAGTAGCAGAAAGTTCTGATCCCAGTAAAAACTAGAAACAAAGTTGCAAGAATCCTGCCATTGAGATGCATCAATCTGATGGTTAAACCTCAAGGATGGTGGCCAAAGTTTTCCTCTATCAAGCCAACTGTAACCAGGGTTCTTCCTCAAACCTTTCTCTATCAATAATTCAAAACGGCATTAGCATCTTCTATCCACCCTGCCAAGATATAAATGTGAGCAAGTATCATGTAATTGGCAGCATTTCTGAGCTTCAAGTTAAAAAATGTCTTGCTACTTCTTCTCCAATTGTGCAATTACCATGTAATCTGCAAGCACTCAACAAACTCCCCCATAAGCTGACACTGCCATTTGCATCCATGAACATATTTCCTATCAGCTGATATGCCTCTGACGGAAGCCCAGCTCTAGAAAAAAGATCCATACAAGCACAATGTTCCATAGCCAGCTCTAATCCATAGTCCTCTTTCAAGCATTTGAAAATTTGCTTCCTTTGCTCTACAAAACCTACATGCATAACTTTTTATTATGCAACTCCATGACACCACATCCTTGTCTGTAACTCCATTAAAAATATCACGAGAATATTTGATGCTTCAGCAGTTTTCATACATATCAATGAGAGCATTAGCTACCAATCTATCCGATTCCAACCATGTTTTTATAATGTAAGCATGAGGTTCTATCCCTTTTCTTAGTAATGAAACCGAAGAAAGAAGTGGAAGCAATGTTAAGAGGGTGAATTTGGATGATTAGGCCTCCTTAGCATTTCGGTTACAACCTTTGAGGCTTGATCTATACGACCTAGCTCTGCACATGCTTTCATCATGGCATTCCAAGCAATCACTTCTTCTGCCTCTTGATAAATTCTCTTCACAAGGTCCAACGATGTTTCTATCTTCCCTCACTTCATAAACATAAATACAAGAGCAATAATCAGACATGCATGTGATTCAAATTCATTACTACTACTAATGTAATCCTCTTCTGTCTGTTTGCTAGTTGCATATGCCCCAACTGAGCACATGCAAGAAGCACATTAAGCAAGATGGAAGAGATCACGCACATCACTAGACCGCCTGTTTCTGGATATATACAACGATCATTGTACTCCATGTAACATCATCCTTCTGAATAATGCTAAAGCAGAATTCAAGCAACAACATCCAATATACATTTGTATCAGCAAGTTGAAAAATAATTGATTGTTATCACCATTTTAACGGCATGGGCATGAATAACCTCTCCATCTGTGACCGAATTCTGCTATCCACAAACCAAAGCAGAGTCACCATGGTGGCCTCAGTGGGTAGAATCCCTTGTACGAACCTCATACTTTGGATCAAGTTAATAACCTCCCTTAGAAATCCCTCTCGCAAATACCCTGTGATCACTTTATTCCAACAAACAACATCTCTCACTGGCATCCCATCAAACAATCGACGTGTACTTTCGAACACATGCCAATGAGAGCTGTCCCAAGGACTGATCAGGTCGTTGATTTCTGGAATATCCTCTCATCAAGGAATTCCAGACGAGAGCTTTCCTGGGTCCCAAAGTACGATAATTGGAAACTTGGAAGCGGCTTCGAGGTCTCCGAAGGAGCATTTGCTGATTAAGAGGGTAGTGATGTAGAGATTGGAGTGAAGGCCAAATTCGACTGTATAGGCATGGACTTGCTGTAGACGTTTGAACAAGAAACAGCTGCTGGATATGGTGTAAGCGATTTCTTCTTTAAGCTCCTGCAGTTTCTTCGCCATATAGTTTTGGATTGCAGTTGACTCTATTATCGTTGTTCTTCTATATCTCTTCCTCGTCTTCTAATTTTCATTTTTTGGGGGGTTAGTTCGTTAAAACCGTTTCTTACTTGATAACAACGGACCCCTCTTAACAGGAAAACGCTTCACAGAATCACAAATCGAAGGCTTGGAATCATCTACCGGTAAAGGCTCATCGATAAAACCTCTACTAGATAGATGGTTTGGATCATATTGAAATAGTGTGCCCCATTTGTTCCTTTGTCCACTATTTTCAGTATTTATAAGGGCATTTCATCATTGGAAGAACTCCTCTATCATATGACTCGTGCAGAACTAATTTGTTGCAACCCTTCTAGGGGAATTTGCAGATACCTGGTTATTTGAAGGGGAGCTGTATTAAAGCTATACTTGCATTTTGAGAGAACTAAACCAAATTATTAAAGGATTTAGTGTATTCTCCTCCCATGGACATAGAGGGAGAGACCATTGGAGTGGGCCCACATGTGGTCCATACCCATATAAAAAAGAAATCCTATATATACATAACATTAGGTCATTGTAAGTATAAGTGATAGATTGAGATGTAGAGTAGTAGAGGTTAGTTGAGGGAGGCTTTAGCCACCTCTTCCTCCTAATTGTGTAATTTGATCAAATAGTACTTTCCTCCTTTGCGATAGATCCACATAACTCGCTGTCTCTCTTCGAGTGTGTGTAATTGTTCTATTACACATCTACAATCTTGACCGCCATATCTCAAAATCGTGGGAGATATGACCGCAGCACTTTCCAATGCAGTATCTATCTAATATTATGTCATATTACAGTGCTGCATGTTTTCTCCAAGATGCATTAGTAGTGCGAAGTACAAAGAGAGACTACTCCCTCCAAAATGCAATAGCTAGAGGCTACTCCCTAAGATACTACTTTAGAAGAATGGACTTAGATGACCAGAGTTTTCTTGGCTTCTTGCCTTGAAGGAAAAGGACAATGAAAATTAGACTATGTTTGATTTAATAAGCTTAAACCACCGAGTTCTAGGTATCTAATTACGCATTGAGTCTTCTGAACAAAGACACTCCTTAGTAAAGAGCGAAGAGTTGAAAGAGCTCTTCTCAAGGCTACGAGTTCTTTCATTTGCATCCATGGCAGCCATTTGGAGTTCGGAATTAGAAACCATCGTCCAGTTTGCTCATTCGAACAATTGTCAGAAAGAATCACAGGAAACCCACTACCCACCACCCTCACACAAAGATTTGTACCCTTCAACCTTTTTGGACCTCCACTGCGACTGTCATAACTCCGTCAACTTTGGCTCTGACTGTCACTCTCTTGGACTATATTGTCTTTACCAGAAGCTTGGCCGCAATGCCCACTTAGAGGATGATAGAGCACATGGTGTACTAAAGCATTGGATCTTAGGTCTGCATTCAAGGTTTGCTATTATATACAAGGGCAGCTCGGTGCGAATGCAAGGTCCAGAGAAGGGGCAGACCACAAATGGTGCCTTACCTTGCATTCAAGGTTTACTGTTATATATGAAGAGTTAAAATAAAGGAAATGAAAGAGAGGAACTTGTCGTGTATCATCTGATGAAGTAAAAGAAAACTCTCCTCAAACCTTGGATTCTTCAACTCATCTCACTCAATATCTTACACACCATGCGTCTCCTGAAACCCAGCACGACCAGGCGTTAAGTAGTAACTAACTTGTAGACCCCACATTGCCCAAGCTAAGTCTCTCTCCGCTGCAAAGGCAAGAAAACAACTCAAGAATCGGTTATCTGCCCTGTTCTCTCCCCTCGAATCCACACCAAACTCACACACAAGCAAAGACAACTGATTCACAATAAAACTACCTCCTCTCACATATCGAGGTCAACTCATTGCAAACCGCATTAACCGATTACACCTCCTAATCATGTCACCGCCCTCCGCTAAATGCATACCAATGTGTGTCATAAACTAGCTTCTTGTTTAAATGGTTGTTTGATGATTCTGGAGCTACAAGCAGCCTCCTTAAGAAGCTCAATCTATTTCATTAGTTCAGAAACAATGACTAGCATGCCTGGATTTGTTTTGCGGATCCTTCTGGTTCCATCACGCATATGTGAATACCAAGTAGCATTTCTCTGGCATGGACCACAGAGCTCGTTTCGCATGCTCATTCCTACCAACTGAAATGCTACTCATCCACTCAGTTCTCTGGTTCAATTCAAAGGTGTCTATTGACTTATAATCACACTCCTTGGGGGGATACTATACATGTAAGGCCAAAATAGTTGTTAGATAATGCACTTTATTTACTTGGCGACATCTTTGAGACAAACAGGTCTTCTATACTGGATTATGAATCCTTTAATTGGGTAAATTTGTGACATTTATTTTTCTTTTTTTTATTCCAACTTTTGAAGTCATTCAACTTAGCCAAGTGGTTAAGAGCATTCAATTGAAGGGAATTCTTGTTTGATTATTCGAATTTGGTAATAAATTCGGTAAGACAACTATTCAAAACTTTTAAAAAGCTTGAAAAGGAAAAACTAGTATTCCTATTTTACTTACGTTTACACCAATGTTTTGCCGCAATAACAGTTGTCGATCCTAAGAGAATAGCATAAAAACATCTTTAATACATCTCTGGCTCATATGCAAAAGATAGAAGAGCAGATGATATAGCCGTACCATTAATATAGAAGCAGGTGCATCTCTGTAGCATCGGGCTTGACCAGCCAAGGGTGGGCCTATTATATGGTAGGAAAACGATTTCTCTCAAATGAATAGGAAGGGGTCATATTCATCTCTTCTAGAAGAGGGACGTGCAGCACCAGGAGAGCTTTTCATCTGTCTAGGCCCATGAAAGAGTCCCTTAGATGCCTCTACAAGTCTACATACATTCATGGGTAAACCATAGTTAATGGAGAATATTTCCATCATTAGGAAGTAATTATCAGAATTGGTTGACATCGCATGTGTACGTCAGCTACATAACATCATCAAGGGGAAAAACTTCATCTCATGCAACTAATGGCAAGTTGGCAAGCCTATTAAGATCTGTACCACATTATCCAAGAGAGGACCATCTGTTGTTTCAGCTATCCCTATGGGTAAGACACTTGTCATTCTATCATCTAGAGAGTGAAAGGTTCAACTACAGATATTCCCTCTCAACCAACGCACCCCCATTTTTCATGTATAAAAAGGGGAGGAACTATGACATCCCATGACAAGCTAACACTCAAGTGAACATAATAAGTATTGAAATCAAGGCCATAAACCCAAAAAATTCTATTATAAAGTCTAAGAGTAAGCTTAGATTTCAAAAAATTAGTCTCATCTTGCAATTGTCCAAGAAAACCTATGTAAGTAGTATAGTCACACGACCTCTGCATTGTAAATTTCAGATTCGCATGTAATCAAAAGTTAAGGCTGACAAAGGGCATCACCTTATAATTTTTTATCACTTGTTTGAGTTAATCAACCTTTCCCATTTCTAGATCATCTTTTTCCTCCCCATTCTCCATTTTATTTTGAATCTTTGGGTGTATATAAATCACATGTAGAGAAAGGACGTGAGGGCCTAGAGCTAGGGGCCTTGGCCTTATTGGGCCGTATATATATATATATATTATATTTGATGCTGATGCAGCAATGTGCATGACCACCATCATTTGTGTATATTTTCTTGTTGACTTTATTAACATTTATATCCCCATGTAAGAAAGGTGCATGGGTATATCCTACTTTCAATGTAGATTAGGTTATCATATCACTAATCTTGCCTTTGATGCGCTAGTTTAAGTAATTTCTCCCTAAATAATTAACAAATTAAGCTATTAACATGCCATTGAATTAGTAAGGACCACGCCATGGGCTGAATGGGTGCAACTCTCATGATTCCCTTCTACTTAGTAAAATAAGCAAATGACCTAATTTTTTAGGATTTCTTGAACATCTAAGTGCTCTTTTTAAATGTTGTCATTTTTTTTTCTTTCTTTGGTATGGGCCTGGTTAGGGATCCGAGCTCTTGTAGTCTGTCACACCACTAAGCCCTGCCAGCTTTTTACTTTCGCTTTCAAATTTCAGTACTCGCATCCTGGAAGGTAATATAATCTCACATGTCTATTAGCCACCTTAACCTCCATATAGCACGTACATCACGTTTAAATTATGCCATTTTATCTTCCTTTAAAAAATTCTAATTAAAGCCTCTAGCTTGCCAAATCACTAAGCTTCCTCGCCTTTTATCTTTCTTAAGTTTGGTCAGTCTAGAGTACCTAGCTAAGGACCCATCCTCATAGAAATATTAATCTGCTAAAAACAACCTTAAAGCGTATATGATCATATATGTGTAGTGTTGTCATACCATTAAAGCCCTAAAGAGCACATAACCACCGGTAAGTGGTACAGTCGTAACACCTTCAACCAAAATAGCTAAAGACTAATTTGAGAAACTCATGACCCTAGGTTGGTACTCTATCTAGGCTAGGCAAAAGACAAATGTAAAAACTCCAAAACCCTTTTTATCTTCAGTACAGCAAATTTATACTGCCACAAATAGATGTGTATTGTGATCCCAAATATGCATCTCATACACCGACAATCCATCAAGAACCAGCAATTGCTATTTACAGCAAGTATATATAAAGCTAAAAAAGAAAAGAACAGATTGAATGTTTACGTGTTTATAGTCATTGGATTGGAATGCAAATCCAATCTCCCTTATATTTTTCTGTTTCTTCTTTAAATTCTAGTTGATATATTTACTAAATAATAATATGTACATCTTGAGTGAATTATTCGTGAAATTCAAGTTATAAATTTGTATTCCATTCGGTAAGAGCCATTTAAGTCTAGTACGAGGTGTGAACAGGTAGGTTTCTAGAAAGAGAAATGCTAAACAGGCACACATTTCATCATCTGACTCGTTCATCTGAATGCTTGCTGTGCTTTGGATGCCTAATGGATCACGGGGGTCTAATGATTTGAATGATTTTAGTTTATGAAAGCAGTTTGCTTACGAACGGTGTCAATTCTAACTTCCAACATTCAATTTTTAGATCCTATAGTTGTCCAATCATCGTGTTCTTTTGTCGACGGGCCCAGCAGTCAGATGAATTGGGTTGATCATCCAAGGGCGCGGGACCCACCATAAAAAGCATCAGCCATGGGAAAGTATCAATGGGCGCGGCCGATGCGGCTGTCTGCTTGTTTTCCTCGTTTCTAGAGGATTTCCATTTTTAGGTATTGGAATGCGAGCGCCTCTAGTCTAAAAGAACCGATACATTTCTAAGGTTTCTAGAAACTCCTTAGTGCTGCCCCGTTGCTGCTTGCATGCCAATGACACGACTGCAACTTGTAAAAATAATAGGTTTAGCTGAAAATTACTTTCCATGAAAAATAACGCACTTGAGATTTGCCTCAAAGATTCCATTTCCATCGTCATTGCCGCAGCAGCGCTGCGGCTGGCTCACTTGATTTTAAGCACCACCATCAGCCCATCTTCACCCAGCACATCAACGAAGCACGGTAAGCATCCGCAATGGTTAGATTGGCCAAGGATGGATTGTGGTTGGCTATCCCTCACTGACGTTTTGTGACTGAAGAGATTGCATGACTGTGAGCTCCGCATAGCAAGGGTCGGTAAACACGAAGGATGCCCATGTCAAGGGGACATAACTGAAACCCAAAGAAGAAATCCTTGCAGCAATATCTTGCACATGCCTTCTATCAAGCCCCTCTATCAGCACTAGCTGCATATGAGCAACCCAATTGACACAATGCATCTTCACCCAATGCCCTGAAGTTGCATCTATGATTCATCTGTAGCTTGTTGAGAGTGGCAACGTGTTTGTGACTGAACCACAAAGGAGAAGAGCAAAAATGACTGGAAAGAGGATTTTCAAGGCTTTCCTTACCATTTTGTACTGGCAGTCTTTTTTCTAACCCTTGACGTGTGCATATAACCTTCCTGGTTAAGTGATTTTCTTTACCAAGTACAAAAATCATGTGTTGTCTGTGTTAGAAAACAGTTACCGTCCTTAACACTTGGAATTCAAAATTGACACATTTAACATGCGTCATAACTGTCCATGGCAGTATCCTTGATGTAACCATTAACTATCATCTTTTAAGAGTCCCGAATTCTATAATTCTAGTGACTGTTTTTCACAGTTGGTTCTCCATCGCCGTAAATGAAAAGGATTAGAAGATCACTTAAACTGCTTTGGATCTTTATTGCTATGACTCGAGGTAAGTTTCTAATCATCCATTTGTGCTTCTGCTCATATTTTTCTGCTTGATTCTAAACATACATGTTTGGTTTACATGTGTTCCTGCCATATGTTTATAATTATGTAAACATTACATGAAAAGGGTTTACATGTGGTATTAGAGCATCTGCTTCTCTGCCTAGCAGTGAAATGCGATTTTAGTTTCTGATTGTATGATGGAAACTATACTGATGTAAAATAAAATATAAAAAATCAGAAAATTTGCCATCTAAAACAATTAGAAACCAGGTTCCTTTGCTACCTTACCTGCCGGATGATCTTGCTATGGTTTGCTTGATCTCCATTGAAGAACAGAACCGGAAAACACGAAATGGTTTTTCGCCTCCTTTCCCATGTTTTCACCGTCGGCAGCATCATAATGGAAACTCTGTTAGGAGTTGTCGGTAATCGATCCCACGATCTGAGACTCCATAAATTGTTTTCAATTTCTTGTCTGGAATCGAAAAACAAACAACGAAAATTCTGCAAAAAAGCCCCGCCCTAACAATGGCAGCGGAAACTAACAGCAATTCCTCATCTCCCTCGCTATAATCTCTCTTATCGCATCCCAACACCCGGCCGGAACTTCCCTCCCCAGCGCCGCACACTCGCCACTTTCCTCTTCAGGATTGAGTTCCAATAATTCTTTACGGGAATTATCAGTCCGACCCGGAAGAAGTTTGGCGATGGTGGCCCACCTATTTCCATGCCTTGCCTGAGTGGCTAAGATCGCTGCATCTTCCTCTGGGGAAAATGGACGATGCTGAACTTCTGGGCTCAGCTGATTACACCATCTAAGCCGGCAAGATTTACCGGACCGGCCCGGGATGTTACGGCTGATCAACAACAAGTTTCGAGGGCCATGCTGCTCCACTAATCTGATAAGGGTTTTTGTCTTCTTCTGGGCTCCATGGGCCTTTGATTTTCTCTTTCACCGTACCCTAGGAGTAAGACGACGACGAAGAAGAAGAGGGGGAAACCAAAACCCTTACCCTAGGTTTGGATGTTTCTCCCTCTCTCTCTCTCTTTTGTATCCATCTCCTTGTCCAGATTTCTCTGGTAAAGTCGATGATCACGGTAGCCTAAACCGGCCGCACCTGTTTCTCTCTATCCCTGGAACACACTGCCGAAGACCCTCACGGATTTCCCACTCCTCTGGCGTCGAAGGTCTGGCATGCACGCTCGAGCAGAGGTCGCACGGCCTGAGTTTCTCTCATTTTCCTATGCTCGATGTTCACCTCCCCACAGGCATGACATCTCACCGCCGATGCCTAGCCGGCTGCACCGCCTGTCTTCTCAGATCTGCCGAGATCAACTATCAAGGCTGATCTTCTGGTTTTTCCGGCGTAGCACGCGTGAAAAACCGACAGTAAGTTGGATCTCCTCATCGGTTTTCCCTACTGCCTTGATGTGCTAGATTTTGTTGGTAAGGATTTTGAGGAGGGGACTGGATTTGTGTCAAGGGAGAGAACAACGAAAGAGGAGGGAAAAAGAGGATTAGGGTTTAGAAGAAAATGAGGTATATATACATATAATAAATTTTATTATATTTATATATTTATAAAGGGGAATTTTATGGCAACACTTAAGTACACCCCTTGTATAGTTTTCTTAAACTTGATACTTGAACAAAAGGCTATAATTAATTTAATTTGTTCATTAAATTTTTGAAAATTACTAACTGCTATTTTTTAAAAAAAATGATTTAGTCAATAATTAAATTTAAATTTCAAGACATTATTAGTATAATAAATTATTCAGTTTTATTTATGGTATGCTTATATGGAATGTCTTGATTATTTTTTGGATGTCATGTCATCAATATGTATTTAATATTTGAGGATTTACCACAACATCCTTAAATATGAAAATGTATATATTAAGTGTTTCATTACAATTGTTGATCACATTATATTTTTTAAATTGACATCAAATTCTAATTAACATATTGATATAGTAATTTATCCCACAGGGAAAGTATTATATTATTATGATTAATTAGGATGAAATAGTAAAATAATATTTATTTCTTAATTAGCCCACAGGCATTAAGAAATAATTATAATTTACTAGTTTCATCATAACTGTTAGTGAATCAATTTTATGTTAAAATCTTTGCCCACAGGTAGATTTTAATGACATAGTGATTCATATTTATTTGATATGACTTGCATTAGTAAGCTTATCATTATAATTAATGAATTATGCTCATAATTGTTAGTAAGCATATGTTATTTCTTTATTTATTTCTTTGCAATTATTCAATCTTTGATATTGTCTAATGAAAAATCTGAAGTTCTCTACTTAACTGGTGACAACTATAAAGTCTAGAAAGAGAAATTTTTCCTTCATTTAAAGTGTATGAATCTTGACTATGCTCTTTGAAAGGAAGAACCTCCTAAAATTACAGAATCTAGTACTCATGCAGGGATTACTTTATATAAACGGTGGGAGCGATCTAATCGCTTAAGCATGATGTTTATTAAATATCACATCAGTACTAGCATCCGTGGGTCGATACCTGAATGTGAGAATGTTAAAGATCTTATGAAAGCCATTGATGAACAATTTGAGTCATCCGATAAATCACTGGCTAGTACCCTAATGAACAAGTTGTCATCAATGAGACTAACTAGCACAAGAGTGCGCGAGCACATTATGCAAATGAGGGACATAGCTGCTCAGCTAAAGTCACTACAGAGTGAGATATCTGAGACCTTTTTAATGCATTTTGTCTTGAACTCTCTCCCTTCTCAGTATGGGCCATTCAAAAATTCATATAACACACATAAGGAGAAATGGTCAATTAATGAACTCCTGACCATGTGTGTTCAATAAGAGAAGAGATTAGCTTAAGAAATGGGTGAGAGTACAAATCTGGCGACCTATGAAAAGGACAAGAAGCAAGCCATTAAAAGGAAAGCAAAGGGCAAAGCTATATCCCATATTGATAAGAAGGAGCCTATGAGGTGTTTCTTTTGTAAAAAGAAAGGACACGTGAGGAAAGATTGCCCTAAGAGAAAGGCTTGACTGGAAAAGAAAGGTAATCTTACTTCTTTTGTATATTATGAATCTAATATGGTTGATGTTTCACATACCACATGGTGGATTGATTCTGGTTTTACAATCCATATTTGTAATACCATGTAGGGTTTTCTAAATCAAAGGAGACTGATGGAAAGTAAACCGAGCATCTATTCAGGAAATAAGATGTGTTCACTTATCAAAGCTGTGGAGACATATAGGCTTATTTTACAAATTGGTTTTGTAATTGATTTAGAAAAAACCTTTTATATTCTTAGATTTTCTAGAAATTTGATTTTTGTATCTAAACTTGTACCACTTGGATTTTTTTTTACTTTCATGAAACTTCTTTTAATTTATACAAAAATTCAGTACTTGTTGGTAATGATATAATAAATGATAATTTATACAACATTCATTTAAATAATGATGTTTCCAATGAAGTCATGGTTGTGCATGGTAATGCTGGTATTAAGCATAACATTATGAATGAGAAATCCTCTATGTTGTGGCACAAGAGATTAGGACATATCTACATCGATAGAATTAAAAGGTTAGTAAAAGATGGAGTTCTTGAAACTCTTAATTTTACAAACTTTGATTCATGTGTGGACTGCATTAACTCTAAAAACAACAACGTATATATTAAATCGAGTTTAAACTAAGGCTGTTTCTAAAACACCATTTGAATTATGGAAAGGTTGGAAACCGAGTTTGAAACATATACATGTCTGGGGTTGTCTAGCTGAAGTTAGAGTTTATAATCTAAGGGATACAGATTTTGTTGTCCATCCCATAGTAGTAGAATTGTGAAATCAAGAAATGCTAAATTTCTTAAGAATGATGTGGTTAGTGGGAGTGTTTGACCTCAAAACTTAGTTTTGAGAAAAATCATGTTTCTGATTCAACTCCAGCAGATTGGTTATTATTAATGACACCCGTCAAAATATGATGGATATTGGACAACCAGTTGTTGAAAATCTAGGTTAGGTTGATAATGTTTTAGTAGATCCCCTTGATCATCAACCACAACAAGTTGATTATAATGAGCCTTCACAAGAGGCTAATGATGTACCTTTGAGGAGATCTACTAGAGTACGGAAGTCAGCGATTTCTATTGACTATGTTGTCTACCTACAAGAATCTGACAATGATCCTAAGACATTTTCACAAGCTATGAATAGTAGTAAATCTAACTTATGGCATGATGCTATGAAGGATGAGATAGATTTTATGACAAACAATCAAGTCTAGGATCTTGTAGAGTTGCCTAATAGAGCGAAGACCATTGGTTGTAAAAGGGTTTTCAAAACCAAGAAAGACTCATTAAGCAACATTGAGCGATATAAAGTTAGACTTATGCAAAAGGATTCACACAAAAGGAAGGAATTGATTATAGGGAAACATTTTCTCCTGTTTCTAAAAAGGATTCTTTTCGTATCATCATGGCATTGGTTGTTTATTTTAACTTAGATGTACATTAGATGGATGTGAAAATGGCATTTCTCAATGGTGATTTAAAAGAAGATGTTTATATGAAACAAACTGAGGGTTTTGCCTCAAGTGATGGTCATCATTTAGTTTACAAGCTTAAACAGTCTATATATGGACTGAAACAAGCCTCCTGTCAGTGGTATTTAAAATTTCATATTGTTATCTCTTCATTTGGTTTCATAGAGAACATTATGGATGAATGTATATATCACAAAGTTAGTGGGAGCAAGATTATTTTTGTAGTCTTGTACGTGGATGACATTTTGCTTGCAACTAATGATATGGGATTGCTATATGAGGTGAAACAATTTCTCTCTCAAAACTTTGATATAAAGGATATGGGTGAGGCATCTTGTGTCATTAGCATTAAGATTGATAGAGATAGGTCTCAGGGTATGCTGGGCTTGTCTCAGGAAGCCTATATCAACAAAGTTCTTAAGAGATTTCGGATGCAAAATTGTTCACCTAGTATAACACCTATTGTTAAGGGTGACATATTCAGTTTGAATCAATGTCCCAAGAATGATCTTGAAAGGGAACAAATTAAAAACATTCCTTTTGCTTCAGATGTTGGAAGCTTGATGCATGCTCAAGTCTGTACTAGACCAGACATTGTATTTGCAGTTGGAATGTTGGGACGATATCAAAGTAACCCAGGTTTGGACCACTGGAGAGATACAAAGAAAGTCATGCGATACCTTCAAGGGACTAAAGATTACATGCTTACATATAGACGGACTAATGACCTAGAGGTTGTTGGATATTCAGATTCAGACTTCGCTGGTTGTGTTGATTCTCATAAATCAACATCTGGATATATCTTCTTATTTGCTGGAGGAGATATATCTTAGAGAAGTGCAAAGCAATCTTTGATTGCTACTTCTACTATGGAAGCCAAGTTTCTTGTTTTGAGGCGACCAGGCAGGGTATATGGTTGAAGAGTTTCATTTCTAGGCTTCAAGTTGTTGATTCCATCTCTATGCCATTAAAGATATATTGTGACAATTCAGCTGCTGTGCTCTTTACTAAGAATAATAAAAGTGGTAGTCATAGTAAACACATTGACATTAAGTACTTAACAGTCAGAAAGCACATAAAAAGGAATGAAGTGCTCATTGAACACATTCATACTAAGTTGATAATTGCAGATCCTTTGACAAAAGGCATGCCACCAAAGTTGTTTAAGGATCATGTAACAAGAATGGGACTTTGTTCTCATTTGTCACATTCTGTTTGAACTATGATGTTATATTTATAGCACAAATTAGTAATGAAACTTTAAATTATTACTTTTGTCTCCATTTTTTACTTGTATACATTTATGATTGGATGACAAATATTTAAGTTTGGACGTAGAATAAGCATTTGAGGCTTGTTTATAAAGAAAAAAAAATGGCACATAAAGGGCTTTTACAAAGAAGATGATTACATTGTAATACATGGAAGGTAATACTTGTTTGCAGAGAAATTATAATCATGATTCATGTAATTTATTTATTTGTTGGAGCGTAAAGTGAGTTCGATTAATACATTAAGATTTTGAATTTATAAAGTTACAAATGTTTGGACCAAGTGGGAGAATGTTAGAAATCCTTAACATTTGGAATTCAAAATTGACACAGTTAACATGTGTCATAATTGCCCATGATAGTTATCCTTGATGGAAGGATAACTACCATTAACTATCATCTTTTAAGGGTCCCTAATCCTATAATTTGAGTGACTATTTTTCACAGTTTGGTTCTCCATCACCGTGAATTCAAAAGGATTAGAAGATTACTTAAACCGCTTTGAATCTTTATTGCTATGGCTGAAGGTAAGTTTCTAATCATCCATTTGTGATTCTGCTTATACTTTTCTGGTTAATTGTAAACATACATGTTTGATTTACATGTATTCCTACTATATGTTTCTAATTATATAAAAATTACATGAAAAGGGTTTACAGTCTGAAGTTGTTTTGGTATTGCATGGAAGAGTGTTTTTTTATACACCTACTTCGACCTACCTCGCACTCTATTCCACAAGAGAGCGGAGGAATACGTGCTTGGAGAACTTTCAAGTGGTGGGTTTGTTGGGATAGGTTGGTCATTGAGAATGCATTTTCTAGATCCAGATGCCTTTACAGCCGAGTACGAGAGCAACGAAGAGTTTGCCTGTTGGTACATAATAAAATATTTATAGCCTAACAAGGGCCATGACGATAGGTCCCGGGGATTTTTCGAACCCGGATTTTCCTAATACTTTTTCTCTCACTGTCACGTCACATTGTAAAGATAGACCTAATGGAGGTCGTTGCACCTGCAAAGCAATTGAACCGCGATCACGCTATAGCGCATTGCTCTTTCAAAATTAGCACTGTAATTGGGTCTTTCTCCCTGCATTCCATTTATGCCTTTAAGTACCAAACATCCACAACTACTTGAATAAGATGAACTGTTCGGATCATCCACAAACGATTTCTTCGTGCCACAAGTACGGTGTTTTGGTTTAGCATCTATTTTCAAATAACTAATTCATGCATGTTTTGGCTAAACAACATCTTCCAATGAGTTCTTGATGCATATTTTGTTGAAAATCACAACAAAATGCGCACACATTCTTTTGATTTGCATATAACATCTTTACGTAAATTTTTTTTCAAGTTGGACAAAAATTATTTACATTCCTCTCTTTAGAACCATGAAAATAAAGAAGCTATTCTCAGTAGTAAAATTGGGATCTTGGGTCAACCAAATGCAACGCCTTGTTAAATAGATGGTCTTGTTCATACAAAAGAATGAGCTCTATGCTATTTTATTGGTGAGTGTAGTCGACTTCCACAGGGAGAAGAGAAGACCAAGCTCACTTTTTTTTCTTTACACAGCTTTTTTTTCATGAAAGATCTTAACCATCAATTTTGATTCTTTAGAAAAAGGGTTTTTACAAAAATACCATTACGTTTTGGCATTTTCCAAAAAAGGCTAATATTTTTTTAATTTTGCAAAATTTCCATTCTGCATAGTGATTTTGCGGTGGTGGGGGGGGGGCGCGGGGCGGCGGGGATCGGAAGGTTGGCGGCGATCGGGCTAGAAAGCGTAGGTTACAATAATTCAATTGGTATGAAATTTGAGTTATAGCTATCCTTGCCATGCCATGAATGGCTTAGATCTGCTATAAAAAAAAATTCCTTGCATGAAAAAATTAATTTCAATTAGGGTATTGACCCTACCACCATCCCCCAAATCCATTGTTAACTTATCGTCGGGATAATGCTACCTTCCAAAGGCGTTTATGTTGCGCCGTTATTTTCACCTTTTAAGCCATAGGAGATTCCGTAGAAGGATGCTTATTTCAGGCACTACCACATCGTATCACTATCCATATTAAGGCAAAAAGCCGTAATGGCTCCATTACACTGTGAAGCGCCCCCTTAGTTTTGAGACTCTATAGCATGGTTCTCATATTCCATGCCAACGCTATGACGGTCACGGTGTCACACTTGGTGGTTGAGAGTGGTATGAGGTTACTCTTATTATGCATACGAAAATGTTCTTAGTCACTCGGAATCTCAAGTATGTATATTAATGGCACCAATTTCGCTCTGTTTTGAAGACTTAGCAGTCTACTCGACAGAAACCTCTCTGAGATCCTTGTATACAAACTAGCTAAGCTTGAACTACTAATTTGATAAGAATTTTTACCCCTAGTACTGCTGTTTTTCTCGTTTGCTTATATTTTACTTTCACATTGTTACAGATTTATGAGAGAGAGAGATGTAAGACTCTTATTTGGGAGCTTTTTAAGAATTGTGTCTGATTGTTGTTGTTTTCAATTTTTGCGGATTCCTCCAAATATAATCACATGCAGTAAACTGACATAATCGCATGCTTAGAGAAGGTTGGATGTTTCGTGTCGTCTAAATGACGGGATTCTTGTCTCAGTAGAGATAATGTGGAACCTTTGGGTCAGATCAATTAATTGTACGTGGGGGCATGTATGCTGTTAGTACACTAAGTTGCTACTTGCTGGGAGCCAACACATTCCTGCACTCTGATATATTTCTTCAGAACATCACATAACTTCATTATGATGAGGGTTCTAGCCAAAGGGTTTCTAGGAAATGAAGAAACATGTTCTCCATCTCATAATGAGGGTTCTAGCCGAAGGGTTTCTAGGAAATGAAGAAAAATATTCTCCATCTCATACATTACCTCTTAACAGACCCTGATATCGGCATGATCTTAACCGTTGAGCAATGGGCCTCATCGTAGATTGTCCAAGTAGGCTGAACCATTTATTCGTAGAAATTTCACTTTCAGCCATCGATTTGTTCTTACTTGTTAGATTAGTGGACTATAATCGGGAATAATCCCTGGAGGAACCATTGAATGTCATTCCAGATAACTGGTTTGGGTCATGAAAAGGTGTGGATGCTTGCATAAATTTCTTAAGTTCAAAAGTGCATTCGTCATATAATTGACAGTTAATATTGCTGTCTCCTAAAGGTTTTAGTGATTCTAGTAGGCATTACTTGTTACTGATCCAAGCCATTATATATACACTGTTGTGCTCTGACTAGCCACCAAGATTCAACCTACTCTGCGAAATGTAAGCCTTTAATTGTAGTTTCTAATAAATCAGCCAGTCACCCATTATGTTGCACGACGATGAGCCATCAAATGGACGTTAGGAGAGAGGAGAAACGGTTTACATTTGTTCGTTTATCAACTAACTTTCCATGCATCAACTGCTTCGAATTAGCAAGTAGAGGAAGAATCTGTTAGACCCCTCTACAACAACTTACGCCAAGAAATAAATGTTGCCAAAAAGCGTGTTTCATATAAATATTCTATTTTGTTGAAGTACCGAATATTCTTAAGTGAGATGCTTCGCATACCCTATTTCCTTGTAATAGCCTAACACGTCACAACAGAAACCAAATATTGCCAAAGCCAAATAATCTCAAAAGGAGCATGGCATAAAACCCAATGACTTCACCAAATCATCCCTCACCGAGTAGCAGTAGCGCTTTTACTTTTCCTGGTCAAGTTTTGGTTTCATGGAGAGCAGGCAACAAACAATTTCAACCACCTCTAGCTTCGGCCAAAGGCAGCAGTGAGTTAAGTAATACAACTCTAACGCTGTCATTCATGCTTTATGCTATTGAAACATTTTGCGTAGATCAATGAACTGAATTTTCAGCTTCAACAACTTCTCTTGGATCACATAGCTTCTTGTAGAACCAGGCTTGCATACATCAACAGCCATCAAGTAATTGGATTAATTGATTGAAGAGAATGTATGCCCAACTTATCGCGTTGTGAAAATGTCTAAAAGGAAAATCGGAGTGTGGTTTTGGAGAACATTGTGTGCGCAAAGAGAAGCAATTATCTGAACAGTCTCGAATGTCTGGATCTCAACTGGTTTCATATAGTCTGAAAAGTGTAAATAAAGTATGGAGAAAACCTTTAGTTACGGGCTCATACATTTAGCTAACCTACTTGCAGAAACTTGTGTCCTACAGACAGTACTTCAGACCGTTCATTCCACTTATTTGAGGTTGATTCAGTTCTATATGACACCCAGTAAATAGAGATCTAATTTTAGTATCATGATGCTTTTCCTGGTAGTAGATAACTGAATTCCTTTGTCCAGGATAGATTTCTGGATGGAAGTATTGAGAAGGGACCTGAAATGAGCTATTTATCAAGTTAGCCAAGCCAACGGAACTACCTGGCAGAAGCATGGATTCTCTTCCCCCAGCTACAAAACATAGTTTGAGGAAAATTTTCTCTATTTTTGACATATCTGCATTGTGCATGAGCGGGACTGCATAAGAATAAGAACTTTGTTAGTTTCTTGGGAAATGTCTTACAAATGCTAGATGGTGAGATACTTCCTTGAAAGCTAAGGCTCGTGGGCCTCCAGGTAGGGAGGATGAACACCCTTTTGGTCGCTTGAGATGGAAGACAGAATGTATATTTGTTAGCCATTTTCGTAAGAAAGATCTTCTGAACCTGAACTAACAATGTCTTTTGCCTTACTAGGTAACTTGATGATGACTTAGTCGCCAATTCGACCAAATGAACCAGAATCATTTGCTGTTGGACACAATCCATTACTCTGCCATCCCACCCTGAAAAGAACTGGAAGCCATCGGGCTGAAAAAGGATAACTAGTTCAATCAATATAATGTTTTTATTAAAGAGAAGGTTGATTATCCTTCAAAATGGGGTTCAAAAATGCTCCTCGTATAAGCAGTTCCAGGAACAACTTAAGCAGAGCTTAAACTTTGAGTGTTTACCCTTATGAAAATGCCCAGGAAGTCTAAAACAATAAAAATGCCATTAATATGTTTCCAACACTAGAGGAACATTCTTCAAAATCCAAGTTAATCATTAAATTTAGAACTTCTCAAAGAATTAAAAAATGTAAAATTCAATGTCAAACGGACATCAGAGAAAAAAGAAAGCATGATCTTAGAAGCACTAGCAGTGCTCTTTGGATATGAACTCCAATAAGGACAAGTTGTGGCATGGTAAATGCATGGTAGTCACGCCAAGATGTGCTGATATTCTTAATCTTTTAGGTACAAACTACATCTCCTGTTCTGCTGATTTCCGCCTGGTGAAGTTAATTACTTGGAACATTTTACAAATCGATTTCCCTCTATGTGCTTCTCAGATATAATCCTTAGTCTTTTTACTTAGTCTTGAGTCTTCATCTCCATGCCTTAAAGGGTATGGGTTCTAACGATAACTGTGTTCTGGTTAGCCTCTGCAACAAACTCTTAAGGTTATTCATACAAGACTGTTTTTCTTCTAATTCAGTCAAGTAATAGAATTTCAATTTTGTGCAAAACTATCTTATGCTCCATAATAACACTGGGGACATGGGTATCAGTTGTTAGATTAAATTAGATAAGTATTTCTCTTGTATTATTCAATATATTTGTACTATCATATATACACACATGTTGCTAATATGTTAAGGATGTAATCCCAGTAATTGCAAAACTCTAGCAAATATGGAAGGCATATAATCCCAATAATATTTGTTCAAATCAGACTTGCAAGAATATGCCCACAGATCTCTCTAACATCCCCCTCAAACTAAAGGTGCTAATAACAACAACTGAAGTTTGGAGCAGAGAAAATGAAATTGTGGAGCTGAAAGAGCTTTTGTAAGCAGATTAGCAAATTGATCAATGGTAGAGATGTGGGGGAGAGTAAGGATGCTCTTTTGTTAATGTTAGAAAGTGAACTGACAGTCAATTTCAATGTATATTTTATGCTCATAAAATACTACATTGTAAGTTATATGAATGACACTTTTATTATCACAAGGGAGATAGGTAGGCTAAGATTACAGGATGCCAAAGTCTAAGAGTAATTGACGAAGCTAGAATATCTCATGGGTGGTATTAGCAAGAGCCCTATATTTTGATTTTGTACTAGATCGGGACTCAATATCTTGCTTATTACTCCTCCAAGATATTAAAGAGTCTCCTATAAAGAGAAGATATCTTGTAGCAGATTTTTGGTCGATGATATCCCCTTCCCAATCAGCATTAGAATTTGTCTGGAGGATTGCAGCCAATGAGGAGGAGAGAAGAAGACACTAATAATTTTTAATATAGCACCATAGTGATGACTACATGGAACAGACAGAAAATGGGATACTACATGGATAGCATGAGTAGTGTCAGATCGAGTGATGGGGAGATATGTGAAAATCTCAACATGTTGAGATAAAGGATCAGATTTGATAGAGGTTCACCGTCAGATGATCGAAGCTTCACATTAATGGCAAGTGGAGTATTTGATGTTATGTCATTTGAGAAATGCGAAAAACTAAAAATCTCTAAAGTATATATTTGACCTAGGAAAGAAGATAACTGTGTTGACTGTGTTGAACTTTGATGCCAAGAAAATAGTTGAGAGGCCTAAGTCTTTCATTTCAAAAGTGTGAGAGAGAAAAGACTTGGTGGCAGTAATTCCAGCAGCATCATTTCCTGTAATAATATCATTAATGTAGAGTAGAAGAAAAACATCTTCATATTTGTTGTAGTGAGTCATTATCACTTTGATGGAAGCCAAAGTGAGTAATAGGTGAGGAGAATTTCTCGAACCATGCTCAATGTGCTTGCGTGAGTTCATAGAGAGGACGACAAAGGCAACATACTTGGCCTTTTTTATGAGGAAGACCAGGAGGTTGCCTCATTTAGACTTCCTCCAGAAGATCTTCATAAAGAAAGGCATTCTTAACATCCATCTAACAAAGTGCTCATCAATGAAAGGAAGCGATATTGATGAGGGTGTGAACAGTGGTCATGCGGACAACAGGGAAAAATGTTTCTTTATAATTAAGTTTTATTCTTGAGTAAAGCCTTTAGCCACAAGTCATGGCTTATATTGCTTAATTGAACCATCTACCTTAGTTTTAGTTTTCTAATTCCACCTGTAACTAATAACTTATTTGTCTGGTGGCAAGGAGTTGAGATCCCAAGTATTAGTCTTAATAAGAGTTTGCAATTTTGTCTATATAGATTATACTCATTCAGGTTGGTTACTCACTTCCCTATAGGTTTAAGGCTTATGGAGGTTAAAGACATTAGTGTCATAGTAGAAGTAATCATTAAGTTTTGCTGTAGGTTGATTGATGTAATGAGCTGCATATTGAGAATTTATTGGAGTGGGAGAAGGTGGTGGTGGGAGAGGGTAGAGGTGATAGAGGATTGGGATGATCCATTGTATTAGGTGGTAGATAGGACTCAAGAAAGGGATCAATGAAGGTTGTACAGGGATTGAAGAAGTTCTGAGGAAGAGTCATAAAAGGAACTTGTTCTTAGAACATGAAATTCCATGAAACTTAGGATACGATGAGTGTTGGAGTCATAACACCTATATCCCTCTTCTTCAATATTGTACCCTACAAAGATACATAAGACATATTAAGGAGAGAGCTTGGTAAGTTCTCTACAAGGTAACAAGGCAAAGCATTTTGATCCAAAGTTTTTAAGATGATGATATGATGATGGAGATCCATGCAAAAGTTCATAAGGTGTTTTGTTGTAAAGTCAGGGGATAGGTGTTCGATTGATGAGGTATATTAAAGCTAAAGCAGCTTCTCCCCTAGAATGTTGGCGAGAGTTTGGATGAGAAGAGAAGTGCACCAACAGTTTCAATAATCTATCAATGTTTGCATTCAAAGACCTCATTTTGTTGAGGTATATTTGGACATGAAAATTGAGTTACAGTCCTATATGATGTAATGCTTAAAATTATCGTGGTTGAAATTCACTACCAAAATTGGACCTAAAGATTTTGATTCTTTTGAAATATTTTGTTTGATCATGTTGGCGAAGTTCACATAATTTTGATATACATGATATTTGGAATGCATGACAAAGATTCATGTGAAAAGTGAATAATCATTAATAAACATAACACAGTAACGAGCACCATCAAGAATATACAATAGTAGAAGACCAAACATCATTATAAGCCATATCAAATGAATTGATACTTTTAATAGAACTACAAGAAAAAGGAAAACATATCCTTTGCCAAACATACAATGTTCACAATGAAGATTCGTAACTTTGGTTGCTGTGCCTAATGAAAAGTCAGAAATGAGTTTATTAAGACGAGATAAAGAAGGATGTCCTAAATAGTCATTCCATAATTTAATGTGAGTGGAAGCAGAAGTGTGGGATATAATGGGTAAGTAAAGGCAACCACTCTAATCCTTGTCTCACATATTTACTTGGTCTGTGGATCCTGTAAAATACATTGATTGTCACTGAATATGACATGGTCTCCTTGATTACATAGCTGACTAATAGATATCAAGTTCATGATAAAATAAGGAACCAGTGAAACATTGTGTAAGGTCAAGTTACGAGTTACCATTCTTATGTGCGTGACAGATAATGGAGTATCATTGGCAATCTTAATGGATATGTGGTTTTTTAAGGAAAAAAGATATGAAAAGGCATGTGGGGTGTAAGCCATATGATTTGATCCTCCTGAGTCCAACAATCAAGTGGAGTTATAAGATGTACCTAATTGAATAGAGGCAGATGGGTAGAGGGTGCTTCTAGTGGATCTGTAACTATAGCAACACGAGAGGGACCTTCCTTGTTGCGATGCTAAAGACATAAGTAATCATTTTTTCGATGACCTCGCTTATGACAGTAAGTCCAAAAAGGATTCTTGCCACTGGTAGGTGATTTAGAAGGTTGAGAATGATGGATAATTACAAGTGCGACATCCAATGAAAACTCAAAAGGAAGACCTTTGCAAATCTATTCTGCAGTAAGTTCTGGAGGAATGCGCTGAACTGTGGGTAGAGGAGACTGATAAAGAATAGAATTGCACAATGCCTCGAATTGATCAATGAGTGTGATAAAAAATAAAAAGAGATGGGTCTGCTTACGGAGCTGTTGGTATTCCCTGAAACTCAAAGATGTGCTATCTAGGATGTTGCTATAAACAACAAATCTTCAATTCTAAATGATAGTGTCTAACGAAGTCTGTCTAAAGATGAGTGGATCTTAGGCTTTGACACACTTCTTGAGCAAGATTAGAGTTAATGATCATCATAACAATTGAGTGAGAGTGAATTCATGATGGCGAAGGGTGAAAATATTTCTAAAATCTTCAAAGAGGATGAAGATGGGGGTGTCAATAGTAAAATTAGGGTGTGAGGATTATGACATTGCAAATAAGGCAAAATAGGAGGGTGCTAATAGCAAAAGTGAGGTAGTTAGATAAGGCATGGGTCATAATAGTAAAATTGAGGGTTGTAAAATAAACAAACCTCATATAAATTGATTGTTTGTTAGCCTTAATCGACCGACCAAAATTAGGGACACTCTCTTTAGATCTCCCGTTACAAGAAATATTATGTGATGGGTGTCAGGTGATGGGCAATGACTCAAGAGGGATAGATCATTGATATGTTGGATTGGCCTCTTTTACAACCTTCCAGAAGGTGACAATTCTTCCTCTCTTTGGCAAGAGAGGAAGCACAGGCCTGCCGTATGTTGGACAAGTGGCTTGTAAACTGCTAGAGTTGGCTCTCGGATGATTGGGACTACATTGGTGATTGTGAAGAATTAGATGCTAATGATGGATCTGAAATTAGAGAGGGAGTTATATGGAGAGATCGATAATCCTTGGATCAGTGGGTCGATTGCTCCATATAGATTGCGCAAGGTACCTGTCGATCTATGTTTGGATCATCAACATTGAGACAAATGTACTTGTTGTGGATGAAGTTTTTTGGCAAGAATGAGGTGGAGCAGTAGCCATTGAATGTTGGTTTGGGACAGTGTAAACCCTAATGATTGATTACTGCGATAGCTCTAGTTTTCTCATGCATAGGAGCAGTGCAGAGTGGTGCAATCATTAGCATGTATGAGGTAAGTGGGGACTAGAAGAGAACTAGAGCAAAGTGGGAGATCAATATGATCGGAGATTGGCTATTTGAACTGTGATCAACAAGATCAAAGATTGTAGATGATGATGATGATGATCTTTACGATGGTTCTAGTACCATATCAAATTAAATGAGATAAGTACTTCTTGTACTATTCAATATATATATATATGTATGTATATATAGGCATGTTGTTAATATGTTAAGGATGTAATATCTGCAATTGCCACAAATCTAGCTAATATGGAAGGGGTATAATCCCTGTAATATATGTAATATATGTACAAATCAAATTTCCGAGAATATCTGCATAGATCTCTCTACCATCAGGTCCTACGTTCCACATTATAATCAGGTTAAGAATGAGTAATTACGGAGGATATGCGTTCTAGGTCTGGCTTTTGAAGGCATCTAATTGAAGAATTGAATTAGCATAAACTCTTTGGAATCAAAAGCTTTACCTAATATGGTTGTTTCAATCTCAGGGTTCCTTTGGTTTTTTGCTTGTCATGTATGATGTGTCCTTTCCTATCGACTAATTTCTTTCATATGTATCTTTCAATAATCACAAGTAGTACCTTAGAGTATCAATTCTGGACTGCCCAAAAAACAGCACAAGAATTGGCGTACTGCTGGTACCAAGGGACAGAGGTCAACTCTTGTCAATCATGTCGTGACGCTGAGGCTACGAGAATTTGTTTCAGACGAAATACATGAATGTTCAAGCGAACACTATGGATCATTATCACAACTAAACATCTGGCTTTGTAACACCAACTTACCCAACTTCTCGGATTTAGCACTAGAACCATTCTTCTAGGAGTAATCTGACTGTTGGACTTATCTGAGAAGTTCATTTATGATTAATATGGAGTAAAATTCATTATCAAAACGTAGATTGTTCGGGAGAAATCTCTTAGTCCTGCTGCTCGCATTCGAGTGAAAATAACTAAGCGGAGGTGCTTGTGAGGGGTTCTTCTATGGTTTCTCACATGCATATCACTACATGGATTGTCCATCTTTTGAGCCACAACTTATATACGTGATACTTTGAAAGTGATGATGCTGTTGACATTCCAGTTTTAAGATGTTTCTGCCCTCTTTTTAACTCATCAAGCTGTTCATTTCCGAGTCCAGATGATGGTGGTCAGGATCATCCAATGAGGACGCATTTTGGTGCATATTCTATCTAGCAGATGAACCGTTTGCATCACCAAACCTCTAGACTGGGTCCAATATCTAACTTTTAGCACCGTCTGCTGATTTACATGCCCATCTAGACACTGTATAATAACTCTTTGAAATTATCATGTAATAGAGCCATGAATTGCCATGTGATTCCTACTTTTGTGCAAGGCAGCTCGTACAAAGGAAAAAGAGAAACTTCTTTTAGCCGATTTGACTTAAAGATGGAGAAAAGCGGAGGCCTTCATTTGACTACGTAGACAAAAGAAAAAGGACCCGCTTTGCTGCAGAAAATGGATGGACATTCATTTCTATGGGCAGAACAAAGTGTTTCATGGCTTGAAACTGAATTACGCCAAAGATTGAACGTGATTAGTTAATCATACTCTTGTTTTGAAGTTTTGGAGGTCCCTCATTTTCCCTTCTCCTCATCAAGATCTTCAAAGGAGAAGAATTTTGGAGAGCATGTCCTGTTAAGAACTTCATCAATACGTCAAAACCCCCGAAACTGACAGGACGCCTCAAAGTCAAGTTCGAAACCAATGCCACATGACAAATGTCTAGCCTAGAAGATGAGTGCTTTGGAGCACCAACTTCTAGGTCTCATTTACACTGATCATGTTGTGCCAACACCCATAGAATTAAGATCTCGTTCAAATAACCATATCTGTATTTTCCATAGGAAACTGGGTAGGAATGATTTGATGTTGCCCTCCCAAAGGATTACTTTCGCCAATCCTAATTGCAGTTACTCATTGCATGTGCTTGCTCATAGGTAGGTTAAGCAATTCAACTTCGTGAAATGACATTCCACTAAAATTGAGGTGGTTGGCCCCTCTCTGAAGTGAGAAAATAACATTGGCATATGGTCACTACTGGTCCAATATAGCTGGCTAAACTAGTTACTATAGCTACAATCCTAAATGTCACAAATAGACCATGGATCCCTCTTCCATTGCCTTTTTTTTGTGTGGCTGGAATGTCTCCTAGAATAGCTGGGAAAAATCTTACCCTGTGAGAAACCATAAACGTCCCTGCCAGAAACCATCCGTTTGTGCAACAACCTCTTGGAAATTTCTCGTTGGTTCTTGCCATTTCCGACAATTAAAGAAGGCACTCCAAACCAGAATAAAATATGAAACTGAAACAAATAATTAAGAAGCCAAGAAGGGTGTATAAATCAAAAGGAAGGCTTCGCAACTCCTCCATTAATAAATAGAGGAGTGCTAAACTGATGATACAATGAGTGCAGCCATATTTTTTGGAGCACATCTCATTCTTCCATTTTTAGATGTCTTACCAATCAAAAGGGACGTGGTTTTGATGATTCCAGGAAGTCAAATAACTTTGGTAAATAATTTCGGAGTTTTTATTTTTTATAAGCTAGAATCGTTTAAATCATTCGCTTTTTGAGTTATGAGAAGTCTAAAATAAAAGCATTGAGATGAACGTGTAGGATCATCCAAACATGGGCTCCACATCAGTACCGTCAGTTGCGCATTCCTATAATATAATAAATAAATGAAACCGTTCTTGCCTTCCACCTTCACGTGGGCACCTTTCTGCACCGTTTAAGTAAACATATCCCATTAAACTTCAGTTTCCTTAGCTCTGAAGGCCCCCCGCATTAAGGAAGGCCACCCGGCTTCCCCAACGCGCAGGCAGGCTGAAATGTGACGCAGCTACTAGCCTTTTCCACAACCCAAACATCTGCGTCACACTCATGATCATGTCCGTTAACTTACGGTCGAGCTCCCTATCTTTACCCGCACCTGATGATCCTAACCCTTGATTATAAAGTCTCATTTCCGGCTCAAATTTGAAAAGCTGTGGCTGGGCTTTAATTTTGTGGATGAGTGCTGATTTTGCATGAAAACGAGATCATCTGGACCCTACCGCTATAGGGTCAACGTTCTCGATCTCACTAGCAATATTTTCTCATACGGGGGCCACAGTTGATCCCCCGGATCGGTCTGGAACAGCCCCATCTGCCAGTCCAGTCCCACGCAGATCAACAAACCTCACAGGCTCCCCGTATTAGACGTGCCACGCGTTCCGCCATGTAGTCGCCGTCACACAGGCCAAGTTGGCCTCTTTACCATTTTGTGCAATGCACATCTCTGGTTGGAGGAGAGCCCTGGACGGTTCCGTTTTATAAGTAACGGCGGTTGCCGGCGTCTGCAGAGGAATTTACTAATGTGTCAACGGCTGTCATCCAAATAGACGGCCGTCTAGCCTCGAATCGAACGACGGTAGTTTTATTATCTCTTCACAGCTGCCCACTTCGTGACTACGAACCAAGAGGCTCGGTTATTAAGACAGAGGTCCGGAGCCTTCCATCCGACGGTTTAGATCTCATCTCTGGGGCTCGGCCTCCTCTGCACCTATTTAGGGCGATTGCTTAGCAATGCTGTTTTGCAATCGAAGGGTCTCAACACACATTCCATATCTCTCTCTGTCTAGAAAGAAAGAAAGTCGCTGGATTTGGCCTTCAGAAAGGGGGTTTAGGTGCAGAAGTCAGGGTTTATAGCAGCCATGGCCGATCACAAGGAGGAATCAGCTTCCGGAGCTGAATCACTTATGGACAAGATAACGGAGAAGTTCCACCATGATTCCTCGTCGTCTTCCGATTCCGATAATGAGAAATCGGCGCCATCCTCCGTCAAGGCGGTGGTCTACCGGCTTTTCGGAAGGCAGCAGCCGGTTCACAAGGTCTTCGGCGGGGGCAAACGTAGGAACGCTTCCCTTTCTCTTCTGTTTCTGTTGATTATCGGAGGCATTTCCTGTTACAGTAATATTTGATTTTGCTTTCGTCTTTACTGCTTTCTTATTTTACCAGATTGGAATGAGTTTGATAGATCATACTGCACTGATGATTGAAGCATCTTGCGGTGTGTGATCTGTGCATCTGAAACTTGCTTTTACCTCTTCCGAATCTAGCTTCTACATTTCGTTATTCATAGGACGGTTTAGGGAGGAATTCTGTTTACATTTGTTTTATTTAGTGTTCATACTGATCTGTGAATCTGAAACTTGCTTTTACCTTCTACGAAACTTGCTTCTAGGGTTTTAGTAGTGGGTTTAGGATTTTTGTTGTATTTCAGATCATGTTCCACCTTCACAAATCCTAGTTCTATTTGGCCATCCTCGAAGAATTGCGAAGGCCGATCTAATCGATTTGTCTTGATTGCTACTCTTTTTTTCTTTTTTCCCCAGCTTTCTTGGGAGTCTTTCCTATTTTTCCCTAGATCTGCTTCTCTCACCGCATGCTGATCAGATTCTGTGGCCTCCGATTTCTTTTTCGTCTTTTTTGGTTCGTTGGCTAAACGTTTTTAAGTAATTACAATGATTCTGGCACTATTATATTCTAATTCTAAATCTGAGCACTCTTCAGATTTTACTGCCGTATTTTTCCTGATTACTTAAAGCTTGTTAACATCGTCTAAAGAATTACTGATGCGAGTTGTTCTGCTGATGTCTTTAGATATCAAAAGTGTTGGGGGGATATGTTTCAGTGTTTACTGTTTTTGAATCTTCCCCTTTCTCTCTCTCTCTCTTGCTTATGTCTTAGATTCCTTCTGCAGCTGCTGATGTTTTCTTGTGGAGGAATAAGAAGATATCTGCCGGTGTACTCGGTGGAGCCACAGCTCTCTGGGTTCTATTTGAATTGCTGGAGTACCATCTTCTTACCCTTGTCTGCCACGTTCTCATTCTTTCCCTAGCGATCTTGTTCCTTTGGGCCAATGCGACCACCTTCATCAACAAGTAAGCCATCCGATCCTTCTTATGTTTATATGATTTTATAATTCCTTTCCATTACTGACATAATCCCTTTTGTTTCTAGGTCTCCACCTCGCATTCCGGAGGTTATTATTCCCGAAGATGCAGTCGTAAATGTCGCCCTTGGCCTGAGATTCGAGATCAACCGAGCCATTGCTGGCCTACGGGATGTTGCGTCAGGGCGTGATCTGAAGAAATTCCTTGCTGTATGTCTTTGTGCGACTTTGTCATTATGTTTTGGTTTTTGGATCTTGTTGCATGTCTTATTTAGTGAATTATGCTTTGGTTACTCAGGTGATTGCTGGCTTGTGGGTTGTGTCAATTGTTGGCAGTTGCTGCAATTTCCTGACCTTGTTCTATATAGGTATGACATATATTATTTCTTTGTTTCTTTTCCACCTATCTTGGACCGCCTGCTTTTTGTATTTTTATCTGATTGTGTCTTACCTCTTCAAAAACAGTTTTCGTTTTGCTGCACACGGTGCCAGTGCTGTATGAGAAGTATGAGGACCAGATTGACTCTTTCGCTGAGAAGGCTTCAGCTGAAATCAAGAAACAATGGGCAGTGTTTGATGCTAGGGTTCTTAGCAAGATCCCAAGAGGACCATTGAAAGATAAGAAGAAGGCTTAGAAGTGGCTAAAGGTCCTTAATGGCCATGTAGGTTCTGACAGACGTTATCTACTGCAGGTTTTTAAGTGTTGTGATGACTGTTCAACAATTGATGCTTAGAACTGTTCCTTTTTCGTGTCTTTCTTTTGAGTTTTGAGCTCTCACAGGCATAGGTCTGGTATTTTGTAGGATCAATTCTGAGTCTTGCAACATACATCTGTTTATGTTTGCATTATGGACGTGTATGCATTCACATGTATGTATCTTTAATATCTCATGATGACAGTTCTATTGCCTATCTGCTGGCATTTGCTTGAAATTATGCTTCCCTTCCAATACTTTTCCTTGTATGCATTAATCTGGAGAGAATCCTTGTTGTCATTATCTCAGTAAGTGAGGCTATTCAAGTGTTTTTTGTCTGAGATTTCTGAAATATTTTCAAATAGGCATTGTATGTGCTGTTATGCCAACTCCATCTAATCTCTATATGTGGTGTAACGCTGTGACAGCATAGCCCACTTCGCTACTTGTTGTGATCTTATTTTGTAAAACTGTGCAGGTAGTGGGAGGGAGATGCTACCAAAGCATTTGTATTAGAAAATGTTGAGGCAGTCATAAGCTGGAGGGCTGGACAAAATATTAGTCTTTGTCCATTGTGTCTTGGGGGGGGAGTATTTCTTTCCTTACAATTGATGTGTGATCCAACTATATAAGTTAGTATTAACCAATCTGCATTAGGCGTATGTGCTAAAGAGTCCTGTAGGATACTTGAATAAATCATTAAAACACCTAATTTATATTAGAGACCAAGGTTGATGAGACTCTGTAGATATTTGTGATATTTCCTCTGATTTTCGTCTTTGGTTTAATTCTCTTTCTTTTTCTTTTTAAATTTTCTGCATTTGGTGTATTGCCTAGGTTTCTTAGTTCATAATTTGGTGTTTTTACATTCATCAAGGCTGCATCTATTCGTTTTTTGTTTCTTTCTAATTTTCATTGATTAAGATCTTTGTATGTGAATTTGGTTTGCATAACAACATCAGTTTTATGTGCCTTTTGGCGTTCTTCCTCAGAGTATGTTTGCATCTTATATTTATGCTATTACTGTCCGAGTGAAGAATACATTCTATTTTACTATTTCTTTGGTTCTGTGTTTACTATTCTTTGCTTTTAAACTTTTCTTATCATTTTTTCTTTTTTGGGAAACTTAAAGCAAATATCTCTACATCTACAGGGGGTTGACGAACCAAAGGGATAGAACAAGCCTGTTAGATCTCACTAGTAGATTTGTAATACTGTGAGTAGCAATGATGCAATTCTTACAATATAGTTATCTAGAACTTGTTGAGAAGAACAGAAATCTAAGCCATATCTAATTGATACTTGAGACGCATGGGTGACTTTTTTGTTCAAGAGATACGACATTGGATTTAGAATTGTTTGATCCTATGATGAACAGGGGCTAGAAGGGAAATGAATAGAACAAGAAGAGTAAGAGGCAGATGTGACTCGGCATGTTTGATCATATGGGTAGAGGTGGCTAATGACAGGGTGAAGGGGAGATAAATGGGGTTGAATGCAGAGGTGATGGATGCAGTGCTTCGACCTAATAGAGGAAGTTAATGGAGTGGAAGTTTGGTTTTTTGGAGGGTGGTCTGAGGGAGTGGGTTTTTTGTGGCGAGGTCATTGAGGCTTGGGAGTGGTGTTAGTTAAAATGGGCAGCAAGTAGGTAATGGAGGCTCATGGAAGATTGGATCGGCATGGTGTAGGCAGGACAATTTTTGTGTGCTGGCTCTTGACGGCCTCTTGCAAGTGTTGGTTGTGAACAAAGGGAGCAAAGGGGAGAGGGAGAAGTTTCCATTTCTTTGAATTGAATGGAATATCAGGGAGAAGTTACCATTTCTTTGAATTGGCTTGAAGGTCAACTTATCTAAGCTAAAATAATAATTCATGTAGAAGTATTGACGTGCCCTAGTTATTCATGGAAGGATTAGACCATAGCAGAACTGGGTTGCTGGTCCTTGATTGCCTATTCTTAGCGATGGTTATCAGAAAGTGAGGGAAGGTGAGAGGGAAAAGTTGCCTTTTCTTCTAGTCATTCCTCCACTCTCCCTTCTTGTAAACAAGTTTCTTCTAATCATTCCTCCACTTCCCCCTTCTTGTAAACCAGTTTTACTTTTCTTTCCAATTTTGTGGCTCATTCTCTGGAAGCTGTGCTTTAAGGTACCTGTATATTAGCGTGGGACATCATCAATCCCGTCTTATTCTGCTCTTCACAGTGTATGTTCTCATTTTCAGATGTTGAGGTGCCTTGGCGCCCAGAATTATACCTTTGAAAGAACACCGCTTATTCATTGTCTTGTTTCTAAAGTCCCCTGGCAGTCATAATGCACTCCTTGGGGAGTTTCTATCCTGTCCTATCTTTGGCCCGATATAGTACTTAAATCATCTACTCATTTCCTTTGAATGAAAGTTAAATTCTTTTATCCTTTTGCTCGGCCGATTTTGAATTGTTTGGTTGATGCAAAGCCTCATCTTTCCTTTGCTCATTGTCGTTTGGTTGATGCTAAGCCTCATCTTTCCTTTTCTCAGTGTCTGTTTTAGCCTCTGGTAAGGTCGTCTCCCTTCCTCCCCCCTCCCCCCTCCCCTCGTCCGTGAGTCTTTTTCACTTGGAGATACTTGTAAAGCATTATTTGCTATTGCTTTCTTTAATAATTATTTATTATATGCACCCCCATCGATAATTATTAGCCTGCACTTGCGTGTGTTTGTTTCTGTCCCAAACACATTTGGATGATGGGCCATGATTTCTCTAGGTTCTTACAATCTCTCCATATACCTCACTTGGTTAATTACTTTACATGGCCAAAATGCCGGACCTTGGCTGATTGATCACCGTATCGTGGCAGTGTTAGGATACTGAAAATAACGAGGTGCGGGATATTGAGAGCTCAAAACTTTTGCCATGGTATATGCATGTATATGCTTGTCAACACAGTCTGTCACCAAATCGTATGATACTTTTGAATATATTCCATCAAATTTTAGAGACTTTCACCAAAGTATATCACTAAATTTAAGAAACTTCTTCACACATATGTACATCGGGTAATCAGAAAATATTGATGTAACTGAAAAGTAAACCTTCACAATATCGAGGTATGGACTAGTGCTCTTCTGCAGAGAGAAGGGACACCTCGGTAATATTGAAATCTTAGGCAGTTTTGTTGAGATGTGTACACTTGTCTTTATAAATATTTCGCCATTGTATATCAGAGTTTTACACGCTTTTTGACAAGGTATGGATACAATTAATTTAATTTAATCCCAAAGAATAGTGAGGGAAAAGAGGCACCTCAATATAGTAGATTTTAGACACTTCTTAATTAAAGCAAAATTTTGATTTTACCCAAAAAGCATTAAGGATATCAAGGTTAATTACACGGTTGATACTGAAATCGTGATTTCACCTAGAACGCATCCAGAATATCGCGTGTATACACACATGCTTTTTACAGAGAAAGAGGTACCTGAATGAACTTTTACCAGGCAAACATGCTTTTGACACTTTCTAGAAAAAATATGTAACTTAATTATACACATTTCTTGACAAGTAGTGTATACATGTTTTATAGTAAAATTTTGATTCCACGAAAATGCCTGCAGGATATGAATGTATATACATGGTTTATCACATTGCAGGATATCAAGATATATGCTAACCCTTTTTCATAAAAAAGAAAGAGGCAATTTAATAAGTTCTAATTTTCATAAAAATATATTACTTAGTTTTAGGCACCTTTTCACAAGTTATATGCTCACGATTTATTCAAAATTTTTAATGTGATCCGAAAGAGCCTCCGAGATATTAATGTATACTCATTTTTATAGACTTGTAATTTATACGCTTTTTACCAAGGTACGTATACACATTAAAGACTTCTTTCTAAGACCACTCCACTTCCTAGTTTTTGAAGTTTTTCGACAAGAAATGTGCAGTTTATACGGGAATTTGAATATTTCACCAACGAAAGAGGGACAGAATTGAAGTTACTATTTTAAAACACACACACTTACACCACCACCCCAAAGCTCACATGCTCGTACGGCTCATACCAGAATTGAAATGTAATGACTCCGGGATATCAAGGTATACAATCATGCTTTTTAATAGAAAAAATTTGTTATACCTCTAGGATAACAAGGTACTCGATCGAAAATATATTATTTAGCCTTAGATTTTTTTAAACATGTTATATATATTGATGCTCTTTATAGAAAAAGAGTGGCACCTGATTAAACATGCAATTTTGGACGCCTTTACCAAGATATATACACCCACTTTAGATACTTTTCATGACAATTTATCACCTTGTTTTACATACTTCTGACAAGATACGTTTGACGGTTTATCCAAATTTTAATTTCGCCAAGAAAAGCATCGAGGATATCAGGCTTCTTTGAGAAAAAAGGGTGGAAGCACTATAAAACTGGGAATTTTAGATGCTCTTTAGCAAGTTATATACAGAAGCTTTTGAGAGTTTTCATGAAAACATGTCAACCAACAATTTCGACAAGTAACTTACGCAGTTGGTACTGAAATTATAATTTCCATAAAAAAAGCATCCATGATTTCATGCCTTATTTTATAGAAAAAGATGCGCCTCAATATACTTGCAATTTTAGATGCTTATACCAATATATATACGCTTGTTACGAAAATATGTTACCCAGACTAACACTTACGAGAGAATTTAACTCCAAAATTCTAATGTAATCGGAAAAACTCCACCAGGATATCAACGTATTTACTCATGTTCTTTTCTTTATAAGAAAAAAGAGGCACCCTTGGCTTTTAGATTCTTTATTCAAGTCGAAATAGTGGAAATGACAGTTTAAAACAGCCAAAAAAATAAAAAACGATAGCTTATATAAGTCAGAAGGTATTATAGTCCAACTACTGACTGAAATATTGTAATAAATTTCAGAATGGATTCTATACCAGTCCAAAACAACCGAAACCAGTGGGACGACACCAAAATTTATCGGATATTAAACCGGTATGGAACATTTACCTATTGTATTCCGTCTGGAATAATAGGTCGGTATGTACACACACTTTAGACAATTTTTACAAAAATATTCACCTAGTTTTAGCCAATTTGCGAATAAGATATGTACTCATTATTTATACCAAAATTTTAATAAAGGGCGGCCCCATGCACAAAGCTCCCGCTATACTGGGTTCAGAGAAGAGATGAACCACAAGGGTCTATAATATGTAGCATTGCCTTGCATTTTTGCAAGAGGCTATTTCCAGGCCTTAAATCACACGACGACAACTTTACCATTGCGCCAAAGATCCCTTTCCTATACTAAAATTTCAATGTGACTTGAAAATGACTCTGAGGATATCAAGGTATATACTCACTTCTTCTTTTTTTTATATAGAAAAAAGGAGGCACCTCAATAAACTTGCAATTTTATAGTTTTCTTTTAATCAAGATACATAGATGCGTTTTAGACACTTTTCACGGACATTCAATTTACACACTTACAATAAAAATATATGCATGATTCGTATCGAAACTTTTCTTTTCTTTTCTTTTTTCATAAAAGGTACCTCTTACAATTTTAGTAGCTTTTTATGAAGGTATATGCATACGGCTTTAGACACTCTTTACCAAAGTTTATCACCAAGTTTTAGACACTTTCGAAATGTTATAACTAGGGCTGCCTATAGCAACCAATTATCCACTATCAGAATTGAATGAATTTGAATGGATAGGATATGAAATGGAAAATCCTATCCATGAATTGATACCAAATTATTTTTAAATATCTAGAATTTTTTGGAATTTATCAACTAACTTTAGATATTTTTTCACATATTATACATAGTTTTATACCAAAACTTTAATGTGACCACCCCTTTAAGATATAAAAGTATATACTCACGCTTTTTTCATAAAAAGGTACCTCTTACAATTTTAGAAGCTTTCCATGAAGGTATATGCATGCAGCTTTAGACGAAGACACTTTAGAGATGTTATAACTAGTGCTGTCTATCGCAACCAGTTATCTGCTATCCGAACTGAATGGATAGGATATGAAATGGAAATTCTTATCTATGAATGGATACTAGATTGATTTTAAATATCTACATTTGAATTGCAATATATAATTTTTACTATTAAAATATCCTTAAAATATTTACTAAATTATAGTAATAGTGAGGGCTAATTAGTCAACATATATCTCAAATGTTTATAATGTAAATGTAAAATTCTGACCTAATAAGAGTTCAGGATTTATGACTAAATTACAACTTATATCGAAAACTCCGTTCTACTTTCATTTCTCAAAGTCTCAACTCTGCTAATTAAGTATAACATTATATTATTAGAGTCCAATGAATTTTGATTTAGCTCATATATAATATTGTGGTTAAGATTTAAAGAATGAAAAAGCTAATTGTTAACTATTAGTAGATTATATATAAGATGATAGTTTCAACTTAATTATGCAAAACTTGTGGGTAGTGGTTTATATTTCATTGTTAGTTGATTTCCATGCTTGAACTAATCAAGTTGAGTATATGCTCATTTAGTTGTACATTCAATCAACTTGATTATATGGGTACACCTCTATATCTTTATATATTTCTAAATTGCCTATTGTTTAAGTGGATGTTCATCCAACAATATATTTCTACTTGAATGACTTTTTGTTTTTCATTAAACTTATGGTCTTTAGTAATTATTTTGAGACTCTCATTTTTCAAAAGAATTAGCAAATCTAAATGGTATGGGCAATTTGCTATCCAAACTGAACCAAATGGAATGAATATGAAATGGCATATGAATATCCAAATTACTATATGAATCTATTATCTGAATCGATGAAATTTATTGAAATAAATATGGAATGATGGTATGTAAATAGTATCTAATCCATTAGCACCCTAGTTATAATGCATATAATACAAAATTTTTAACGTAACCCAATATTGCCTTAGGTATATCAAAGTATACACTTGTTCATTTTAATTGAAAAAAGTGGCACCAGAATAAACTTGCAAAATTTAGATATTTTTACAAATTCATATACAAAAGGTTTAGATAGTTTTATGAAAATATATAGCCAAGATTTAGACAAAATTTGATGAGATATGTCCTAAAATTTTAGTTTCATCTAAATAAACATCAATGATATCAAAGTAAGCACTTATGCTTTTTTACAATAATAAAAGAGGTAACTCAATAAACTTGCAATTAGACACTTTCTACTGAGATATATACACAAAATTTGGACACTTTTTATGCAAATTTATATTTATGTTTTTTATACCAAATTTTAATATAACCCAAAAAGCATCAAGGATCTCAAGTTATATACTAAGATTTTTATGTAGAAAGGGAAAAGGAGCACTTTAATAAACTTGCAATTTTAGACACTTTTTATGAAGGTTTATATACATGTTTTAGACAATTTTCACGAATATATATCACCAAATTTTAGACATTTTTTAACATGTTATATTCATGATATATACCAAAATTTAATGTGACCCTTCCAAGATATCAAGTTGATCATGCCTTTTATAGGAAAAAGGAGACGCGTAAGTAAACTAGCAATTTTAGACTTTGTTTTTCTAAGCTATAAACACACGTTGTAGTTGCCTTTTACCAAAGGATATCAACACATTTTTCAGTAGCTTATATATACATTGTTTATACTGAAATTTTCAGTGTGTAAACTTGCCTTGGTTTATAGAGAAAAAAAGAGGCACCTCCATTAATTTACAAGTTTAGATGTTTTTTACTATATATACCTAGTTTTTACATATTTTTTGACAAGACATATATCCACACTTTATACCAAATTTTTTACTAGACACAAAAAAGCATGTAGGAAATGAAGATATATATACTCGTAGTTTTTTATTGAAAAAATCAAAGTAATTTATAAACTATTAATTTTGAAACTTTTTATCAAAGCATATTCACATTGCTATAGACTTTTTTCAGCAATGTATATCACCACAGTGCAGAGCATCAAGGCATATACTCATGCTTTTTCTATAAAAGAAAGAAGCACCAAAATAAACTTGCAATGTTCTAGATATTTTTCATGAAATAATTACCTAACTTGGACCATTTTCAACATGTAATATATGTATGGTTTATACCAAAACTTTAATGTAACCACTCTAGGATATCAACAAACACACACACACACACACACACACACACACACACACACACACACACACACACACACACACACACACACATTTTTATAATAAAAAAAGAAGCACCTCAAGAAACTTACAATTTCAGACTCTTTTTATCAATGTATACATACACACACAGTTTAGATAGTATTCACAAAAATATATAATCTAGTTTTAGATAATTTTTGACAATATATTATACACAATTAATCCCAAAATTTTAACTTGATCCAAAACAGCATCAAGGATGTCAAAGGTATATATTCACTTAAACTTATTAAACTTATAATATTAGACATTTTTTACAAAGGTATACACACCACTTTAGATTAGACAGCTGTTGAGAAGTTATAATACACGGTTTTTTTTTCAAAATTTTAATGTAAGTTAGAAGAACCTCAAGGACATGGGCATGTACTAAGCTTATATCTATCGTGAATGGTAACTTCAATAAGGAGCTGCAGGTAAAGGGGAGGTAACATTTGATTGGCCCTCTCTCTCTCTCTCTCTCTCTCTCTCTCTCTCTCTCTCTCTCTCTCTCTCTTACCACGTTATATGCACAAATTATATACTTTTCACGAATAGTCTTAGACTCTTTTTGAGATGTTATATACTCAAGGTTTATACCAATTTTAGATGCTTTTTAGCAAGGTACATATGCACACTTTAGATACTTCACAAAATCATATCACTAGGTTTTGACATTTTTTGACGTGTTATATGCTCACTATTTAAACCAATATTAATTTTAAAATAACCTATTCAAGATATCAAGGCATATGCCTACAATTTTTTATAGAGAAAAAAAGAGGCACCTCAATAAACTTGTAATTTTATATGCTCTATACTAAGGTATATATACACACTATAGACACTTTTTACTAAAATATATCACCAAATTATAGACAATTTTTGACATATTATATACTCATGGTATAAACCAAAATTTTAATGCAACCCCTCCAAGATATCAAGGCCAATACTAACACTTTTTTATGGGATAAAAGGAGGCACCTCAATAAAATTGCAATTTTAGATGTTTTATGCCAAGGCATATACACAAGATTTAAATGCTTATTATGAAAAATATCAATTAGTCTTGTACACTACCTAACAAGTTATACACTCACGGTTTGTGTCAAATACTATACTAAAAAAGTATACATGATATCAAGGTATATACTCAAGCTTTTTAGTAGAAAAAAGAGGCACATTAATAAACTTACAAATTTAAACACTTTTTACCAAGGTACATACACACAACCTTAGACACTTTTGACGAAAGGTATATTTTTTGTTGACTTTCTTTTTTATAGAGTAATAAACTTACAAATTTAGACGCTTTTTACCAAGCTATATACACACGTTTTAGAAACTTTTCACAAGCATAAATCATATAGTTTTAGACACTTTTTGATAACGTTATATATTCATGGTTTATAGTAAAACCACTTCAGGATATCAAGGCATATACTCACACTTTTTTATGGAAAAAGGAGGCACCTTAAAAAACTTAAAATTTTAGACACTTTTTACCTCGATATGTACATACACTTTAGAAACCTATAATGAAAATATGTCACTTAGTTCTATACACTTTTCACAAATTATATGCTCACGATTTACATTAAATTTTAATGTAACCCAAAAAAGAAACTAGAAATCAAGGTATATACTCATGCTTTTTTATAGGAAAAATAGAGGTCCCTCAATGAACTTGCAATTATAGACGCTTCTGACTAAGGTATATACACATATGCTTTAAATACTTTTCACAAAATATGTCCTAGTTTTAGATGCTTTTTAGAAAAATTTATACCAAAATTTGATTTAATCTAGGAAAAGCATAAAAAATATCAAGGTAATGTACTCACGCTTCTTTTTTTCTCTTAAAAAACAAGTGGCATTTTAGTGAACCATTAATTTTAGACGCTTTCTGCTAAGGTATGTGCGCATGGGTTTAAATATTTTCCCCAAAGTATATCACTATAAGTTTCAGATACTTATCAAAAAGTTATAATGCAGGGTTTGTGCAAACCTTTTAATGTAACCTAAAAAGCCTCTACAACATCAAGGTACATACTCACGCTTTTTTATAGAAAAAAAGTGACACCTCAACAAACTTGACGCTCACCTTTTTTTATGGAAGAAAAGTTGCATGTCAACAAATTTGCAATATTAGACACCTTTTAACAAGGTATATACATATGCTTTAGACATTTTTATGAAAAATATTACTTAATTTTTGACACTTTCGACATGTCACAGTTTATAGGGAAAAAGAGGCACTTCAATAAGCTTAAAATTTGATATGTTTTTTTTATCAATGTATATACATAGGTTGTTAGAAACTTTTCATGAAAATATATCACTTAGTTTTAAACAATTTTCAACAAACTATATACTTACTGCCTCTATCAAATTTCAATTAAAAGGACAGACTGCCACGTAGCTCCTGCCTATGTAAGGTCCAGCGAAGGGAAAACCATAGAGAATCTATAGTACATAGCCTTACCTTGCAATTTGCCATAGGTTGTTTGTGGCTTCCAGCTCAATTGTTGCACCAAGGCTCTCCTTCTTATGTCTAATTTTAATATGAACCGTAAGAGCCATCGTGATATCAAGATATGTACTTAAGGTTTTTTATAGAAAAAAGAAGCAACTCTAAACTTTCAATTGTAGACTTTTTTACCGAGGTACAAACATGCAATTTAGGCACTTTTGATGGAAGTATATATCCTAGTTTTAGGCCCCCTCAACCTTAAAATTAGAATTTCACTTAAAAAGCATCTAGGTTATTAACAAAATTCTTTGAACCTAGCTTGAAGGAGCGATACAAATGCCCCTGTTAGAAGATAATTGATGCCTCCCATATGCAAGGGAACTTAATAGCTCTAACTTTGGAATTCAACCAAGCCAGACTCAATTTTTTGCCTTTTATTGATTTGCATTGTAGAACTAAGGCCAGTACTTTAGAAACTCTTTACCATACTAAACTCATGCTTTTTAATAGAAATAACATGAGGCACCTCAATAAACTTGCAATTTGAGATGCTTTTTACTAATTTCATATACATGTGTCAGAGACTTTTCATGAAAATATATCACCTAGTTTTGATACATTTTCTGGAGTTATTATACTCACTGTGAGTACCAAAATTTTAATGTAATTTTTATTTATTTATAAGGAGGCACCTTCATAAATTTGCAACTTTAGACACTTTTTACCAAGGTATATAACTTTATACAGTTTTTATGAAAATATATCATATAGTTTTAGACATCAACAAGATATATATATATGGGGTTTATATCAAATTTTAATCCCGACTAGAAAAGCAAGTAGTATATAAAAATTTACCTTTTCTCAAAATAAATGCAACTAGTATATCAAGATATATACTCACACTTCTTTATAGAAAAAAAGAAAAAAGGACACATTAATAAGCTTGGAGTTTTGTGCATTTTTTTTATACCAAGGTTTATACACTGCTTCAGACACTTTTTTTTGGTGTATATCACCAACTTTCGGACACTTTTCAGCACATTATAGTACACAATCTAAAAAGGCAGCCTCAGTGCATGTAGCTCTAGCGTATGCGGGGTCCAGGGAAAGAACGGACCTCAATGGTCAATAGTATAGTATGCAGCCTTACCTTGCATTTGGCAAGACGTTGTTTCCATGTTTTGAACCAGTGACCTCAAGGTCACACGACGACAGCTCTACTGTTGCACCAAGACTCCCCTTCACATTATAGTACACAATCTATACCTAAATTTTATTGTAACCCAAAAATGCCTGCTGGATATCAAGGTATACTCACACTCTTTTGTAGAAAGAAAGAGACACTTTTTACCAACATAAACACACATAATTTGGATACTTTTCACAAAAATAGAGCAGATCATTTTAGACATTTTTCAACAAGATATATACACAATTTATACCAAATTTTAATTTTACCCAAAAAATCCAAGATGCTAAGGTATAGACTTAGACATTTTTATTGATAAAAACGGACACCTCAAAAGACTTGCTATTTTAAACATTTCTTGCCAAATATATACATATGGCTTTAAACAATTCACCAGTGTATATCACCGAGTTTTAGACACTTTTGGACATTTTATAATACAAGGGTTATATACCAAAATATTTTAATGTAACCCATGAAGTTTTCTAGGAACACTTTTTTATAAAGAAAAAAAAGAGGAGATCGCAATAAACTTGGAATTTCAAACGCCTTATACTAAGGCATGCAAAAGCTTTAGACACTTTCTAATCACCTAGTTCTAGACACTTCTTGACAAGATATATACACAATTTATATATACTCATGTTTTTTTTTGCAAAAAAGCATCCAAGATATCAAGATATATTCTCTTGGTTTTTATAAAAAAAAAATGAGACACCTTAATAAACTTACAAATTTAGACACTTTTTTATGAAGGTAAATAGACATGACTTTAGACACTTCACCAAAGTATATCACCAAGTTTTAGATATTTTTCGACGAGTTATAATATAGCGTTTACACTAAAATTTTATTATAACCTAAAAAGACCTCCAGGCTATCATGGTATACTCGCCCTTTTTAAACAGAAAACAACGAGGCACCCCAACAAACTTGCAATTTCAGATGCCCTTAACAACGATATATTCATACGATTTAGAGACTTTCTACGAAAAAAAATGACCTTACTTTATACACTTTTTTCATAAACTATATGGAAATGGCTTATATCTAAATTTTAATTTAACCCTAAAAAGGCTTGCAAGAAATCAAGATATAAACTCACGTTTTTTATTTATTTATTATTTTTAAAGCAAAGCACCTAAATAACCTCGTAATTTTACATTTTTTACCAAAGTATGGTTTCGAATTTTCATTAAACCATAACTATCTTCTAGACAATTTTCAAAAAAGTTAGGTATACAGAATTAATAAGAAAAATGTGACCAAGCTTACAAGATACCACTGTATGTAGCTTTTTTTACAGAGAGAAGTGTTGCTAGCTTAGCTTCTTAGACTCTTGTATGGCACTTAGCTTAGCTTGTTACTCTACATCAATTAAGTAAGCCTGACTAAAATATTTAAGGTGGGGAACAACTGAAAGGGATTTGAAGAGAACTCTAGCTTTATTATTCCAAAAATGCTTACAACTCTTGGATTGATTATCAGGTGACATTCTCTCTACCTGATAATATCGACGCTCTTGTTGATGCATCTTTCCTAGTGTCGAAAAATTCATTCAATTACATGCTCCGTGTTTGTGCAATCTACTCTTCTCTCATTATCTTGTGGTCCTCTCCTCTCCTTTCATCTTACACTTACCTATTTTGTTTGGTCTTGGTTGCTTTATAAGTTTTTTCATGTCGTATTCCTTTCCGCACACTTGTACACCTTTGCACAATCGCAAGCTACCGTGCATTCGTTGCATTTGAACGGTTACTCTTTTTCATCGTGTCTCTTACACATCTATCTGGCCACTACAAGCCTTCGTGCATCCACCACGTCCAAGCTCGATAATTCTCCACTTGGAGTTTTGTCAGTATGTCACTCTTCTTTGTGCCATCAGTTGTGGCAACTCCCTGTCAGTATGTCACTCTTCTTTGTGCCATCAGTTGTGGCAACTCCCTTACTAACCATTTAGTTGTTAACAATCTTATTACTGTTAGGTATTGCCATGTACCTAGATGTACTGTCTCCACATTCCCTGTAGAGTTCTCATGTATAGTAACATACTTTCTAGCTTTTGGTTTCTCTGGGGTTTTACCAAAAGTTGACATAGTCATGGCACTTTTTTTATGTGTTGACCTAGTTGCATTATCTCCTCACTTATGCAATTTATTCCTTTGTAGCACGTCTTTTTTTATGCTTTCTTGTGTGGCAACACTATCATGGTCTGTGATCTTTTCAGGTTTAACTATTTTCTCACGTTCCTCTTATTCCCCCTTTTACATCACCATATCATGTAGGGCCTTTTTCATTGGACAATCTCGCACACACAGTGGACTCCTTGGTTTTGAAATATTAAACTCAAGGGTTGCATAAAGGCTTACCTTCCTCCTAGTGCCCAATCTCTCCTCTCCCTTGCCCTTAAGCTCCTATCATAGCTTCAGGGGACCCTAACCTGGGGTGCTCTTCCTCTAGCCAAGTGGAGATGTCGATTATAGTTGCCTCCATGTTTGCAAACCTCCACACCTAACTTGCTCTGATACCAATTGTCACGGGCTTAGCTTCTCAAACTCGCATGCAGCGTTTAGCTTGACTTTTCACTCTGCACCGACTAAGTAAACCTCACTGAAATCTCTAAGGAGAAAAACAACTGAAAGAGACTTGAAGACAACTCTAGCTTTATTACTTTAAAGATGCTTACAACTCTTTGATCAATTATGAAATGTCTTATAAACAAGGGAGCTCCTCTATTTATAAGTGATTATCCCCTTTTCACCTCTTCACTAGGTGGTTGGGATCATTACATGTGTATTATCTAGATTATTCTCTAGAACATTTCTACAAAATATCTAAAGTTTTCCACATTCTAAATGCTAGATATTTACAAGGATAGTTCTAGAATTTAGGCCTTCTTCCATGAATCTTCAATTGTAGACCCAAGTCTCTCAGGCCAATTTCAGGAACCAAAAAGGCCTCTTTTAAGGCCTGTGGGCCTTGCCACAGGCTGCACAACAACAGTCCATGACAGAAGGCACCTTATAAACTTATGACTTTAGGCTTTTAACAAAGGTATATATATACGCTTTAGACACTTTTCTCGAAAATGTATACCCGCTTCAGACACTTTACGAGTTATATACTCACTATGTATACCAAAATCTTATGTAATACCTCCAAGATATCAAGTTACATACTCATGCTTTTTTTAAAGAAAAAAAATGTGAGACACCTCAATAAATTTGCATGCTTAGACGCTTTTTACCAACACACTGCGGACACAATTCACTAAAATATTTCACCAAATTTTAGACATTTTCCCACAAGATGTATAGCCCGTCTATACCAAGAGGTTAATTTCATATCCGGGAATATCAAGGTATATCACTCACGCGTTCATAGAAAAATAAGCATGTCATTAAACTTACAGCTTCAGACACGTGTTAACGAAGTTGCACACATACAACTTTAGACACTTTTCACCGAAGTATATCACCATGTTTTAAATACTACTCGATGAGTAAAAACTTTTTATAAGCAAAAAAAAAAATGCTTTCAAGATACCAAGGCATATACAAATTTAGAAAAATTACACTTTAGCCTCTGGAACTGACCACTTAAAATACTAGTCCTTAGAGTGAAAAAATAAAAAAGGGTTGCCTCCCTGTAAGTATTATTTTCATTTCACTTTAGTCCTTGCATCAACGGAAATCACGTTTGGGCCAACTTTTATTATTTATATTTTCTTTCGTAATTTATTTTTTATTTTCTTAAAACTTTTGGAGACAAGAAAATAAAAAGGCAAGGCCCTTCTAACGATCGAATTTACAAAGTGGGCCTGAAAGAATGCATGTATTTTCCGGGAAAAAATTATGAGAACTAGTTACAGCCGCGAGTATGTATCTTAATTACAAATGCACAAATGTCAATACCTTGGGGGCACCCCTGGGAACTGTGAACTTTTCGCTGGGTGGGGAGAAGCAAGAGGCACAGTCAAGAATTCACTATCTGATTGTTCAAACTGCTCATTAGCTCTCATGGAATGGGAGCTTCCGATCTGATTCATATTTAAATGAAATGTTTGTGAAGTAGAAGCAGAAACAGGTGTACTTGTTCTCTGATCTGGAATTGATGGCATCCTTGCATTGCTCGGACTTCCCTCACCAGCTGCCTTGGATTGTTCACCAGCTCCAGCATTTTCTCTCCTTTCTCTTTCTTCAGTTTCTTTGAGAAGAAAATCAACCCACAGATCTGCAAATGACTGCAAAATAATGAAAGAGAAGAAAATCAGCTAATGTCTTGTGCTGCCTGAGATTGCAAAACCAAGCATAGTTTCACTAATGCAACGATACCTAATATTCCAATTACTAAAGAATAAATCATACAACAGCCGTAGGTATGTCCCCAGCAAGCATGATTGAATTAAATGCACGTACATAAAAGAACAGCCCAGTGCACAAAGCTCTGGTGAATGCAGGGTCCGGGTGGATAACAAAGGTCTATAGTACGCAGCCTTATTTTGCAATTTGCAAGAGGCTGTTTTCATGCCTTGAACCCATGACCTCAAGGTCACACAAAGACAACTCTATCATTGCACAAGGTTCCTCTTCTTAAATGCACATACATATTTTCATAAAAAACTTTTCTTCATATGACTGCTTAATTTAATGAGCTTACAGTCTGGATTGAGATTAGTTGTATGTACACCAGAATTCCTGATATCATAGTATATAATAGCCTTTGGTCTGCTGCTCTTTAGTTATAGGTCAGGAGTAACGCCAGTATTATCACAAGATAGTACTTGAAGTTCCTGGCAAATGCCACCCCGTATAGGTAGTATCAGCCTGTACTATTCCTGATTTTGAGTCATAAGCTAGTGACATCGATGATCAGAAGCTTTAACGGCATCTATAAATTGTGTCATCATATGATATTGACAAGAAATAAGAGAGTGGATTGTCTGGAGCTAGCTTGATTTCTTCAAAATGGAACACAAAACCATTAAAAGAGGAAAAATACATCACACATAGAGCAGCCAAAAAATCATCCGAAATAAGAGACCAACCTGGGTCTCAGATGGAACCTGAGCAGATACTTCAGCAGAGGATCCTCCCAAGAAACCACCAACAAGACGACCAGGCAGACCCAAGACACCACGAACAACACCTTTTCCCGCACCTTGCTGTGCAAGGCCTATTCTTTGCTTGTCTTCCTCAGAGAAACCCAACATGCGAACCATCAAATGCAGAACCTAGAAATTATAGAATCTGGTCAGTATCCCAAAGAAGAAACCTTTTCATAAGCAATGCTTCGAACAAATGAACTAACAGAAGAAGATAATGAATGTTTACCTCTTTGCTGTGGTTTCTCTGGAAATACGTTACTAGCAATTTAATCACTATTCGCCTGCCATGAGTGTGATGAGTTGTGTATGATCAGATACTGTTTTCTCCATCTCAAGAGAAAAGTGAAAAACAGAGTAAATCAGGCAATATATACCCACACCTTCAACCACCTCTAGTTCAATCAAGCTGAACTAGGCCTATGCCATCTTATGTTGTATCATTTACATTTTATTTTGTGATAAAATTTATTATTTATTTCTCTTTGTAAAAGAAAAAGGGTATGGGCAGATCAAGGAGAAGCTCAGGAAGAAATAAGAAGATACATGTGACCTTGTACTACATCGACCAAAATGTCTTCCACGTGCGTGACTCACGCATCAGTAATGGAAGCTGTTATTGACAACAAAGAAAAGATGAATATATTTTCTTAGAGGGGTTACATACAAATCATCCATGGTCCATTTGACTCAAGGCAATTTGCAGGAGTTTCCAGATGCAGGTCAAGATGATGAATCACGCATGGCATAAACAGTTACAGATGGGGCATTCCATCAAGAGAAGTCTGCCACAGATTTTATGAAGTGAAATCTTATTTTGTTGAAAGAAAAACATGAATTCCTCATATGGTTTCTCTAATCAGGTGAATCATGAATGGATAAAGCATATAATACCCCACAATAGAGTGAATCTTTTTCAAAGCTATCAATACATCTGTTGCATCTCTTTTGACAGGGAATATATGCAGTATTTGTTCTTTTTAAAATTCAGGATCTAACTGACAATTTTGTAAAAATTTCTTTCACTACAATTCTAAGTTTTAGGGTGTTTACAATGTTTATTCATGATCTATGGAGTTGTAGGAAAAATTACTTTAAGACAATCACCATATTCTTCTCTGTCAGGGAATCTAGACGAAAACTGAAGTTGCCATGGAGAAAAAAAGATATTCATTTCCACCATCAAAGGCTAACCTGTCGACAAAGTAGTCTGAATCCAGTGACATTCTATTAAGTCTTGTCATGCTTTGCTCCAGAGCACGGCGTAATTTTGAATTGTCTTCCTCAACCTTCCGCACTGCTTGTTTGCCATCTGATAGCTTTGTTTCAGCTTGTGAAAGCTTAGCTAGTATTTCACCCTTTTCTTGATCTGATATCTGCAACCTTTGATTTGCATCCTAAAGAAAGAAGGGCAATTAAACTTCATGGTAATGGTTTCAAGGGAATAGAAGATAAAACAAACGTAATGACTATTTTATTTGATGTATGAGTGGTAGGAAGAATAGAAATCAAGTCTTTAAGCTACCTACTCCATATATAGCTGAAAAAAACGAAAGAATGAAAAGAACACAGTATTATTTAACCAAAGTTAAGAGAAATCTCAGCATCAGAAGATTATAAGTTTCATTCTGAGGAATGTTTAACGTCATGAAGATAAGTCTCAACTGATGTGGAAAATAAAATTAATAAAATTTATGTTTGTTAAAGTGGCTAAGAGAATGAAGTGCATACCTTTAACAATTCAGAAAGTTTAGCTGACTCTTCTCTTGCAACAACCAAATCTCTTCCCAACCGTTCCTATTGATGGAAATTCAGATGTGGGTCAACAACCAAAATCATTAGCTAAGCATTGTCTTAATGAAGCAACAGGAAGTGGATGTAACTTTTACCTTAGCTTCCGCTTCAGCATAGTATTGGCCAAGAGCAGTCTGAAAATTCAACAGTTCAACATTTTTGGAATCAACTGTTTTCATACAGCTTTCAAGTCTCTTCTCCAAATCATTGATTACTTCCTTTGACTTCTGAAGTTCATCGCTGTTGACCTTCCTAATCTCTTCCTGACTTGACCTTGCCTGATTCAATGCCTTCTCCAAATGTGATATCCGAACCCTTTGACGTTCACACTCTGCTCGAAGGTTCTCGATGATCTTGCTGTCCTCATCCATCTTATCTGATTCTTCAAGTTCCTAGACAATACCGTAGTAGAAGAAACCATCTTCAATTTGACTGCAGAATGTATGAAGGACAAAACTCACTTAAGAAATATACACCCAGGCCCTTAGTTTCTAAAATGCAATTTAGCCTAATCTGAAGCTTAAATCAGGTGGTTGGACATTACAGAATGAAAATCCATACAAAACTCATGGAGATAGTTCGTGGAAACATTGATTCACAAACAGCAGATCAATGATGCAGATAGATTAGAATGGAACCTCAGCAGTAGTATGCAGTCAAGAGTATGGTCCGGATTCTGGTCCACTTGAAGAGCCTCTTGGCTCTCAGTCTGTTATTTGATTGAAGGTTTTTAAGTATGAACAGCGATACAATAATAAAGTTCAGACAACTGAAAACTGTGTTCAGAATGAAATTTGAACAACATAAAATGGGAAAGATGAGAGGGTTAAAAGAAGTGAAAATAAGATGGATGGACCAAGGAAACATTATTATTTTAAAGAATCTCCATCCACATCAGAGCAATAGACACTGATAGAGTTCAGAGCTTCACAATCAATAGTATTGAATCATGAAGCAAATAGGTGATTTCTTAGTAACAATGACTATATGAATGTACTTGTGAGAACTAATAAAAAATTTAGATTCCTGGTAATCCCAAATGCCTAAAGTAGTGTCTGAAATCAGATGCCACCATTTTTGTTTTTTACTTTAGATCTAAGCCATTCATCTTCTTACACACCCCATGTTTTAGTCCATCCATGATAAATCATGACAATGGAATAATTCTAACCACCACTTATTTCATTTTAAATATCAATAGTCGTGATTTAAAGCTAAAGAAACATAGGCTATGAGCATCCAGTTGGAGTTCCCTAGATAATCCAAAAGAGTTGGTGCAAGATGAATGTGTTAGATCTTCCAAATCACGCCTAAAAGCATGACAAGGTTTCAATTGATTTCAGATTCAACTTTAAGTATCTATGATTGCCATGACTCCATATTTTAATACAGCAGTACTAAAGAGTATGAAACATGCACAACTATCTAGACAGACATAAGCTATTAACATCTCCATTTGTGTGGTTCATATGATCTTGAGTAGTCCTGTTGATGTATGAATTCAAACCATAGTCTTTACATGGGATGGGTGAGAACATAAATAGACTATCAGTGATTACTTACAAGTTGAACAGTTGACATCTACTTTTAATCTCTCCTATTTGACTCTTTATGCAGTCCAAGGAATGGAAAAGATATTATGAGCACTTCCAAGAAATATATGCCCATGATAGTCATAAAAAATTTCCATGCCATTCTCGCAACTAAGCATATGATTGTCATAAACATTGCTTTTTCAGTTATCATCTTGTGAAAGTTTGACCTCTTCGGAAGTGGCTCAGATAGTGTGGGACAGCTAGACAAGATTTCTAGGCACCCATCCAAATTCAATAAATATGCTTCATTACTTGCAAAAGTCTATCATCGGCAAGCCAAAAATCCACAGATAAACCTAAAAATGAAAGAAAAAACAGCATGAAACTACAGCACAGAGAAATCCCTTTGACATATAGGTGGGACAGGATACTTATCGCAACCATTAAACCACAGATAAACACAACTGACACATGATATTTAGCATTGACATCAAAGAAAAGTGGCAAAAGGTCATTAGGATTCATATATACGAGGAAACACTACCTTTTCTAGCAAATGTTGCTTGAGTCTGACCAATTCTTGCAATGCTTTGTCCCTTTCTTGGCAAGCATCCTTCAAAGCTTTCTCCAGCTTAAGTATTGAAGGCAACATATCTTTTTCCCCAGTCAAATTTACAGATGAATGTGCCTTTCAAAGTTAGATGTCAAATTTTATAAGCATATAGACATATACAACTCTATGAGCAGATACTGTGTAATAATTCCAGAAAGAGAAAAGAAATAAAGATCAAGGGACTACCTCATTGATGTTGCTTGTATGCCTATTTGAAGCATCTGAATCGGCTGCATTGATTTCATGGGAGGCATGGCGTTTCAAGGCAGCAGCAAGTTCATCCTTCTCTTTCTACATTAAGCGCAAGCTTATATCAGAACCAGACAGGATCTCGGAATAACAATAAATGGTATGATTCAATTTGTAGCATTAGTGGCGGAAATTGCAAGAGAAACAGCAGATACAAACATAGGCATGCATCAATCGGATAAGCATATCAACCTGAAGAGTGTGATTCTCCTTCTCTAAAGTCAAGATCACATTCTTTAGACTCTCAGCAGGTTTATCTGCCTCTTCTTCCAAATCCCTTCTGTTCAATTCCGATTGCAGTCGTTTTATTTCTGATATTTTCTGATTCAATTCATTGCATACCTCTTTCATCTCCGCAGAAATCTGCTATTTCAATTTCAAAATATCATAAGAGAAAAGAGAGAAATATATGAACCATCAAGAAATGGATAAAGATTGGACACTTATCAATCACTTACATCTCATGTGCATCTGCAAAGGAATAGGAGCAATGATAAGATGCAAAGAATATCAATATTCTTGCAGCTCTTCCAATATAAGAATTTTGATAATTACAAAGTAACAAGCTATGTAGTCATAGGCGCGACTAGTCGCAAGAAGGCGCAGGGCATGCGACTCGACTTAAGCCCAAGCGCAACGACTTAAGTCGCAGTGTGACTAGTCGCGACTAGTCGCGCGCCTGGATGCAACTTGCGCCTTCCGCCTAATGCACCCCCGACTCCAAGCGCGCGCCACTTAGCCGGTAATGTATAAACTTCGTTTTTTTTTTTCTACGTTTTTCACCTTCTAACCCTAATTTCAATCTTCCAACCTACTGAGAAGGTGAAAACGACCATTCCTCTTCGATCTTTCACAGATCTAAGCAACAAAAGGTGTGGATTTACAAATTTTAGCATTTGTTTACAGTTTCTTTAAAAAAACGTAAAACCAGTATGTTTTTTCAATTTTTTTGTTTTTTGTTAACTATTTTCCATGGATCTTGATGGGTTTTAAATCTATATGTATAAGAAAACATTTCATTTGAGTTTTATACTTCTTCGCTCTAGATTTGAGTTTGTTTTTAGGTTTTTTACTGTTTTTCTGAAAAAATCAGTTACGGAAATATAAAAAAGTCTTTGTTTTTTCGTATTTCTTCTTTGAAACGTATTTCTATTCACATATATAGCTTTCCCATGCTTGTGTCTTCATGTGTGATAATTTTTTCATCTTTTTTTCTGTAATTTAGGGTTATTTTTAAAATTTTTCAGAAAATAAAAGTTACAAAAATTAGAAAAATACAATTTTGCACCTCATGTTTCAGGTGCGCGCCTAGGCCCACCCCTTACGCCTGGGTGCGCCTTGCGCCTGCAACTACATAGGTAACAAGTTGATGATGCGGATGGCATGTGCAACATATACATATAAACAGACAGGTTTTAGCTGAAGCATACTATTAAGATCTCAATATGTAAAGTTTAACTGTAATCATCTTGATAATGGATACATCTGTCCAGTATTATCCTGACCAAACCAAATGACTGTGATAGGAAAATTATCCATGCAAATGCAAAGGATTGTCCAAAGTTTGATAAAGGCTTCCAAACCTTTTTGAAGTAATAAATAAGAAGGTAGAGCATCGAGTAGCTTTATGATTACATCTCCTTTCTTTCAAATGTTCATATTCAAGGTGTTGTCCATCATTTTTAGGTAGCGAAGCTGGTGGGTAACATGCTTACCTATTACGGTCACACTTTCAACTAACATTTTTCATTTTTCCAATTGTTCTTCAGCAGATCAGCCCATGTTTTGTAAACGTACGGTGAGATTTTCTAATTTTACTAATTTTGGCATTTGAAAGGGAGCCTTGGCGCAACGGTAGAGTTGTCGCCGTATGACCTTAAGGTCACGGGTTCAAAGCATAGAAACAACCTCTTCCAAAATGCAAGGTAAGGCTGTGTACTATTGACCCTTGTGGTCCGCCCCTTGCCCAGAAACAGCATATGTGGGAGCTTCACACACCAGGGCTGCCCTTTACTAATTTTGGCATTCCACACATAATTAGTTCTTGCAGTGGTTTATTACAAGGCCGACTAAAAAGATAGCAGTGACAAAGGATTACACTCTAAATGCAATCATATGCATAGAAAATCAGAGTCCTCAACCGTGAAACTCTGGATAAATTCTTATATACTCCATTCACTTGAAGAGATACTTGCAAGACCTCAGCTGCATTATGACTTTGTGTAACAAGCTTTAAACTGAATGAAGTGTCACTTGAGCTTGGTGCATACAATGATACAAATCTTCATGATCAAAATAGATGGAAATTTTAAAGAACTACTTACCTGCAAGACAGATTATCTTACTAAATTGATCAGGTATTTCAGTAAGTAATCAGTAAGTGGCTATCATTTCTTTGTCATTATTTTTATTTTTGTTCAAATGTATAACAACAAACTCGATGAAGAAAAATCCAGGAATAAAACAGGTTGGAAATTGTCCCTCCATTGAAAATTCCTTACAACAATACAGCAGCGCCATGTGGCCTCTCTTTATAGCAATAGAATTGACCTCCGAGTCTTTAAAAAGGTTTACTATTTCATTCGCTAGAAAAGCAAATCTTCAAGGTCTTCTACACCTACCAGAATCTTGGGCTCAAGATGATCCCCCATCATTATTGGATGGCTGAAAACTCAATCACCTCTTGCTCAGAAATTCTCTGTCAATAGTTTGACTATGAAATAGACCAGCTTGTCGTAAACTTAAGATTGGTTGCACTAATTCATCAGGAATCCCAGGTTAACAGAATTGCAAATCATTGGGATAATTACAAGACATGCAATTCTTGCTTCCCTTTTGCAGGATTCCATGTATCATCTTGTTTAATATGTTTGTTCAGACAAGTAGCAGTTAGAAAAGAATCTAGGTAAAAAATTATCCTGGGGGTGAACAAAGTAACACCTGGTTTGAAGGAATTATGAGTAACTGAAAATAGAATAACCAATTTCTAGAAAAAGAGCGGTAAAGTAGATATACGCTTTTGTTAAAGAGATCTAATTTGAACAGAAGCAGAATGACCAGAAGGTGAAACTTCTAGGCATAACACACAATCCAGTGACAAAGAACACATATGACAATCGAGAATGGCTTAGCAATCAGGGCCACTAAAGAATTTTGTACATTGCACAAAGAGGACAAAATCGAGCTATGCTTAATGTACAGAATTGCTAGTAACACTTGGTGTACCAAAATACATAAATCATCCTCAAGAGAAGAAGAGTCAAATGGTTTTGTACCTTTGTGCTATGATCAAAAGCTAGGAATGTGCATCATTCAATAAAATAATTGCCATGACATCTGAGAGGTTGTAACTATTACTCAAAATGGTATAAGGAAGTTGAAATGGAACAAAGACAATTTATGCGGTACAGGAATCATAATTCAATCAACTAAGGACAATTCAGCATATAGCAGTTCTCTGATTCTGACATCACTTTCCTTAGTTATGCAAGCACCAGTATGCCAGTAAATCTTGGTCTGAGAGCAAGGACGCTAGCTGATTTTAGTGGTTTTAATTTTATATGATATGGTTCACAAACAAAAGGTAATATGTTTTAATATTGAAAACTAAGAATGAAATACAATAGCCTAACAAACTAAACAAAAACACTGTGCCCATAATCATGTTTGGTAAAATATAATGAAATGCATAAGCTCTTAAATTCATGTTGGCCAACAACAAACTAGTTTTTCTGTTAGTAGAGTGAGAACATTCATCTCCAGCTGAATTCTTGAAAAGAAAGTTAAATAAACCTCCCTTCAAACTTACCCTGTCCTTGTCCATCTTTAAAGTAAGGAGTTCTTGTTGAGATGAATCATTCAACTTCTGTTCACCTAAAGTAGGTAGAAGATTGGACAAGAGACAAAATAAGTTTCTAAAGTCAAGAGTCAATACAACTTTCTACAGACAATCAATTCAACCACTCAGTACAACTATGCATACAATTTATGATGCATGAATTTGATTCCAAATCCATGGATCTTGACATGGGATAAGAAAGAAAAGAAACCATGTAAAAGAAAAAAGAAAAGAAAACATTCAAAGTGGTAATCAAAGGCAGTTAAATATCAAACTTCACCACTAATAAACATTATAAATGATGCCATTAAAGGAAAGTACGAACACCATAGACTAGTGCCAAATCTCTCTATGATTTGTCTCATGTAATAGTAAAAGTAAAGGAAATAAAACTCTAGCTAATTAACAAATAACTACATAAAATTGCTGGCCCCAAGCTCGTGAACCTATGATATTATCATAGACTTTAATTAAAAGTTCGTAAATAAATAGCTAGTGGACTCACACTTCAAAAACACATCTCCACAATGACGTCTTAATTGAAGGCATGGTTTATTTGATTCATAGCTCAAATTTGATACCTTAGCTGTGTTTAAACCAAAAATAAAAATGTGTTCTTTGATTTGGCAACCCAAAAGAGTAGACATGTAAAAAAGATTCTCGAGGAGATTTCCTCTTGATCAAAATCAAGAGCCAGAAGCTCAAATGCTCATGAAACATGAGATTGTTCCAACAAAAACAACCATGAGGTACAGATTATGGCTGGACAAAAAGGGTTTAGACTTGCTCAAGAGATGATTATTTTTTGCCAACTTTCTAATCCATGAGGTACAGCACTTGATTTGTAGTGCAAAGATAATACCATGTAACTTCAGTTTTGTGTCTGCTAACTCGTCACGGTCTTTGTCAGTTTGTCTTCTGAGTTGCTTTAGCTCTGTCTCATAATTAGCCCGCACTGTTGCCAAGACCCTGTTGTGCTCTTCTAGCAAATCAGTGACTTCCTGAAACACATTTATCTATCTCATTGAGTGTATCTATCATTGATAAGACTGGAAGTAGGTTGATAAAAGTACCAAGGAAAGATTTCATTGAAAAAATTCAATTTGCCAACATAAAAAACAAGAAACCATGGTACATAGCTACAGATTGTAATTTGAGGAAATATCCTGACTCAAAAACTAACCAGCATAAAGAAGTAAAGAAAAAATAAGAAAAGTCACAAGAACCAGGCTACCATAAAATGGTGATTGCAAGACCATCAAAAAGATCTCTTTACTCTTTTGTTTGGCAATCAAGAAGATCTCAAGGGCCTTAACAATAGCAAAGGCATACAGAATAAAAGTAAACTGTACCTTATCTCTCCCCCCAAAACTTGGAAGTTTGTGGTCCATTTGTCGCTGAATTCCATCAGACTGAGTGGCCTGTATACTTCCATTGGTGGTTGCATCCAATTTAGTGACATAGCCTTTGTGTCCAAGATTTCCAGCAACATGGCTATTTGTTTGAGTTGCATTCCTTTGATTCCTGCTGGTTGACTGGTCCCCAGGCCCCTGCGAAGATAAAATACAGAGGCAACCTGAAGTCATAATCGCAATTAGATAATAACAGTTACATACATCTTCCTACATAATTCCCTAGGGCCAAAAAATCATCCAACAAGAAGAGTCATTTGGCTAAACTGAAATCCCAGAGATGGAGATATTATTTGTCAACAAATAACATCAGGCAAGAAGGGAAGCCTTGGCCCAATGGTTGAGTTGTCGCCGTGTGACCTGGAGGTCATGGGTTTGAGGCGTGGAAACAGCCTCTTGCAAAATGCAAGGTAAGGCTGCATACTATAGGCCCTTTGTGGTCCACCCCTTCCCTAACATCAAGCAAAGGCACCACAAATAAGTAATTACAGGATATTAGTGTGGAAGTATGGGATTGCTGAATTTGTGTATTACTCATACACACGTCAATTTTTTTCCAAGTTGAGATCTAATAATTGTTACATGGAAAAGGTTCTGAAAAGATAAGAACCTTAGGGAAGTGTTTCAAGGTGAAATATGAGTGTAACGAAAAGAAGCATATGATCATTTGAGAAAATAAAGGCCTCCCACTGTAGAAATAGTTAAGCAATCAGTACCACATTACGATAGCAATTTGGCCATTCGATTAAAAATATTATGCTAGCAATTTGGTTTTGGAAACACATATAGTACAAGTAATTACAATTGAAAATAAGTTATAACTTAAGTAAATAATTGATAAGTCCTATCTGTAGTTTGTACAACATAAGATTGGGATGCACATGTGTTTATAATCACCATGATGCTGAGTTTGACAGAAATACTCTAACCACAATACAGATTATCTGTCTGAAATACATGTTATGCGGGTGCTCCAACATGAAAGAATTCCATAAATGAACCCATTTAGTTGCTATAAAGCACCCGCCGCAGGCTAGTCAAAGCTGATTACAAAGTTAACGGGATGCTATTTGGTAATAACTGCTTAGATTACTGGAAGACAAGAAATGAAAGTTGGGACAATTACCTTGAATGTGCATAAGTTATTTGTTGGTATCTTGAGACTTTCATTTCTACCAACAGCATTAGTTGCCAAACTTCTCCTTAATGAGCCATTTTCTTCATGCAATCTAGAAAGTTCTTCCTGGCCAAGACAATAAAATAAGTATGTCTTAAAACAACAATTTGTGAAGATTTTACCAAAATAAAGATAAAATTGGTGGGGAGAAAAACACAGTTCATTGAAACAACATCTTTACTTGTTAATAAAATGTTTTAAACTTGTTGGACTTGCCTGTGTTGACTCTGTCTCTGTCCTAAAGAAATCAAGAGGTCATACCTTGCCAAGTTCAATCCATTTATGCTAGGAAGTATTTTACCACCTATGTGCTTTTAAAACATTTAGCAATAGAGAAATCACAGTATCCACTTGAAAAGCTGAATCTAAGGATTCTTAATCATATATGGAGAATTCAGGCTGGCTTTTCTTACAGGATACACCTCCAATCAAAATAAGACAGAGCATAAATAAATAGATAAAGCAAGTAGAACAGCTATTGTCACAACTAATTATGAGCATCTATATATATATATATATATATATATATATATATATATAGAGAGAGAGAGAGAGAGAGAGAGAGAGAGAGCACTTCTTGAACACGGCAAAAAAAGCAAAAAGCGTTTGTAAGAGAATATATGTGACATTTGATTAATCCACCAAGACGGATGACTAGTTTCAACAGTTAAGCATTCTTTAAAAACAAGGTCTGCTTGATTATTCAGTGTATTATAGTTATTTTAAGCAGTATGCAACACTTAAGTCTGTGCTTCCCCTATTACTTCTGAAATCTTGGAGTCAGTAAGTTAATTTAATAATTGACAGAGGTCCCCAAAAATAAATCTCATGTGGAACTATGAGCATGCCCATAGAGATGGTATCAAATTTTAAGGCATAAAGAGTTACATGCTAAATTGTGATGTACATAATACTCCCAATTTAACAGACAACTCAAATACAATTTTCAATGTTGATTAATTCAAGCTTGAAAAACTCAAACAGCAGCTCTTGCTAGTTAGCCAAGAACAATAAACTTTTGGTTTCTAGGGCATGATATCATGAAGCTTCGTAGGAGAACTCAATGCTTCAAGAATTATAGCATACTGAAAAACACGCAATTTAGAAAAAGAAATAAAAGAAGAAAATAAAGAAAAGTGCCATTACCACACCTCTTTGTCCTTCAATATAGCCGCATAGTTAACTGACAATGCCTTAATCTCAGTCTCAGACGCCTGAAGCCTCTGAATTTCAGTTTTGTATTGTTCAATCTACATAAAATATCAAAATTTTACAAAGGTTAAGAGCAATTACCAGGCGAGAGTGATTAGTCAAGACAACCTCAAAGAAGTAAAGATAGATTACAATGGTTATACAACCACAAAATTAAGAATGACAAGTTCCTCACTATCAAGAATAGAATAAACACTTAGATTCTGTACTGAATCATATTTGTTGAGAATGCAAAACGATATGTATATTATTTTTTCTGTGCAGACCAATGTTAGTGCCACTTTTCTGGATTCTTATAGAAGGGATTGTCTTATATGTCTCTGGGTGTTCCTTCTTCAATTCACCCAACTCTCATCAGGATGACTCTTCTGATTCTATGATCACATTCTCTTAGCACTGTCCAAAAAAGTTCTGGTCTGGCCCAGGATAGATCCTATTGACCATAAAGTTTAAAAGGAAAAAATACTCATCAAATATAAAAATTTTGTCTGAACATTGTCAAGGTGAAGTAGATGCTTCTTTCCATTTTTTGGGTCAGATATCATCTAGACAGAATGATAAAATTACATGCATATCAATAATGTAATCTTGTCCATGTGAATATGACTAGAGGTAAAGTTGCAAATTGATCACTAAAAATCTAGAGATTCTGCTCTAGTTCCGTTGTTTAACCAAAGATGTAAAGTTGCATATTGACAAAATGATTCCCTCCCGAAAAACATGAGTGACGATGGAGCACAAAAAATCAGTTCTTATAAGTCAAAACTAAGAGATTTAGCAGTCACTTCATATTGAATAACAAAATAGATTAATGGCAACCAATTCAACAAATTACCCAATACAGATATCATAAAACATGAAAGTCGGGGCGGGAAGCCCTAAAACCAACAACCAATGAGAATTCAAATTGAATGGAATTTTGAGGTTTAATCGTATCAACATAAAAAATCAAACAGTGGAGCTACAATTCTCCAACCAAACAAGATTCCAGCAACAATTTCAATTATCAACTACATTAGGTATACATAACTTAAAACCAAGAGAATTATTTCAAAGAACAAGTTATGGATCTCGCAAAGCCTAATAATTTCTAAGGAGCTCGATTCCGCAATCTACTTTGAAATTAATCGCAGATTAGCATCCCAAACCCTAGACAGATTGCTAAAGAGAATAATAAAGCTCGGCTTTGTTGATTTACAAAAGGGTGCAACAAAAAGGACAAAATCACGAAAAGCGAATCACAAATTACCATCCAAATACAAATTCCTTGAACAACGAAAACGATAATAGAAAATGTTGCGGATATCTGGAAAACCTACCTCATGCTTGAAGGGTGAACCGGTTCCATTAGGGATTGAAGAGCGAGAAGAAATGGGGGACTTTGATTGAGCGAATCGATGGGAAATCCGGCGATCATTCTCTGGAGGAGGAGATCGGTAGATCTCGAGCTGTTCAGCAGCGTCTTGAACGTCGAGAGCTATCTGAGAAAGGCTTTCTTTGAAGTTAGCAATAGTTCCCTGCATCATATTCCGTCAATCCAATTGCATTTGAATTCCTTTGATCCCTCACTCGATTCTCCAAGAAATGGAAAATCCGATATTTGGAGAATTTTTTCAAAAAATCTGCAGAATTGCAGCAGATCTGAGAGATTTGCAAGGAAGGAAAAACGAATTGCAACTTCTCCTCCTCTGTTTTATATAATTAATGGAATAAGGAAGAAAAGATAAATGGCAAGTTTCCGTTGATTGTAAGGTTAAACTGCCTACTGTTCTCGTTTCAGATCTCTCTCTCATTCACGCGGGCTCCACTTCCGCTCTGGCAGCCCTCGGGCTGGCACTAAGCCACTACTAATCAACAATACAAATGGGCCTTTAGAAATGTCCATAGTACATATTGAACCCGTTTGGCCCGATCCACGAACGAGATATATATGTATATAAAAAGAACAAAAGACTAATTAGAGAGTTCTTTGCAAATAGCACCGGCAAGACGGATAAGCAAATCAAATCTGATCTGATCCATTACTAACCCGGATATAAATGTATGCGGGACATTAAACGAATCAAAATATCCCATCCTGTCTGGGCTATAGATTTGAAGACAACATTTTCTTGCATATCATGATGATTAAGTTTAATTTTTCTTTTTGAATTTTTAATGGCAATCATCCATTGATGGTCTAACTCTGGGATGATATAGATCATCAATGAAGGTAGTTCATTATTTGACTTTCCGTATAACTCACAATTAGTTAGGCCCACAAAATCAGCTAGATGAGAATTTGCCACATTGAACAATTGAACTATATCTGCGGATAACTGTTACTATTTGCATAATTCAGAGGATCCCTCTATCCAGAAATTATCCTTGTTAGAGTCAACTCCGTGGTTGTTCCATCACTGGGATCCTCCTCTATCATTTGACTCTTCCATCTCTGAGTCTTTCTACATGACCAGGTTAGGGAATAGCAAGTCTCTAGCACATCCCAGAGCTCTATGGGCATTTGATCTAAACGGTTTATTTGGAGTAAGGGCTTAAGTTCAGTTGATTCTACCTATCCAGCACTTGTTTGTCTTCATCAGTGAAGTTTATCACTTGAGTTGCTAGATGCTTCACTAGGACGGGCGATATAATATTCTATTAGTCGTTTTGCCCTCGTGAACTTGTTCATTAGGCTCCATCTAATCCGCAGTCAAAGGAAAAACTAGCCAATTGAAGTTGCAACCAAGCGTACTTCAGAGAGATGCTGGGTTGTCTGCTGAGAGTTAGCTATTTGCATAGATATAAAAGCAACTCAAATTGCAAAAGTTAAGATAAGAGGATCCAATGGTGTGGGGCATGGGGTATTTAACCCAAAGTTATAGAAATACTCCCTTGAGGACTGCTAACCATATCGAGGGTACAAATATACCACTTCTGGTGAGCCTACCTTCTCATCAGATCGCTTTAGCTGTGAATATATCTTGTAGATGGAGAGCATGGGAATTGCCTCTGTTAGGGTTGTCAAATTTATAGAAGTTTCTAAACCTTTGTTTCTGAGTAAAAATTCAAGATGCACCGGCGTTTTCACATGAGCGAGTCAGATCACTCAAAGGTGGACTCCACCAGAAGTGGCATACTTAATTGGAGGCACCGTCGCATGGTATTCGTGTCTATATAATACGCCAGCAGACACAGCTACGGCACTTAGGGTTTTGCCTTCCTAGTCATCTCTTTTAGTCCTCTTACTTTCAGCTGTTGAGAGCGAGGCTCAAACGCAAATAGCCAGTTGCAGGCTTCCGCTTACGCCTTTTTTCTGATTTCCTTGTTGTTTCCTTGGTTTCTTCTGGCCTTCTGCGCCGCTGCTAGTAACCCAAACAGATGCTGTGATGAGAAAATGGAAGAAAATCCACGGACTGCGGAGTTAACCCTCCGCTGGATGAGAATCTCTCAATGGTTCGTATTCCCTGAGCATCTGCCTTGTTTCAACTCCCTTTTCTCACCTTGTTACTGTTTCTACTCATTTCACCGAGGGACCTATGGAGGAAGCGCTTTTCAAAGAGATGTGCGCTTTCGTCCAAGTTTGCCTTCGAAAAGAAAGCGGAACTCAGATCGCCGGGACTCAACTCTTCCTTTTGGTTCTCGTCAGATCTGTGTTCCATACACTCATTAGTTTTAGATGACTATTTGCGAAGTTCCCAGCAGAGGGTAGACTCTACAGTGAAACCTCTCTAACACTCGCACAAACCTTCGCATACAGAGAGCCTTTTGGCTCAGACGTTTCGTACGACGCCTGAATTATTCTTGGTTTTCAGTGCGTCTAAAACCACGGCTATATTTTCAGCCTTTTCACTGTTACATTCTGCGATGAGTTTGCCATTAGGGTTGTTCGTGTTGGATCAAAGATCAAAATTCCTATTGATTGAAACCCAGTTCAAAATTGTGGTAGTTAAGATGATGAGCTTCTTCCGTTGTCTCTTTCCTTCTTATCTTACAAGCGACGGGTCACAGGAGGAATCTCTCTTGCTGGCTACCGTGGAAGCTGATGAGTAGGGATCTGCAGAACCAAAATTGCTATTTCAACCGATTGAACCGAGGTTGGCCACCGAATCAAGATCAACCATAAACCTGTAAACGTCTAAAATAAAGAAGACGCCGCAAAAGCAACTTAACAGTGGATGTAAAACACCAGAATGGGCAGTTGGAACATAAACGAACAGCCAAAGGGGACTCTGCATTAGTAAACAGTCCTTAACACAGATAGAACTAATCCTGAAGAACGACTGTCCGTCACTTGCAACCTATAATCACAGTGATATTTGTTACCCCGGGGAATAATTGAATTGAGAAACAAATTAGTAATTGAAAGCAAATTTCCTTCTATCAACTCATTCTCGTCCTCTTTTACTGAGGAAGAGCTTAAAGGTTAAGTGGCACTTACAATAATTTAGCCACCACATTAACAAATACATGTAAATGGGCAAATAGATTCACATCTATGTCAAGGGACCGTTGCCACTGCGCATATGTCTGGGATAGGACCATAACTTTGGCCGCCACTGCTCTGTGGAGGGTGTCCCATCTGAATCACTATCACTATCAGAAGAAGAAATTGCTGATGGAGAATCACCAAGAACATATGCCACAACCTGATGTCAAAGTGATCATGGGTTAAGCATCTATTCATTATATCGACTCCAAAAGCAAGTGTCTCGACTAACGCTTGAAAGTAGCGGGTAGTAGCATTCTGTAAGAAATACCACAGCTAAAGGAAAGTGCACACTACTAGAACCACACAAGAAAACACTAACCAAAATTATTAGCAGGCATTGTGGATTGGTAACCACAACGCAAGGACACAGCTAATGACTTGTTCGTGTGCATATTTGCATGAAAGTTCTTGGTGCGCTTAAAACGTCCACGATAAAATCACATTCTTCCATCAGATTTTATTCATGGTATCAGATGGGCAGATACTTCTGTAAAGACCATATAGTAAGTTCTCTAATAAGACAATCATCCTGCTTTTTGTCTAATGTGGCATAAACATGTTATGTTGCATTGACGCATTAGTCTGTAATTAATAATGCTTATGTTTCACATAATCATATACTAAAAACAGTAAAGGAGAAGGTTAACAAATCACGTATTACACATCAGCTGCCCTTGTCCAGGTGAACTAGTTCTGAATCTTTCGGGCGCCAGCTCGTTCTTACAGGCAATATTCTTGGTTAAATTGAATCATCATATCTAGAAGACTAATTGAAGGATAAATTCCTTTCAGCAGGCATAATAGAATGATCGAGGATCTATTGCTCTTGCTTACAATCTGAGCCACATTTTCAGTCTTTTCTGACAAATGATTTGTGTTCTTCTTTTTTTTCCAGTCAAGAAATGATTTGTCCTTTGACTTGGTAAGTATTTTCTTCATAGTGAGCAAGAAGTGGAACCTAACAGTTATCACTCAGAAGAGTGTCGCCAGACACAAGCAATTAAGTGTCGGTGTCGGAATAAGAAAGAAGCCACCTTCGGATCACCAGTTCATGTGGAAGACATTCTTGGAAGATGATAACTATGATACCTCCGAAGAAAGTGGAGGCTTTAGTTTCAGCGCAAACACATTAATGGGCTTGAAGGCATAAAATTCCACAAGCAATTAATTAAACTTGTAAAACTAAAAGTTAGCATCTGTAGAAGGATCAGATCTCTTCAATCACACAAAAGAAGAAACATAGAAGATGAAAAAGAATAAGAATACTAGTTCTTTTATGTTACCCTGGTACAACTGATACTTCCTTTTTTCCACTTTTCTCTTTTAATTAACAATATACATATAAGCACACAGCAGAAGGCCTTTGGAATAATTGCAGTTCATTAAAACTAATTATCGTTAGTATCCTAAAGTCCAATATATTACTGAACAACAACAGGCAATATATTATTGCTACTATAGAAGATCATGCAAACTAATTTCGAAGTACCATATACATAAAGCCTCTGTGAACAACAGCATATTGCCATCCAAGCTACATGCATGTCAAGTGCTTGTAACTGAGGGGACCTAGCAATGGGAAAAACATCTTACCTGGTGAGCTGATATAGGCTTGATTTTCCATAGATGATGTCCAGCTTTTGAATAATGGTGTTCATTGCTGCATATCATGTTGCTGAGCCAAATTATAGACTTGCAATGCCGACAATATCCCCTATTTGATGTAGATTTCCAAGATGAATTCCCTGAAAGGTCATCCATTCAAATAGCAGACTTGAGTTGGAGATTTATTAGAAAACAATACCATGCAAGGATAAGTTCCAATCCTCTAAAATGAATCTTGACATGTTAAAATTAACTACAAAGGTAGAATGGAAAAGAACAACGTAGGAAAAATGTTATATTGTAGCAAGAATGAGATGTTGCATCCCCAGATGGTTCAGGAAGGGTGAAAAGGCAACATGTGAATCTACTTATAATTTTATTTTCCTCATTCTTCACAGCAGAGATAGAATCAACCATGCATAATCATTCAGCACCAAGAAGTCATACCTATATATTTCCTTCTGAAGGACTCTCTCCAGTCAAGATTAGTCACAGGATCCATGTAATCTTCTATTCGATATGAAACTGCATCCTTTTGATTTTTGGCAGCTTTACCAGTCTGCTCATTAGTTCCACCACTCATACCAGCCACACCAAAAAATAGATCATATTGTGACTTCCATAGCATGTTATCGTTTGCCGCTGAATTCCATGACCTTATGATAGGACAAGCAACAAGGTTCTAAATAATCAACTAAAACAAAACAATATATGCACTCCTGTGAATCAGATACTGTGACCTATTAACAAATAAAAACCTGGCAAATGCATATGTGGCTTTGATGAGACAAGTTTCATGATAATTTTCCTTTTTTTCTTTTTTCTTTTTCAGCTCCCGCATATGCGGGGTCTGGGGAAGGGGCAGACCATAAGGGTCAATAGTATGCAGCCTTACCTTGCATTTTGCAAGAGACTGTTTTCACGCCTTGAACCCGTGACCTCAAGGTCACACGAGACAACTCTACCATTGCGCCAAGGCTCCCCATACAAGTTTCATGATAATTATAAGATGGAAAATAGAATAAACACTTGTGTGCACATATTAGATAGATAAGGCAAGAGCACCACTAGATGACTTATCCTAATAAATCTGTAGACTTGTGCATGGCATGCCTGCATGATGCTGTCACTTGTTAAAATGTGGAGTGCCATGTATCAAGGATAGAATACCAGGAGACTAAACCAACAGTTACTAATGAACGCATATCCAGGAAACTGAAGATATGGGCAAGAACATCTTGAGGCAGTTGAGCAGAACCTGAGAAAAGAAAAAATTAAGTACAAGATGTCAAATAAGGCTATTAAGCCAGCAGCACTTGAATCTATTTTCAGTTTTTGCCATAACAGTTATGAATTAAATAGCCATGTTCATGGAAGAACAACGATCCTTCCATTAGAAGAATCAAGTAAAATAAAAAGGTCAGCCCCGGTGCACGAAGCTCCCGCCTATGCAGGGTCCACGGAAGGGGCAGACCACAAGGGTCTATAGTACACAGTCTTACCTTGCATTTTTGCAAGAGGCTGTTTTCACGCCTTGAACTCATGACCTCAAGGTCACACTACAACAACTTTACCGTTGCGTCAAGGCTCCCCTTCTATAAGCTCCCACGTATGTGGGATCCGGGGAAGGAGCGGACCACAAGTTAAATGAAAAATCTCCTAGAAAAAACTGAAGATAAATAAAAATCAACGATTGTAGCTGAAATTGAGGGGCAAGAAAGAAGATCATATTGCTTCTTGGTATCCAGAAAATTCTGGCTTAAATTGATCAAAAAGAGATCAGTTACATGATTTTTGCCAACATATGACTCACAGAGCAACACTTGAAGATGAAGAGAAATCACAAGTAAATAAAAGGTACCTTTGTTAAACCATATGTTTATCTGTCACTTATTTTGACTAGATCATTCCAATCTGCTGCTATATTATTATATATGATGTCATGTGACCCTTTAATACAATATAATATTTTATGTCTGACAGTGATTCTCTTGGTTGCATCTTCCTCTTATCCTTCAATATTTACTACGTTTCATAGTTCACACCATTGTGTTAAAATTGCCAAGTTTGTCGCCACCAAGTTCACTAGTCTTATGCCGAACCAAAGTCCTCCTAGTACTAAGCTGAGCCAATTGAACTCTTTTTGTCCATGGCCATTTTGTGTCCGTGCCCCACTTTTGAAAAAATTGGTTCATTCAAGTTCTTAAGTTTCAGGCAGACAAGGTTCTTCTGAAGAGTTCTTTTGAAGCATATTTACTTCTTCACTTTCTTTTGAACTTATGTACGTTCCTTTCTGTCTGTAGTATTTCCCTCTTGGGAGATTTACATACTTTATGAAGTCATGGCTGACGCGGACATCAGGCCCGGTCTAGGCCCTTAACCGAATCAAGACCAGGATGAACCAGGACCAGGTCAAATCACTTTTCAATGCTACATTTGGAAGTTATTGGGCTGAGCAAATCACCCATGTTTTAGAAATTTTGATCTGTTTCCTTAGTTGTTAGAATTTTTTATTATAGAATCTGCTTGATTTGTTTCCTTAGTTGTTAAGATCTTTTTTTATTATGTAATTTCTCCAGGTAGGATTTCCTTTAAATAAGGAGAGGATCCTCTTCTTCTTTTTTTGCTTTCTTCTGTCTTTGTAATTTTCAAGATTTGGTACCTCCCTAATTCTTGGGAGATCTTCTTTTCTTGAAGGAAATAATCCCTCTATATGTATCTTGGGTGTGCCATTCAGGGAAGGCAGTCTACATTCAATAAAAATTCTCCTATCTCTATTACTCTTATACTAAATCAAGAAGGCCTCTAAAGATAGAGGGTCCAGGAGGATGCTAATTTCCCTCCGCCAATGTTCTCTAACATTGTTCTCTAGAGATGAACTTATGCTGATCTAAAGATGGAGATCTTTGTCATTTGGTGTGGCATAAATAATCTTTGTATTCTATCTTGCTTGAATTGTTTGACCTTACCATTGCTGTCTTTTTTATAACGAACCAGACCCTACATTACTTTGATCGAACTAGCCTATTGTTCCCTTTGTTTTTCCCTTTTTGATAAATAGTAAATTTTGTATAAAATGTACCAATTGGCAGCTCGTGTGTTATAAATTATAAGCATTATCCTACGATTTTTCTAAAAATTCATGACACATATTTTTTGAGCTAATGATTCAAAAGTTTGATATTTTGCAGGTTTAGAAGCTAATCCAAAGTGAGGATGTCATTTGAAATAATTTTTTAGGTATTAATTAGGATTTTTTATCTTTTTTAGGTATTGAAAGGATGATCCAACGCCCAAGATCACTTCATATGAGAATAAAGGATCTGCACCAATCTAAAGAGCAATGAACCATTTTCCAACATTTCCAAAATCAAGTAAGGGTTAAGATCATCCAAGGGAAAGCAAATTAGTTCAAGAAAGCAATTGGAAGAACCATATGTGACTAGAACGGGCTGTACAAAATCCATGCAATTCCACCACTTTTGCATGATAATTAGAGCCATGCAAGTCACCTAGGCCACATGAGCCATGCTAGGGGAGAACACGCCGTGCGAGCTATTGAACCAATAATTCAAGCCAGCAAGCAAAAAGCCATTAAAGTGAGCCATGAAGCCATCTAAGCCAAAGCCACATGGAACCACATGATTGGAGGAGATTTCAAACAATTATCTACGTGTTAAAACCGTGAATTTCAAGAGATAATTAGCAAGTAATTTGATGGTGATTATCACATGGGAAGATATGCATGCAAGGTGGACCAATAGGAGAAGAGTTTACATTTCCATTTTTTCCCACTTTTTCTCTACCTCTATCTCTATCTCTCTCTCCAACGTCATTCACTTAGAAGGGAATCATGTTTTTTTCCATTTCTAATATCCACATCTCCTACTTTTCTTACAAACCTTCCACGATTTTCTCCATCTTCTAAGGTTCTCCATGTCCCACTCCCTAGTTTCCCACTTTCCTAGCACCTTCCTAAAATTTTACTTCTAATTTCCTTCCTAAGTTACCTATCCTATAAAACTATATTTTCCCACTTCCTTACCCCTCTTTCCTATCTCTTAAGATAGAATTCTAGCAAGCTAGAAAGTGCATCCATCAATAAAACAAGCCAAGGCATCCCACACATCCATCATATGCCTCCCTCCTAGGGTTGGTTCTCCACGCCTTCTCCATTACTTCACCATGCCTCCACCTTTGATGCACCTCTAGGATTTCCAACACACTCCTCCTCCATGGATGCTCCATGCCCCCTTCCTTTCCAGCCGTTCCAAGTACATAGCATCTAAGGTCCTGGTTTGTTTTTCTTTGTTTGTTCCTTTCTTAATGCTTTGCTTTGCTTCCTTGTTTCGTGCATCTAGCTCCTTGCCAAATATCCCTTGTTGTTTGATTCTATTTTTGTGCTTTAGTTTCCCTTGATCCAAAGGCCAACTCTCTTGTAGTGACAGCCGAGAGATAGTAATCTTTGAATCATCTTTAACCCTTTTCCTAGCTTGCTTTGTTTAGTTGCTTATTTTGGATCATCTTTTGGATTCTTTCCATCCATCTTTCACCCTCTCTCTCATTCTCCTTTGGGTTCACATGCACACCATCTTTGGACATTGGATCACATGAGATTGAAGTCAATACTTTGTATTCACATGCTACAAATATTGAGCATCTTGCTTTCCATGATTTCACTGTTTAATGCTCCTCTTTTTGTTAAGATTCAATTCAATATTATAATTTGGTTTATGCAAGCTCCATGTTTGTTTCTAATGCAATTAGTCCATTGAATCTAATGTTTCATGCTTAGTTTCCATCCACACTTGTCCCTCTAATTTTCATGCACATCATGGTAGTTCCAAGCATCAATTTCTTCTTATGTTTCACGCGCACATTCCCTTGCTCCACGAGCACCTTGTTAATTGTTGTTCCTTTAGTTTGCATGTTAGGATTAGTTCATGGTTAGGTTCTGTTCTTCATTGTTTAAGTTAATTGCTTTGTTAGATTAGTTTTGGTTGGTTTCTAAGTTTAGTTTTCGAAAATTTTACTTTTAGAAAGATTCTAAATTTAGAAAGTCTTTATTTTTAGAAGATTTCCTTTAGTTTATATTTCTAACTCCATGCATGTTCCTATTTCCATGTGTTTTTAATTCCTAAGTAGTTCAAAATACAATCTCTCTTTAGCTAGTATAGGTAATCTAAACAAAGATCCAATTGCATAAAAAAAATCCGTGAGATTCCTCGTGAGATCAACCTCACTTGAGTACAAGTACTACATTGATTCGTGTGCTTGTAAGTACTTTTAAAACATACACAACCTTTCATCTGCAGCCCTAGCTGTGGGTAATGGTTGTCCACTATATGTTAACAGCAATGGGGTTTTCAGAGGGTGAGATAGGTTTGGCGAGATAGTTTTGACTTAAGTTTGAAAAGCATTAAATAGGGTCGGATACCAGAGAATGATTCACTCCCTTCAACCATTAATCTCTCAATTAACATTCCAAGATTCCTCAAAAGTATCTAATTGGGCTGAATATTTCTAATTGCTTGCTAAAATTATACCCAGGGCTAATTCTAGATCTCTCTAGCATCATATTTGGTACCAAAGCTGTGGGGATTAGCGCTAAGTTTCTAGTTGGATTCTAATTAGGTTTTGCATTAGGGTTTACTATCAGCAATTTAATCTCTACATAATTCTGCACACACATGACAGCACACATAGTACACCATCTGCATGCAGCCTGTGTGCACTTCTGTACAATCTATGTACACCATAGCCTGCACACACATTACGCACTCCAGTCTAGGTTTCCTTCATGTTACAAAACTGTAACAGTGCTGCTCCAGCACTGTTTCTACCCCTTCATGGACAGGCTGCAGCATTGTTATAGTGTGTTTCCCCTGATGTTTTGTGCATAATTAGTTTTGCATCATTGCATTCATCATACATTTCTTTTTCTTACATTCTTAGTTGCACAGCTTGTTCCCTTCGAGTGTGCCTTACTTGTGGAACAGTTAACTGTACATGCCCACTAGGACAGGCTGCAATTATTATCCTAAAATAGATCTAGCTGAGGTCATGTGCATGCTTGAGGGGCTTTCTGTTAAATTCAATCTAGTAGAGGGTCTTTCAACCAAGATTGAAGATTGTATGGCAGACCCACAACTCTGCCTTAGAGCTGAAAGTTGCTGGTGGGCCACTAAAACACCTCCTCATGATAGGCAGTTTGGTCAAAATCAATATATTTTGCCTCCATACCCTCCAAATACCAACCAGGAAGCCTTCAAGACCATTAGGCATGAGGACCCTACATATGCTGGTAGTCGTGACCCTGAGGTATTCCTAGATTGGCTTAGAGGAATGGACCTATTTTTTTATTAGCATGGCCTATCAGCCAACCGTCGAGTCTGATTCACTAAGATGAAACTGGCCGGAGACACTGGGATCTTCTGGATTAGGGTTGAGCTCGATTCCAAATGATGTCGGGAACCCTAGTTTCAAAGTGGAAAGAAATGAAAGAGATCCTCCAGTGAAATTATTTGCTTAAATCCTATTATTGGGATCTCTTGGAAGATCGGTAGTCACTTAAGCAAGGTAACCTCTCGGTAAATGAATATATCTATACATTTTCCACCTACCTAGTCAGGTGTAATGTGATTGAGGAGCCTACTCTAACCCTAGCCAGGTTTAGAACCGAACTTAGGTCTAACCTACAAAGAGAGTTAACACATCATCCAGTTTTCAACCTTGAGCGGGCTTTTAAGACGGTCCGATCTTTGGAAAAGTACATCAAGACCCTTTGGCCCAATCTATTGACACTCGAGGACCTTCCCCCAAGTCTGCTTCTCATGTTCCTCTTAGGTCCATTTTTAATAGGCCTAAGCATAGCCTCATACCAACCCCATTCCTTAATGGCCATGACAAACATAAAGCCCCTTCAGTTGATAAAAAACCAATCGACAAAGCCCTATCCAGTGCTTCAGATGCGGTGGTGTAGGCCATGTGCCCCACCAAAGAGTCTGTTCAGACTCTCCTATTGGGAGAGGAACCTAGCAAGGAGTCACCCAGTGATGAGGAGAGTGACCCTAGTGACCCATCTGTTGCCTTCTTAGGGCAGGCCTCCTTGCCTCCCTCCACACCTTTTAAATGAGGTAGCCTATTAGTGGTTAGATGTGTCATCACACAGCAGGCCAAGGTTGACTGGTACAGGACTAGTATATTTCAGACTTTTGGTACCTTTGAAGAGAAGTCTTGCAAATTCATCCTTGAAAGTGGAAGTCACACCAACGTAGTCTCTTCCCACACTGTTGACATGTAGGACTCAAACATGAACCCCATCCTACACCATACAATGTAGCTTAGGTTAACTCCACTACCATTCCAGTCACTCAGTGTTGCGAGGTCCTCATCAAAGTTTTCGCCTATAAGAACCAAGTGTAGTGTGATGTAGTGCCTATGGGTGTAGAGCATGTTATCTTAGAGAGGCCTTAGATTTATGACCTAGATGTGGCCAGCCGGCAAGGGTGAAGCTGAAGATGATTTTAATAATTGTAATGATTTTCATGATTTTAATGAGAATCATCTTCAGCTTTTAAAACTATGGCAACCCCAACATGACATGAATCGAAATCTGAAATTCGCTCAAGCTAGGGCGTTCCCCATAAGCGACGCGTTGCATCGGATCCCGGATGCGGTGAAAAATAGGCAAGGGTTGCTAGGGCGTTCTCCCAGAAGCGACGCGCTACATCGGATCCCGGGTGTAGTGAAAAATGGGCAAGGGCTGCTAGAGCGTCCCCTCGGAAGCGACAAGCGGCGCATCGGAACCCAGTGCGATGAAAAGTGGACATGGGTTCATACCATGGAGGTCGAGAAAGGCGATAGTAAATAGGGAATCTCCAAATCATAAGATTCGTGACGCTACATGGAATTTAGGGACATTGACGGGTAAGAGTTTGGAGTTAGTAGACACGATAAAACGTAGGAGAGTCAACATCGCTTGTATCCAAGAAACCAAGTGGAAAGGGGCTAAAGCTAGTAGAAATAGATGGGTATAAATTATGGTACGTAGGAAAGGAAAATAATAGAAATGGCGTAGGAATAATAGTGGATAAGGAATTAAAGGATAAAGTTGTGGACGTTAAAAGAATCGGTGATAGAATAATAATAATAAAAATGATTCTAGGAGAGCAGATTATAAATATTATAAGTGCATATGCACCACAAGTAGGGCTACAAGATATAATTAAGAGACAGCTTTGGGAAGATATGGAGGAGTCATGCAAGAAATTCCCAACACTTGAGGAATATTTATGGGAGGACTTAAATGGCCATGTAGGAAAAGATAAGGAAGGATATGACGTAATACACGGAGGGTATGGTATAGGTGAACGAAACGAGATGGGGGAGAATATCCTCGATTTTGCTTTGTCATATAACCTATCCATTGCAAATACACTCTTTAAGAAGAGGGATGAACACTTAATAACCTTTAAAAGTGGACTTCATAAAAGCCAAATAGACTTTTTTCTACTTAGGAATAATGAACGATCTATATGTAAGGATTGTAAGGTGATACCCTGTGAGAGTTTAACTTCACAACATAGGTTAATGGTTATGGATATTCATATCAAAAGATGGAGTAAAAGAACCGAACTTAATACACATCCAAAAACTAAGTGGTGGAACTTAAAAGGAGAGAAAATAACCTCATTCAAAAATAAGTTGATGGTAGAAGGAAATTGGAATTATGAAAGCAGTAAATACCATGTGGACTAATATGGTTGAGTCTATTAAGAAAGTGGCAAAAGATGTCTTAGGAGTATCTAAAGGTAAAAGGCTATTAGCAAAGGAAACATGGTGGTGGAATGAAACAAAGGTGCAAAAAAGCTATTAAAGAAAAACGAATGCATTTTAAAGCATGGCGAAGATTAGAAATTATGAAAACTATGAACAATATAAGAATGCTAAAAACGTTGCTAAGAGAATAGTAAGTGAGGCTAAACTTAAAGCATATGATGAGCTCTATAATAGACTAGGAACAAGAGAAGGTGAGAAAGATGTGTTTAAACTTGCAAAGGTAAGAGAACGAAGAGTAAGGACTTAGAGCATGTTAGGTGCATTAGAAGCGATGATCAAAGGGTATTAGTCAAAGATGACGACATCAAACAAAGGTGGGAAATCTACTTCCAAAAATTGCTAAATGACAATGGCCCTGAGAATAGAGGAATTGAAAATACTATAAATCTAAATAACACTCGATATTATAGATATGAACGTAGGATTACAAAACTTGAAGTAAAACAGGCTTTGAGAAAGATGAAACCAGAACAGGCCATGGGGCCTGATGGTATACCAATAGAGGTTTGGAAGCATATGGGAGATATTGGGGTAGTTTGGTTGACCAAGTTGTTTAACAAGATTATAAAATCAAAGAAAATGCCGATGAGTGGAGGAAAAGCTCTATTGTACCAATCTATAAGAATAAAGGAGACATTCAGAGCTGCACTAATTATCGAGGGATCAAACTTATGAGCCACACCATGAAACTTTTTGAAAGAGTCATTGAGAAGAGGCTACGACATGAAACAAGTGTATCGGAGAATCGGCTTGGTTTCATGCCCAGGAGGTCTACCATGAAGCTATTTTCTTACTAAGACAATTAGTAGAGAAATATAGGGAGAGGAGAAAAGCCCTACACATGGTCTTTATTGACTTAGAAGAAGGCTTATGATAGAGTCCCTGTGAGAGTTAATATGGAGGGTGTTAGGTGTTAAAGGGGTTTCTCAGGGGTATATAGACATAATTAAAGATATGTATGAGGGAGCAGTAACAAATGTTAAGACCACTAGTGGCGTGGTAGTGATTTTCATCACCGTCGGATTGCACCAAGGATCGCATTAAGTCCATACCTTTTCACATTAGTTATGGATGAGTTAACAAAACATACGCATGAGGAGATTCCACGGTGCATGCTATTTGCGACGATATAGTCCTACTTGATGAGACAAGGGAGGGTGTCAACATAAAAGTAGAGCTATGGAGAGAAGCAAGAGAATCGAAAGGATTTAAAATTAGCCGAACTAAGACAGAATATATGGAATGTAATTTTAGAAGGAGAGTAGGAGTGGAGCACCGACCAAGATTGATAACCAAGAGGTCCCCATGAGAGACCACTTCCGATACTTAGGATCATTGATCCATGAGAGTGGAGAGATTGAGAGGGAGGTTACCCGAGAGAATCCAAGCGGGTTGGAACAAATGGAGATGTGTGCATCGGGGTTTTATGTGATCGGCGGGTGCCACTCAAACTAAAGGGAAAATTCTATAGGATGGTATAAGGCCGGCCATGCTCTATGGATCGTAGTGTTGGGCGGTTAAGGAACATCATACTCATAGAGGTGAGTGTTGCGTAAATGAGGATGTTGAGATGGATGAGTGGTAAGACAAGAAAGGATAGAATTAGAAATGAAAATATTAGAAGAAATTTAGGGATAGCACCAATAGGTAACAAGATGAGGGAGATTAGACTTAGATGGTTTGGACATGTTCAAAGGAGGCCAACAACTAGCATCGGTTAGAAGGAGTGAGGCAATACAAGTTGAAGGTTCTAAAAGGGCAAGGGGAAGGCCCAAAAGAACGTGGATAGAAGTGGTGAGGAAAGATTTAAAAACTTTGGGACTAAATGAAGCCATGGTATTTAATAGAGTGGAATGGAGGAATAAGATTCATGTGGCCGACCTCTAATTGGGATAAGGTCTTCATGATGATGATGATGATGATGTGGCCACCTCTAGTATGGCAAGCATCGCGATTTTTAATTTTAATGGGATTAAAAAAAAAAAAACAGACTTCATCCCTCTCCTAGTGAGAAGAAGGTTACAACTTCACCTTCTACCCCCAAGGGTAAGAAAGATCCTAAGGCAGTGCATATTATAAGAGCTAGAGGATTTGAGAAAGAGGTAATGGAGGGGGATGTTATTTTCGCTCTGGTTGCTAAGGAGTCCTCAGATACCTCTGAAGTAATTCCTAAGGACTTCATTCCTTGCACCAAGACTTCTAAGACATCAAAGATGACAAGGATTTTCTTTCCGAAGGAGGTCCACCTCTATGGTTTGCCCAAAGCCATAGTGTTTCACAGTGATATTAGATTCACCAGTTATTTCTAGAAGACACTGTGGCATGTGATGGGCACTAGGATCTAATTTTCGACTGCTTATCACCCTTAGACAGACGGACAAACTGCAATAGTTAATCAAAGCCTAGGTAACTTGTTGAGGTACTTTGCCGAAGAGAGTATGCACACTTGGGATCAGGTCCTCCCTATAGCCGAGTTTGCTAATAATAGTTAAGTCATAAGGACCACATAAAAGAGATGATTCAAAGTAGTTACAGGTTGCAAACCTAAGCTACCTGTTGACATCGTCCCAGTCAACATTACACAAAGGCCGTCTGAGTTTGCATAATCATTTGCACAGCATATTCACTCATTCAATGTAAATATTAAAAAAAAAAAATTGCGGCAAGTAATTTAAAATAGAAAGCCCTTGCTAATGCCCATTGAAGAGCCGAGAACTTTAAGATTGGAGATTATGTGAAGGTCAAAATAAAAGGCAAATTATTTTCCTTCACATATGGCCAAGAAACTATAGTCCCAAGGTGCCAGTCCCTATAAGATCCTCCAAAATTTTGGGGACAATGGTTACAAGCTAAACATTCCCTCTCCTATACAAATTCACTCCACCTTTAATGTGGAGAATTTGGTACCAGCCTTGGACCCCACTGTTGTGGCATCTCCTAGTGTCCCCCATTCATTAGTGCTTGCACCTTCTCACGTATTCATTCCATCTGGCCCACTACCACCTGTCTCTACTATACTCACAGCCAAAGACCAAGTTCAGGCTATTATGGATGAGCAATAGGTCTCTACTTGACACGGAGGATTTCACAAATATTTGGTGAAATGGACAAGGCATCCCCTAGATGACTGCGCTTGGACGATCGAGATAGAGCTACAAAATGTAAATCCGGACATGTTTCATTATTACTGCATGCTCACTAGAGCATTTCTTCATCAACTAAAATAGATAGGAGGCTATCTGCAACAAGGCTACAATGACATGGATTGATGAAATTACTTACACCTCAATCTGTTTAGCTCGATGACAGCTACATACTAGTACTACTAGCAAATGTCGAATAGCGGCTTTAGCTCTTCCCAAACTCATGGTCAAGTTTTTTCCTAAGCGGGTGAGAGTGATTGGACATCAAACCTCGTCTAGGCCCAGGCCTGCCTAGGCCCTTGACCAAATCAATACCAAGATGGGCTAGGACCAGGTCAAATCAGTTTTCAATGCTACATTTCATAGCTATGGGGTTGAGCGTATCATATATGTTTTAGGAAATTTGATTTGTTTCCTTAGTTATTAAGATTATTTTAGGGTTTTTTGCAAAAAAATGTCATTGCATTTTGGCACTTTTGCAAAAAAGGTCCAGCATTCTTTTAGTTTTGCAAATTTTCCATTAATTTGTCATGAGATTTACAAAATTGCCATTATGTTAGTTTTCCATCCTCAGTCCCTATTAGTTTTTTTGAAATTCTGATATTACACTTCTCTCGATGAACGATAGTGAACAATACGACTTTGCGCATGATTTCTCGCTTCGTTTATCAAACGAAAATCTCTGAAATTGATCATAGTAGATGGAAGAAATTAAGAAGAACGAGACCCAAGTCTTAGATTTCCAATTTTCATTCAAAAAGGCATCGAACAAAGCAATTGATTATGTTCTAATTTTGTTAGGAAGAGTTTAATATTAGTTTTTGGTTAGAAATCGAAGTTTAAATTGTTGAATTGCATTGAAGAAGCTTAACAAGTACTATTGCACAAGTTGGTGAACATGATCTGTTTGCGATTGAATATCTCACTATTAGTTGGTTTTTGTTGAAATTTAACCATACCATTCGATTCTTTGTTATTGAATTGTGTACGATACTAAGTTTCACTAAAACTTGCATCAAGAAGTCATTGAACTTAATGGCCAAATTTGGTAACTTAATTACGTCTGTTTTTATAAGGTAGCAGGTCTATTAGAGGAGTAATATCGAAATTTCAAAAAAATTAATAGAAAAAGGAGGATGGAAAACTAACAGAATGGCAATTTTGCAAAGCTCACAAAAACTTAATGTTAAATTTGCCAAACTCATAAAACATTGGACTTTTTTGCCAAAAACGCTAAAATGTAATAGCATTTTTGCAAAAAATCCTTTTTTATTATGTAATTTGCTTAATTTGTTTAGTTGTTATGATCACTTTTATTATGTAATTTCTTTGAATACGATTTCCTTTAAATAAGGAGAGAATCATTTTTTTTCCTTTCTTCTATCTTTGTAATCTTCAAGATTTAGAAGCCCCTTAATTCTTAGGAGATATTCCTTTCTTGAAGGAAATAAACCCTCTATATGTACCTTTGGTGTGCCACCCAAAGAAGACAGTCTACATTCAATAAAAATTCTCATTTCTCTGCTACTCTTATGCTGAATCAAAAAGTCCTCTAAAGATGCAGGGTCCAGGGGTATGATGACTTTCCTCCGCCAGTGTTCTCTGACATTGCTCTATAGAGATGAACTTATCCCTATCTAAAGATGGAGATCTTTGTGTCTTGGTGTGGCATGGGTATCTTCATATTCTTATGTTGCTTCAATTGTTCAACCTTACCTTTTTGTCATTTTTTGAACATACCAATACCTATATTACTTTGATTGAATCAGCCTACTGTTCCCTTTGTTTTGCTCCTTACATCTATAGTCCTAGCTATGGGTAATAGCTGTCCACTGTATGTTAACGGTGGTGGGGTTTCTAAAGGGTAGGCAGTTGGTTTGACAAGATAGTTTTGACGTAAGTTTGATGAGGATCAAATAGGGCTAGATACCAAAGAATAATTCACTTCCTTCAACCATTAATCTCCTGATTGACATTCTGGGATTCCTCAAGAGTATCTTATTTGAATGAGTATTTCTAATTGGTAGCTAAAATTAAACCTAGGGCTGATTCTAGACCTCTCCTGCATCAATAACCAATGTAGGAAGGAGATTAACTTAAGCGGTAATTCAAAAGCTAAAATGGTCATATCAAAGAGTAATACAGTCTTAGAGAGAATATGAATGTTAAACAGAAATACAAACAAACAGCAACTAAATCTAGCAAAAACATGGCTACAGCCAGAAACATCATCACATGCTAAAATTATTAAACATTGTAATCCAGACTCTTCCTATTACCTTCATCTTGCCGGGCTTTACAATGCCTCTTGTGTGCAACTATAGCATGCTTGAACTCCGTAACAGCCAATGCTCTTTTCTGCTTAGGTAAAGCTACTTCAGCTGCTTGCAGAAGGAGGTTAGCTGCTGAAACTGCACGGCTTGTAGGTACTCTGCGGCATTTCACCATCAATTTTCAATGTAAGCAAATAGAATTCAAGGAACAAAATCCAAAACAACAGCTTTACAGCCAAATTCTGTTCTTCCTATATTCACCTAAGAGAGGTCAATCATGAAACATTGCAACTTTCTGCTCATTCTTAGGATTCAGAAAGCCCCCTAATCTAATTCTTGGGCAACCCAAAACCAAAATCAACAAGGAAAGCTGAGAAAAGAAGGTGCCATGAAACTTACTCGGGGAGAACACAGAAAGCAGCAAGGGTGTCCTGGAGCATGATCGCCTGGAGATTCTTAGGAAGCTTACTGTAAGCGCCTCTGAGGAGGAATCCCAATTCGATGCAGGCCGATGGGTAATCGTAGATGCGGGAGAAGGATTCTCGAAGCCCTAGTTTCTGGTATCTCTCTGCAGCGCCCATTTCGGAAGAGCAGAAAACACAAAAAGGCGGGGAAGTTTACCCGCTAATTAATCCTACAGGTCGGAGCTTCCCAGGCTTAAGTCGGCCCGGATTGGAAATCTGCATCGGCAGAGTGGCCCGTTTATTGGCTGTGGGCCACAGTCTTATGCACCATGGATCCCAATTCTGTGATTTAAGATTCTTCTGCTACTATTTTCTTTACTTTAGAGCCGTCCATTCCCTTTTCCCCTGTGAAAAATTGGTAAATCCGTCTATTGAGCCAAGGAAAATGATATTACTAATCGACCACGCCCTCATTTGATGTTCTCCAAAGGGAGACGAGTAAAACTAACGGTTTAGATCATCCAAAAATGTTGACCTCCAATGTATTATTACCCAAATCCCAATTCGAGGGTGGCACTAGTCAAAAGGGGCGTGGGAGTATCACTTCCCTAACATACAATGCCTTAAATGCGTCTCTAATTCTCAGTATCTGAAGGGACTTTGAATCTTGCCATAAAAGGGATCCGATGAGTCCACCGTTTAATATCTAATCTCATTAGTTTTTATGCAAGCGTTACTAAGCAAATGAGTAAAGGGCAGCCACGTGCATGAAGCTCCTGCCTATACGGGTTCGGAAAGAGGTGGACCACAAGGGCTTAAAGTACACAGCCTTATCTTGCATTTTGCAAGAGGCTGTTTCCGTTACTAAGCAAATGAGTCTCATTTCTAAATATAATACCTGACTCAAATATGCAGCCAAACATATTTCTAAGGAGAGATGTTAGAATTGTCTAGACCTAAATGCTCGAGGATCCAATACAATACATAAACTTGGCCTTTTGTTTCTTTGAAGAGTCCCGATAGAGTCGACGCTCTAAAAACTGTAGAAGGAGTCACAACACCTTTTGAGCCCCACCCTTGATTTCTTTCATCGGTTTTTCAAGGGGAACTTACTTTTTATTTTTCTTGGAATAGAAAAAATTCAAGGAAAAAGAAAAAGGTTTTCTACAGAGGCCCTAATCCATATGATGATGCTTGGCTGTGTTGTTGAGTTCGAAATTGAGAGACAACGCATCTAAATGCCCAAATATGAACCAATTTGGTTGACAGCTTCTCCTTGCTAGCATAGGTAGTGCGATGTTGATTGACATAGATGACACCATTGATTAACGTAAGTAGTAGAAGGCGGACCTTGTCATATGGAGAAAGAGAGACGGCATACGGCAATGTGCTTTGTGATCTAACATGTCTAGATCGGATGAGAGAGACATGCAAGAGATCGATTTATTGGAGATGGCCAAAGAAAATCACTGAATTAGTGGAGATTAGTTGGTCGTCGGAGATGACTAGAAGAACACCAGATAACTGCCGGACCGGTCGAAGGTACTCGGTGGCACTTGTCTATACCGTCTCTCGACATGCGTAATCCAAACACAGGCTGAAAGTTCAAAGGTCAAAGCCAGAACTTACAAGTTTACAATGTTAACATGCAGCTGGATTCTGGTGCATAATTTTTGGGTTTAGACCGTCAAACAAGTCAAGTCGGTCCCAATCGTTATTCTACCTGTCCACATTCTGCCAGGGCAGAGATAAACCATCGCAAGGATAACCATATAAAAAAGACAGCTCCTGTGCGCGAAGTCCTGCATATAAAAGTCCCAGAAAAAATGGACCACAAGGGTCAGTAGTATGCAGCCTTGCCTTGTATTTTGCAAGAGGCTGTTTCCACACAATGGCAACTCTACCGTTGCGCCAAGGCTCTCCTTCATTACCACATAAAAGCTAGAAATCAGAGTATTACCATTTCTATGCATTCATTGTATAAAGGCAACGGCACCAAAGTCTAAGAGTACAAAGAAGAGCTAAACTTATTGAGAAGCAGAGCATTTTGAATTTCAACTGCTCAGCCAGCAATAAAGGACGCTAAGGAGACTTGGGGAAATATCTAACTTCCATCTTCTTCAGGGAAAAGCAGAAGGCAACTACTTCTGCGGAGTATGCTCCTGCTGCTGTCCTAAATTCATCTATTCTTCATCAGACGCAATCACAATTATGATCCCAAACACTACAAAACCGAGGCGTTGATAAGTAAAATTAAAAGGAGCATTGCACAAGTTGAATCTTTGGAGATAGCAGTACGACAAAGGCTCAACCGGTAAATCCAATGCAGTTTCATCTTTCCAAACTCCTAATGGTTTTCACAACATGTACCTTTTCAAAAAGCAGAACAAATCACAAACTAGAGGTATAGTTAATAACCACACATCATGTGAACTACGCTCATAACAGGCGTGAGTTCCTCCTATTTATTCCCTCTCTACCACACACAAAACAACAAACTCAAGCAATGATACAAACACCCATCTAATACATACACGAAAGATAATACATTTCAGCTTTTATCTTTCTGAGATTTAGGGGCAGCTCCTCACTAGCTTCATCAGTAGCTGTTAACCATTTCCAGATATGCCTCTCAGCACGAACCATGATGAAGTCTGTCCCAGTAAACTTCCTAGTCATTTCCAGAGGAAGAGTCTTTGCATAATGTCGACAAGATGCTTTTCCCTACTCTATAAGAAGTAAGATAACTGTTCCTTCTTCCTTGAACCTCCTTCTCCATACAAGTCATTCCATTGCTTAAGCTCATTCATGTTGGCTCCTTCAGCTGCGAAACTTGCTGCTACCTGCATTGTGGAGAAGTCTTCTTCTTAGAAGAAATGTCTGTTTATGGAGCTCGTTTACATGACACTGTCTTTTGGTTTAGTAAGTCAACTAAAAGTGTGTGTGTGTGTGTGTGTGTGTGTGTGTGTGTGTGAGAGAGAGAGAGAGAGAGAGAGAGAGAGAGAGAGAGAGAGAGACAGATTTGTCATAGTAATCTACATTTTGCTACATTTGGTTTCAACAGAACGGATTCTCTGATGTGAAGAGCCACAAAAACAACAGAACAAAGCCAAAGGAACTAGAAGGATGAGACTCATAAGGACTAGTTTAGGACCTAACAGGTGCTGAGGGAAGCAGTTAAAATACATTTTTCTTTCATTTGAAGGATTATAAGTCAGCCTTTGCTAACACGAGGTTGAGGGGATCGGCGCTCACACAGAGAATAAAACTCAGAAAGATCAATGGAGCATTAAGCAGAAAACAAGTAGAATCACTAGCGCAGACCATATTACCACACATTGTACCATGTAAAGCCATTACTCAATTAGCTTCCCATTTTCTAATTCTCAAATTGTCTCTTACTATTTTCTTTGATGGGAGGAGGTTGAGAAATTCCCAAAAAAGGCAGAGACTGGCAACCAATGCCACTCATAGTGAGACTGTCTTAGACCACCAGAACTTGGTGATCAGAACAAAAAACAGTCTCTTGCTCACTGTCTTTCTCAAGAGGCAGGGTAATGCCACAAGAAGGGTCTCACTCAAGAGTTAATGGCAAGATCACCCATTCGTCCAAGGAATTTCCAGAGATGCCAGTTATCAATCCAGAGATAGAAACAAAGGTAAAATAGATACAGTGAAACTCACTTGATTCTTAGCCTGCCTCATGTCTTCCATGTTTAATGACCTGAGAGTAATAACTCTCTCCTCCTCTTCTTTGGTACCGGAACCTCCTGCAGTGTTCTGTCCTTCTGCAGCTTTCCTCTTCTTCTCCTGTCAACGAAGGGTATCATGGTGAGAATCAGTAGATCTATCAAGCACTAATGTGAAATCATGGATTGCACATAAAAAACGAAGATTGTAGTGCAAATTCTTACCAAATCTTTTAGCCTTTCTTGCTGTATTAGCTCCCTGATAGGACGGTATGCTGCTGTCATGCAAAGGTTCTGCTCTCAACAAGTAGTAGAAGTTTATAAAGAGTTGATTATATGTAACCAAGAAATGAACATTAAGAAAAGAGAGGACCTTTAGATCGCTTCCGCTGTATCCTTCGGTCATGACAGCTAGCTCCTTGAAGTCAAGTCCTTCTTCGACCTTCTCTTTGGATAACAATGTCTTCAAGATCTGTTCTCTACTCTCCACTGATGGCAGGCCGACCATGATTCTGTTCATAAAGAAAAGACTTAAATTGCTGAATATTCACCCACTCATCAAAAAGTTATGCTCGCATACCTTCGCTCAAACCGTCTAATTATGGCTTCGTCAAGGTCGAATGGTCTGTTTGTTGCAGCAAGAACAAGGATCCCTTCCCCGGGGTTTGTCATAAGTCCATCCCAGTGTGTCATGAATTCATTCTTGATTTTGCGCATTGCCTCGTGTTCTCCAACTCTTGTCCGTTGCCCAAGCATGCTATCAACCTCGTCCACAAATATAATTGTTGGAGAGACTTTGGCTGCTAGTGAAAACAGAGCCCTGACATTTTTCTCATCTTCACCAAACCATTTTGAAGTGATGGTGGACATAGAGACGTTGATGAAACTTGCTCCGGCTTCCCTAGCAATTGCCTTCGCCATCATAGTTTTTCCAGTACCAGGCGGTCCAAATAGAAGAATTCCTCTACAAGGCTTTAAGAGACCTCCTTTGAAGAGGTCAGGTCTTCGAAGGGGAAGCATGACTAGCTCTTGAAGTGATTCCTTAATTTCATCTAAAGCACCTATGTCTGCAAATGTTACTCCAATTTCACTCGCTGGAATTACCTCGGGCCTAATGCGTTTCTCAAACTCGTTATCAGGTTCCTGTTGGAAATTTCATTTAACATGATTTGGTGGTTTAGAAAGTATGGTAGCAATTTATCAACAGATCCCATACTCAACCAAAAAGAAGGAAAAACAAGAAATAGCCCAGGAAGAGCGTAAAAGAAAACTGTTTCCAGTTCTTTAACTGCTTCACTTAATTTACAGATAGCAATTTTAATTGTGCTAAATGAATCATCTTGGCCTGCGTGTAATTCTTATTATAATTCTTTTCTTATCTCGATCCCACTGCTATAGTTCATGAACATGAAGCAGTTCCAATCATAATATGGGTGCTTAGATCATTCAATAAGTATTTATCCAAGACAAACATTATACTGAGATTTTGTTCATCGGAGATATAAGAGAGAAGATAGGAACAGGGTGGTGGCATTAAGAAAATTATATCCTGTGGTAATACCAGGCAGCAAACTCAATTCCAAACATGTTTTTTGAAATATTTCTACAGCAGCATGGAGAGAATTATATCAATGGACACAGCAGTTCAGATGTTAAACATAAAATAAAAATCAAACTACCATTCAATTGAGCAGAAGAAAATTCTCTTGGTTGCATACATCCAATGATCAATTACATCCTAATTCAGTATCAGGTTACATGTTGAAGAATGGAACTCACAGATAACTTTGCCAGTGAAGTTGAATTATCACTATCCTTCTTCACAACTGGAACGGATTTATCTACCTCACTTTTACACTCGGTGGACAGAGCTTCAGCTTTATTCTCAGGTTTGGCACCACAAGTAACATCTCCCTCTTCATCTTCCTAATATAAATAAAACAAGAACCAGAATTCAGTTGTGTTGAAATTCCAATTGCTTATGCATTACACCCACTTTTCTGAAGAAGGAAATTAGACCTTGCCACCCTCAGAATTTGCTTCTAGCTTTAAACTGTCATTTCCACCAAGCTTACCCTGCTGGAATATACTCAATCCATGGGACAAACTGTTCCATGGAAATATAGTAAGAAAATAATTTTAAAACAATTAAATTTAATAAGAACAACAATTACTGACTTCCTTACTAATCTTACCTGTTGGAAGAAATAATAAGTTTTCCATTTCTGTACTCAGGATCCTTGGTATTCATCAGGTGGTATGAAACAGCTGAAACCACAATTTCTTCTATGTAATTACTGAGAACCATTGTATCTGCAAGGCAAATAGAACCCAGATCATCGCAGTCAAGGTCATTTGCTGCAAGCACCTCTATAATATGGTTTCTGTTGTCCTGAACCTGGATCATTTTCATGTCTTCTTCAAGTTGGGATTTCCAGCTGACTAGATGGTTTTCATCTTCTGGCGGCTTTATCTCAATGTTGTAAGGGAACAGAGGATTAAGCCTCTCATCCACCTCTCTGCAATCATTACCAGGATCCAACATCCTTGAACCTAGGATCAATATGGATCCTGATAGTTTGTTCAACATTTTCTGAAATAGTGTGTACATCCTTTGCGATCTAAAGACAAGGTTCTCAACATCTCTGAGGTAGAGAATAATGGGACTTGTTTTTGACACCGAAATCAGAACCTGTACAATAAAGTCAACATCGATATGCACCAATCAAGCACTCATCTAATTAAATACAACCTAAGAGCCAAGTATAATTTCTAATATCTACACAGAACCTAGACATGGCGATCTAATGGAATTTTAGTCATTCCAAAATGAGTATACCTTGTAAAGGGCACTTATAAGAAGCTTCTCATCGAAAGCCCAGCTGCTGGTGCGCTTCAGAGGAGCTGAAAATAAAAATATAACCAAAATCTTCTGTTGGACGAAATCTTAAATTGTTTCAGAAGAATTACTGACAACTGGCTCCTCCAAACACAGAAGTTATACAAGGTTAAATGCTCAAGTTCAAGGTATAAAATTAAATGTGTTCAACATGAATAACTATCAAGCAGACTAATGCTCTATGGTCGATAACAGACCTACATCAGCTGCATCATCTGCTTCTTTAATGCATCCATATGTAAACAGAAGAAGAATAACTTGGCTCTACTAGCTGACAGCTAAACTAGCCACCTTTCTTTGTGCACCAGAAACCAATTGTTTGATAACATGTCAGAGCTACTAAGCACTAAATAAATGGTCTCTATCTAGAACTAATAGAAAGCTTTCTGTAACTAGGAGACAGCATTATACAGAAGAATTGTACCATTCATGAAAGAAGATCCCCAGTTAATGCATACACATGTAGTGCACAAACGTATATCCTCTTACAAATCTTTTATACACCATTGTGTTTTTCAAATATATTTTCCTTTTACCAAAGAGAGATTGCTGGAATAAGAACCTGGATTTCCTGAGGAGCAATGTGAAGCAAGGTTATTCATATCAGCTGCAGCAGAAGAATTTCTACGAAGCTTTGGAGCATTAATAGCAGATTCAGATCTCCTACAGCACATGAAAAAGACTGTTTAGAATAAAAATGATATAAATTAAACTATTACGAATCACTAAAAGTAATGTTAAAGATGCTAATAGAGGGAAAATTTGCTACAACACTGACCTTAAGTCCATGCCACTGCTTTGCCTCCTTAATGTGCCTGACAAAACTCTCAATTAGCCTTATTATTATTAGATTTGGAAACAAGGATGAGCATGTAAAAAGGAAATTAAAAAAAAGAAAAAGAAACATGACCATGCATCAGAACAAATAAACTTCTGAGTCTATTATTAGATTTGGAAACAAGGATGAGCATGTAAAAAAAAGAAACATGACCATGGGTCAGAACAAATAAACTTCTGAGTCTAGTCACACAAATATTACTCAAGTTGATCCACCATGAGTAAAGTCATCAAAGTTTTGAACTTACAAAACAAACATGATGCTCAATTGACAATGTCAGAGCCAACACTTCAACCTTGTATACATTGATTGTTAAATTTGAACTAAACAAATTAACAATCAGACAGTTTTCAATGCTTCCCGCATAACAGTCTTTACTTTATGCTGTTAAGGCCTGACTAGCACTTTGTTTAAATATGGGCTCCAACAGAACGAGGAAACTCGACATCAATGAAAAACACATCATTGCTGCTAATTCTTGCTCAACAAAGTATTTTCTGCTCCATGAAAAAGCAAGAACATCAGTTTAAAATTTTAAATAAAAAGGACAGGACAGCATCACATCAAAAGAAGTTCATCACATAGCACAAGTATCTGCTATGTGACATTTGTCTTGGTAATTGAATATACAGTTAGCACAGTAGCTAAGACAGATTTTTTCCTCCAGGCACGTCAGTGAAAGAAAAAATACCCCGAAAGAAAAAACAATGAAAGTCAAGTGGAATATATGTATTTGGATTAGTGCTTTTAGAGTATATAAAAAGGGTAGACCTGGTGCATGAAGCTCCCGCCTATGTGGGGTCCAGAGAAGGGGGGACAACAAGGGTCTATAGTATGCAGCCTTACCTTGCATTTTGCAAGAGGTTGTTTTCACATCTTGAGCCCATGATCTCAAGGTCACACGATGACAACTTTACCATTGCGCCAAGGCTCCCCTTCTTCTTGAGTATATATAACCCATAAAAAATTCAGGGCTTTAAGGCAATTTTAATTGGAATACCAAGTCATAGGACAGGAACACTCATGTAATCCATGTGAGCAAGGGCAAACAACAGGAACACTCATAAGAAAATATTTCATACTGGCTGTTGCAATCCAAAGGTACCAAAAGTCTTATAAAATTGCTCTTCCTTTAGTACCTCTGTTTTCCTCTCTTGATGGAAGGATCGGAAATGATCCAAACAAATTTGACACATGCTCCAGTGTAGTCGCAGAGATGGACCTTTTGAAAGACTACAAAACAAGGGAAATGAAAGAAATGAGAAAAAAAGAAGAAGAAGAAGGAAAATCACTTCTCTGCTTCTCAGGTTGAAGTTTGTACATTGACCAACTTGCTATTAAAAGCAATATAATACGCAATGACATGAAAAAGTAAATGAAATGGAGTTCTATGCAAGAAAAAGCACTAGCAAAAACATTCACGTGCATATGTGTGATGAAAATAATATTGTCATCAGTAAATCAGAGCAACTTAGTTATACACTAAACTCTCAATAGGATTCCAGGTTGAATAGATAAAGGCAATTTATGAACTGCATAAGTGACCATGTGCTCAGGAATATTAAGAGATCTCACCTGTTCTTTATTGCTAGTGCCAAATTTGCTTTGAATCTGCATTGGGACATGCATGACTCAAATTAATATAATAAACATGTCCAAACTAAGAAAAGCAATGCTTAAAAGTTACCGTCTCACCTTCAGTGAAAAGTCAGTTACATCTAGCAATAGTAGCTTGGCTTCAAAGTAGTGGGCTAAAGCCTTGGCAAGCATTTGCTGGTAAAGCTCTTCAAATATAGAAGTTTGTGATCAGCTTTGATCATTATCACTATACTATAAGGCAGGAACAAACTGAAGAAAAATCTGGAGGATATCCCCTAAATAACTTACCAGCAGATCCTGAGAGCAAAATGGCCCGACTTCCTGCAGAAAGATTTCGGGTGTACTTTGAGAAATCAGCTTGCTTCAAATGTACATAGGCAGTGCTTGTCAACATTACTCGCGTCTGCTCACTGTCATTACATAATAAGTATAAGGACATCACCTGGAAAGCAAGTCATTTAAAACCACAATGATTTTGCACAGGATTGCAAAAGATATATCCAATACCACAAGGAGTCATAGACAATACTATTAGACTTTTGGATGGACCAGAAATTTATTTATTTTTTTCTTTTGGTTGGGGGTGAGGGTTGGGGTTAATAGATAGGCCAGAAAAGTTGAATGTGAATTCCCTCCAATACAAGCAAAAACTTGCAGGCAAACCCTTTGATTGGGTATTTTAATGCACAATCAGTTGGTTCTTGCAGAAAATTCTTGCATATGAACATATTAGAGAAGGGAAACAAGAAATAATGGCCAGATCGGGAAGCTCAAGATTCACTAGACTGAAACCAATAAAATTCACCCCAAGCAAATTTCAGAACAATAACTTTGTCCTTTGCATGTAACCTCGACAAGATAATGGGCTCCAAATATTTTCAAAACCTCTCCATCAGTTATGAGGAAAGGGAAATGTCAAACGACCCCAACTTTCAGGGAGCCAAATTAATACGTTGTGAATCCTGCCATCTCTCTCACCTGTGATTGCCCATGGCATTTTCACCAAATCACTCAGTTATTAGGTGGCAAAGATTGATTGTTGTTAAGACCTTAGTGTTTTACTATGCAGTTAAGCTTAACTTTAGCGGCTCAGTTTTTTAAAATTTCAATTAGAAGTCCTTTTCTGCTACGTTGAAATTTTACCTAGTGAAGTGGGGACTGATACCATTTTCATGGGGAAGTTAAGAGATGCATAACATTTGTAAGACGATCAACTTGCGGGAAAAGAGCATGTGCGTTAAAGCACATAACATCTGGTTGTGGGATACATCCCTGAGCTAAAAGCATAAGCGGGGCCCACATAGATGGAGATCCAAACTGTTCATTTCTGGCCCACAACTTAGATAAGCAAAATCCCCAGATAGCTTCTCCACTTGATGATCTTAACCTGCTGATTAGTGATCATTTTACTACCACTAATTTTAAACTTCCCAGGCCATCCATTTTGTTTGGGACATATAACTGGTAAGAATCATCCCATGGTCAAGAATTTTAGCATGGCTAGCAAAGATAAAAAAGGGCAGCCCCGATGGACGAAGCTCCTGCCTATGCAGGGTCCGGGGAATGGGCAGACCACAAGGGCCTAAAGTACACAGCCTTACCTTGCATTTTGCAAGAGGCTGTTTCCACACCTTGAACCCGTGACCTCAAGGTCACATGATGACAACTTTTACCATTGCTAGCAAAAAACTGAGTGGTTAGATTACCAAAAGTTTTGGCCCCTCTACCTATATAAATCCTTGTAGTTATGGTACAAAATAAGTTTTACTTGCACACAGTAGATCATCCATTATCAGACATGCTCCTTGCCAATCAAATCGACTTCCAACATGATTTCTAAGTTGGGAACTGGATCAAATCCATAGTTTCACTACTGAAAAAAGATGTCCTCTAAAAAACAATATTTGGTTACTTGATCAGCGAAAACTTTCTCCATCTTTCATTTCTGTGAAAAATAAAATTTTCTTTTTTCAAACTTGTCCCTTCACATGAATTAAAATTTTCTAAATTTCATTAATCAAAGAAATAGCCACTTACACCATGACCAAAAGGTTCAGGGAAAGAAAGCCATTAGCCCACAAGAATTAAAAGGTGATAATAACTTCAGGACAAATAAGAGACAGAAAAAGCAGCAGAAGCAAATCGCAAAGGGAAAACCTGAACAGAGAGGATGAACCCATTGGCTAGGTACAAAAAAACCTAACATTAAATAAGCGATTAATCCACAAGCACTGAAACAAAAACCAGCAGAATAATCAAGCCCATTGGATAATCTTATCTTCGCGGAAACCACTGCATCTGTCATTCTCGAGGTCTCCGGTTGCTTGCACATATGTTTCAGTAAAAGGAAAAATGTATGTCCAGAGAATTTCATCTTTACCTGAGGTAATACGGGAACTCGTCGAAGTTCACGTTGCTAGCTTTGCCATCTACAATCTGTCGGAGTAGTTCCTGCTCGATCTTCCCAACAGTAACTCCAGAAGAAGAAGAACTGGAGGACGTCCATTTGCTTACAGTCTGTCCGGAAGCCAAACCAAGGCCCACGCCAACTCCAACCCCCACTCCCAATGCCGACATGAGAAAGTGTTTCTGCTCCATCCTCTCGAAACCTGAGATCACTCTTCCGAAACTTCACTTTCTTCCCTCTTCATATCCTTAACATACAAAGAACCGAACTGATCTTCAGTTGGAACGCGATCTTTCCTTTGATTCCACTCCTAATACGTGAATCTAATAACTAACGACAAAAGTTCATCATTTTTCTTGTTTGTTGCAGTTGATTCTAGAGAGATTTGCAGAGCAGATAAAGCATGCATTGAAATGCTAATGGAGGTTGAAAGTCACGAGGATAATGAGATTTACAAGAGAAAGATTCGACCTATTTCTAAATGCTGCGATTGAAAATGGAAATGCAGAAGTTGACGAGGAAAAGCCGACTGAAAACAGAGAAATTGCACGAAACTTGAAGCTAGGTGCAAGATCATCCGTGTTGGAGAACCGATTTTGATAAATTAGGCCAAAAAGAACGCAAAATGTGATCTTTCTCTGGATTTGGTAATGAACGAAATCTTCTCGGTTTCGAAAACCAGATATCAACCAGAAAAAACAAGGAACTTCGAGTCGGAGACTCCTAACACAGAAAAATCCCCACGAATGCAACCGAAATTGGTGCGAAAAATAGAGATTAAGAGAAAGCGACCGCTTGTGTGATAAATTTCTCCTGATGTCTCTCTCTCTGTATTGGCCTCTAATGTTATGTTCTTACTAATTCCGGTTGGATGGCACTCCTCACCTATTTAAAGCGTCCACCGCGAAAGTGGTGGATCCAGACCCTAAAGATTCGCCGCTAAAGTAGGTCTTCCAAGGCTTTGCTTTTTGTCTCGCCGCCGGCGGTGGTTAATTCACCGGAGGGATAGAGAGTCGGTTCCCGCTTTTCCACTCTCTCCCTCTCCCTCGGTTTTTGAGTTTTTTTGAGGAGGGGATGGGTGGAGGGCCTTTTCGTCTTTTCTCTTTTTTTTAACCTCACTGAGGTGGTCTCTGAAAAGATTTTGACGTCCGCTTGACACCTCTCTCTCTTTACAGAAAAAGAATACGCCGTAAAGCTAGAGCCGGGGGACCTTCGGCGAATTATTGGTGAGAAAAAGATTTCGTGGTACCTCGTTTTCATAACGACACTCTTTCTGATGATGCTTTCTGCGTACCATCGCTCCACCTTCAAAGCTTCATGGTGCCTTCAACACCTTAATGCCAGTGCCAAAGAGGAATGATATTATGGCGTACTTTGGCATGATGTTGGGCACCAAATTGGTTGATCAGACCCGACCATGTGTTTTATCCGTTCTTAGATGACTGCCGATAAAAAATAATTCAATCTGAGATTATGTGTTTTTTATCAAAAAGCCTGTAGACGTTGGAAACACTGTTTAAAGAAGGGTCCATAATCAAGTGTAAGAAGCAGAAGATCATCCAACCATCTTAATATTTGACATGCAAGATATCCAAGTCGAGAGAAATAAGATGGACGATGCCAAGCAGCCAACGGCAGGGCCTTTCATGCCAAAGTAGAGTGCATTATATAGCAAGGTGTTGAATATAATTTTAGATGGGCTTAGTTTTTTGAAGATCCAAATCCTTGGTAATATTAGATGATCATCTTTTCTAAAATTCTCATACATTTGGTGATCTTAATTAGTAGCTACTGTTATAATAATTTGTAAAATAGAAAGTGTAAAGTTTTCATGGTACATCTAATGGGTGGGTGAGAATTCCAGAGAATGGCCCATCTTAGTCAAGGACGATATTGTGAATGATTTAAATCTTTGGTGCAACCCACTTGATCAAAGGCAACTCCACATCCTTTAGAATATGCTTGCTTGCAGGTTTGAGTTATCGCATGCATTATCCTTGCACTGGGAATTCAATTGTATACGAGCGATAGCATTTAAGTAATTTACTTTGTAATTGTTTGCTGGTGCAATAATAAAAATAATAACTTATTTCATAAACTAGATACACTTACAGGTATTGGGACGGTGTAGCAACTTTTGCCGTCCCATGAGGTTGCAGCAGAGTGCTTTTGCATAAAGTTGATCATTATTTATGTTGCAACAAGCAATAAGAACTCCAGTAGCAAAGAGAAACAATAAGTTTATGGTTCCTAAAATATATTACATTTGTAGCCGTACCTCACACCGGAAGTCATCCTAGCACTTTTTCAGCATGTCCTCCTTCATATTAGACCAGTTGGCCAATCATTTTGAATCGCTTGTTGTAGTTCAAAAAATTATCGTAGCTGTAGAATTTAATAGCATGATCACAAAGTTTGCACTCCGAAAAAAAGTCATAAAATGTAGAAAAAAAAAATCAAAACATATGAAAAAAGACAGTAAAAATTGGCAAAGGAAAAAGTTAAAAGATTTGAAATAATTTTTTTACAATTATAAAAAAAAAAGTAAATATAGAACATACTTAAAATTCTATTTTCTTGAATAGAAATAGATACTGGATAAAACTAAACATAATATCTAAACTACTAGACAAATTTACAAGGTTTGGATTTGAAAAAAAATTAGGATATAAAAAATAAAAAGTCAATGATCAGATTTGAAGAGATAAAAGACTTGAAGCTTAGGATGAAGTGTTGAAAAAAAAGTCAAAAAATAAAAACATAAATATTAAAATTTATAAAAGAAAAAATCACAAAAGCATGCAGTTCATAAATATCTAAATAAAAAAAGAAATATTCATAAATTTCTTGTACTTCATGAAAAAGAGGGTTTTAGACAAAAAAAAAAATTTTAAATTTGAGTTCTATTTAAAGTATAATGCGACTCACAAAAAATAATATTTTTCAACAAAAATGGAAAAGGGAGTATTTTGTTACCATGGTCAATAGTATACAGCTCAATCCAAAAACACACCCTAATGCAAAGATGAATGGATACTAATACCAAAAGTAAGATTTATTTTAGATAGACAAAATTTAAAAAATCTGAATCCTTCAATATTGGGAATGACAGCTCTATCTTTTAGATTGCTAGATTTAATTGTACCTTAATAGAGTGGAGCATCCTAGTGCTCTTCTTTTGAGTTTTAAAATAAATGGGAACAAGTTGTCTATTTTATAACTAAAAGTAAGATATTCTAAAATAATTCAGTGATGTCTAAATCATGACCTACGTTGTGAATGGTCTTCATCTTCCCAAATCTGAGCCTACGTGACAAAAGCGTCCTGCAGGGTCGACGGAGTAATTCTATAGCAATCATCAGAGTAGATCATCGGCCATCCAGACCAGTCATCTCATAGGCCACGCGTGTCATTATCAAGTCCAAGGGCTGTCGAAGGTGTTAATACAATTCCCGCCGCAAAATAGGAGGACGATCCGACCACAGCTAAAGCCGAAGATGGTAACACTTGGAATTTGACGGTTCTTTAGTCTCCCGGCAGCTTTACTTTGCCCCTTCTACTTTCCTCTCTTTTCTTTCTCCACGTTTTCAGGTTTGGGATCTCCACGTGTCATCAACTGCTGCTACAACAGGCGGCCCCATACAGAGTCGTCCGGATGCCCTTTCCTTTTCCATTTTCAACAGCAGAAAAAATGGCTCTCCGTGGATACAGCAGCAGCAGGGCCAACTTGGACGACACGTCGATACAGTAGTGGAGACATGCTACCTGAAATGCCCTTTTAGACGCTTTGTTAGACGCGCCCATCTTTTGCATGAATGGGCCCCATCGTGGATGATCGGAGTCGTACATCTGATTTTTCTTGGTTTGGGTACCTAGTAGCTCAGTGATCATGCCAATCGGATAATTGTTGTTTCGAGTTCTCCTAGCCGGAAGCTGAAAAATGATGCCACTTAAATAGACCCGAAATTTAGGATGAGCTAATTGATTCCTACTGTTCAGCCTACTTGGTTTCAACCATGTTTGAAGTGAATATGATTTAAAATTAGAAAGGGTCGTGGCTCAAATCGTCCAACAGTTATAAAGTCTGTGGCAATCTAAACTAGGCCAAACCAAATAAGTGTAGTGGGTCAGATCATCCAAAAAAGGCCTTAACTTGGCTGCATTTTCTGCACATTTGCAAAGTGTTTTCCTGTAGCATCTGGAAAACCATGTTCATGTCTTACTAGCCGTCCATTTTCTATGCTAAGAAGTAGAATATCTTGCAAACAAAATATTAGGTTGATCGGATGAGTCTTAGCATCTTAAAAGTGGACCATTGTTTTTGGCATCAAAAGAACAGATGTAGAAGCTAGAGTCGTCTAACCCACAAAAGTTTTAACCCAAAACTAAACGATCCTCTGATGAATATACAGTTTCTTATATATTAGAATAGTCCGATTCGCACAAAATTTTTAACTAGTAAACACCCAAAACGAAGAAATTCAGATGAACGACGAGGATGGCTCCTTCGTGGGCGCCTCAATGGAAGTGCCGAATAAGCCTAGGCTTGCATTTCCCATGTTATTGATGCCACGTCAGAGACAGCTTGGAACTGGCCAAGCCCCATCCCCTAACAGGTTAAAATTACCAAATTATCATCTTTTACAGGTTGGCGAGACATCTTTTACTGGTCGGAGGGACCGGGGGCTAGTAGTAACTTACAGAATTAGTCTGGCATATGCAGGATTTGGAAAGGAGCCTATTACAAGAGTTTATAGTATGCAATTTTATCTTTTATTTTTTTAAGAGACTGTTTTTATACCTAGATTCGGTAACTTTAAAATCGCATCACGATAATTTTACAATTGCAGCAAAAATTAGTATAAGCTATAGCAACTAAACAATTCAAAGCTTAGCGGAGTTAAGTTTGGTAATTCTTTGCTTGTATCAAAAGAAGAAAAAAAAACGGGTGTGTGATTGTGGCATAGTAAGTTAGCTTAAGTTGTCGCGTACGTCATGTTCGAGGGCACTTGATGGTATCTATGCATTATTGTAAGTATCTACCAACAATTTCAACATTTAAATTGCAAGTTTCTTCTAAATAGTCCGTAACATTACTTTTAATATTAATAAGGTTTATGGGACGTGTGAGCGTAGTGTAGTGGTGCATGAGTCTTGAATCGTGTAGGTCACGAGTTGAAGGCTTCGAGGCCGCTCAAGGATGTGCCCATGTGGTTTTAGTTGTTGAAAGTGAACCTTTCGTTTTGTATGACTGGGGAATGACATTTGATAAATGAAAATTAATTAATACATGAACTGATAGAATAAACGAAAGGATGTAATTAAGATAAATCGAGGGTTAGTTTGAGGTTGTGGGAGATCAAACAGGCCTATTACATGGATGATGCAAATCAAGCAAAGGTGGGCGCAGTATGCAAATAATGGAAGGGTCTCGTCGTACTAAAATGAGGCAGCTTCCTACTGAAGCTTTCCTCCAACAACGAATGGTCCATGGCGAACAGCTCTTCCCACCTTACACGTGATATTAGAACTGATTGACTCGACCATTTAGGCCACAATTATTTCAAGACATGTGAGTGGAGAGAGAGGAATTTGTTGTAAGTTTCTCGTAATATATAGCTAATAACGTGAAAACGAGCCACTGGCATAAAAGAATAATTTAGAGCCACCAACGCCTTCCAGCATAGTAGTACTAGAAGTGTCTCGTCTTGGTAATCAAGGTTTAAGACCACGCATAGGTGTGCGAGAGTCTAACTTTTATATACATGTCTTCTACTAGTGCAGCGTTGCAAGGAGAAATTTCTCACCTAAAGTGATTAAGGTTTGGGCAATGCATCGGTGTGTGAGGATCTAACTTTTATATACGTGTATTCTAACACAGTGTCGCAAGGAATCTCTCACGTGGGTGATCAGCGTTTACGCAATACATTGCTACATGAGTATCAAACTTACACACACAAACACCTTAAAAGCTTAAAAGGGGCTATTTACTAGGGTAACATGAATTGAATTAGTCTATCGTAAAGGCATCCACCGTGGACAATTTTGCCTAACCCACTAAACGAATTTTAATCAGATCAAAGACTCGGATGCATGACCTCTGCTGAATCATTAGAAAATTGCTTGCAAAGACATTAATAAAGAGCGTTGGACGCACTATAATCTATTAATGAGACGGGAAGAGAGGCTTAATACTTTGAGAGCCTGCATTCCTTGAGGTTATCAGCAGGAGGCGGGGATGATAAGGGAATCTGATCGGCACACTTCTAATGATGAAAGGTCTCCTTTCCAAACTTTGAGCACATTTTGACTCGCAACCCTTGTTTGCTTGCTTGTGCTGGTCCCAATAACAAATGTGGGATACACGCATTGCCATTATATGCACTTCCATCTCACCATGCACTCTAACTTTCTGCACGTCACTTCCTTGAAGTTAAGTGGTCCATGATGCTAAAACAGGTGGTTACAATCCTTTGAAACACTTTCTACTAGATTTTTTTTTTTCTAAGCCCAAAGGACCGTGCAAATGAGATAAGTGTCTAATAATGTGTGTGTTTTATCTCTCTAACAAGGTCTTAGTGTATCTATCCCCTCCCGTCCACGACTTTCTGCTGGTGGGTTCAACCGAGCAGACATGTGAGAAGCCAAGACGATGGGTGATGGGAGACAGGAGTGCCACGGAGCACGTGGACCGTGGTGAAGTTTGTATGATTCAGACAACTGGGATTGTCTAAGAGGGAATTTGACAATTGCTTTTCATTTCTCTGCATTTTGAGGTGACTGATACATAAAAAGGGTGGTCCCGCTGCACTTAGCTCCTAAGTGTGGGGGTCTAGGGAAAGGGTGGACTGCAAGGATCAATAGTATATAACCTTACTTTGAATTTTGCAAGAGCCTTGAGCCCATAATCTCAAGGTCACACAACGATAATTTTACCATTATGCCAAGGCTCCTCTTCAATTGGGAAATGAGTAAACCACAAGGATCAAAATATACAGCCTTACTTTGCATTTTGGAAGACGTTATTTTCACACATTGAATCCGTGACTTCAAGTCACATAGCCACGTCTTTACTCTACTGTTGCACCAAGGCCTCCCTTCTAATATATACATAAATGATTCTTCAAAAAAGAAAAAAAAAATGCATTTCTAATATTTCTTTAAAAAGACAGACGAGAGGAGTTCCATGCAAACACACCCCAGGCATAATGACAAAGAGGAGTTTTCCAGCTAGAATATATTAGTATAGATGCTCTCAAGGGTAATGATAACCTAAGGCTTAAAAATCTTTGGCTCCGAACTGCAAATCTTCTCTGCAATCTAGGGCAACACTTTAAGGCTTTGTATGGTTTGTTGTACGGAGGTACTTGGTCAAAAAGATATACATCGAGTACTTAGGGATAGAATCTTTGAGCATGATAAAGCAATCTTACCTTATAAAAATGTTACAATGCACTTGGACGCGTATCTTCCCAATGGTTCCACAGTAGGATTCTTTCTTCTTCTCTCTTCCTTTCCCTAAAATATAGAATTCCTACATTTTGTCTTCTAAGATGTGTTAACTTATAAAAATACTCTTCAATTATGCGCTAACTTACGATGATAATTCATCGTCTCTCTGAATTATGCTTGTTTGCAGGTTTGAATCGTCTCTTTCCACATTTACTGGAGATTACATATAAGAGACTGTACGAGTGAATTTGCTTTTTAATTCTTCACTTAACAAATAAAAATGACAACAATAACAACTTCTAGAAACCTAGTAGCCCAATATTGCTTTGCCGAAAGACACGCCTCCTCCGCTAGGTTATAGTTCGAGATTGGCATCTTCATCCTCACTTAAGAGAGTGTGTGAGTGATTTCCTTTATAGATTTCCTTCATAATTCTTTGCTTGTAAGAAAAAAAAAAAAAAAAGACAATAAAAAAGTATCCAACGAGAGCTTTGTATTTCTTTGTGTAAAATATTTTACAGCTTGAAAGTAAATTCGGCCTCAAACCCAGAAAACTTTCATTGCAAGAAAAGGTGTTGGATTTGCTGCAAACATTTTCACTTTTAGAAAATGCTTTCTTTTATGAATGGGATGGTAGAAAAGAAGTGTTTCAAATTATAAGTGGCCGATCTTCTGGATCCTAAAGAGTCATTTCCACGCACAATAAAAGAAGGGTGTAGTGTAAAGAAATGAGGGAAGTCCATAACCTCTTGCAAGTCTTGTAAAGCACCGTAATTAACAAAAGAAAGGAAGATGAGCTCTAAAAGGTTTGAACAAGGCACATGGTTCCCATCTTTTGGAAGTTATTCTAGCAGAAGCTTCCTCCCTCATTTCCACTAATTTCAAATAAATAATGTCCTTGTTTGGCCAGTGGCCTTTGTCTGTTGTTTCATGACCCAGTAAACTCTTAAGTTATACATCCGGTTTTGTTTTGCTGCTACAACCAAAAGAATATGGAATCTAGATTGAGGAGGCATTTGCTTGGCTTGATTAAGTGTGATATGTCTCACTCTTTTGACCTGTCTCTGCTGCAACTACACCATGCACCACGGCTATTCAAACTGATTAAAGCAGCAAGTATTTTTTGGTGTATACACTTGACAGAGAGAGAGAGAGAGAGATTATATGACATATGGTGGGGGACGCAGTGTGCATTGTACAACCACCTAACATGCTCTTTAGCAAATGCAAGTGCATTCCGAGACAAAACAAGGACAGGAACATCAAAAGAAAGGCTGACTAAAAGATACATGCAGGACCCAGCTCTTGTTGAATTCAGACCTCTCTTCTTCCTGACCTGCCTTTCAAAAATTATTTATTCCCAAATCCAAAGGCCTTCCTCAAGAAGGAGGCCCCCTCCCATGGTACGTCATAGGTTCCAGGAATTTCATTGTAGTGCTTCTTAAAGTAACATGTGCACGATGCCACAGAGAGAGAAGAAGAAGATACAAGCGGAGGATTGTTATTTGGCAGAAAAATAGGAAAATATGTTGCTATAGATCAATTTCATAGCACAGATATATATATATATATATATAAGAAAATGTTGCTGTCATGTGACCTTGAGGTCACGGGTTCAAGGCATGGAAATAGCCTCTTGTAAAATGCAAGGTAAGGTTGTGTACTTTAAGCCCTTGTGGTCCACCCCTTCTCCGGATCCCGCATAGAAGGGAGCTTCATGCACCGGAACTGCCCTTTTTATATATATAAGAAAACATAACATAGAAAAGGAAACTATGAAAATTGTTTGCAGTAACAATGGGGTGTACCCACAGACACTAGAGAGAGGTGAGGGGGTGGGAATGAACGAATCACATTATTATTATTATTATTTCTTTTTTACTTTTTTACAAGTGAAGAATTACAACGCAAATATGCACTCCTAAATTTTATCTGTGGCCAAAGGGAAGAGGCGACTTGAACTTGCTACCAATAAATGAAATTAAGTTGAGAGAAGGCGATACAAAAGATGTGGTCATTGATCCTTTTTTATTCTTTTTTCTTTCTTTACAAGCAAAGAATTATAAAGCAAATTACTCACATACACACTCCTAAATACAATTCCCAGCGAAAGGAAAAAGGTGGCAACTTGAACTTGCCACCAAACATATTTGAAGGAAGATATTGATTTGTCTGTGACTAAGATATTTGTTGGCAGTTCATTAGCATGTTTATTGCTGATAGTTAGTTTTTAGGTAATGAGGGGAGGTGATTTATTTATAAAATTTAGTTTCTAAAACAAAATAAAGGGAAGCCTTAGAGCAATGGTAGAGTTGTTGGCATGTGACCTTGAAGTCACTGGTTCAAAAGTGTAAATAGCCTTTGACAAAAATGTAAGATAAGATTAGTAACTATAGACCCTTTGTGATCTGCCCCTTCCTCAAATCACATACACATGGGTACTTCATGCACCCAGCTGCCCTTATTTGGTTTCTAAAACAATTTTTTCTTGAATGATTGGTCATGGAAAGACAATTGGTCAATGAAACTAAATAATATTAAGAGGAAGTAATAGCTTTATCGTTTATCTTATTTGCTGAGAGAAAAACTAACCGATAGCAAGATTTGGCTAGAATATGATACCATTTAGGTCCTCATTGATTTTTTTTTCCTTCATATTTTTGTTACAAGCAAAAAATTACAAAGCAAAGCACACAAAACATACACTCTTTTTTTTTCTTCTTTTTTTATAAAAAGTTTGACACATGCATGCATAGCCTTGAACCCTAGTTACCAATTGAAAGACTTCTCCTTGCAACATTGCATTGGGAGGCTTTGGTGCATCACTTGCACATTCTTACACACACTCTTCTAAATCTAATCTTTGGTCAAATAAAAAAGCAGCAACTCAAACTTATGACCAAGCATAGAAGATGCAGAGTTGTCTAAGACCAACTATGCTTGTCATTTGTTAACCCTCGTCGCAATAGATTTAGAAAGTGACAACAATGGGAATAGAATTCATAAGAAAAAGCATTTCTGCGGAAATAATTTTGTCACTGCTAAGATGGATCCAACAAAGCAAATTAAGGCCCATTATCAAAACTCTATATGGGCCTACATATTTCCCTGTTAATTTGCAGCCCATCTGAAGACCCTGAAGTCCATATCATTGTTGCCGCCTTCCCAACTCCTTTTTCTCCCCGCAGCTGCAGCGGCCGCTTCACCTTCAAACAGGTGGTAGGCAATGGATTTTTCTGACCACTGGAAATCTTCCTGGTCGGTTTCCTCCGTCTTCCCAGCGCCTCTCCTCCTCTCCTCTCGAGCTGCAAAACCCTTGGGCCCACTCCTCTTCCGCCCTTCCCTCCAAAACCCCAACCCCACACTCCTTCTCTCTTCTCCTTCTCTCACCCCACAACTTCCTCCTCCTCTCCCCACCTCTTCTTTCCGCAGCGCTGTTCACGGCTTCTATAGAGGATCTGAACACACCTTCGTTCCTATGTCCCTCCTTAACTCCATATTTCTCGACGCCATTTCCCAATCTCCCCATGACCTTTTTTCCCGGCCCAATTTGGAAAATTCTCTCCAGATGATCAAACGGGCTAATGGCGATATCATTCTCTTCTTTCCAACCGGCCGAAATTCCGACTGTATTGGGTACGTAATACTCTCTTCTTTGCCTGGTTGTAAGCATAGAATTGTAGTTGATGAAGATGGAAATAGTATCTTTATACTGAAGAGAGGGCTTAATCACCGTATTTTTAGACTATCTGCTACTGCATTTGAGGAAGCAACAATGAATTACTCGCCGTCTTCAGGTAATTCTTCTGCATTGGGCTTTTTAGTAGCCTGCACGCTTTACTCTGTTCATTGGTTTAAGATTGAATGCGAGAACTTTGATCCTGGCATACCGGTTTTGGTTCATTTGGCCCATGCCGAATTCAGACACTGTGTTTCACATGCTTGTTGGAGCCCACATTTGCAAGAAGAATGTATGGTTCTGTTAGAGAATGGTGAATTGCGTTTGTTTGGTTTGAATTTGAATATGAATTCTTGTCTGGGAGATCGTATATTGCCTGTGAAATTAAGTGGGATGAAGGTTAGGTATGCAATTAGTCATTTGGGTAGTTCAGTTGTGGAAAAGGGTGGTTGGTTCAGTTGCGAGTTCAGCTGGCATCCGCGGATTGTTGTTGTTGCTTGTTCAGCTGCTGTTTTTCTTGTTGATTTCAGGTTGAAGGAAACTAAAGTAGATATTTTGGCAAAAATTGAGATGTGTGATTCTTTTAGAGTTCATTCAATAATGACAGATCGTTTTATCGCATTTGGCAGGGCAGGTTTCAATGATTTTTGGTTTTCAGTAGCTACGGAATATCATTTGCTTCTTTACGATATCCGACAGCCATTGGCACCCGTTTTGCAATGGGATCATGGACTTGATAGTCCCCATTATATTAATATGTTCAGATTGTCTGAATTGCGGCCTTCACTGGGAGATGGAACTTTTTCTTGGGTGTCAGAGTCTGGTTTTGTTAGTTTGGTAGGATCTTTTTGGAATGGTGAGTTTAGTCTCTTTTGTTATGGTCCAACTTTTCCAGCTGGAGATGCTTCAGTAGCTTGCCAGTTTTCAAAATTTTGTAATTCGCTGTATGCATGGGAGCTTCCTTCAGGGGTTCCCTTGTCAGGTTGCCTATTCCGTTCAGGTGACTGCCTTGCACGAGAGGAATTCTCCAAGGCTATGCTTCCGGGTGGAATTGATCTGCAGCAGAAGAAAGATATGGTTCTGGGATTTTGTATTCTTGCTGATGATATTTTCTCCTTTTCATCAGAATTTGGTTTGGAGGATTCTTCCAAAACTGATGGTCTTGGCGGGTTTACCTTGATTAGGCTTGTGTCATCTGGAAAGCTTGAATCTCAGAGATACTCTGCCTTTTGCAACTTGGATAGTTCACAATCTAACAGCAAGGAAGCTTCATTATGCTTTGAAGGTTCCCTCCTCTATTCTAGGGGTCAGGAAGATGAATTTCATCTCAAACGCAGGTTCTTGAAAGTCAAATACCTCTTAGGATATCTTAATGATAACCTCTCCAATGTGTTGACTTCAGAGATGCAGAAGAAGCCTTGTACAAATTGTGCTGAAACAAGAGAAGATCCTTCTACAACAATACCGTGGACTCTAGATTCAAGAGAACTTATACGTGACAAGTTGAGAGCTGCTGGAGTTAACCAAATCGGTTCTTTTTCCACCATTTCTGGTGTCTTGAGTGAGATTACAAGTCCTGCCAGTATTTATGAGATCATATATAGTACAATGTGGTCAGGTTTATCATTGGTTCTCTTGCAATTGGCATTTTTCAAGTATTCAGATCTTCTTGCAGGACAAAAAACAATGCCTATAGAATTCCTGGATGTTCAAACCACTCCTTGTGCACAGTTGCTTCCAATTTTCTTTAGGCAGCCTTCGAGCAAAAGTGATAGATGGTCATGCAAAGCATCGCAGAGTGATTTTCTCATTGGTCCTGTGCTCCCACTTCCTGTGATACTTACCTTGAAGCACATCAATGAAAAGGAAAAAACTTCTAGTTTGGGAGGGCAAGTAGGTGATTTTTCTTCTGAGACAGAAGTGATCCATCAATGCGAGAAAATGATTAAGGTGGCTAAGGATTTGCTCTCTCTTGATGTCGCACACTCAACCTCCCTTGCTGATGATGAAGAGAAGTGGGCTCTTTCTCAATTGTCACAAACTGAAAAGTCTTTTTTTCTCTTTGAACCTACGGAATGTTCTGATCCTTCCACAATGTGTGATGAAAAGAACGCCACTGTGGATACCACATTTAAGCATCTAGTGCACGAAGAACCAAATCAGATGGATCAAGTGGTCCCACCATTGGAATCAATTTCCAGTAACAAAAAATTTTGTACCTTAGTTTCTGGAATTCAAAATAAAGAATCTAATCCAATTGTTGGGCAAGAATTGGTCGGAGAAGAAATGTTTGATGATTTGAGCCCAGTAAGACTGAGTTTTGAATCACCTGCCCAGGGATTCAAGTTTGATAGATGCTTGAAGAAACAGTTCTTAAAATGGCTAGAAAGTTACAAGCCATATGAAGATTTCTGTACTTCACTAAAGATTCCTAAACAAGCTCAGTAGTTCAGCATTTGAGCTTGTTGCCGTCATCTACTGGTATGGCATCCGTTGGATTCTTGATAGCATTTGTGGCTGTAGTTACACAAATTGTGCATCTACTTCGAAGAAGCAACCAAAGGTTATGATGCTTGGTAGATGTTTTGTTAAGAATTTATGATGCTTGGTAGATGTTTTGTAAGATTTGGTATCTGTATATAGACGGACGGCTCTCATTTCTTCAGTGCAGGTATAATCTTTTGGAAATTTCCATGAAATGTCCTGGAAGATTCTTTTTATTCCTCAAAACAAACGACTCTCTAGCTCTCACCGGTTGGCTTCCTATCATATAATGCTCAAAACATCCAACTGCTTCCCCTCAAGTGCGGTATTCTTTCTTCTTTAATTTCAATTTCCAATCTACCGCAGCTTTCTTATCTTTCTTCTGAATTTCATTCTCTCTAAAGAAACCTGGATTTATTTGGAAAGTGCACATTGCTACAGAAATTTGCTTTGTAATAATCAATGAGAAGTATGGTCTGTTATGATCAATGAGAAGTGGCTTCCTGTGGACCAAAATGAAGAATGCAGAAGACAAGATCTGATATTCTTTCATTTGATGAACCATGTCTACTTTCGGAAACCATCTTTTGAGCTTGGACCTATCATCACAAGCTGCATTAAATCTTTTCTTTTTAGTGGCTTTCCTGGCCTTGTATTCTGGAACTATCTTCTGTAGGCCATATGAGTGTGATCAAATATCTCATCTTTGGGGCAACTGAGCTGAGTTTGTTGCTTTCATCGTGCAGTTCTTGTGCACATCTCCTGTTGCCAGTCAGAATCAAATCGGCACAGTTGCATCTGCCCATGCTAAGGTTTCACCCCATACACTACCTTGGAAAACATGGAGGTATGATTTGGAGTTCATATATCTGCCATCGTTAGATCAGATATAACATTTCATGGCACAATCTACAATTAACGAGGTTGAAGAATTATTTTTGTTCTCCCTCTTAATTTATATCTTTTCTAACTTATTCAAAATGATTTTCTTTTTTGTTATTGATCATGTACTAGCTTTTTCTTCTTTTGTTATGATATGGACTCCTACTTTGATCTATACTATGAATTAGTCATTGTTTTTATGTTAGGCCTACGGTTGCGCATGGTCCATGCATCAGCTTGCTTCTCCATTACTGCTCTGGAGCATGAAGATTTCTGGATGACCAAACTTCTGTTAGCTACTCGAAGCCTCTTCCTATCTTCTCCTGGACAGCGTTCCTTGGGCTACATCCTCCAAATCTGGGCTGCAGAATGGTTTTCTCGGAGGATTAACCACATTCCATTGATAAATCTGCTGGGGAATTGATTGGACCGCTGTTCTGGGTGACATATGTACAAGCAATATACGATTTCCTCTTCTTCATCTTCTTCTTCTTTTTTTCCTTTTCCTTTTTTGTATTTGTAAATTTTTAGTTTGAACCACATCTATATGTTGCCTTACAAGATGAGATCTTCTTTTTGTGTTCAAGTATTTAATTTCCATAAAACTATATATCTTAATGAAATAATATTAGGGGATGATGTGTGTGTGCGTGCGTGCTGATAAAGATATCTTTGCTGGAGAGTGATCTCATCTGTCCCACTGGTGGCCATGAAAGTCAAGGTTTGTTCATTATAATGGAAAGCAGCTGAAGATAAGATATCTAATCTCTTTATTATAATTCAGCATCAATGTTCAACCACCTTGGCTTGAACGAATTGAATGAAATGATATACAGTTTGTTGCTGCAAGTTCACCATCAGATTTCTGAGGGTTAATGAATGGAGAGCGTAAAAGACAATTTGTTTATCATATCATCTCTATGTACAACATTAACTAAACGAATGGATTAGTATGGATGTTGGGTCTTTAGACCCTTGTCTTCATCCTTCTCGCTTGTCAACAGACAACGCCGAAGTTTTGCATATAGGGCACACATTCTTCAACAACAGCCACTGCTTTATGCAGTCAGCATGGTACTCATGCCCGCAGTCCAGGGTTCCAAGCTTCTCATTCTCCTCGTACTTAACCTGAAAAATGCAACCTTGTTGCCATCAGTATTGAAAACTATTTGAGTCTTTGACTGCACTGTTCTACATCTATTACAAAAGATACGGAAACGCCTATTCCCACAAATATACCTGGCATATTATGCAGGTTTCATTCTCTTGTGCCATGTCTTCCGACTGTTCTGGAGGGAAGAAAGCTGCAAAGGAGACATGTTGTCTTGTTTTTAGACACTTTGAGATAGTTTCTTCGGCTAACCCAGTGCTTACGTCTCCAATTCGCTCCTCTAAGGCCAATAATTCCTGTGGGTGCATTAGAAAACCTAATTTCAATAACAACAACAGCGGCAATACTAATTATATTGTTATTGTTTAGTCCAAAATTAAAAAGGTTTTGATACCAATACTGTCCTTTTACCTCGTATGACATGTCATCTATATCCAACCGCAAATCTCTGTGTTGATCAACCAAATTCCCAGCTCCATAAAAGCCAGAAAATTCCCATATTGCAACATCCTATATGCACCACATAAACATCAAATTCCAGTCCAAGCAACAACAATAGCATACTACATATGTTTCACAAAAACTTAAATAGTGGACCAATTAATAGCAGTATATCAGAAGCACTTTCAGTTCGTTAAAAAGTATTCATGTGATCCAAGACATACTTGTAATTTTTAATAATACTTTGGTTTTATTTATTCGATCCAAGACATACTTGTAAGAAGGGGAGCCTTGGTGCAACGGTAATCCAAGACATACTTGTAATTTTTAATAATACTTCTTTCGAATAAAGCCAACTTCAAATACCAGGTGACATTATTTCTTTTGAGAAATACCAAACACAAAAGACATCCTTGCTTCAGAAAAAAATATGATCTGTTTTCCTGACTCAGTTTTAAGGATATAAATTATACAGATACTCTATTACTTCCACGAAAACAAGTGTTATGTTCCATGTAGAAGATGAATCTCCGTGCACAAGCTTTTGGCTGTCTAACAGCCAACTAAAGACTATAAAGGGCAGCCACAGTGAACCAAGCTCCCACATATGCGGGATGCAGGGACGGGGCGGACCAGAAGGGTCTATAGTACACAGCCTTATTTTGCATTTTTGCAAGAGGCTGTTTCTGCACCTTCAACCCATGACCTCAAGGTCACACAACTAAAGACTGATAAAACATTAAAAAATAAAAGCAGAAATGGGAGAAAATTAAAACACCTCAGATGATAGGAGCCTCAAGAGGCTGTTTCCGCACCTTCAACCCATGACCTCAAGGTCACGCAACTAAAGACTGATAAAAAATTAAAAAATAAAAGCATAAATGGGAGAAAATTAAACCACCTCAGATGATAGGAGCCTCATATGTCCATTTATGTCTTCTGAAGGCACTTGAGGTACCCTTTGGTGGGGCCTGTACATCCTGTCCCCACTGGACGAAAAGGATCTTGGATACCTGGAAGCTGGCTCCAATCCATCCCGATAAGAATTTAGGGTGCCCTGATGCAAACTGCTGCTTGTCTGATGCCTGTATGGAGGCATTTGAATTTGAGGATGGTAGCTGTAACTCTGACCTGGCATGCCTTGCATAGTTGTAGGATGATGGTGGTGGTGCATGGGAGGAGGGTGCAAGAGAATTGCAGAATTTCTGGAGTCTCGATACCCGAGTCTTCCCGCACTCCCAATCTCCAGACCCCCGTTGACAGTTCTTCCTAGAAAAAGCAAAAAATCTAATAATTAGATATTCCCAAAACCAGACAGCACTCTGCAAGTTTTTAATTTTTAACACAAACTAACAATAAACATGATCGGAATCAGCCATGAGGGTAGCGATACTTGCTTCGTTTCTTGTTTCTTCTGGTGGCCTAAATCAGCAAAATTGATAAAAATAATAATAGTACCGGTGGCATGATAGAATCTGGAGGGCCAGAAAAGCAATATCACACAACCATACAACTAGGATGACCAACACCATCTAATGAGTCCCAAAAGCTCTCTTCACATTTTAAAATTGCCTAATTTGAGGCAGATAGGACATAGTTGAGAAGAATGGTTGCTGTAAGGAGTTCACATTTAATAATTCAGTTGGTAAATTCCCCTCCGAAAGAAGATGACCAAAGATGCTACACATTCTCAGTATATATAAATACATGAAAAGTGCTCTCTTTGGTTTTTCAGAAATTCAGAAAGCATCTATAATTATTGACTCATCTATAAGTGCCACATTCGATTCCTAAAAATTCTGTCAGAATGAAGGATTTCAGTGCCTCTGCAACAACAATGAATTTAGTATACCAGGACAGGTCTTCTCAAATAGAGTAGATTACCATGCAAGTAAGGCATAGCAGGTGTATAATTCCAATTGGAAGTGCCTCCATCACCACCAGAACTACCGAAATGTTCGGTCCAAGCATTGTTAGAAGGCTGAAAGGAATGCCCTATGTAATTCCCTTGAACCAAGTGGTTATGATGATGGGCCAAGACAGAGTCCAACTGAAGGTTGATGGCGCTAGTAGGTCTGCTCCTCACGCTTCTCTGAGATCCTTCGGTAATCGACAAATTTCCATTTCCTATATATTCAGGTGGAGTAAAAACTGTTGCATCCAACACCCCAGGCCCAGGATCAACTGATTCCTCCCACTGCTGCAGACCGGGATTTGGAGATACACCTATAGAAGATGAACTTGAGCTTGATGAACCATTAACATAGTAGTAATTCCCAGGAGCCTCTTCTGCATTCTTTCTTTTACATGAACCTCTAGCACTATCCATGAAGTGGTCATTCCTTCCATATTCCTCCCCATTAATTCCATTAACTGCGCAGTTGTTAGCATAAGATATGTGATCAGATGCACTATGATTCAGTGGCATATGGCAAATTCTTCCAGCAGAGGAAGGAATCATGTATGGATTGTAGGAGAAGTTGGATGAAGCAGCTCCACTTAAATCGAGGTTAATGACTGGATAGTGATGTTGATGGCTGTTATATTGGTTCCCATAGAATATACTGCTCTCCTGATGCTTGGGCAAATGACAGAGATCAAGAGTGGAGTTTCTTGGAGTTAATAATGCTGGATGCATATTTGGATGAAAATGACTTTGGCCTTGCTCCAACTCCAAATCAAGCATCTGACGTGTGCATAGCATGTTTCTTTGCCCCATATTTGTTGGAAATAAGGAACCTATGAGGTTAATAATGTTTTTTGCGGGAAAATAGAATTCCAGATTTGCCCCTGCTTCCAGAAACAAATTATACATGAAATTGAAGTCGGCAAATTAGTATGGAATCAAGAAAACATATTATGCTAAAATCTCAAATTACATATGTTACAACAGGAAAGGACTTCCGAACAAAAAGTTCAGGTAAGAATAGAGCTGTCCATTAAGAAGCATTATCCAGAACACCAGAAGTACCTGAAGGAAATTTATTTAAAGAAAATTAGATACGTAATCTGTAATATGCTAATAGCTCATGTCAGTGGCGTATTGCCTTCATTACCTTGTTCTTCAAAGATAAACTAACTATCATCTAGGACAACTAGTGCAGCTCCCCATGTACTATAGTTATCCTGAAAACTTGGGCTGCAATAGTGAATGTCTTATCAGTCTTAAGAGAACTTTTTGTTGGGCAGAATAAGAAAGAAGGATGAAGGCATCAAGTTATTGGGTTTAAAGAAGTCACTCCATGGATTACATGGTTGATCAAAAAATCTCAACGAAGGACCAAAATAATGATATAAAAGCAACAAATGGAAGTTACCAAGCAAAAAGTGTATTGTTGAAACTTGCCTTTTAGAAAAATAAAAAAGGGAAAAAGTGTATTGTTGAAACTTGAAACCCAAACCATAGAAACAGATAAAAAAAAATGATTTTAGAAATTCTTCATCAGAGAGGAACCACAATCAGGAACACATCTAATGTTTTAAGGATCGAGGCCTGAAGCAAGTTGTTCAACCTCCCTGATATGAAGCCTTGTGGATTTCCTAATTTTTAAACCAATAAGAAACTAAAGAAAATGGAAACAATAAGAATTAGAGTAAAAAATTATAATCATGTCAACTTCATATTTGTACATAAAGAATTGAATAACTATTCTCTCCACTGCTTCTCATTCCAAAGATTAACTTTTGCCAATATGACAGCCACAAGCAGGAATTTCTGAACTTCTGATGTATTCCAACCCAATCACTCGGGCAGAACATAAGTTGAAATATTCAAATGTGTAGAAAAGTCTGAAGGTAAAGAAAGATTAAGAACAAAGGAAAATTTCTACTCTGCTGTTGCATAATATACTCATTCTGTATAAACTTCGCCATTCTAATGATAAATTTTGGCGAAAGAATTGACCCAGGATGTTGGAACAGATTCTGATGAATGACTAAAATTAAATGTGAGGTATCATTCTCCAAAGCTACACTCGCCAAACCCCAGATCCTCTCTGAATCTCACATAAAATAGCAATAAACACACAGCTTAGCTTGCTTAGATACTAGAAATGATAAAAGTTGAAACAGAAAAGGGAAACAAAAAATTATCTTTGAAATAATACTTCCACCCTTCAGATGGTTGACTAATTTTTATGCTCAAATTGGCTTACAATCCATGAGAACTAACATGCTTCAGGGTTTCAGACTTGCATTTGACATACTCAAGGCTTAGGTCATATGGTTGTAATTTGTCTCTGTCGCAATTTAAGATAAAAAAAATTATTAAATATTTAGCAACAAAAGTAAAGTTGCATTCCAAATTTTTTTTAAGACAGGCAGTGTTCAACATGGGGATCATGGAAGACAGGTGCCAGGAGCTTGTGTGGCATGAGATGTGGGAGGTCCTTCTGTTTATCAAGAATGCAATCGTTGACTCTCCTGAGAGGCATTGAGTTTTCAACCAACCCCTTTTTTCTTCAAAAACATGCAAAGAAGAAGACAGGCTCAGAGCAGCATAGAAAAACTCCCAAACCAATATCAGCTCTCTGGACTACCAAATTTGCGATGAAGTACATGAAGTAGCCAAGTTATCAAGTGGTTGGATGACCAGATCCAGGTCAAGTTTTGCCCACAACTCAAGTGAAGTGAGAGGTGGAATGAAAAAGGAATTGTGACATCTTCCCAAAGTACTAGAATGGCTACAAGTGGTTCTCTAATTTCACATAATAAAATTCCTACTACATGGATAGAATTTTTTTTTGCAGAACTAGGTTTTCTTGTTTGAAGAAATAATTAATCGCATCTCAAATTATGTCATGCAGCAAGTGAGCAACTTTGAAAGTGAAAACACACTCTCAAAACGGATAGAAGTATGAGAGAAGATGCAGCAGTAGAGAATTGGAAAATTTTAAGCAGTAAAGTTTTCATTAAACAAGGGTTTAAACTTTATACTGGGTACATCATTTTCTTTAATATCACTCAGTTACTACTATATTAAGTCCTACTTTTGACAATTCATGTTATTTAAGCATCTGCGATCAGCAGATTGTACTCTTAACCCTTTCTTAACATTTATGGTAAAATGTTTCACTCATTAAGGTGCAGACTTGGAATAGATTTACACCTTTGAAAATTAAAATCACAGCTATCAAATACCATAAATTAGTATGTATTTATTCTGTTTATTCACCAATAAATATCTCAAGTATGTCCAAAATAAACATAATGATCTACTGTCAAAGTCATCACTAATTTGGAATAGTCTTACGTTGATAATTAAAAGATAAATCCCCTTGAAAGTTCAGTACAAAGTACATACAACACAAAGAAAAGCACTTGGCAAGACGATTGAACTGGATTAATCAAAAGTGTCTTCAATTTCTGGAGAAAAATACACTGTACATCCTCATGTGACAACCTTCTGTACATATTAAAGGGGTCACTAGCAACATGCATATGGTAAATGAAATTTCAATTGAACCAATCAGCAGATACAAAACAAGTCCAAATGGTGTGGTACAGATGGGTTTCAAAGGCTATAGTCTATGGTGCATAAAATGTAGTAGTCACTCCAGATCTCTAGTCCTTGGTAACAAAAAGGGATATCATCAAGCAACCCACTACATGTAGAGATGAAGCTCGCCTAAAGATGTAACCATGTTCCAGCATCAGGTATTTGATGTGGCTGTTGGTTGGATAACCTCACCAAATATGAAACCTGCTTGTTGAACTCCTTGGATCCTCGGCCGCCTCTAGTGCATCACTGTGTATTAATCAAGTGCATGTTTTCGAAGACAAAGGGTTAAACATCTTCATAGAATTATGTCCATTCCTGGTTGTGGAATCCTGATTTCAAGACCAGGCCATATCACTTACTGTTGGAGGCAAAAGAAAGCCATCCATTGGCCATAGAATGGGGTTTTCATGGATCTCATCACCTATCACCTCATATATTCATTGTGCCAAAGGGTAAAGTGTTATAGTACTAAATTTCTGAGTCTGAATGTTGTGGTTTGTCTTGCTAAAGAATCAGTAACCTCCGCATACTGGAAAAAGGTTGTGGCATGACGCAACTCCCATTCCACAGAAGTTAATATGCCAATGTTGTAGCAACATAGAAGGACCACAGATATCCTGCACAATGATCTCAAATTCAGTTCGAGAAGATCTGAAAAATGTAAATCTACCCTGTTATTGGCATCAAATCCAACTCCTTAGCAGCAGCTTGACTAAATTAATGAACCTAAATGGGACTTATGAATATAGAAGTTAACATGACAACCAGCTCTAGCATTTGAATTGAAACAGGTATCCTATTTTAATGTACGGAAACTATAACATGATACAAAACACATATAGACGTGAGCGTCTAGGAAGAGACTGAACTGGAAAGTAATTTCTGAGGGTAGGTGTAAAAATGTCGTGAGAGCAACTGATATGGTAACTAGACAAACCCTTGCACTTTAAGGCAAAAGAAACTTCTATTGCCCCAGTATGCTACCGCTCCCTCCAGCCTATTAGAGAAGCTACTAGCCTACGGTCATTGCAAAAGCAACCGATCAATTAATTCTCAAAAGCATTACAAAAAACTGCAGCTTTAATCTGTTCTGCGATCTCAGTTCGAGTGACTGCCTGTAGATACAAGTGTAGCCAGTACTGCATCTCAGCACAGCTCCGAACTAATAAAAATGAGGTGCAAACTGCCTCTTAACCGTATTAGTATATTGACAACATCCATGTCAATATAGATACATTTATGAAGTAGAGACAGAATACGAAGTTTGGTTGAAAGGTGTCTTTGGACAATTTGCTAAGGAGAAGATTTGTGCAGATAAAGAAGCTAATAATTATATTGCAGAGCATGGACAAACATAAAACATTTTGAAATTTTAAGAGGCAAATACGAGTTTTCGTTTTCCAAAGAGGAGGTAGAGATACAAAACCATCTCTTAACAATAGCAGCAATGAATATAAATAAACCCACCATAGAAAACCCCGGTAAAACAACATGAAATGCCTTTCTTAGTAAATTGTTTGATAACCAACACAGAAGAAACTTATGGAACAATACCGATTTACTAACTTGAATTGGAGCACAAAATTCTTCTAAGAGAACAGCGCCAGAATTTGCTCTAGAACAAGGGAAAAAATGCCAATTTAATTCGAGATGATGATAACGATAATGTCTAGTGGAAGCAATGATTGATTTAAGGAACCACATCGATTAAATGATAAGATAAATACCTTCCGATCACTAAAGATCAACCACAGTCCAACACAATTCTGCCAACTTTTGATGATCCACCGAGTGCGTTTCAGTTATCAACGCAACAAAACCAGGTTCAACCGCCGTAATTGAAGAAACAATCTTTTGAAAACCAAAAGAAAAAAAACCCAGAAATCAACAGAGTACGCAAAAGAGAACTGCCATCACGGCCAAATAGCACATCCACAAAGTGAAAAAGATCAGAAAATGGAAATCTACATAAAATAGAAAGCAAAACCGAAATTGCGACGGTGCGCAAGAGAAAACGAACCGAATCGGCGGTTTCGACGTTCTGGACAAGTTCGATTGCTTGGACTCTTCGCACCGTAGGGAGAATTTCGAGAAAATTCAGAATCTGGCGATGCTCTGGAATTGGAATAGATGGAGGAGGATGAAAAGAAGCGCTTTAGAAACCCTTGAAAGAGCAAAGTACAAGGAAAGGAGGGTAGAAGAGAGAGAGAGAGAGAGATACCTTCCGTAGAGAAAGAAACACCTTCCGTTTACCGGACGGATGACGAGACAGAGAGAGGTGAGAGAATTAGAAATGGAAAACGGTATTTGGTAAGCAAAAGCCATTCTATTTATTTAATAAGAAAAGTAAAAGGAATTAAAAGCATACGCACATTACAAGGTGCGTCCACGGACCGCCACTACCTTTTCGTGACGGGTCCCACTTTAGAAGATAAGAACCGTTTAGCCGTCGAAAAATGCTGACATAGAACACGACAACTTCCTCCTTTATATAGTGGACCCCAATAATCCCTTGATCTATCCCATTTATGCGGCTCCTGTCAATTGCAGTAAAATATCATTTCTTGGATGCTACTTAGATCCTTTTTAGCATGGCTATTTCGCTAATACCATCTAAACCTTAGGGCAGTTAAATAAATAATATAGATCAATGATGTAGTGGGACCTATAATACAGAACTAGAGGATTTGCATGTTCTAAGGTCTACTATTTTATAAAACTTGTGCAATGAATTATGTACGACTTTGCGACGATGGGCTTCACCTTTGATTCATCAGACTTGTTTATCTGATTTCTCTTATTGTAGATAACTATTGATCACATGAATTTGAAAATTGAAAATTTTACTTTCAAACACAAACATAAAATAATCAACTTGTTTAATCAACCAAAATTGAGAAGTGTACTTTCAACTAAACATTTCTCTTATCATAATAAATGGTCTTAAAAGAAATCTAAATCAGGAGAAATCAGATGAACGATTAGATCATCCAGGGGTGGACAATGTTTAAAAAAAAAAACAAGAAATAAAAGCTGGGATCAATGGACGCGCCTTGCCGAAGCGCGTTTGTTTAGCAATCGTTAAAAAAAAGGGGGGGAAAGTGAAGCTTGTGGTTTGGATGCACGGCACAAGGCCGAATTTCCACGTCAGACAAATGGCCGTGCGACACGTTTAAAATTACTAACCGTCCTGACGGGCACATTTTTTCCGTGCGTTTTGATTTTGGGTGGTCATCTTTTATTTGTAGGAATTTATTATTTACAAACCAAATAAACCGCTTGGGGATTCTTATCCTCTCCCTACATTTTCCTCAAAAGAGTTCTCCCAAAGAGACGGCAGAAACGGACGAATTTGAACGATCCGAACCGTCCATCTTGAAAGTTTGAATGGACATGATTTTGAAATAAAAAGACGTTGGTGAAATCATCCAAAAGTCATAATTTTTGGTGGCTAATCAATCTAAGGCAGGAAGAATATGGGGAACGGATCAAGTAAGCAAAATGTCTTGCTTGATACTCGTATCCTTAGCATTTCCTGGCAAATTTAAGTATGTTTTTATATAGAGGAGAACGTGGGCTAAGTTGGCAGAATAGTTAGGGGTTGCCGGAGGAAAGGAATCTCACCATTCCTTTCCCTCCAACTTCTATTGGTGTGGCCGCGAAGGCAGGTAGCTTGAGAGGGGGAAGGGGAAGTTGGTGGTCCAGTTGGCCACATGGGCGGCTCCAACTGGACCCTACATAGCCTTTTGTTGTCTGCCTAATAATATATAATTCTTTTAGTACAGTAAATTAGTTATCAATTTGTAAGGGACTCGATAAGATGATTTTGGATTTGGTTAACAACTTCCAACCTTTCCACGATCCTTAAACAAATCCCACTGCATATGTATTATTATTTAGAAAATATATAAAAAGATGGTAGGGTCCATGCGAGGTTGTAGATTAAGACTTTGCTCAGCCATCCACCGCTTATCTCTTCATGTGTTGACGAGATTATTATTTAGAGTGTGATAATTTTTGCTTGTAGGGGCTATCTTTGGATGATTCAATCTGTTCATCTGATTTTTTTAACTTTTTTTTTTTTTTCTTTTCTTTTTTTGGGTAGAAAAGCTGGGTTTCAATAGGGATAACCCACAACCCATGTGCACATCGAACCCATAACCTAAGCACAGGATAGCCCCTTCTTCTGTGACTCCAGTAGAAGACTTTGGAACGAAACAATAATTCCGCGTCCTAACTAATTCACGTAGTAATTATCTACAAATTTTCCAGCTTCCCTATCTCCAAAAAAAAAAATTTGCGATGATTAAAGCTTTGTGATTATTTTTTCCTGAATAAAATATGTTTAGGCTAAAAGCTTCTGTGGAATGAGGAGATGATTACGATGCAGATGGGAAACAAGCATGCATTTCACGAGGAAGAAAAGTAAGGCAAATTTAATCACGGAAAGCTACAGCCTTGGACGGTCTTCTCACACCTTATTTGGCGATGACTAGCAAAGAAAACAAGAAGCTTGTGACTTTTTCTTTGACGGCCTCGCTACACAAATTTTTAATCAGAAAGCCTAAGTGGAACATACGATGATCTAGCCCGCATGATCACGACCGTGGATCCTGTTTGACAGTGAGTTGGATTATTCAGTGTTAAACCAAAAGTTTTTCATTATTAGGAGACTTTCTCAACTGCGCTACCTGCCATACCTTCGCACTCTATCTCAATTATAGTTACAAAGTTTGAAGTCGGGAAAAAACTCGGGGACGTAGAAGCTGGAAAATTTCAAATATACATATATATATGTATATGTATATATATATATATTAGGGAGAAACGATGAAAATTATTTTTAAAACTTAAAAACTTAAATGATAGTAACCATTTTAACGAAATCTTATGAATAAATATACTAATTTAAAAAAAACTAAACTTGATAGTAATTTTACTATTATAGATAGACTTGAAGTTTAGGGTTGTAATGTTGAAGAAATTTTTTTTTTTAATGAGAAGTCCAAAAAGGAAAAAGATGTAAAGATCAATTTTTTATTTTTTGAAGAAGATGGGTTTTAAATGAAGAAAAAACGGAAACAAGTCCAAAAAGATGGGTTTTATTGAAAAAGATGTGCCTTTTAAATTTTGATATACTCGTGAAAAAGACTAAACTCTTTAAACAAAATATTTTTAAAAAATAAGGTTTTTCTAACGCTAATCCAGGATCTTTTGATCATCCTAGCAAATTCCTTGGTTCATAGAAATTCATTTCGTACAAATAGGAAGAAATAATCCTATCCTTTCCTGCCATTGTTCCACACGATTCTGTAGAAAGAGGCAATAATGGATGTATAGGTGCATTGCACCGGTTCAAGTGGGACTAATCAAATCTCCTTGTGAATGGATGTGGTCACCACCACGTGTGTAGGCCTAAATTGTTTGGTAGCACCAAAGAAAGACGTGTGTCGCTATACCATTCCAAAATGACCCACACGCTAAGAAATCCCAACAAATTGGAGTTAATGAATCGTGCATCATTTGTGAAAGGACCCGCACTTTGGTGAAGAGTAATGCAGTCGTCTTAACACCCCAACAAAATTTATCCTTTATTGATAATGATATTGTTAGAAATAAATTACTTTTGCACAAAATAAATTTGATAAACCTTAGCTTAGATGCACTTGTAAAAATGCGCTTCTTGAAGATAATTGAAGCCTCTCAATAAGTGTAAAGCGTAGTAGTTATATCTCTAGGATTCAACCAAGTTAGATTCAATATACCTCAACTAATTTGCATGATCAGAATTGGTTTGCACTCCAAGATGAATGCAGTAAAGTCAAGTCTTCAAAATCGCTCTTAAATCACAATAATAACTGAAAGAAGGACTTCACAAGTTTGGAATCCTAGAAGAGAGTGATGCCAAAATAGGTAAACTCTTAAACCAAAGATCTCCAAAAGTAGCAAAACTTCTAGAGAAGTAGAGAGCAAGTAAAACTTCACAAGTTTAGAAGCCTAGAATAGAGTGATCCTCTCTGTCAGACTCTAAAACTAGAGATCTTTGTAAATAGAAGAACTCTTGAAGAATGATACTCCCATGCAAACTCTTAAATCATATTACACTGAGGCTCTAAGGCAAACTCTAAGAGAGAAAAGAAGAAGAGAGTAGAGTATGTTTTAGCTAGACAGACTCTAAAACCCAAAAACTAAAAAGCTCTAGGAAGACAAAGGAGAAGGTGCAAGGTAGAATGGTTTGGGTGCCCCTGTATATAGAGTGGGTTGGTTGGGTGCCTAGTAACCTTCATTGGTCCCTAAGGCAAGCTAGAAAATGCACTAGGCAACTCTATGTAGGGAAGCTCACTGACTTTCCTATTTTGATACTCTTCTGATGAGTTCTTATGGGCTGGACAGGCCTAAGCAACAACATGCCATCTTTATAGTAATAGACCAAGTGTCTTCGACCTCACCCGATAAGTTGATTGAGCTGCATCATTCCTAAAATAAAAGGAGATTATGGTAGCTTCAAGCAATGCGAGCATGCAAAGTGCAAAGTGCAAAGTGTGCGTTAATACGCACATGCACACCTCGATACGTTGCACCAAGGTGCACCATTCCTATAGTGTGTACTTGAAAGCAATGTTACGAAATGATAGTATTTATCAGGATTGGAATCTTCTTTCAACTTCTAAGATATGATTAAACATTTCCCATGTTTCTAGAAGTCAAGTGGAAAAGACAAGGGAGTTTAAATTTAATTGATATTTGGATTTTCCTTCAAAAACTAGAAAGACCCCAAATCCCACACATGCCCTTAGTTTGTAGAAGAATCCCACATATATGTTATGTGGGTTATTTTTACTTAAAATAATTTCAGCAATCGCTTGCTTGTTTTAAGTGAAAAAATTTCTTCAAAACATATTTCCATAGGAATCCCATACATATGTTTTGTAGGTTGTTTTTATATAAAATAATTTCAATAATTTGTCGTTGTTTTTAGTTAAAACAATTCTTAAAATATTTCTCCACTTGTTTAAAGTTAAAACAAGAATAACAATGGAATATAGATAAAGAAAATAATCAACATGAAAGAAAATAAAATTTCGGCATTTAAATTAGATCAATGCATCAAAGAAAGTGAATAGAGTCTTAAGCGTCCTCCTAGTGTATACAAATTAAGAATATCATGACAACTAGTGAAATGAATCTTCAACTGTTGCCCCAAGAAGCAATCTAACATGAACTTCTCTTTAAAGGAGACAATTGTATTTAAATTGGGCACTTTTATTAATGGTCATATGCTAATCTCATAATTCACCGAGTGCTTTAGAACTAACCTAAGCCCTATATGAGACAGCCAAACCCACACACACTAAATAAATGAGTCCATCAATTGTGCACTTATATACACCACAATTCAATATTGGCAGAATCTATATATATTAAGACATAAGTCATCCATAATACTGCAGGTTCATGTTACATACATCATAGGAATGAAAATGAAGATTTTATTCATAAAATAACTACAGTATATCAATAGATATAGATAGCTTATTTATCCTTTGGAGCTTGGTCAATGACACAGGGAAAGGTTACCACTACTAGTCAAATTATAGGTCTTTAAGCTCATTTTCCTAAATATTTTTGCCACCAACTCTGTTTATAGGCCTTTACAAATAGGGTCGACTAGGTTATGTCTATATTGCACATATTAAGTCAAACTGGCATCATATTTAATTAGTTCTTTCACAATGTCATATTCTCAACAAAGCTAGCAAGATTTACCATTGTAGAGCTCATTGTAATCTTTGGTAATGGCTGCATTGTTGTCACAATAAAGAGTCATTACAAGCACTGGCTTTGACCACATTTGTACGTCTACCAACAATTTCCTTAGCTAGAGTGCTTCCTTTTCAATGGAGGCCAAAACAATATATTCAGATTTCATGGTTGAATGAGCAATGCATTTCATTTCTTTCATTTTCAAGAAATCAGATTACTAGCAAGGCTAAATACCCTTGTGATCCTCCCCTTCCCCAAACCCTGCATAGGCAGGAGCTTCATGTACCATAGCTGCCCTTTTGAACTATTAGGGTCCAGGTTCCAAGTTTCATTATTCTAAACTTCTAACACAGTGGGTTATCTATCATAGTACAAACCATAATTAATAGTCAATTAAAGGCATTGGATTACTCTTATCAAAACCTTTCAATGTGTTTTACTAAGATTATCAATATACTGGCTTAGTTTCCCAACAACAAAGGCGATGTATACATTAAACTATTAAGCACACTCGAGTACTTCAATTAATTAAACAAATTTTCATCGTTCTTTAATAGTTTGACATTAGAATCAAATGGCTTATCTAAAGGCTCACTATCATACACATCAAATTTTAGGAGAAATTTCTCAATATAATTCAATTGTGTCAGTGCAAGTCAAATTTTGTTTTCTAATAATTCTAATTCCCAGAATTACACCAACCCTACATAAGTCCAAAATTTGCTTTGTATCAACAATGCTCTGCAAGTCTATCCCAAAATTAGATGTCAAAATCTTAAAATCAAATTATAGAAATGATATCAGGCAAACTCTAAAAGAGAATAAAAATAGAGTGATGCTCTTAGGTAAACTCTAAAGAGAAGAGGAGAGTAGATAATGTCTTAGCTACATATTCTGGGAAGATAAAAACTAGAGAGCTCTAGAAAGAGAGAGGATAATGTGTAAGGTAAAGTGGCATGAAGCGCTTCCTTTATATAGAATAGGGTACTTCTATACCAAGTAACGTTCCTTGGTCCCAAGGAATGTTAGAAACCATCGTAGGCAAGTCTTTATAGGAAAGCCCACCGACTTTTGTATTTTGAAGCTCTTCTAGTGGGTCCTTATAAGCTAAACAGGGCCAAACACTATAAGCCGTCTCTACAATAACAGGTCAAGTTTCTTGGACACCACCCGATGAGCCGACCAAGCACTAGAACGTCACTTATGTACATGCACAACTTGATGCATTGCACCAAAGATGCACCAACCCAAGACTGCATTTTTTAAAAGCAACATGAGAAAATGAAAGTATTTATAAGGAGTGGATCCTCTTCTAACTCCAAACATGGAATAAATACTTTTACCATGTTTCTAAGAATCAAGTGGACTCCAAATCCCATAAATATCCAAGTTTTATAAAGGAGTCCCCTAAATATATTTTGTAGGTTGTTTTTATTTAAAACAATCTCAATAATTTTTCACTTATTTTAAATTAAGTCGATTTTGGCTTACAAAACGTGCGCCTAATCACTGGTCAGCTGACATAATTGATGAAAATTGAAGTCTATTTCTAGATGAACTTAGTTTCCCTTGTTTGGGTTTGACATAGCAGGCCAAATCCACCTAGAAATCTAGGTCCGAAATCGATTACCATCTTCTCAATCATCAAAAAAGCTATTCTCGTTCCCAGTTCTTATACCAACTTAGTGCTTCTAGGAACGCGGTGGAGGTGAAAGTCTAGTTCTTCAGAAAATTCATTTTCTTGCTGGTCAAAGAATTTTCGAGGATTTTTGTCCTTTTACAAGGGAAAAATTATAAAACAAATCAATCACTTAATCTTAAATCTAATCGCGTCTAAAGGGAAAAACAACGACTCAAACCTGCAACTACACATCTTTTAGGGAAGATGTTAACCTGTGGGCGACCAATTATAGTAGACATTTGTTGGCAAATATTTGAGGGTGTTTAGACCATTGACTTTTGCAATCGTTGTTTGGTTGAGAGTTTCAGTGGGTGCGAACAAAGACTCGTGATGGCTAGTCGGATCAACGGTCTTTCACCCAACACATGCACCGTATATGTTGGGGAAAGGTCGCTTACCTACAGAGAAACATAGAAATGGTCGGCATAGTCAACAAAATATGGGAAAATTGGAGGCTCTGATCTGCATAGACATGTAAGTCCAATAATTCTACAAGGAGCTTTTCTATGAAACAACCCCACCTATAGCACTAAAGCCAGGTTCATTGTTTGACTGCTCTTTGTTTCTTATGCAAAGGCTCCACTTTTTATCACGGGCACCTGCTGACCCTTAATTTTAGAAATCAAACTGAAGGGTTGGATAAATTTTTGTGGCCTGTCTTATCTTGAAAGGGGCTCAACCGGATGAGATAAGCTAAGAGGTAGTGTCTGAAGTTCTGTACAGCAAAAGTCAAGGCCAAACATGTCTTCTCTGTAGAGAGGAATTCAACTTAGAGTTCTTCTTACCTCCCATTCCGAGATAATGACATATCCGGGCAGGCTCAGGCTTCTCACTCGTAGGAGATTCCACATCTCTCCTTTTGGGTGTCAGCGGAAGCCCCTCCTAATAGATAGGGGCAACATCAGAGGTGCGAGGAAGGAGGATTTTAGCCAGGTCATGTCATGGGAGATCTTTGCTTTAGCCCTTTGAGATAAATGGTTTGGATCAAACGATGGATGAAATAATAATAGGAAGAAACAAATAATTTCCCTTTTATTTTAGTAACTCTCAGTTCTTATGCAATTAGCATCATGACACTCATACATTTAAATGCAATACACTGTACTTTTGTAGCTCCAGTGGAGTATATAGATTCCACAAGACGATTTGAAATGTAGATTTTGTGACACTTGGCTTCATTAGGCGCACAAGGAAGGTGACAAGTGCATTTTGACAGATTCATGCTATATGACGATTTTATCAGTTCAGGAGGTTCCTGTAGGATTATCAAATGGTGGAATTTCAACCCGGAAGTACCGCCAATGTGCACCAATCGTTGGATCACCATAATGATACACACCCAAAAGCCTGCTTCAGTTAATGGCATATTTTTCTATTATTAAATTTAGTTTTTTTTTCAAAGATTTTAATATCCCTCCCAATAATATTACACTTTCAAGAGGAGCCCAAGGAGTAAGGAGTACATCCTTCTTTTTTGATGCAAGTAATTTTTATTTTTTTTGCAAATCTAAGCCACTCATCATGTTCAAAATGCCAAAAATAAATAATATGGCAGAAATCAATGCATCTGGACGATCTAACCACTCGTGATATCTTCATAAAAATTAGTAAAAATGGTTGGTTGTGTATTCAGAATTAAAGAAACATAAGCCAAGAACATTCAGTGGAAATGAAATTTGTGGGCCACCCTATCTTAGGCATTCCTGACATAATGAATGAGTCAGATCAACAAAGGGATGTGTACACCTTAAAGCTCTTAAGCTTTATGCTTACCAGGACTATCCAGGAAAAAGTGCTCCTAGAGCTAGTTGGCACGGGTGTCTCCCACGTGATCATTCCCATCCAAATTTGCACCTTACTTAGGTGGTTGCACCACTCGGTCAACCGTATACCAACGAGTCTATCAGAAGTTGCCAAAATATGTTTACATTTTGAAGACATGCTCCCTAATGAACATAGGGTAGCAAATCCAAGCTGCATTTAACAGAGACGGAGCCTTATCTGGGAAAGCCATAGCTAGCTGCTAGCAGCCCATGTCAACTGCAAGAGGATTTCCCAAAGACCAGGACTTTGTCTTAGAAATCAATGTTCAGATGGTTTATTCTGCTGCATCTTAAAAATGACTTAATTGGAATAGACCTGTAAAGGCAAGCCATTCGCAGCTGTTTGGCACCATCAAGTCCAGGCAATGTCCCAAGTATTGTCCATCAGTCAACCCTAGACCTCCTATTCTCCACAATTTCTTACATCATGTTGGAACCTTCTAATAGTATGATTCCACAGCCCCCAACAGTAATCGTCGGGGAATTTAACGGACAAGATTTCTTGGGCGCATCCGTGATTGCTTTGCGATCATCAGGTGACCAGGCCCCATAAAAATGTAGTCGGCGGATTCTACCAACGAGTCATCTACTAAACAGGACCGACCAACTAAGTCATCTATTAAACGGCTGTACAGAGGCTTGCCAACTGTCACATCTAGCCATCCATCTCTTGATGTTTTTTATTCCTCTAGTTCCTTTTCTTTTTTTTCCTTTCGGTGAATATTCCCCTTTTGTTTTTTAACTTTTTCTCTCTTGCAAAGGTACAATTAATCGATGGTTATTGATCGCCAGGAAAAAAGCAGACTGAACCGTAGGAAGTTGATCCCAACAACTCCAACCAAGACCAGCCAGTAAACGATCCCAGCCAGCAAATGTCAACAAATAAGGCAGTCAACGTTCTTATTCTCCACAATCGTAGCATTACAGTGAAGTTACTACTGCAACAATTTCTGTCACAAAGGAACCAAGAATTCCCATCGGCTCAGTAAAACAATTACCTGTGCTATATATATTCTTCAATGCTTTTGAAGATAAAATAAAAAATAACGGCAGTTGCATAAAGGCTACTTTAAAAGTGAGTGAGCAGGTTCACTTTTTTTCTATGATCCAATCCGTTCCTCCGATTTGTCTCATCGTAAATAACCTAGGTCTAAAAAGCTTCTCTCTAATGCATATATCCAAGTACCTTATTTTTTAATGTTTTGAAGCTAAGAAATAGAGGCTTTTTATCTTTTGAGGCTTTTCTGAGTTTCACCATCTTTTTTTAACTTTAAAACATCTCAAAATGAAAAACTTAGAGCTATGCGGTAGAGAAGATATTTCAAGCTTAGGCTATCTACGGTGAGAAAAATCATATGATTGGATTGCATCAGAAAAGCTACAAAAATGGGCCCAGCACACAATTTTAAGGACACCTATGGAGCAACTATGATGAGACCGTTTACATCATATAATAATAATTACTCCTGCAAAAAAATAGTTAAGAATGATTCCACACATGCATTGCAAATGTCTGATATAAATAGTTGCTTCATACTGAATATGGAGCCCTTGGGAATCCATAAAACATACATCCATAACTAATGCCGACTGATTTTCTCAAATTATGCCGTTACTTGCGAGCGCCGGCTTTCTTCATTTCTTTGGCTGAAAGCATTGGGAAGAGAATAAATCAATTATTTTGAGTAGCGGTGGAAATGAAAGTAGAACACATTGAGCGAGAACGTACCAGCCTTCTCTTCTTCTCGTTTCTTTGCAGCATCTGCTCTTTGCTGCCTGATCAGGGCCAAGCGATCTGCAAGAACAAGGAAGAGAAAAGTTATTCAAGGCTCAATCACAAAATTACAAACTACAGTTATTGTTAAACCGAACTAGACTATGCACGACTCGATCATTAAAGCTTGTGCATGGGGAACAATGTCATCAAGAAAAGATGCACTGCATTACTAAACCAGTAATACTTGAATAAGCAATAAGATTATGCTAATTGGGAAACAAAAGATATATTAAATCTTTAATTTTTCCTCGGAAATAAAGGAAGATATATTAGCAGGGGCAAAGATTGCCCCACATAAAAGTTTGAGAATCAACGCTCAGGACATAGGAGCTTAGGGCACTGTATGAAACAGTAGACAAGAATAACACCGCCAACAGTGATAATGACATTTACGTTCCATTTTGGAGGATTGACAAAATCATAGTACAGCAGACATACAGGGTAAGCACAAATATCAAGCAGTAGTTTTAGAAATCTTAAAGCTTCTTGAATTACATAACTGAGATGAGAGAACATGAGCCAGGAAGACCACAATTACCATTAACCTACAAATTAGTATTACATTGTCTTCTATATAAGAAATATACCACAAAACTAAGATACCCATAATGAATGTAAATCAACCAAAAAAAAAAGGGGGCAGCCCGGTGCACAAAACTCCCATGTATGTGGGGTCCGGGGAAGAGGCAGACTACAAGGGTCAACAATACACTACTTTGCATTTAGAGGCTATTTCCATGCCTTGAACCCGTGACCTCAAGGTCACACTACAACAACTCTACCTTTGTGAGAAGGCTCCCCTTCTGAATGTAAATCTACTATTACATTTTTATCTTTGGCACTAGAAACTTAGTTAAATATACACATACACGGTGTATCTGCATAAAAGGATGAAGATAATGAAAAGAAAACGGAAGAATCCATTAGTTTCACATATTTTACCTAAATCTTTTCTTGCTTGTTCCGTTTTTCCTTGTTCTTGCAACCTCATGAATCTCTCGTGAGCCTTTTGTTTCTCTATCTCCTCCCTGCAATAGAAGTTTGGAGCTCAAAAGTATACATATATAATCCACATCATGATATGCAAATCATACAGGAGGTCATCATTCCGAAGAGTAAACAAATGGTTTAATGAACTTAAAACTAATATAATTCCATGGACAGAAGAATTTATCAGTAAGACTACTATAACATCAAATGCCACTTACAGGCACCAAATGGAAGAATGGAAAATCACCAAGCATAGTGCATCCATATCATCAACACAGAACCAATAACTAGAGAGAGAGAGAGAGTTTATAAAAGCAAAAGACAATTGCCAATAGGGAATCTTAATAATTTCTGTCTCAAGGAATTTTGCCTGATCCACCAAATAACAGTGTTTAGAGCATAAGCACTTATCACTATGCTTCAAATCTCAGAATAAGTACTTTCCAAGGGAAAGATGAAAATTCCACCTGATGTCTGTTTTCCAGCTATTGTGCAAAAAGCCAAGCACTACTGGCAAGGTCAGATGATCGATGGATGCAAAACTAGATTGTCAGATAGGATGGCTGCTATCTTTTTCATTCTTAAAGGTGGATGAGAATTATAAAAACAAAAGCAGCATATGAGTCTGCAGAGCAGAAAACCTTGTTTATATCACAGGTGTATTTCCCAGGACACTATACTTATAATCAACACAAAACAACCCAACTTATCAGCATTAAAGTTAGCCTATTTATGAACCAGTAATTACAGCCATTTTAAGATATAAGGAGGTGATCTCATCTCACGAATTATCCAGCCAAGGCCAGTCCAGGACAAAGGTAATTGCTTCCAAAGGCCATGAGCATGTCTATACTAGCAAACCATGTAGCATTCTATATGCATTCTAGGTAATCTAAGACATTCATCGTTTAGGTCTTTTCTTTAGATGGGCTACAATCATGCACCATAAACATTGGTTGATTCCGACTAAGAGTTCTTTCAGCTGTAAGAAATCAAATGGGTACGATTTCACAATTGCCCGCACAGGGTCTTTACCTCTAAATATAAAATAATAAGCCATCACTTCCACGCTGTGGAGATTGAACCAATAGTTGATAGCAACATAAATACTTTCCGGAGATAGTTATTGAACTTTATCAAGTAACTAAGGGAAGCAAGGCTTCTAAATAGGCTTTGGTTTAGCCAGGGGACTAGAGACTGTAGACTAACAGACTTTAAAGGTCATAAATAAACAGCAACCAACAAGAGCAACTGATCAATTTCAACATGACAAAGTGCAATTTATTGATTAAATCAAAATTCAGCTCATGGCAAGTTGCTAGACAAGAGAGATACCATGCGAAAAGATAACAAACCACAAACATAGTGTGAAACCTTCATAAAGCAAGGAAGATTTATCTAATGAAATTCCTCCAAGAAAGGTTAAGCATAAATATTTTATATACCTTTCACGCCTTGAGAGCTCAGTTGTTTTCTCGAGCTGCAGAGTGACCAAAATAAAACTCAGCACATGTTACAATTATCCACCAAACAAAGGAATGAAAGAGAAGAAAGATGATATTGCTAATCCGTTGTGTCATTATTGGCAGCCATCTCATTACTGTAAAAGATTTTTCATAACTGGGGTTATAAATCTTAGACAGCTACCAATGGCTGGTTTAAGATAAAGAAAGAGCTCTGATAATTAAAATGAAGAAGTGCAAATAAAGCTTTGAAGAGAACATACTACGGAGAGATTAAGATATAAAGAATTGCATGGCTTAGCTGAAAATAACCGACAACAAGAGTGAAACATCGAGAGAGTTGGACAAAAATGTAATTCGCTAAGCTGATCAAAAAGTGTCTTAATAAATTGAGGAGTGTGAATATTATAATGAGGACAATTGAATGCTATTTCAATTCAATATATGCATATGAAGCCTGAGATTTTGTTTGAAGATGTCAACTGCATCTTTTATTTATGGAGAGGGGAAATAGGAATATAGTTTATTTCCGTTATCCTGTATAACAAAGAAGATAAAGGCACTTACGTCAATGTCTCTGGCTTTCAAATTCTTCGGTTTTGACACATTAGGATTCTCAATCTGAATCACACCCTGGGCTCCTTTTCTTTTCTGCCAACATTCAGTCCCAGTTACAAACAGAAAGCAAATGTTGATTGCTAACAGAAATGACTAAGTTAGAATGTACGCCTCTGAGACTGAAAAATCAAACAAAGCACAGTAACAGAATAAGAAGAACAAGCAAGGTAGTCTCTTTACCTCGGGTTCTTCTTCAGATCCTGACTCTGACCCAGATTCCTCTTCTTCTACATGTTCATTTTCATCTTCTTCCTGATTGTGTCAAGGAGATGCCGCTTCTTATACCAAGATAGATAAAGCAAAAACAGAAAGAAAAACCAAACAGATTAAGAAAACCTGCCAGCTAATGGCTTCTAGAAACTGCTGCTAATACCACTCTCAAAATTAGGCATCATTACCCATATATGTTAGAAGTAAAAGGACATCCACAAGACAGACACAGGCAGAAATGTGCAACTCTGGGTGGCAATACCAGCAATCATTCTTGAACCAAATAGGCTGCTATGAATTAGAAACATTGAATCAACAACTAGATTACATGCATATATTACTCAAAAGAAACTCGTCTTGCCAGAATGATCATGGGAGCAGATTTGCCACTCATGAACTCTCAAATTTTAATTGACTCAAGTAAAATCAGGAACCATACCCTAAGAACAGAAAATTGGAGACAACTCATAAAATAAGTATCACATGATGGGTCAAAGAGACATCCGAGAAAAGACAGACTAGAAAAGGAAACACATCCCAGAAATCCAACAGGTGTGTCATGAGAAGACCATTGAATAAGAAAACTAGATACGAGAATTATGTGGTAAGGTTATGATTAAAAGCCCCCAAAAGCAAATATATGTTCAGGGTGCTCCCTGTCTAAGCTCCAACATAAAAAGGGCAGCCCCAGTGCACGAAGATCCTGCAAATGCAGGGTCCAGGGAAGGGGCCGACCACAAGGGTCAATAGTATGCAGCCTTACCTTGCATTTTGCTAGAGGCTGTTTCCATGCCTTGAACCTATGACCTCAAGGTCATGCGACAACAAACTCTACCATTGCGCCAAGGTTCCCCTTCCATAAGATCCAACATATGGGGTATAATTTGTTTGAACTTCAAACAAAACCTTCTTTGAGGATTTTATAGTTTTGAGACTGCCTGAAGTAATGGCAGAGACAAGAAGCCATATTCCACTGCTAAGTATTCAGAGACATCAAAGAGGAGATGGTAGTCAGGAATAGAGACAGCAGGTCGATTACACCCCAATTTGAGAGAGAGAGAGAGAGAGAGAGAGAGAGAGAGAGAGGATTAGGCGTACGAAGAGGGAGAAGAAGAACAACAACAAGAGAGTGCATGATCGAAAGATTTTAATAATGATTGGGGCAACTATAAAGCATCTTCTTGTATATCTATATCCATCTCTAGATAGTTTTGACATCTTGTTTCCAGCCAATGGCATTGTAATGCTAAGATTACAGAGTTAAATGACCTGCCTTTGTTGGGAATAAAATAAATAGCCATATATGAAAAGCTCTGGTAAGATACAAGAAAAGGGTAGGTGTACTATTACGCATAATGGTTGAGCCAGGTCAAGGGATTGTAAACATCTTGGAGTATATAACAGCAACATGCTCCGCAAGCCTCTAAATGATTTCACAAAGTACATAATTTGATCTACAAGTACGGACTACTCGACCAACTGACCAAGGAAGTTGGAGAAGCTCATTTGTTCAAGTACTAATTGTTAGGCAGTAACAACATAAGTACCAGTGCAGCTACAAGACATTAGCAAGAAAACTCCATAAACTATAACATCAACCTAGCTACAGTAGATTAGGAGTATAGATTAGTCAAGAGTGGAAATGTGAAATACAGATAACAGCATGTTGCTCTTAAGTGTTACCACAGACAAGACTGCTTTTGGAGTAATTATTTTTCCAGAGAGTGGATTGTTTGAGAGTAGGGGAAGGTCGTAACCCAAAAGGTGCTCTATATTGGTGAAGAACTTCCATTATAAGCTGCGGGTTAAGTTCTCAAGTAGACTGGTTAGGATGAAAAGACGGCAGGTTTTCAGCATGATGCTCTTAAGTGTTACCATAGACAAGGCCGCTTTTGAAGAAATTATTTTTCCAGAAAGTGGACTGCTTGATAGTATGGGAAGGTCACAGCCAAAAAGGTTGTCTATATTGGTCAAGAACTTCAATTATCAGCTACAGATTAAGTCCTCAAGTCTTTGGGATGAGAAGACAGCAGATTTTCATATCATTGGTTCCTGAAGTAGGAGTAACTATCATTCAAACCAAGTTGCTTGAAAGGTATTGACCAAAAAATTCCAAAATAATACAACAAATTCCAAAGCAAACCAACATAGTGGGTAGTCGCTGTCTCAAATTAGGTTGAAATCAATGTGTCTCTTCTGAAACAACTCAGCTTCAGGGAACTTATGTGACAAGAAGCATCACTAAAGCCTGTAACTAAATACAATAGCAACAGTCTTGTCAAATAATTTATGGTCAATTGTGTATGAGTGTGGTGTAATAGCACAAGAGTGGGTCTCAAACTCTCAATTGTGCATGTCAGGAGTTCGAGTCTGCTCAAGGTGTCTGTAAGTATTTATCTAACATTGACACAGTCCACAAAAAAAATGGTTGCTGAAAGATCCAGCTTTACCAAGTTTTATAACCAAGTAATCATGTTTTGATAACAGCGAGCTTGTATTACTGCTCAGTTTGCAAATACTAACCAATTCACGATGCATTATGGTTCAGACTGTGCCCACTGGATGGTATTTCCTCAATGCTCAGTTCACTTGCAATGAAAAGTAACAACAAAGATAAAAGAACAACAGAGGTTGAAGGATGTGATCCTCATGTTGGAGCAAATAATGGAGATGTACAAATGTTTTAATGTCACACATCTCTGTGTACTATATCATTTTATATGAGAAACCATAGTAAATTCATATGGTATTTTGCATTCATATCTTACTGGTCTCGACTCTCTTAATGGAGAATCAAGTACACACGGCTGTGCAGGTTGAAATCATTATTTGTGGAATGCATGGCTTTGATGTTTCATGTGTCCACTAGTGCTTGGTAATGACATAAAAATTTTAACATTAAAAGGACAAAACTTTGTTGGCAATGCATCCTGAAGAAAATACCAAAACAAGAAGTTGATCATATATTAAGTAATGAATTATTGGTTGGAAACAATTGTCTCATACATTCCAATAAGTAAGAATACCAGTAATATTTATTGATGCATCTAAAAAAAAAAGAGTAAGAATACCAGAATTATTGTTGACATTACAGCTTCCTCACACCCAAAATCACTAGGCAAATTTCATTTAATTTAAAAGGAAGACCGCATTAAGCAATGGAAGGTTCTTTAGCGACTGAACAACATACTTGAAAATGGAGAAAATATATGGTTACATCATACTCAGAGAAGAATTCAGAAGATCCTATCAAATAACTCTGACATTTCAACGGGAACAGATTGAAAAATGTATAAAGATTTCACTTCTGTTGTCATGAGTTATACCTGTCTAAAAGTCTTCGGGCGAGTTGAGGTACCAGCAACTGCAGTCATGCGAAACATTAAAAAGGAGAGGTGGAGTCAGCTTAAACATCACAGTAGCAATCAAAGTAAATGCAGCATATAATGGAAGGAAATAATTTATTACCAACTTGAAGTTAGAAACTGAACATATAATTATCGAATCAAGTTAGTAAAAGTAAAGAGGCCTGCTAGGAGAATAATCCACACTCTCTACTGTTCCCAGCCATAGTGTCATTTTTACTCAGAGTTATAATGACCAAGAAGAAATTTGAGGTAAAATATGCCAAGGCTGGTTGCCTTAGCATATACCAAAAAGCAAAAGATTTCTGCAAGAGTAAAGAAAAATCCCAACATCGGAATGTACATGTACACAAACATTACAAAAATACAGCAGACTTGCTGGTCATCTTCAGAAATGGAATCTAAACATCTAGTAAGAAAAAACAAGGGCACGTTGAAAAATAGGTTAACAGCATCATAACGAGATAGCATTGCCAGAGACACAATTAACATAAACTACAACGGTGCCTGTATGAAAACCCCATTTCACTCGATGCCATGGGGTACAACAGATTGCACCAGCCAACTTACAGGGTATGTATATATAGCAGATTCAAGATTAATATTAACAGAAATTAAAAACTTACAGAGAGATCTTCATCAAATGGATCCGTAATTGGAATAGCCAAAATATACAGAAAGGACCCCGAAGGGATTTTATTATATTGAAAGGGAGGATTACATGGAGAAGGAAAACCAAGGAGGCAGCAAGCTAGCACTATGACGAGAGACCAAGCAAGCAATGCCCAAAACAGACACAAAACCTCCCTATAAATAGACATTGGATTCCGGACTTAACATTGGTTGGAATCCGATACATAATTGAACTAAATCATTACAGACATGAATTGAAATAAAGTAAAAGTAGACATTAACATAAAGTAAACATTATTGTGTTCCTTTATTAAAGAAGATTCTTCTTTCTTATTGGTATTGCCATAAAGGAGATTCCCTTGTCTTTATGTTGACGTCATAAAAGAGATATCCTTGTTGATTAGACCAGATCTTCATCTAGCAGAGAAAGATTTTTGGCCTTTATTTCAACCATTTTCTGCTTGTATGGTTCTTTGATTTTCTCTGCCTTCTGCTGAAGTGTCTTGGGTGGATTTTGCTTTCTATCATTTTCCTTCAATTGTTCTTTAATTACATTCTTCTTATTATTTTTGTTTTGAAAGAACTAAGAGAGGACTATCATTAACGCATCCCAATAATCTGTAAAATTAATATCCTCATTAGGATCTTGACTGTCTTGGAAAATATTATCCCCGGACATGTTGCTAAGAGATTGTGTTGAAGATGATTCTTGGACATTAAAAGATTGCATAATCTGATTCTTCATATGATCCATGCATTTAACTAAGATTTCTCCCTCATCTGCTATAGGAAACCTTTTCTGCAACATTTCTTAATTTCTTCAATTGAAGCGGATGATTGTTGGACTGGGGCATTTTCCATGAGAACTTTGTCAAGTTGTATTATTGCTTCAATCTCTTTAGACTTACTGTCTGAGTCGAACTTGGACCACCATTTGACAAAATAAATCCTTTTAAGAGTTTGGATATTGAGTTCATCTTCTTCAATGGTCATTAATCATTTCCAAATCCAGGGAATGTCAAATTTGACAAAGAATATTAATTCACACTTACCAATTGTTAGCTGGTTAGTAGGAATTTTATTTATTTCAGGTGCATATTGTACGCATTGATTATACAGCTCCTTGAGCTTTTCTGCCAATATATCCAGAGTGAGACCTATTTCCCTCCACCAGTGAAAAAACCAGGGACTAACATCCCGAGATATTACATAGCCATGTTAATATTAATCTTGAATTTGCTGCTGCAATTGGTATCAAACCCATGTTAGGTTATATTTTTATGAAGTTAATAGTTTACAGCTGCAATAATAATGGGTTAGTTTACTTTTATTGCTATCTCCTTATATGTTTTATGCACTTCTATTTTGTTTGTTTTATGATTTGGTAAGTCGCGGTAGGTCTTGATGGTTTTGTTTACACTTCTATTTGACTTGTGGAATGACATCAAAGTCGCGTAGGCTTGGTCCCCTTTGGTTGATGCTTATGAGGGTTTTTGCCAGAAGTCATTGACAGTTGTGCAAGGCAAACAGTCATTGTATACACAATGATCTTGGTCTTGATTGGTTTAGCTATAATTCGTTGACAATCATGTTTTAAGATAAGCAAAATAGGATTGCATAAACCCATACTAGTACAGATAGTAGTAGATCTAGATTAACATGTTTTATTGCAGGCTCTATGCTATTAACTCCATATCTGTCTATTAAGAGATGGCTCAAGAAAATATTCATGTTAAAAATACCAACCTTGTAGAATACCCCTACAGATACTGAATCTTTGTGCAATTGGACTATCCCGTCCATTAAACCTAAAGAAGTTTATAATATTGGAAAATTTGACTTCACCTCAATAAAAATAATATAAAATATGGAACAGACAATAAGTCTTGATAATACAAAAAAAAATTATAAACCTCTTTTTGGAAAAAGATCTTAAACCTTAAGTTCTGAAAATATAAATTCATTCATGTGGGATTAATACAAATTGGATTTAAACCTTTAACGTTAAATTGTTTAAATGCTTTAATACTTGCGGTTCTCAGAGATGCCAGATGTCTGGATTGGGCACCTTCCTTGAGGGGATTGTTACAAACCAGTCTCTGTCATGGACCAGTTTATGTTAATGTTTTTCCTGATTTTAGTCTGTCATTATCAGACCCTAATATCTTCAATGCTTTAAGTCTTTATATCAAAACTCATTGCTACAATTTTAAATCTGGGTCAAAAACAATAGCATTGACCTATAGAGTCCAATTTAAGGTTCTTCCAACTTTGGTTACTAAAGCCGAACAAAAATCTCCCAAAGATAAAACTATGTTAATACAAACCAACCTTCTGTCCTCCGATATTGCGATTAATAGAACCTTGAAATGGGATGAAAGAAATTTTCCCCAGTCTTGGCAGCTTTCCGAGGCTGTTTTCCCTCCACAAATTACAGATTAAAATCTTGATCAGCTAATACAATCTGAAGATGGAGATGTAGAAATAAGATTTGATAACAGAAAATCTTTCAAACTTCCTCGAATTACTTCATGTTCTACTAGTTCTTCTAGATTTTCTATTGACCAAAAACAAGATTCGAGTTCAATAGAAGAACTCAAAATTTCAAACAATAATGTTGTTCATCCAATCTATAAAAAATCATCTCGGGATAATAATCCTACACCATCAGAGATGGATTTCAATATCTAAGGTTTATGGATTTTAGTCCAAGAAGTAGGATCAGAAAAATAATAAGTGATGAATTTGAACTTAATAAACATCAAGACTTTAGAAATTGGTACTTCACCAACTTCAACAAAGAAGAAGTACAAAAATATAAGACTCAAATTTTGGACTATCTTAACAAGACACAGAGTATTGAATTATTTGTTCCCTAGTTTCTAAAAACTTATATTAGTAATGAACTTAATACTATTAGGGAACGGATAACTTCAAAAGGAGAAAAAATTTCTTCCAAATATCCTCCTCCAACTCCTCTGAGACTCCCAACTGACGGAAGGGCACTTGATACTACAACTTATCTAGATGCAACTTCTACACTAAATGATCTAAGTAGTATCCAAACCTTAGGAGAGAAAATAGTGGATATTGAGAAAGGGATAAATCAAATTCTTGCATCTATCAACTCTATTAAAGCTAAGAAACAACAAACTGCAGAGAAAATTGAACCCTCAATTAAACCACCTCCTCAAATAACAGGATTCAAAATGGAAACTAATACAGAGGAAATCCTTAAAATACTTAAAACAAAAATGTCAGACCTAAGTCTTAGTATACTTTTAGCCCATGAGTTTGATATTAAACCAGATCCTGATAATATTAGTCAACATCAATACACCCAAGATGACATTAGTGAAGGAGAAATCCTCCAAATACAAAATCAGTTCTCTCAAATTAATAAAATTGAAAGAGATCCAAAAAGAATAGACAAATATTATTATAAACATCCTACACCTGCAGATGTCTTAATTGAAGAAAATGATGTTTTAATACAAAACGAATATAGAGAAAATTCTATTTATGAATGGAACGTTGATGGTATAATAGATAATCAAATATACCAAATGGTACATAGATTCTTAATGTACTCCACAATTTGTAAAAAAAATGCAAACACTGATAGGCAAATAGCCTTAATGATAATAATAGCAAGCTTTACTGAAAATCTTAAAGGATGGTGGGATAATGTCATGACCCATCTCAAAGAGATGAAATTCTTAATAAAGTCAAAGTTGAACCTAATACAAGTCAACACCAAGAAGACGCAATATATACTTTGGTCTGTACAATAATAGAACACTTCACAGGAAGCATACAGACCCAATTTAAAAACTCTAGGGCAATATTACAAAATTTCATATGTCCTTTAACTCATTTTCATTGGTATAAGGATGCACTCCTTGCCAGGGTCCTTCATCTACATGATGCAGGCCAAACATACTGGAAACAGAAATTTGTGAAAGGACTTCCATACTTGTTTGCTACTAGGGTAAAAAATTACCTAAAATCTAAATTCAATGGAGAAATCCCCTACAATCAATTGTCTTATAGGCAATTAGTCCATTCCGGTGTTAATGAAGGCATATCTCTGTGCAATGAAATCAAACTTAGAAATCAGTTAAAACGAGAGAGAATTACAGAGAAAAAACAACTGGGCGAATTCTGCCAGCAATTTGCTATAGATGTTCCTAAAATAAAAAATCCTAATAAAGGGAAAACAAGACAGTTTAAAAATAATAGGAAACCTTATAATAAGAAAAATAAACCTCCTGGGAAGCGCAAAGATAGAAGAAAATCTTATAAAAAGAACAAATACAAAATAAAATGCTATAAATGTGGCAAATTAGGGCATTAAACTAATAAATGTTGGACTAAGAAAAAGATTCAAGAACTTCAAATAGATGAAGAATTAAAACAAAATCTTTGCAAAATAATACTCAACTCATTTGAATCAGAACCGTCAGATAATACAAAATTTGATTCATCTTCATCTAATTTGGATGATGCACCATGTTGTAACCAATGTAATACTCAGAGAAAGATTCAGAATATTGGAGATCAATTGTTGAAATGAATAATTTAACTATAAATGTGTTATCTCAGACACAACAGGATCTTCTTGAAGTCATTAATAAGATAGAAGATCAAGAAATTAGAAAATTAATCTTTGAAAAATTAATATCTTCTTCAGACAGAGAAAAGGCAGTTGATACTAACAATGTGTATTGAATGTCTGAAGTAACTAAAAGATTAGGTAATAAACCAATTCTTACTACCAGTGTTTCAGTTCAAGATTTGAAACGTGAAATTACTAACCTAAAAACAGAAATTGTTTTGTTAAAAAATGAAAACACTCTATTAGACAAAAGAGTTACTCATCTTGAACAAAATAAGCCAGTAATAGGAGACACATCTAATACTAAGGCTTTTGATCCACCCCACCTCAATATCTTGACCTAATAAGGCAAGTCACTTCCCAAAAATGGTACATCAATATTACAGTTTCAGTTGGTGGAGAATGGTACCGATCAGACCTTATTGCCCTTGTAGATAGTGGAGCAGATATAAGCTGTATTCAAGAGGGCCTTGTACCAATTAAATATTTTGAAAAAACATCCCAAAGTTTGACATCAGCTAGCAACAACAAGTTAAAAATAAATTTTAAACTTAATAATGCAATTGTGTGTAATGAAAATATTTGTATCCCTACTCCTTTCCTTTTGGTCAAAGAGTTGCACCACCATGTAATACTCGGCACACCTTTTTTGCATAATATAATGCCAATTGAAAAAATTGATACCACTAGAATTTATTTCACAATGGAAAATAGACAATTTTCTTTTAAATTTCTAACAGATCTAAAAACTCATTTGCTTAATGAAGCTAGATGAATTCTCCTTAAAGAACAACAGATTAATTTTATTAAAGAAGAAATTGCTTACAAAGATATCCAGAATAATATTCAGGACAACAATTTCCAACAAAAGGTAAAAACCCTTCTTCATACATTCCTTGAAAATCTCTGCAATGATCTACCAAATGCATTTTGGAATAGGAAAATCCATAGTATTTCTCTTCCTTATATTGAAGGATTCAAAGAAGATAATATTCCTACTAAGGCTAGACCAATTCAAATGAACTCTGAATATATTGAGCTGTGTAAAAATGAGATTAATGATCTTGTTAATAAAAATCTTATTAGAAGTTCCTCCTCTCCATGGAGCTATACTGCTTTTTATGTTAATAACGCAGCTGAAAAAGAAGAGGAAAATCTAGATTGGTTATCAATTATAAACCTTTAAATAAAGTCTTAAAATGGATTAGATATCCAATCCCTAATAAGGATCTTTTAAATCGATTACAAGGATCAGTAATATTCTCCAAATTTGATCTTAAATCAGGATATTGGAAAATTCAAATCCAGGAATCCGATAGGTATAAAACATCCTTTACAATCCCTTTTGGACAATTTGAATCAAATGTCATGCCTTTTGGACTTAAGAATACCCCCTCCGAATTTCAAAAGATAATGAATGATATTTTTAACCCATACAATCAATTCATAATCTCCTATATTGATGATGTGCTAATATTCTCTAAAGCACTAGATCAAATTCAAATCCAGGAATCCGATCGGTATAAAACATCCTTTACAATCCCTTTTGGACAATTTGAATCGAATGTCATGCCTTTCGGACTTACGAATACCCCCTGCGAATTTCAGAAGATAATGAATGATATTTTTAACCCATACAATCAATTCATAATCTCCTATATTGATGATGTGTTAATATTCTCTAAAGCACTAGATCAACATTTTAAGCATCTTAAGATATTTAGATGGTTAATATAGAAAAATAGTTTGGTGTTATCTGCCCCTAAGATGAAACTCTTTCAGTAAGAAGTTAGGTTTTTAGGGCATATCATTTTCCAAGGAAGAATAATTCCTATCCAAATAAGTATAGAATTTGCTTCTAAATTTCTTGATGAAATTACTGATAATAAACAGTTATAAAGATTTTTAGGTTTTTTAAATTATATTTCATAATATTATCAAAATCTTGCTAATGATACTAAAATTTTACTTAATAGACTTTGGAAAAATGCCAAGCCTTGGACAGAAGACATACCAAAATGGTAAGAAAAATAAAGGCTAGGGTAAAATCTCTTCCTTGTTTAAACCTTGTTAATTTTGAATGGTTTAAAATTATGAAGATTAATGCATTCAACATAGGTTATGGAGGAATCCTTAAGCAAAAGAATCATTCTTCCAATAAAGAAGAATTGGTTAGATTTACTTCGGGTAAATGGAATGATACCCAGAAAAAATATTTTACAATTAAGAAAGAAATCTTGTCAATATAGAAAAGGATGTGAAGAATATCATTTCACAACAAATATTTGCTGGATGGCAAGCACAATTATCTGTCTATGATTTTGACATTGAATATATCAAGGAAGAATATAACTCTCCTCCTAATTTTCTAACTCGTGAATTCTTACAGGGATCATGAGTGATCCAGGAGAATAGATTATCCCGGGTAATACCCAAGGTAGAGGTCATAGAGGACGTGGTAATACCCAAGGCCGCAGAAAAGGAAGAGGAACTGGTCATGGTAATATCCAATATCAAAAAGGTAAACAAGTGATACAATGGCCACCCCTGAAAAGTTTACCAAATCCGTAATCGGATCAAAAATTAATACTCTTGGGTAATATCCCAGTCCATGGTAATAATCCGAATGTGATATCATCTAATATAGATGATCTTGATCTACCAAGGCAGCAATTCACTCCACAGAAATTTGCAAAGGAGATACTTTTAATGACTGCTAAACAATATATTCAGAAGGAATACAGAGCAGTAATACTACAGCTTGATAAAAATGAGATGGAAACTATCTATGATCCCAAGGATCCATGGGGAATAACACAGAGGCAATTGCTTCAAAAGAATTATCCTCCTCAAATGGGAAGAAAACAGTTCCCGATGGAGAAATTACTCCAAGAAATTGGTACAATGGAAATAAGTCATTTCTATAATACTGATAAATCCATAATAAATTTTAGCAAGATCGTCATAAATAAGATCTTGACTCCTCAAGAATAGGACATTACTCTTGCTCAATATAAACACATTGAGCGCTATCCCTACAATTTGTGGGATTATATTTATGAAATATGTGATGTTTCTTGAGAATAAAATGAAAAAACACTCATAGTTCATCAAGATCCATCCCTCTGTAATATCTCGGGATGTTAGTCCCTAGTTTTTTTACTGGTGGAGGGAAATAGGTTCCACTCTGGATATATTGTCAGAAAAGCTCAAGGAGTTGTATAATCAATGGGTATAATATGCACCTGAAATAAATAAAATTCCTGCTAACCAGCTAATAGTTGGTGAGTGTGAATTAATATTTTTTGCCAAATTTGACATTCCCTGAATTTTAAAATAGTCAATGACCATTGAAGAAGATAAACTCAATATCCAAACTCTTAAAAGGGTTTATTTTTGTCAAATGGTGGTCCAAGTTCGACTCAGACAACAAGGCCAAAGAGATTGAAGCAGTAATACAACATGACAAAGCTCTCATGAAAAATGCTCCAGTCCAGCAATCATCCGCTTCAATTGAAGAAATTAAGAAAATATTGCAAAAAAAATTCCTACAGCAAAAGAGGGAGAAATCTTAGTTAAATGCATGGATCATATGAAAAATCAGATTATGCAATCTTTTAATGTCCAAGAATCATCTTCAACAAAATCTCTTAGCAGCAGGTCTGAGGATAATATTTTCTAAGACAATCAAGATGCTAATGAGAGGATTAATTTTACAGATTATTGGGAGGCATCAATGATAGTCCTCTATCAGTTCCTTCTAAACACAAATAAGAAGAAGAATCTAATTGAAGAACAATTGAAAGAAGATGATAGAAAGCAGAATCCACCCAAGGCACCTCAACAGAAGGCAGAGGAAATCGAAGAACGATACAAGAAGAAAATGGCTGAAATAGAGGCCAAAAATGTTTCTCTGCTAGCTAAAGATCTGGTCTAATCAACAAGGATATCTCCTTTATGACGTCAACATAAAGACAAGGAAATTTCCTTTATAGCAATATCAATCAGAAGAAGAATCTTCTTTAATAAAGGAACACAATAATGTTTACTTTATATCAAGGTCCACTTTTACTTTATTTCAATTCATGTTTGTAATGATTTAGTTCAATTATGTATCGGATTTCAACCAATGTTAAGTCCGGAATCCAGTGTTTATTTATAGGGAGGTTTTGTGTCTGTTTTGGGCATCGCTTGCTTGGTCTCTCTTCTTAGTGCTAGCTTGCCACCTCCTTGGTTTTCTTTCTCCTTGTAATTCACCTTTCAGTATAATAAAATCCCTTCGGGGTCCTTTTTGTGTCTTTTGGCTATTCCAATTACGAATCCATTTGATGAAGGTCTCTCTATAAGTTTTTAATTTTTTAATTTCTATTAATGTTAATATTAATCTTGAATCTGCTGTGTGTGTAAGTATATATATATATATATATATATATATATATATATATATATATATATAGAGAGAGAGAGAGAGAGAGAGTCCAAAACTTCCTTTGATGCAGGCTGAATATCAAGAAGCATATCCATCAAAAGCATACCACTTTCGACTGAGGTAAGAAAGCTAGAATCAACCTTAGCACTACCACTCATGATATCTGTGTGTCTTAAATGCTAGTTAGGTCCACACCAACATAGCTAAGAGATGTAGACAATGGGTAGATGCTAACCAGGGACCTGGATAACAGTTTCATACATGTTGCATAGTTGGCTTCCGCAGGCCTTTGCTAACTTTGAACCATGACATCTCACTATGAGGCTATTAGCTAAGACAAGGACTCAAGAACAATTTAACTTCGTTATGTGAGATGTCTTACCAAGGGCAATTTGCTAATTGCAACCTAAGAAACAATGTAACAATTACATTTATTGGATTGTGATCTATGTAGTCACAGGCGCAAGGGGGGTCAAAGTTGATAATGGTACCCCCTTCTTAAAAATAAAAGACTCAATCTCACACTCAATTTACGGAAGAAACGAGAAAACCAAAACCAATGAGGGGAAGAGAGAGAGAGGAAAGAGAAGAGAGACAAACCTGACTGGAAGAAAAGTCAGCAAAATCACAGTCACAGACCAAAACCAGAGAGAGAGACAGAGAGAGAGAGAGGACAAGGGAGATAAACTGACTGGTAGAAAAATCGCAGCAGAGACAGCAGCTGAAACGGCAGAGACAACGGCAGAAAAGGCTGCGACGACAGCAGAAACGACAAAGAGAATGGCAGAAATAGCAGGAACGAAGAAACGACATCAGAAAAGTTGGCTTTTTGTGCCTGGAGTAGGAGGCCAAGCAGGCGCAAGGCACAACTAGTCATGCCTAGTTGCAGTGCAACTTACGCCCCTTGTGCCTACTCCAAACTGGGTCACAAGCCTGTGCCTAGCAACTAGCAGTGCCTTCGACTATGTAGATTGAAATAAAAATCTGAATAGACTATCCAATTTGTAATATGCAATTGCCCCATAAAATATTCAAGTGCTTGGATTGATTCAGTCCATTTCCTCTATTCTGATCCTCTATCTTTTCCTCATTGATTCTAATACGAACTAAGTTGTTTCTCAAACAATTGGTGTTTCATTCAACTACTCAACTTGGGCTTCAACTCTCTATGACCCTCATGTCACCTTCAGTGCAAAACCCAAGACCAAGACTCTTGAGAGTTTTCACCAAAACTTTCATCTTGTAAAATAATCTACAAGCCTACTGAAGGAGATCCACTAAATCTTCTTTGAAGGAAATATATAAAGTGTAGATTACTCACTCTTCTATAAAGGTAGCTGGATCTATTGCTGCCTATTTACCAACGACTTACAAGTGACATGGCTTAAAAGTTGCAGAATTTCAGACCACATCATGATGCTAGGTTTTCTATTCGGAGCATATGTTTTGCAAACCTGTTATATAGTTATAACTACCACAAATCTGAGGTAACTTAGTTGTTTATCAGAAAAAAAAAAACCGTAAGAAGATAAACGAACAAATCGAGCCATGAAATACAACAAATGCCAAACCTAAACTTTCTACAACATCATCAAACACACATTTCAATTGGGCAAGTCAGATTAGATTCCTTGCCCAATATAAATTCGCACAATTCCTAGTACTGCACATCATCAAACCTTTTGTATAGTTATATATAGAACAAATCTGAGGAAACTTAGTCACTGATCAAAAAGGACCATAAGAAAATAAAAGAGTGAATTGAATCAGAACTACAATGAATGCTGAAACAGAACTTCAATTTTGCAACTTAGATGAAAATTCCTTCCCGAATATAATTCACTCAATTTCGCATGAGAACCACTGAACAAATCCTAGTACAGCACATAGAATAACGTTATAAAATATACAGGATGAAGCATAATTCATTCCCAGATCTAACAAAATACAAAACCGAAGCTAAGACAGAATAATGAGAAACACAAACACAGACACGAACCCTATAAATCGAAACAAAGAGAAGAAACTGAAGAATTCCTGGAAGAAAACACACAAAAACAACTACAGAGAGACGACGAGGAATCAGTTGCTTACGCATCTCCTCAGGTGTGGAGAAGTGCCTGCGGCCAGTGGGCTTGCCCTTGAACTTTCCCCTTCCCATGGTGGATGCGGAGCTGCGGGAGTCGAAGACGCAGAAGAAGAAGAAACTTCCCTTTCGCAGTCAGTCTTCCCTCTGGCGCTCGCTCGGCCCTCACTCTGTCGATCGGCAGATCGAGCTTTTCCGCGAAACCCTACAAAGCAAGCGCGGTCTAGTCTTCTTACCAGATGCTCCCACGGGAAACTGCGACCGCTCAAAACTATATGAACGCGACTAAGCCAAGGTGGCAACACGCACATAAGGTGCTACTATCGGATTGATGCCTACTTTAGCAAGATTTTAAGCATCAGACGCTCCTCAAAACATGCCATGTGTCCTCGTTCTTATTATTACCGCCATGGTGTTAGTGGTGCTTGATAACAATTGAGATAGCATGAGATCAAGTGATATGACTAACAATTTATTTTAAAAGTGACGTGAGATGATACTCATCTTAAGCACCACTAACAAGGAGATGAGGAGATATTAGATGATTAAAAATTTAACTTAACAGTAATTTAAGATGAGATGATACATATCTCAAGCACCACTAATAAAGAGATAAGGAGATATCACTTCATCTTAACCCACCCCAAGCACCACCAATAACAATATGGCCTATCTTCTCTTATCTCAAGTCAGCTTACTCCATCTGAAACACCACTATAGTCTCTACCTTTTTCTGTAACTCAATTGTCATTTTGACAAGGAAGAGCAAGGTTGGATAGGACACAAGTTGCCGTATAGCCCCTTACTTTTGCCATGGTAGACCTAGCTTTTGTTGATCGGACCCATTTGTCTGATTTGCCTCAATGCAGATGATTACTGAGCTTAGAAAAGCGTAGATTGGATGAATGCAATCAAACATAGTCTAGGAAAGATTTCAAGTTATCTGCATTCACCTACGCTAGACATTTATTTGCAACATTGGTTTATAAGATTAACCAAATCTATCCCTAGTCAAACCTATATCATCATATCATAAATCCCATATGATAAAACTAGGAGGGTTCCTGAATATTTAACACTCATGTTCTGTTCTCATCCATTGGGGAGTTTAATTTCTTGGGTTGTTTAGGTGTGTGCATGTTTCATGGTGAGAGGACATGAACTCTTGTACCCTTTAAAATTTTAAACAAAGAAGAAGGATATTCGAACTTGCTTAGCTATCCTCTCGACTTTATGGATGAGTGATAGTATAGTGTCTGACACAATAGCAAGTAGTTGTAGTATTGTGACAATGTTTTTTAAATGCATTTTTAAAGTCTTTTTCGAAAGTTGGGATCCTTGATTTGAAAACTTTTTTTAAAAACAAACCTCAAAAACATTTTTCTTTGAAGAAAACACCTTTTCAATACTACCAGTGTCATCTATTTAACAAAAACTTAGATTTAACAAAAAAAAAATTATTTCATTTCTAAAAAAATTGACAAAATCTCCTAACTTTTTTGGATGTATGCATTTAATGCATGTAATGCAATACACCTGCCAAATACATAGATACTCATCAAACATATTTGGAGACTCAATCTCCTGACCATTATATTTGGTGTACGTTTTAAAATTACTCTCAAGCGTACAAATTAACATAGTAGATGTACGCGAGTGAGGTCGATCCCATGAGGAATCTCACATATTTGTATGCTAGTTGAATCTTAATTTAGATGAACTATAAGGGCAGTCCCGATGCACTAAGCTCCCGCCTAATTGCTGAGTTGTCTCACACCTAATTGCAGTAGACATTGTTAACACATACATTTCAAACCCAAAAAAGGAAAGAAATAGTAAGCTGTTAAAAATAATGTTTGAGGAAATACTTCTAATTCAACCATTTGTTAGAAAAAAATCTCCAATATATTCAACTTTATTATTCCCTTTATTGGTGGTGGACCAATAGGAAAAATCTATTCCACAATGGAAAGAAAATGATCGTCTATAAGAACATGAGTGATATTCTCTGATATAGGAGACATTTTCGCTAAAGAGAATCCCTTGTCTCTTAAGTTCTGCCTATTGTAGAGAGGAATGAGATCCATGCTCCATAGAGATTTGCTTTTGAAAGAATTTTGAGAGAACAAAATTGAGAGAGACTCTAACTTTAGGTTACGACTAGTGAAATGAGGCTACTCTCATCCAGGTTCAACTTGAATAGCATATTAATTGGACTTTGTGATAGTTTAGTTTTGCCTTTTTATTTATTTTTTTGGGTACTACTAAAAATTATGAAGCAAACTATTTTGTAACCTCTTATCCCAATTTCTAAATCTACTGGACATTTTCTCAATAAGAGGAAAAGTGCACATCATGAGCATTTGACCAAGCTTGACGAGGAGAGGTGCCTTGTTGTACACTGATGTAGTTCTTCCATGGAGCTTAACATGTTTTAGTCTAAGATAATATATGAGGTTAATATTGCAATATTCATTTTCTAAACTAGGTAAAATTAAGTTTGATATGGGAATCTCAAGATTTATTATTATTATTTTTTGGTAGGTGGGAGGGTGATACAAGCAAGCAAAGAAAATGGATTAAATGCAATCAACAATGGTATTAAAAAAATAAAAAATTTGATGGCAAAGAAAAAGAAATTTGTATAAGTGTAAATAGAGAAGGATGAAATGGGGCATTTGCAAGCAAAGAAAATGCATTGAATGAGATCAACAATGGTGTTTAAAAACTTTCCCTTCCCAATGGCAAAAAAATGAAAATTGTGTTAGTTCAAATCGAGAGCTACGTAAGGATTTTTTTATTATAGGACTTAACCCAGGTATCTTTGTTGAGAGCCAAGAATCCTAACCAACTAGAATACAACGAATTGTCATGATTTTAATGAGAAAGCTTATTACATTGCTTTGCACTGTTCTTTAGGAGTATGTCAGCTAATAGGAATTTGTTGCCCTAGCCTGTCTCTCAATAATAGGCCTTAAAATTTGATCTTCACGAATGCAGGATCATTCTCTTAAATAGTTTTTTTTTTTTTATCTCAACATCTATAGTAACAAAATGAGAGCTGCTAGGGAGATTGATACTAGCACATTTAGAAATGCAACCCAAAATAGTCTTTACATATGCATGATCTAACCCATTCATCTTATTCAATTCTAGTTTATTTCTAGCCTGTAATAACCTCAATTTTTAACCCTAAACTAGTAATAAATTAAGATAAATTAATTAAAAAAATTATGCATGGAATTTGATTTTGAAATCACTAAAACTAGAAAGTACACGTCAATAAGAATTGAACAATACAAAGAATGTTGAAAATGGAGTTCGGATGAATGAAATATGACCATTTTAAGTGTAAGGGTAAATTAGTAATTTATCAGGGACGCTAATTAAAGGGAGTCATTTCAATAACGGCACCCCTTTTCCATTTCCATTAGAGTTCTAATGGAGGAAGGCGGTGATCTACCTTCCAGTTTGGAAAATTGGGTCTTAGCCTATAAAATACAAGTTTCCCCTTCCATTCCGGCGATAAACAACCAGAGGAGAACCCTCTATGCATGCTTCGAAAACAAAATTGAAGTTTGCACAGGCTTGAGGGCTCCGATCTCTCAATTTCAACTCTAATCAAGTAAGCTAAACATTTTAACTTGTTATTTACCTTGTTTTCTAACTTTTCCCTCACAAATCCAAGCTAAATCTAATCAGAATGGCCATTGGATAGCTTAGGGATTCAAAACCATGGAGCATGGTTATATCCATGTTAAGGACACCTTAAATGAGAAATCTAAGGTGTTCATTGTGATCTCTGGACCCAAAAACCATAAGAATGGCTAAAACAAATAAAAAATCGGAGCTTCTGGGGCTCCATTCAAGCCAAAACAAGGTGGATGGCTCGGGTTCATTGTCCCTAATGGACGATGCGCCTAAGATGCCCACTGAGATGCACAGACACGAACTCCACATACGAGCTCTATGTCGCGCACGCCCAGCACACGTGTGCACAGGACACTTACATGCGCTATCCTAGATGACTGAAACACGCCAAGCATTCTAGCGACAGTGCACTACAGGGATGCCGGTGTAAATTGGTGCAAACACCCGCCCAACCTCTATAAATTAATATATTAATTTATGAAGATTTTTTACAAAAAGCTTGATTTTAGGTGCGACAGAGGTCCAAATCACAATCGAAAATATCCGTTGCAATCGTCTTGACGAAGTGGACCTAGATTTAACTTGAAAACTTATATTTGATTAATTTTAAATTGGTCATATTATAAAATATTATTCAGTAACTTAGAACTAACAGATCAAAGGGTGATCAGGCCTCATGACTTGAACAATGAGATAACGTATGACAATAAATAAGAGTTCTATGGGCATATTAGGTGTGATGACTTTAGAAATTGATATAGACCATTAGTCTGAACCAAATCTTGAAAAATTATTGATCTGAGAATGATTTGACCATCAGATTAAGGTATAAACATTAAATACACACAAAAATGAACAGATGAACATGAGATGAGACTAAATTATAACAAGTAACATTGGGATTAAGAACTAAATTATAATTAGAGATTTTAGAGAACGATCCAACAGTTGGATAGCCATAGATTTTACTATGATGAAATGAATAACACGAAATGGTACTATGACATTGGCTTGTACATTTAAGCACACAAGCTAAGAGGATTACACTCTTAAAGTGAATTATCTCACATTGAGGTAGGTGACAACATTTAATGTTACGTTTTGATTTTAAAATCCTTTCATTATCATAGCATCATGATTGATTGTGATTTAATTTGCATTTGTTTATTTAGTATATGATTTTGTGAGACTCTGAGTTTTATGATATTATCAATATTAGATTTCAAGAATGTATTGAATGGATTAATGATTTCATGACATTGATACTGCGTATTTATGCATAAATAGAAATTATCTTTCTTTATTGCACCACTGAAACTGATGGATTTTCATAAGGAAGACATGAAGGCTTGGTGGCTAGTCCTTTGAGAGGCTAACCCCGGGATGAGGGGGTGTACCTTGGGGATTGTGGGCCACAAGTGCTCCAGGTTTTTTAGATACGCAATTTTTGTGTTTTATGTTTTATAACGGGTGCTTTCACCTAGTGGATGTCATGCTAGGAGGGAGTAGGGTCGACCATCCACCCTCCAAAATTTGTGATGTGATTGTGATATGATAGACACCTACTCACAGATGGCTTTTGGTAGGGGTTTGGTAACATGGATAGTCCACACTGTCAGTCTAGGCCTTTCCATGGGAACAGACGTTAAGTCTCCTGTTATGGTGTCAACAGAGAGTGGAGGTGGTTGAGACCCTGGAGAGTAGCCACTGTGGCATGACGATCCATACTCTTATTTTGTATGCTTGCATGAGGAGCATGAAGATATTATTATATGCCTAAGTGTGACAACACTTAGAGGTTGGATATGAGTACTTATGATCTGTGATACGAGTATATGGGATACTCGTGGGACCCACGTACCTTGGGGTGCTCTGTTGTTATTATATACTCATTTATATTAGATCATATCATGTCTTAAATCCATGAGATGCATGTTTTATCGTATATGATATCTTAAGATTTTATTGGCATTGCTTATAATAATTATATTTTCATGGAAAATCGATCTACTTATTATATCAGTACTATTATTTGATTTTGTTCCATTGTTATTACATTAAATGTCTATGTACCTACCAAGCATTGCTTGCTACAACATTGCGTTATTATTGGAATACCTCAGATGTTGAGAGAAAGACAGGACTGATGGGGAGTTAGATGAATAGTGATCGAGATGTCTCGTTGAGAGCTATGTTCTTATTCCACAAGGACTGTGTACGTATATCTATCTTATTAGACTTGATTATACTGTTAGGAGAATGTGGTTGTTGATTGGATGTGTAATGACCCTGAATTTTTGTAACTTATTAAGGCAAATTAATAAAGTTTGAATTTTTAGAAATTATGGGCTGGAATATTAGGTTATTGAAAATTCTCTTTTTATTGAGATTATATCATGAATTAAAATATATAAATTAAGAATGTACTTGGAAAACTGATTGAAACAACATTAAGTACGTTCAATTCTGAGTTAAAATGAAAATTCCTTAATTTTCTCCATTTAGGGGCAAAATGGTAATTTTACCCATATTCCATATCCAAGAAATAAGACCTCAATATTCAGGAAGTACATAGAAATACGATTCCAACGCCACTAAGTAGGCTCGATTCCGAGTTCGGACAAATAATGCCTATTTTTCTCCAATTTGAGTTATAAGGGTAAAAACGTCTTTTTACATAAAAGTGGGGCCCACAAAGTGGGCCAACGTTCTAGAAGCAACAATAATTGCTCAGTGCATTATTTCTGGTAGTGGAGAATGTAGTGGAGATTGTAGTGGAGAATGGAGAATGCACTTGTAATAAAAAATTCTAAAGTAATAAAATATCTTATTAAAAGAAATGATAAAAAATTCAAATTTGGCTATAAATATGTCCCAAAAATTTTCAAAAATTTTCACAACCTTAACCACGAAATTTCCAAATCTTCCTTGGAGTTTCAGCCCCAAATTCTCATTCATCCCTCCCCAATCTCTATTTTTCTTATTTCTCTCTCCTCTTTCTAAGTGGAACAAGAGACCTAAATTCAATTAGGCACTCCGTTCCAGGAAGAATCTGATCAATTCCACCGTCCATAACCTCCTACACTACATTATATACAAAAGCCCCAAATCAATTTCAAGATCCAACGGTTCCAACAACAGAAAACTACAAAAAGGTAGACAATCGGGCTATATTATCATCAACCGGTAATTCTCTCAAATTGAGCATCAAATATATGTTTTTTCTCCAATCAGGTAGGTGGAATTACTTCTCATTCATATTTATTATGTTTTAGTGTAATTTTTATTTTTCTGTAATTTAATTTGAATGAAAAATGGTAAAAATAAAGTAAATACCAGCCCCTTCAATTTATGGTGATAGAGAGCTCAGATGGAAATTCTGAGTTTTCCAATCAATCCAGAAGGGTCAAAAACCCTTAGGATACAATTTTCAAGAAAATCTAACAAGGTTTGGACCCTCAATTGAGAGAGATTAATTCTGGTGGGCCCAGATCAAATCTGGACCCTAGGAACGGCTGAAAACTTCAATTTAAGATTGTGGAGTCATATGAACTCCAAATTAAGATCAGAAAGAAGCTATGGAAAGCTTGTAATGTCTAGTTTCTAATGAAGTCATAATATTTCTAAAAATTATATCTGTATTTTTCTGTATTTTTTTAAATAGGTGTCCAATTTCTAAGATCTTCAAGATCTGAGGTGATCAGATCTTGGAAATTTATTTTAGTGAGGATATAATAATGTAATAAAGTAATATCTATTGTTAATTTGGACAGATCTTGGATAAAATAGGGGATCTACCCTTTATGGTAGAAAAACCCTAAAATAAAAAATAAAAAATTACAAAGGGACCCACTTGATCAATGAGATCAAGTATGATCAGATCCTTGGGATGGATTAAAGGGATGATATTATGATAGAATCCAGTTAGATCATGGATGAAATGTGACAAAATCAAGTGGATATGATTTTTGGATCTTAATGGATTAAAAGCCCTAAAGGTAATTAAAACCCTTAATCTAAAGGAAAACACCTAAGATCTAATGGTTGGATCATATTTAAAGGTTTATAATAATCTTAATAAAATTAGTTTAAATTGTCTTTTATTGGATATAGAAGTGTAAATGTGATTTATGTTTTAAGTTAGAAAGCATGATAGTGTAATCTTTAAATTTTAGTATGATATGCCCTAAACGAGTAATTTGTTAGTAGATTTGATTATCTTAGGATCATGTTAGTGTATATTAGGATTTAAACATGATTTCATTACGATAGAAGATGTGTTTCATAACTTAGGATCATGTTAGTTTTATTTCACTAGCTTAAGTTACATTCATATGAAGAATGTTAGTATATAGTTGTTAAACTTATATTTGATTTATGCTTTCAAGTTGATGAATTACTTATTGTCAAAATTTATTCAATTGTTAAGTAATTGTTAAGATATAAGGAGCATAAATCACCAAAAATGTAAACTAATGAAATATAGAAATTCATGGACAACTAAGATGAATGAATGATTGTGACTTAATAAGGGCTATAGTTAGTAGGACAATATAAGGAATGATTTATCATTTCCTTGGCCCAAAATAGGAAAATAATGAACATCCATGGATGACATTGTGCATATCCATGGAAATTAATTAAAATCAATCAGAGAGGGGACTCAAGGTAAAGAGCTCATAGGAACCTTGTCAAAGGTTGAGCTAGTACCACTCCAGTCGACTCTGAACATTGTGGTTATAGGGGGTATACAAGAGCCAAGTGCTTTTCCCTCACCTCCTGTTGACGTAAGAGAGGTCTAAACGCCTCCTTACATGAGGGTTGTATTAACTACTTTTTGAGCAGACTTTAACTGGTAAGTACTAGTCATCCTGAAATAAGGAGGAGTTGTCTAGTAATAGGAAGAAATAAATTATCTTCAACCAAGTAAGACACTAACTGGTTGAATAATAATAAGAACATAAAAAGATAGCAAATTATCTAATCCTAATAAAAATAGTAAGTAAGATAAGGATGATCAAACAAGATGAGATCTTGTATGATCAAAAACAATAAAGAAAAAGAAACACCAATGTAGATTAGATTGTTTATGTATGATATAGATAGTATTTGTATAGATGATATTAAACCCTTAAACATATGATATTTAAGGAAGAAAGAGTCAGATTATCCTACATAAGGATGATCAAAAGACCATGTAGTATGTACCCTTGATTACAAAAATGACATTATACATATGATTTGACAGATATATGTTGATCGAGACTATGACAGATTTCAAGGAGTAAGAATACCTTATTGAGGTAGGTGGATTATTAAGAATGCTTTTACATAAAGATACATGTCTAATACATGATCTTATGTTTTGAAGTATTGACATGTATGATACCAATATATTAAGGTAAATACCTCAAATTGAAATATGATCCAACCAAATGATGAGAAAAATAAGTATTAAATGGTCAAGTTGAGAATTGAGAACAACCCTAAGTGAATAGGAAAGTAGAAAATATTTCAGCCTAGATAAAATGCATGATAGTCCGATATGTATAAGTATTATTTTACATACAAGCTTGGAGGCTTGTGGTTTTGTTTTAAACGGGCATAAGCACAGGAATGCTATGCTAAGAGAGTTAAGAGGGTTTGGCCACCCACTCTCTGAAACTTGATGATATTGAATACCAAGCCTAAGAAAGGCTAAAAGTCGGGTGGGGCAATTATGGGAAGGCCACCAATTGATGTGACCATGGTCCTCCCATATGGACATGGATATTGTAATTTCCACCGAGAATGGTATAAGTGGATTATTGAGCAGTTATCCGGCTACGGATCGGCTAAGCATAGTAGTCCTTGATTATTTTGCATTATGTTGCATATGTAATTGACATAGCGAAATGCCTTAAAGGATGGCATGATGAAATGCCGTGTAATTGTATATTACCAATATTTTTCCCAGGAAGGGAAAAACCCAGTATAGTAACTGGTTGAAATACAAATCTCCTATAATGAAAGGAGTTGATCAGTTTTGTATGGAAATGATTATTGATTATTTTTACAATTTTAACGGATTTGTTCTTATATACTATGTATGTATAAAGGTGAACACAAATGATAAGGAAATGAGATGTTTATATAAATAATAGTGGTCTGTGAATGTGTTTATGATAGAATGAATTATGGGATAGTTGAATATTGAGATTTTACTGTCAATAACTTACATTCTTATCCCCTACCAAGCATAGCTTGCTGAGATATTGTAAATGTTCAAATGTTTACAATATCTCAGATACAAAGAAGGAGACTTAGGAGCTCAAGACTTGAAGAACTAGTGAAGAATAAGTAAAAAGGGTATATTCCTTGAAACATTGTATAGAGAGCATGTATTGTATTTAGAACTTTGTAATTTGACATGTGTATTTGGACAAGTATTGTAAGGATACAATGAGTTGTGTACTGTGAACCACTGGATGGATCCTGGAAGTTTAATAAAATCATATTCCTTCAATGGAATTTTATTTTGTACACAAATTGTACTTATGTTATGTATGAAGTGGTGACTTGGGTTTTCAAAACAAGTTTTAAAATAAAAGAATTTCCGCTGCTTTGTTTTGCGAAAAAAAATAAATTTACTAAGGGGACGCCCTTGCCTTTGAAAAATATATTATAAAATGTGTTTAAAAAACCCGGGTTGTCATAGGATGAGTCCTGGAATAGTAAAATTATTTTAAAAAATGTTACTTGAAATTATTTTTTTTGAGTTTTGAGTCAATGGTTGATCCTCGGGGTTTTCTAGAAATAAAATTTGTTTGAAATTGTTTTGGTTTTTATAAAAGTTGCGACCCCACCTTTTGAAAAGTTTTATAAAAAAAAAAGGTTTTAAAAAACCCCAGTCGTCACAGTTGGTATCAGAGCAGGTTCATCTACTCATAGCCAATCCCAAAAGTCCATGTGAAGATGACAGTCAAGGTGAGAATTAAAACTAGTAGGAGCTAAATAAGTAAATCATTTAGTAAATTATGAAACTAGAATAAATACCATTTAATGGTGTTGGGTGTTGAACTAGTAAGTGCAAGAATAGAGTGAAAATCATATATATATATATAGTTGAATATTATCATTAATAGACAATGATTCAAGTGGGAAACATGAATAGTCATGGAAAAAGGAAAAAGATCAACTAAAGGAAAAGTAAATTCTTATGGGAATAGTGAAGCTCTTAAGGGTAAGAGTATAAAGGCTATTCTAATTGCAATTGAGCAAGATCGGTGATGGATTACAACAAATGAGAACTCGAGAATTTTAAAGAAGTATCATATTAATCTAAACTTGAAGTGGATTTAGTTGAGGAATAAACTATAGTATGAATGAAAATCATTGTCAATTGATGGAACAATATTTAATATTCTATAGATGAATTACTTGATCTATGAGTTGAAATTTATAAGTTCTTATGCACACACAAAAATACTGATAACCAAACCTCAATGAAGAGTTAATATTATGAATTTTATTAGGGTTTTAATTATGATTTGGAAGTGCATAGCCCTGGAGGATGTGATCATTTTTTTAATGATAATATTTATTAATTATTGATCATAATGTGGTTTAAAATGGCTAAGAAACTCACTATGAAATATCAATCACATTGGATGTGAGGTTGACAGTTGTAAATGATTTGATAAATATGACCATGGAATATTTGAATAGTTAAAGGAAATGAAATAGTGGAAATGAGAACACCGAAAACGTGATTGTGAGAATTCTAATTATGTTTGTTTGGGAGATCATGCTCCTCCATTGTTGAGACTTTTATAAAGGCTAATGATGATCAATATCTTTGTCTTATGAGCATTTGGTGACACGGTGAGAGTTTGTTACTATTGAGCAAAGAAATTAAATGGTTCAATAGTATTGAACTAGAATATATAATTGATTGATAGGCCCCTAATTTCTTTATGTTGGGTAAGGAGGCTACAAATAGATTATGATATGTTGACGCCTGAATTGAGAAATCAGGTGATGGTAGCGCATCCTACATTGGTGACAAAGGCAATAGAATTGGACTCTTATGTTATCGAGAGATATCCTCTTGGGACTCAAGCTGAGCGTAGAAACTTGAACATAATTACAGGGGCCATTGAGCCAATAACATTTGATTAGATAGGATTGGGATGTGAACATGAGAAAGTATATTAGTAAAAGAACAGGCACCTAGACAGCTATGTCTTAGACTTAGTTGATTATCGCAATAGCGGTAATATCAGCAACAATAGCCATTACAGCTACAATCCTTTAAAATGTTTTGACTATGGGGAGACAGAGTATTCGATAGGGATTGTTCCATAAGACCATGACTCAAACTGACTAACAATGGAGATGGGGCAAAAATGGCTCCACATTAGCAGTGACGAGTCTCTATCATTACTTGGAAGCAAGTATAGACCTCGAATTGGGCAATAGAATGTTTTCTTGATTTCTGGTAAACATGTTTGAGTACTTATTGATTTAGGGTCCATTGATTTTGGACTTTATGTATTAGCACTTTGAAGAATGTATTTGTGAATATATGGCAATATTTGGGATCAGATGTAAGGATACTAGTGAAAGGGTTATGGAAACTTGTAAGTATGTCTAAGGATGAGTGGTAGATATAACAAGTGATAGGATGAATGTTGATTTCATCCCACTCGATGTGATTAATTGTAATATTATCCATAGGATGGACTCTCTAAGATTACTTTTGGTGTAACTGGACAGCTATTAGCCTCACTTGTGTAAGAAGAGGCATCTTTAAGAGTTGTGTTATTTATATCTTAAAGGTAGTGTGGTACTTTTCAAAGTGTACTAAGTATTTCTTGATTGTGTGACTATGGGGTACCATGAGTGACTATGGAATGAGCATAAAGATTATTTGCAAAAGTTCATGGTTTTGCTTAAGGAGTTTCATGATTTTGCCATAAAAGATTGATATTGATGTTAATTAGGCATTAGGTATAACATTACTTACTCTGAATGCCATGTGAGATGTTCCTAATTGAGCTAACAAAGTTCCAACTACATGAGTATTTGATGAGAGTTTTGACAGGCTTAGTGGGTCTTCATAAAGTGCATTGGTCTTCTTCATGAGAAGAGAGCTAAATCTTTATTATTATGCACAGAGTTTCATTCATTTGATAATACCTAGGTAGAAAACTAATAATTTAAATCATATATTGATGATTTATTCCTGATGGTACATGGTGTCTATAAAGAGTGATTTGGGGTGTGGTTTGTAATGACTCCAATTTTGTAATATTAAAATCCCAAGTTAGCAATGAAAAGTTCAGTTTTTGAAGATAAGGGAATTTTAGTCATTTCACTATTTACCTTGACTGAACCCAGAAAATTGGTCCTAAAAATGGTACCATTAGGTGTGTCTCGGAAAAAGGAATCCAAAAAAGACCAAAATCACCCAAAATAGAGTTAAAATGAGCAAGTTAAGGCCCTTTGAAGTTCAGGGGCAAACATATAATTTTTTTATTAAAAAACGAATTTAGCTTGCAAAACACAGGGGCCCGTTTTGATACGGGCACCCTTCATCTTCAACCTCCTAGAGGGTTCTAAAACGGCGGTGATTGGAGGAGAAATCATCGCCATTCTGGAGGTTTCTCCACCGCCATTCAAGGGCGGTGAGAGGCCCCTCCAGAACCCTCTTATAGCTCTATAAATAGAGCTCTTGGGTGCCTCTAATGGCAGCCCAAAAGCTTGAGGAAAACCCGTTTTGGAGAAGCAACCAAGAGGAGAAACAAGGAAAAAAACCCAACAACGATCTAGGTATGCCCAAGATCCCTTAAAACCCGTCTTCACAGTAGTCCTAGGCTCAGTTTCCCTAAGTTTTTGCATGAAAAATCATGCAAAATAGAGCCTTGGAGAGTCACCAAGGACCCAGGGACGTTCCCTGGGCCGCAATAGTTCAATAGGGTCGAACCAGGGTGTCTTGAGGACGCCTCAGTCCCCCAACGAACGAAACATTCCAGATGGAACAAGACGCGTCAACCGCATCTGAGAGAACCAAACGGGTGCATTCGGGGACGCACCCGCAAAAGGGAAAGACGGGGGGAAAATTTGGCACGTCTACAGACGCGCTCGCTAAGGCGCATGCCGCTGACGCGCAGCGTGCTAGCGTTTTAGGATTTTTCACTTCTTAATGCCGCTGGGGCGCATGACGCTGATGCGCAGCGCACTAGCATTCCGCCTTTTCACTCTTAAGGTCTTTATGTACACCTAATACTAAAAAGCTTATAACTTGATATCTAGAGCTCCGATTGAGGCGCCACAAAAGGCGTTGTGTCCGTGTCGACAATGCGGACACACCCAAACTATAAAATCCTTGATCAAGGCCTAATCAAAGGTGGGCATGATCTTTAGAATAGGATGGTAGCGTAGCCACTAGACCTTTGGAAAACTGATGATACCAAGGCCCAATTAGGACCTTAGGACACCCATAGGCATAAGGATGGACCCTTAATGCCTAAGTAATAAGACTAACTACTCTAAAACCTATAAAAGATAGGCCAAACTAACCTTGATTCCCCAAACCATGTTCAGGAGCATACGAGGACAAAGGGGTTAGCGCTACCTAGTCAGGTAGGTGCTTTATCACTACTAGGTTCTTTTAAAAGAACTATGATTGTTTTGAGAATACATGTTTTAAGTATATGACTTATTTAGCATGACTTAATTCAAAATGCATGTGATAAATGCTTTATGCATAGACATGTTTTGTAAATAATTGTATATACATTATGCATAGATATGTTTTGCAAACTATTGCATACATTGTATGATTTGTGAGCATTAAGTTCTTGCAAAAATTGCATGTCCTTGAGGGTTACCAAAAGACGTTGGAGTGCCGAGGGCCAGGCAGTTGTGAGGAACCCGAAGAGGACCGGTTTTGAAAAAAGAGAGGTTTTCGCTTGTTTGATCTAATTATGATTTGGGCTGATAAGCTCGTAGGCGCTATGTCGAGAGGTTTAGGTTGGCCTCCAGCCTCTGCCACTATTAGATGGATGGGTACCATGCCCAAAAAAGGCAACGTCCCTACGTCGACTGCATGTGGTACAGGGGGCTACCACTAGTGTCACGGCACTAGGTCGACGTGTCATAGGCCCCATTGAGGATATGACCGAGTGTCCTCAGGTGCCCGGGGACCACACGGCGAGGAGGTCGTGGGCATAGTTGGACCCTATGGTTTTGTGGACTTATTTGCATTGCATATGGCATAGGTTGGTCGACCATACCATACTAGATATCCATGAGTTGGATTCAATGAAGCATCTTATGCATATCATAGTGTTATGATATATATATATATATATATATGATACTTTCGATTTTGGATTATGTGATCCTTTAAGTCGTTAGTATTTCAGTTTGATAATGGATTTTAATATCGATATTGAACTTGAGTATTCAGACATGAACATGTTTTGAAAGAGCATATGATTTTAAAACATCTCATGCATTATAAAACTAGTAATGATAGGCTCCTACTGAGTATAGTATATACTCACCTAATCCTTAACATTTTTCAGACACAAAGTAAATACTTAAGGGCAAGGAACGCTTGTGATAGAAGACACCCAGACTAAGTGCAAGTAAGTAAACCCCTTCCTTATCTTTCAATGTTACTTGATTATAGTTACTCTCTAATAGTAGAAATTTGTGACTAACACTTTCTTGGGAATAATGTTGATTTAAAACTTTGTCATGGCTAGATAATTTGAGAATGTGTTTTGACACTCGGGGTTTTTATGAAAAATTGTTTTCCAAAACAAATAGATTTTCATGCATTTCATACTTATAAAACAAGAGATCTCACCTTTTTATCAAAATTGCATCATATAAAAACCCTGGTCATCACATGGTTATATCCAGCCTAGAATTCTAAGTATGACGTCTTTAAGATGATTTTTAAAACTTGTTATGATTGTTACTTGTTATGGATGGTATAAATTGATGGAACCAATACACTGACAGAATGTATGGATATGATGCACTGAATCTTCAAATGTTATTTTGATAAGCCATAATTGTGTTAATAAATAGTATTATTGAATATTCACGAACACAAAGAAGCACAAGGAATCATTGTGCATAAATTCAGAATGTTTAAGGGCTCATCGTTTATTGCAAATATTTATAGCATGAGTTATGGTCAGAGGAAGTGAATTTCCTTTACGAAACACCTTGAATAGCAGAGGAGTCGTTTATTGAGACTGTGATGGGCTGAGATTGGCCAAATTGGTGACTGACGTTTATAGTTCCTTAGTCTTATAAACTACGAGCACTGTATAATTGAGTTTCACCAAGATATCAGTGATATATAATATTATTTGAGATTATTCCCTTACAATTAATCAAATTTCAATTTACAATCAATGCTGGTGAGTAACCAATGAGGGCAGGTGTTAGACATACTAGTAGACTTTTAGGTGTCAAGCTCCTAAGTGCTGACAGTACGATCATATTGCATATTGGTTCTCATTGGCATAGAGTTCCTGTTGGTGAGTTGATAAGTTGTTGTTGTGACTAGCATATGATTTCCTGTTGGTGAGCTATATGCTCATGTTTTGATTTGGTAAATGATTTCCTATATGTTAACATAGATGCTCTGAATCAAGCAGATATAGTGAATTTACTAGTGCTAAGTTGTACATGAGTAATCAACTCCTAGATGGAAGCTTGGTTTGCGCAAATTGCGGCATATGTGGTTATTGATGGATTGAGATAAGAAGGTATGACATGTAGTAGAATCACTTATTGATGTTAACTTTGGAATTATTGTCATGATTATCATGTATTGTGATGTGAGGGTGACTCTAGAATTGTTCAAACGAAGTACATGTTAGATTTGTCTCACAAACTTGAGCAGATCTCAAGAGAGTTACAACCTGATATGACATTTGAGGAGAGACATGTGTGTACACTGGATAAGAAAGTCAAGGAGTTGAGGACTAAAACTATTTTATTAGTCAAAGCCCATTGAGAATGTTGTTCACAGCTGAGGGCCACATGGGAGATAGAAGATGAGATGAGAAGGGTCCACCCAGAGTTAATTACATAAAGGTATGTATCAAAATTTCAAGGAAGAAATTTTTATAAGGTACGAAGGATGAAATAATCTCAAATTTTGACCCTAAATTAGTAATAAAATAAGATAAATTAATTAAAAATTGTATGCATGGAATTTGGTTTTGAAATTACTAAAACTAGAAAGTACACATTGATAGGAATTGAACGGTATAAAGAACGCTTAAAATGGAGTTCGGATGAGTGAGATGTGACCATTTTAAGTGTAAGGGTAAATTGATAATTTGCCAGGGATGCTAATTAAAGGTAATTGTTTCGATAACGGCACCCCTTTTCCATTTCCATTAGAGTTCTAATGGAGGATGGCGGTGATCTACCTTCCATTCTGGAAAATCGGGTCTTAGCCTATAAAATACAAGTTTCCCGTTCCATTCCCATGCTAAACAACTAGAGGAGAACCCTTGTTTTCCCCTATGCACGCCACAAAAATGAACTAAAGTTTGCACGCGCTAGAGGGCTCCAATCTCTCAATTTTGTTTCTAATCAAGTAAGCTACACACTTTAACTTGTTATTTACCCTGTTTTCCAACTTTTTCCTCATAGATCCAGGCTAGATCTGATCAGAATGACCGTTGGATGGCCTAAGGATTCAAAACCGTGGAGCATGGTTAGACCCATGTTAAGGACACCTCAAATGAGAAATCTAAGTTGTTCATTGTGATCTTTGGACCCAAAAACCCCAGGAACGACGAAAACAGATAAAAAATCGGAGCTTCTGGGGATACGATCAAGCCAAACACAAGGTGGATGGCTCGGGTTCATCGTCCCCGATGGACGATGCGCCCAAGATGCCCATCGGGATGCATAGACGCGAAATGTGCATATGGGCGCTCTGTCACATGCGTGCAGGATGCTCACACGAGCTGTCCCGGACGACTAAAATGCGCCGGGCGTCTTGGTAATAGTGCACTATGGGACAACGGTGTACGCTGGTGTAAGCCCTGTCCGTCAGTGTAAATTGGTGCAAACACCTGCCCGACCTCTATAAATTAATATATTAATTTACAAAGTCTTTTTACAAAAAGCTTGATTTTAGGAGTTACAGAGGTCCAAATCACGATTAGAAATATCCGTTGCTATCGTTTTGATGAATTAGACCTATATTTAACTTGAAAACTTACATTTGACTAATTTTAAATTAGTCAAATTATAAAATATTATTCAATAACTTAGAACTGACAAATCAAAGGGTGATTAGGCCCCAAGACTTGAACAATAAGATAAAGTATGACAATAAATAAGGGTTCTATAGGTCATATTAGGTGTGATGACTCTAGAAATTAATCTAAACCATTGGTTTCAACCAGATCTTAGAAAATTATTGATCTGAGAATGATCTGACATTCATATTAAGGTATAAACGTTAAATACACAAAAAAATGAATAGATGAATATGAGATTGGACTAAATTATAATAAGTAATGTTGGGATTAAGAACCAAATCATAATTAGAGATTTTAGAGAACGATCCAATGGTTTGATCATTATAGATTTCACTATAATGAAATGAATAACACGAGATGGTACTATGATACTGACAGGTACATCTGAGTGTACGAGCTAAGAGGATTACACTCTTGAAGTGGATTATCTCACATTGAGGTGGGTGACGACATTTAATGTTACATTTTGATTTTAAAACCCTTGTATTATCATAGCATCATGATTGATTGTGATTTAATTTGCACTTGTTAATTTAGTCTATGATTTTGTGAGACTCCAAGTTTTATGATATGATCAATATTATATTTCAAGAATGTATTGAATGGATTTATGATTAATGATTTCATGAAATTGATACTATGTATTTATGCATAAATAAAAATTATCTTTCTTTATTGCGCCACTGAAACTGATTGATTTTCATAAGGAAGACAGTGGAGGCTTGGTAGCTAGTCCTTTGAGAGGCTAACCCCAGGATGAGGGGCATGCCTTGGGGATTGTGAGCCACGTGTGCTCCTGATTTTCGAGATACGCAATTTTTTGTGTTGTGTGTTTTATGACGGGTGCTCTCACTTGGTAGATGTCATGCTAGGAGGGAGTAGGGTTGGCCACCCACCCTTTAAAATTTGTGATGTGATCGTAATATGATAGACACCTGCCCACAGATGGCTTTCGGTAGGGGTTTGGTAACATTGATAGTCCACACTACCGGTCCGGGCCTTTCCATGGGGACGAACGTTAAGTCTCCCGTTATGGTGTCAATAGAGAGCAGCGATGGTTGAGACCCTAGAGGGTTGCCACTGCGGCATGATGATCCATACTCTTATTCTATATGCTTGCATGAGGAGCATAGAGATGTTATTATATGCCTGAGTGAGACAATACTCAGATGTTGGATATGAGTACTTATGATCTATGATATAAGTATATGGGACACTCATGAGACCCGCGTACCTTGGGGTGCCCTGTTGTTATTATATGTTCATTTATGTTAGATCATATCATGTCTTAAATCCATGATATGCATGTTTTATCATATATGATATTTTAAGATTTTATTGGCATTGCTTATAATAATTATATTTTCATGAAAAATTGATTTACTTATTATATCAACACTATTATTTGATTTTGTTCTATTGTTATTACATTAAATATCTATGTACCTGCCAAGCATTGCTTGCTGAGGCATTGTGTTATTATTGCAATGCCTCAGATATTGGGAGAAAGACAGGACTGATAGGGGGTTAAACGAATAGTGATTGAGATGTTTCATTGAGAGGTATGTTCTGATTCCACAGAGACTGTGTATGTATATCTATCTTATTGGACTTGATTATATTGCTATAAGAATGTGGCTATTGACTGGATGAGTTATAGAGTAGTAAAATTATTTTAAATAAATGTTACTTGAAAATTTTTTTGAGTTTTGAGTCGATGATTGACCGTAGGGGTTTTCTAGAAATGAAATTTGTTTGAAATTATTTTTTGCTATTTTGGTTTTTATAAAATTTGGGGCCCCACCTTTCAAAAAGTTTTATTAAAAAAAAAGGTGCTAAAAAACCCGGGTCGTCACATAGCCATCCACAAAAATTCATGCTCATTGGATGCTTCTAGCTTCTAGTTTTGTCAGTTGAAATTTCAATGGTCATGATCAACAAATCAGAAATGGAGCAACTAGAATCATCAGATGAGGATGAATTTTTGCATCTAGCTTAACTCATAATTGACAATTTCATAGGTTAATTTCCTATTGATGCATGTCAATGGGAATGTTCAATAAGCCAGTAAGACATGTATATCTATTACTATTAAATTTATAAATAAGTTAATGGTGGGTTATCATTCTCACCAATCTAAGTAAGGACAAACATAATGAATGGGTCAGATCACCCCAGTTGTACTAGACATTTGTTGGCTAAAACATTTGTGTTAAATCTTGATTTCAAACTAACATCTATACACTTGTAGAAGGGTGGACACATGATAAGCAAAAAGAAAACATGACTACAATAAGAGAGTTGCAATACAGCAAGTGACGCCTGCTCATATGCTATTACATTGTCATTTTGAAGCTAAACTATTGTCAACTAGCCTAAATGCAAGAGCCACTATTAAGCATGTACTAGGATGCATGTTCTACCAAATCAGCTTGACAAGTAAACCCTACAAGAATGTACATTCAAAGGTAAGAAGTGTATTTTACCTAGATGGGTATAATTTTAGTTTAAGTCACGTTGGGAGTAGTCGGTCACAAGCCTTCAAAGAAGTAGATGTTGCCTTTTCTTATTTATGGTGATAAACTTTTTGTAGAACTAATTCATTCGTCACGTTGGAAATAACTTAAATATGTTTAGGCAACAAAGTTTATGATGATTGAATTCTTTTAGTCAAAATTTTTTTTTGGGAAAAAATCAGACCATCTTTTTTTTTTTTTTTTTTGAAGATCTAAAACAAATGTTAAATACATCAATTTCTTGCGGTGAACATAATGAAAGGATTAGTTCTTCCAAAAAAATAAAAATTGGCTCATGCAAAGATATGCACGTAGACACATTTTAGCAGCCTCCTCATGATGGATGTAGATTCTTTCTCATATATATATATCGGCGGGCAGCACGCACAAATTCTCCACTGTACCAAAGCTTCAAGCTCTCAATTTGCGAAGGCTTTCTTGCGAGGTTTCTCGCGTTGCTGTTTTGGAAGAAATATTGGGAACGGGTTGGTAAAATTATATATTTTTTATGTGCTTTTATTTATTCCTTTAATGATAGACACACAGAGACCCCTAGTTGGTAAAATTCTAATTTTAAGTGCTTTTATTTTTTCAATTGTTGACATACTCACCACTCTTGAACCTAGGCGAAAGACTCTTTCTTGTATCACTGTACTTAGAAGGCAGTGGTGCTTTTGTTGTTTGTAAGTGCTTCTATGAAAATTCAGTTTTGTAGAAAGAAAAGTACTTAGAGACGATTTTAGATTTCTCCTAAATTAGCCGTCTATAAGTAGAGTGTGATCCTTTTTTGACAAAACGACTTGTCTTTACTTCTAAATGCTAGAAACAAAAATGAGAAAGAGCAGTTTACAACTATGAAGGCCACAAGTTGGCCCTTAGAATTGGCTGCTAGGGTTAGAGTTGCTCATGTCTCATCAAAGAGGGCTGAATGCAACTATAATATTTTACTTTTAAAGAAATTATAAAATAAGGTGTAAAGTTAGGCATGTTTTCTAGAAGATCTTGTTGTCCCTCCCTTATTTAGTCTATTAGAGAAAAATTACGGTCAATTAAATCATTCAAACTCTTCTATTTTTTTTGAATTTGGAATCGCTGCTTGTGATTTTTCATTGAAAGTCTTAGAAATCTAATATAAGGAAGAGTAAACAACATGAACGGCAACAAATGAGCCTCTTAGCTTTCCATTGAATTTGGGTGTTGCGTTCATTTATAGCCACGCAAGGGATAAGATCAAAGATGCGGCGCGACGTGGGCACAGTATGACCCAAATTGAATGCTGGCAGTTGCACCGTCGGTGTAATTTACATTCATCTTACGCTGCATGCTGGAAGTGTTTGGGATGGACAGAGCACGTGCCTACCTCCGGCCGTACCAGTTTCCGAGAGAGAGAGGGAGAGATTTTGCACGTGGAGATACGCGTGGCCCAAAAGCACCAAGATCGAGAAGGTTGAAATATGCCAACAAATGTACCCGACCACAAAGCACTCCCTACGCTTAGGAGTGCGTGTGAATTATTGCTCTGTAAATCTTTGCCCTTGTAAATATAAAAAATAAATATTTTTATAATAAAAGTATTCAAACATCGTGATTTTTGATGCCATAAAATATCCACTCTAGAGAGGCCAAATGTACACTTTTATCACAAAAAGTGGTTCCGGCAGTGTCAAATTGGGGCACAGCATGATCTTTGCTAGAACATCTCGATCATAAATAGCACTCAACTTAGCCTAAGTAAGACTTGATTTAAAAGCTTACTGTTTATGGTATTTGAATTTAGACCCTTATATTATATGAAGTTTCTAACTGTTCATTCTTTAATAAAAAGCTACACATTTTTATATCCTAGAGCATCTACTTGCTGTTTAAAATACTCGGATGAGTAAGTCCAATCATTCATGAAAAAATAGGGCAGCTAGTGCCCTATTGGGTCTTCAGCCTATAGCATTTGGCTTATGCCTAAGCCCTAAAAGGACCTTGCGAATAGCTGGTTACTCAAATGATTGAATTATTTTAGCATTTTTATCGCGAGAAATAAACATGTAAATTCAAATCCCCAAAAATGGATTTTAAGATGCTAAATTGTCCTATTTTTAGAATAAATGTTTACTAGCTATCGTGTCACACATCAGAGAAATGAGATGAACAGTTAGAGGTGGGGCCTTCGCCTTGCATTTCTTCTAAAAAAGAGAGCTCCTATTGGAGTGCACGCTGTCTAAGTTGCTCCAATCATGTCTGGAGTAAAAATTAGGGACCCCTATGAGAAATAAGATCCTAACCACTTGCTTTGCTGGTTTGAAATTTTTAAGAAAAATTGATGGTCAAGATTTTCAGCTCAAATAGATATCGGGTGGGCATAAAGACTCATATTTAGCCTGTCTTAGTTGCTCCAGCATGGTCATCAGCTTAGATAAAAATAAAATAAAAATAAAAATCCATCCGATGCAGATCAACTCTACCGGCGCTCCTTTTAATTAAATAAATAAATAAATGGGGGCGTGGGAACACTCGGATAAGAAGGAAGTGGCACACCAATCGAGGTAAGTTAACCCTCTCTTCTTGACAAATTCAAATTTCCATCACTTAAATGAGAAATTAGCCACAAATTTATTTATTTTTTTTTTCTATCAACGATTTCCTGATGCAAATAACCATAGCTCGTACTCTTTTGTTTCTGATTGACCATTGAAGGTCAGACAAACACATGCAAATACGCCACCAACGTCACCCGGAACGCTTTTCCAATCCGAGATAACTGTCACCTGCGTGCCTGCGTGACCGCCCCGCTTCGCTCTTCAAAGTCACATCCTTTATCTTCTCCTTCGTTCTTCAGCAATTCCGCAACCTGCTCTCTCTCTCTCTCTCTCTCTCATTCATCAATCAATGGCTCCTTCTTCATCTACCGATCGAGTTTCATGGCGGGCCGCAGTTCTATCCCGACACCTTCACCAACCTTCAAGCTCCAATCCTCCATCTCTCCAATCCTCCATATGTTTGCAGTATTCACCTCCCGAAATCTCACAAAAATTCTACTTTGACACGACCGAGCTTCGGAAACTGATGGACGGTCATCATCTGGAGGACAGAGACTGGTTATTCGGATTGATGGTGCAAAGCAAGTTGTTTAACCCGAGAAAAATCGGTTCTAGGGTTTTTGTGGCTCCGGATTATAACCAGTCCATGGAGCAGCAGAGGGATATGACGATGAGGAGGATCTTCCATTTGTTGGAGAAAGGCGTTTTTCAAGGATGGTTGACTGATAGCAGTCCTGAAGCAGAGATGAGAAAGTTGTCTTTGTTTGAGACCGTTGGGACTTATGATCACTCCCTTGCCATTAAGCTTGGTGTTCATTTCTTTCTCTGGTAATTCCCGGATTCCTCCCTGCTTTTTTTGGAATTGATTGGAAAGTTTGGATTCTTCAGTTGCATCTAGTATAGTATGAGCTTTCAATCTCCTGCTTTTGTTCAATTCTATCTTTTTCCCGTGATTTTGCCTATAGATACCTAAAGGCCTTGTAATTTCTTTCCGTGCTGACTTTCCTGATTCCTCTCTGCCACTTCTGTGGTCTTTACTGGAAACTTAGAACCTTCACAGCATGCGGTTTTGAGACCCTCCTTTTCTTTCAAATCTTTTTCATGAGATTATTCTTCCCGTTGGTACCTAATGGCCTAATCTGAAAAATGAATTCACATGGGTGTTAAAGACAAATAATTAGATCTTTTATGCATAAATTTATTTTCTTGTCCTTGTCAACACCATTTAAAATGAGGAACTGTCGGACTGATAGTTTATGTTTCCTTAAAACTTGTTTCACCTTAAAAAATGTCAACTAAGATCTTCGTGACTTCAGAATTGATTGAAGGGCCATTTTTTAGTAAAGGTTTAGTGGGGCTATTAGTGCAAGGAAAATATGAGCTGCTACAAGCAGAAGTGACGCTCACCGGTTCAACGCTCAGTGTTGATGATTAGTCCTTGACATAGTTATAAAATTCTTCAAGTAATTTATTTCTTTTTGAAAAAGTTTGGTGTCCCAAATTTGACAAAATCCCCAAACAATTTAGAAATTCTAGCATTTTTTGTAATCAAATTTGAAGTGAATTCCACGAAAAATTGGTCCAACTCTTTTGTAATATTACATATCTAGATAAAAACCAAAATCATCATCATCATCATCATCATCATCATCATCATCATCATCATCATCATCATCAAGACCTTATCCCAATTAGGGGTCGGCCACCGGAAGATAAAAACCAAAATAAAAAATTAAATTTCACATCCCACCGTGTTTTTGTCCGTGCTAGAGCGTTCCCTCAAAAGCGGCGTGTTGCATCAAAACCTAGGTGCAGTGGAAAGTATGCATGGGTTCCCGCACTATTCGAAAAGTGTATAGGTAAATAAGTTAGGTCAAGAGAACAATATTCGCATTGCTATATGGAGTATAGGCACATTGATATGTAAGAGTCTAGAGTTAGTGGATACAATGAAACATAAGACAGTCAACGTCACTTGTATCCAAGAAACTAAGTGGAAAAAGGCTAAAATTAGAGAAATTGATGGGTATAAGCTCTAGCACGTAGGAAATGACAATAATATAAATGGTGTAGGGATAATGGTATATAAAGAACTAAAGAATAAAGTTGTAGACATTAAAAGAACTAGTGATATAATTATACTAATAAAACTTATTTTAGGAGAGAAGATCATAAATATTATTAGTGCATATGCACTATGGGTAGGGTTAGAGGATGAAATCTAGAGATAGTTCTAGGAAGATATGGAGGGAGTCATGCAAGACATTCCCAACATAGATTGGATATTTATAAGAGCTGATTTTAATGGGCATGTTGGAAAAGAAAAAGAAGGATATGATAGGGTACATGAAAAATGACTAAAAATAATGAAAATTTTGAGAAATATAGGGCAGCTCTGGTGCACGAAGCTCCCTCCTATGCGGGGTCTGGGGAAAGGGTGGACCACAAGGGCTTAAAGTACACTGCCTTCTCCTGCATTTTGCAAGAGGATGTTTTCACGCCTTGAACCCGTGACCTCAAGGTCACACAACAACAACTTTTACCTTTGCACTAAGGCTCCCCTTAAAAAATTTGAGAAATATAAGAATGCTAAAAAGGTGATTAAGAGAGTAGTAAATGAGGCTAAACTCAAGGCATATGATGATCTCTATAATAGATTAGCAACAATAGAAGGTGTGAAAGATGTGTTTAAACTTGCAAAGCAAGAAAAAGGAAGAGTAAGGACTTAGACCTTATTAATTGTATTAGAAGTGATGACTAAAAGGTACTAGTCAAAGATGATGAGATAAAACAAAGATGGAAAAATTACTTTAAAAAATTGCTATTTGACAATTATCCTAAAAATATAGAGATTGAAAGTACCATAAACCTAAATAACTTGGGCATTATAGATATGACCGTAGGATTAGAATACCTAGCCTTGAAAATAGATATGACAGTAGGATTAGAATACCTCAAGTGAAAGAGGCCTTGAAAAAGATGAAATCAGGAAAGACTCTGGGACCTGATGGTATACCAATAGAGGTTTGGAAGTATATGAGAGATACTGGGGTAGTTTGGTTAACAAAATCGTTTAATAAGATTGTGAAATTGAAGAAAATGTCAGATGAATGGAGGAAGAGCTCTATTGTACCAATTTACTAGAATAAAGAAGACATACAGATTTGCACTAATTATTGGGGGATCAAACTTATGAGCTATATGTTGAAACTTTTTGAAAGAGTGATGGAGAAGAGGCTATAACATCAGACAATTGTATTGGAAAACCAGTTTGGTTTCATGCTTGGGAGGTCTAACATGGAAGCTATTTTATTGCTTAGACAATTGATAGAGAAGTATAGGGAGATGAGGAAAGCCCTCCACACGGTCTTTATTGACTTAGAAAAAGTTTATGATAGGGGCTCTAGAGAGTTAAAAGGGGTTTCACGGGGTTATATAGACATAATTAAGAATATGTATGAGAGAGTGGTAACAAACATTGGGACCACTAGCAGAGAGACCGGTGATTTTTCTAGTACTATAGGATTACACCAAGGATTGGCATTGAGCTTGTACATTTTTGCATTGGTTATGGATGAGTTAACGAAACATCTGCCCGAGGAGATTCCATGGTGCATGTTATTTGCAAATGATATAATTATGATTGATGAGACAAGGGAGGGCATAAACACATAATTAAGAGTTATGGAGAGATGCATTAGAATCTAAAAGATTTAAAATTAGCCAAACTAAGATAGAGTATCGGGAGTGGAGCACGGGTAAAGATTGATAACGAAGAAGTCCCCTTAAAAGAACTCTTCCCATAATTGGGATTGATAATTTATGAAAGTGGAGAGACTGATAAGGAGGTTACCCAGAGAATCTAAGTGAGTTGGAAAAATGGAGATGCACCTCTGGAGTTTTATGTGATTGGAGGGTACCATTCTAACTGAAAAGAAAATTCTATATGATGGCTGTAAGGCCAGCCATGCTCTATGGATCAGTGTTGGGTTGTTAAGGAACAACATATACATAGGATGAGTGCCGCCGGAATGCTGATGTTGAAATGGATGAGTGGCAAGACAAGAAATGAGAGAATTAGAAATGAAAACATTAGAGGAAACATAGGACTAGCACTAATAGGTAACAAGATGAGGGAGATTGGACTTAGATGGTTTGGATATGTCCAACGTAGACTAAAAGGGCATCGGCTAGAAGGAGTGAGGCAATCCAAGTTGAAGGTTCTAAAAGGACAAGGGGAGGGCCCAAAAAAACGTGGATAGAAGTGGTGAGAAAAGATTTAAAAACTTTAGACTAAATGAAGCTACTACACTTAATAGAAGAGAATGGAGGAACAAGATTCATGTGATTGACCCCTAATAGGGATAAAGTCTTGATGATGATGACTGTGCTTTTGTCCGGATTTCTCCCTATTATTTCCCAAAAAGTATTTTGAATTTTCCAAACATTTGGACTTTGTAACACTGCTCCTTGCTATAGGCAGACCATCACCAAAATTTCTCCCTCGTGTCATTATTCTAAGCCTCTGTTTGTGGAGACTTGTTGATGTGTAGCCAGTTGTTTTTTAATTGTCTGACCATCAATTTAATAGCCAAAGGTCTGAGGCAACATAACCGGTAAAAGTGGTTGTTGTTATGGATGGATTATCACTGAACTTCTCTGTCATTTGGCAGTTATAAACCTTTGTTTGTGGAGGCTCTGGTTGAGGCATTAGTGTATAGTTTTTGATTTTCTTGCCAGCCACTTAAAAACCAAAAGTCTGAGGCTTATAATGACAGACGGGAGAATTTTAATGCATGGATCATCCTTAATACAGCCTAGCAAATAAATTGTTTGGACCATTAAGTAATTAGGTCCAACTTCAACTTGTGCCCATCCGTATATCCAAGAGAAACTATGGGCATCCAACATCATCTGCACTAAAGCAATTTATTTAATAAGCAGCGTAAAATACAGTTCACTGAACTCATTTGATGATCAAAAGCATTTATTTGTTAGACTTGCTATGAATGGGCCACAGTAAAAAATTCTTTCTTGCTGGCATTTGATTTGTGAGTGGTAAGTGGGGTGATGGACAGTTCTGTTTTCTAATTGTCCATCTAAAAGCTACAAATTAGAGTTTACAATTGTTTGATGAAGTTAAGTTTTGATATGGTACACCTGTTGCAAGATCAGCAGATAAAGACGTTTGCCTCTTTTACATAATGTCTTTCATGGCTTTATTTTCAATGGCAGAAGCTCTATTTTCCTATAGCTAGGTTTATTATGTTTGTATATACTTCATCATCATCATCAAGACCTTATCCCAATTAGGCATCGGCCACATGAATCTTATTCCTCCATTCCACTCTATTAAATACCATGGCTTCATTTAGTCCCAACGTTTTTAAATCTTTCCTCACCACTTCTATCCACGTTCTTTTGGGCCTTCCCCTTTCCCTTTTAGAACCTTCTACTTGTATTGCCTCATTTCTTCTAACCGGTGCCATTGTTGGTCTCCTTTGAATATGTCCAAACCATCTAAGTCTAGTCTCCCTCATCCTGTTACCTATTGGTGCTATCCCTAAATTTTCTCGAATATTTTCATTTCTAATTCTATCCTTTCTTGTCTTACCACTCATCCATCTCAACATCCTCATTTATGTGACGCTCATCCTATGAGTATGATATTCCTTGACTGCCCAACGCTCTGATCCATAGAGCATGGCCGGCCTTATGGCCATCCTATAGAATTTTCCTTTTAGTTTGAGTAGTACCCGTCGATCACACAAAACTCCAGATGCACATCTCTATTTGTTTCAACCTGCTTGGATTCTCTAGGTAACCTCCCTCTCAATCTCTCCACTCTAATGAATCATTGATCCTAAGTACCGAAAGTGGTCTTTAACGGGACTTCTTGGTTATCAATCTTGACTGGTGTTCTACTCCTACTCTCCTTGCTAAAATTACATTCCACATATTCTGTCTTAGTTTGGCTAATTTTAAATCCTTCAGATTCTAATGCTTCTCTCCATAACTCTAGCTTTATGTTTACACCCTCCCTTGTCTCATCAAGTAAGACTATATCATCTGCAAATAGCATGCACCAGGGAATCTCCTCGTGCAGATGTTTGTATATACTTGCCTCCTTAAAATGATGCTTAAGCTGCAAGTTTTCAGATGTTTTGTCCTGTTGAGGCCTGTAATATAGATATTTTGGCACTTTGAAATGGCAGGAGCAAGTCTTTCTACATTGGAACATTTTGTAATTCCTGTAGCTTCTCACGATTTGGTTTCTTGACCATGTCAGTTGAAACCTATAACATGTTTTATGCAGTCTTCCATTTGCTGACATATAGAACTCTGTTATATCTTCTTGTCTATTAGACTACCAGTTTTCTATTCCAATATCCAAGCGGTACAAGACAAGATCTGCACAGACAGGGCGATTTGCATCTCTCTAGAGATTCTTAATTCATGTTATGCCAGGTCATCCATATCATATGAATCCAAATCTCATGGCAACCATACATGTGAGGAAGCCATTCAATGAGTACTGCCCAGGAGATGGTTATGTAGGGAGTAAAATTGACTCTGCTAGTTACAATATGGGGTGACAAACCCTTCATGTGCAGTCATGTGGACTAGATTGAAACATGTTTACAATGTGCGTCAGTGCTTGATTGCTTGCTCAAACTTGTTGAATGGTTGTTCCAGAAATTGTACGGGTTATTTAGCTTGAGAGCTCCATAAAGGACAAATTGCTTGTGAACTTAATTTGAGTATGAATTTCTAACAATGAAACAGCATAAGTGTTTATGGGAGTGGGCATTTCAATCATTACCAACTCAGTATATTCTAAACAGCAGCATATATCATAAGAACCGTGAAAAGACATTCTTTGCACTTTGTGCTGCTGGAGTACCTAACTGGTTCCCATATTACAGGGGTGGTGCTATTCAGTTTTTTGGCACAAAGCGCCATCATGACAAGTGGTTGAAGGACACTGAGAACTATTTGGTCAAGGGGTGCTTTGCTATGACTGAGCTGGGGCATGGAAGCAATGTCTGTTGAGATAATAACTTGCTTCCCCTTTGATTTTGTTTCTTCCTGCTTAGCATTTCTGACATGTCTTGAATTCTTGATATCAGGTCCGAGGAATTGAAACAATCACCACTTATGACTCAAACACTGGAGAGTTTGTCATAAACACCCCTTGTGAATCAGCTCAAAAGTATTGGATTGGTGGAGCTGCTAATGTAAGAAAGTAATTAAGATTTGTATGAGCATCTAGTCGGCTTTGTACTTTGGGATATTTTATATCTGCTATTTGTGCTGCCATGCCATTTTCAGTTTATTCTGATTGCTGACTTGATTTCTACTAATCTTTTGTAGCATGCTACACATACAATAGTCTTCTCTCAGCTACATATAAATGGCACTAATCAAGGAATCCATGCATTCATAGCACAAATCAGGGACACAGATGGCAATATTTGCCCGAACATTCGTATTGCTGACTGCGGTCATAAAATTGGTCTAAATGGAGTTGATAATGGTCGAATCTGGTGATAAATCTGTTTCTTTCTGGTGTTTATCTTTACCACGTTGTGGCAGCACTATATGTAGGGTGAAATTTGAACTGTTTGGTGTCACATGCTGTTGTTTACATTCACTTTTTAGGTTTGACAATGTCCGGATTCCACGAGAGAACTTGCTAAATTCTGTTGCTGATGTATCCCCTGATGGGCAATATCTGAGTGCAATAAAAGACCCAGATCAGGTGTGGAAACTTCTTATTTTTTGGTTATCTTCTTGATTAAATTTAACATCATATATTCCCTAATTCGCCCATATCCACCAGAGAGAGCTCTGACATAGAGAACAAGGCTCACCAGATTTTCTTTCTTGCACTGTGTAATGCATATGCTTTTGTTTCAGAGGTTTGCAGCTTTTTTGGCACCACTGACTTCTGGCCGGGTAAACCTTGCAGTCAATGCAGTATATATATCAAAGGTGAATCTAATGCTAAAAGGAGATAGTTTTTTGCCAGTGGTTATACTCGTCAAATATTTTAATGTGTCAAACTATTTATACCATGTACAGGTTATTAACTGATCTCTTCTTGCAGACTAGTTTAGCAATTGCCATACGGTATGCTTTGACGAGGCAGGCTTTCTCTCTCTCTCCTAATGGGCCTGAAGTTCTTTTGCTTGATTACCCAAGTCATCAGCGGCGGCTCTTACCACTCCTTGCAAAGACGTAAGTATCACACTTATAGCTTTTGTAAGATTGTTATACTCGTTCTGGTATTAGTCAGAAGTTTCCATGCCATGCTGGACAAGTACTCATTTTCTCCAGATCTTGCTTTAAGACTAAAACTTTCTTCAAATCTGTACAACAGAAACCTACTTTGTAAAATCACTATTTTTTTGGGTCATTGATTCGGGAAATAAAGTTCAGCAATAGAAAATACTACTATAAGCAAATGCCTTTATGAGAATTTCCAGCTCTTAATGTCACTATAAATTTCAGAAATAATTGCCCATGATATAAGGAAGCACACTTCATTTGAAGGTGAAGATACTGATGACAGTCAGGAATGGTTATTTTGTAACTGGGAAAGAACAGCATCACACCATTCCTTTCTCTGGAATCACAGAAAAATTGGTTGAATCCATCAAACATTCCAAACCCCCCCCCCCCCCCCCCTTCTTTTTTTTTGTATTCTTATGGATCTTGAGTGTGGTCATTATGATGCATTAGTTGTAGGCTTTGTTTAAATCCTGCTTTCGGCTTCATCCTTCAAACGATTCCTATGTCAAAGTGGTCATATGGTGTGACCTAGGAGTTTGGTACTTGTACTTTATTCTCATCATCCCAAAGTTCTATTTGTGGGCCATACCTACTCATGACATTGAAGGGGAGCCTTGGCGCAACGGTAAAAGTTGTCGTCATGTGACCTTGAGGTCACTGGTTCAAGGCGTGGAATCAGCCTCTTGCAAAATGCAAGGTAAGGCTGCCTACTACAGGCCCTTGTGGTCCGCCCCTTCCCCGGACCCCGCATAGGCGGGAGCTGTGTGCACCGGGGCTGCCCTTTTACCTACTCATGACATTGGAATATTTTATGTTGTAAGTTATGTATACACTACATCTGGAAATTCATTAGTGGCCTAGACCTTGTTGAAAATTCCTTTGTGCAACACTTATTTGTTTGGAACATCAGCTTATGCCTACTTCTATACCTCTGACAACATTGCATCAAGTTGATTTTATTGCATGAATCACATGCAGCACTTTGATTCCCTTTGGCATCAAGTTGTCACCAATTTGTAGAAGCATTGCCTGAAGCAATTTGATTGAAATTCTCCAGATGCTTATTAGTTGAATTTCAGAAATTTAAGTGGGTAGTTCATTGTTTCCTATCTCATGTTGTTGAATGTTAAATGAAATTCCCTTTTGAGTTACTTCTGGGTAGTATTAGTTGGCTTACTTCTGTATATAGTACCTTTGGGGATTTGAAACTTTATGGTGTTTGGTCTTTGAGGTTAAAGAACCTTGGAGACTTTTTAAGAGCCCTGAATTTATTGGTATAAGGTGCCAGTCTGGCATGACTGCTTCATTTCTACTTTTCTTGTAGTCGCATACTATTAGTGCATGTGATTCCTTCTAAATATGATATCTGATAGGAATTTTGTTCTTGTTGTCTTTATAATATGGGTCTATTTCTGTTGTGATTATAATATACCTGAAAAAGTTTGTCACTGGATTTTCCACTACTTTGTGCAACAGATGTGCAATGAGCTGTGCAGTGAACTATCTGAAGAGAATATATATAAAGAGGACACCACAAACCAACAAAACTATACATGTTTTATCCAGTGCATTTAAGGCTACATTCACCTGGCATAACATGCACACTCTCCAGGTTAGAAGATGCCTACACCTATGAAGCTTCATATTCGTGAAAGGCTTTTTTCCAAACTAATCTAACAACTCTATCAGGAATGTCGTGAAGCCTGTGGTGGCCAAGGTCTGAAGTCAGAAAACAGAGTTGGTCATCTGAAAGGGGAATTCGATGTGCAGTCTACATTTGAGGGAGATAATAATGTACTGATGCAGCAGGTAGTATCAGATCATATTTTTTTGTGTTTTATTCTGATTAATAGCAATAGGTTTATCTTCTTGGTACTTGAACTCAGGTTAGCAAGATACTTCTTGCTGAATATGTAGCAGCAATGAAGAAGAAGGTGCCATTAAAAGGATTGGGTTTGGAACACATGAATGGTCCTTGCCCTGTTATTCCAGCTCAGCTTACGAACTCTGTTCTCAGGAGCAGCCAATTCCAGGCAATACATTCTTACTTTATCCACTGTCTCCATTACAACCATTGTCAGAATACATATTGATACTTCCCATCTATCCGTATCAGACTGATATACTCTGCTTGAGAGAGCAAGATTTACTGATGCGTTTTGCCAATGAGGTTTCTCTACATCAGGCGCAGGGCGAAAGCAAGGAGTATGCATTCATCCTGGTATTTATTTCTATCTCCTTAGGCTCTTCTTATGTTCCACAATTGACGTGTTCGTAATTCCCAAATTTTTTTCTCCTTTACACTAGAGCTATCAACTTGCGCAAGACTTGGCAAGAGCATTCACTGACAGAGCAGTGTTCCAGACCCTCCTGGAGGCTGAGACAGCAACAACTGCTGGTCCATTGAAGGTAATATAAAGGTTGCTCTAGATTTTTTTTTTCTTAAGATCTTCAGAGCTGCTGGGAAGGGGAGCCTTGGCACAACGGTAGAGTTGTCGTTGTGTGACCTTGAGGTCACCCGTTCAAGGCGTGGAAACAGCCCCTTGCAAAATGCAAGGTAAGGCTGCGTACTGTTGACCCTTGTGGTCTGCCCCTTCCCCGGACCCAGCATATGTGGGAGCTTCGTGCACCCGGGCTGCCCTTTTATCTTCAGAGCTGCTGGAAGCTCCCTTTGAGTGAAGTAGGGTTGTGGTAGTATAGCTCAGATGACCTAGTACTGGGCCTGGCCAGCTGATAGGGAAACAGGAAAAGTTAATGTATGTTTCACGTATTTATTTCTTATTTACGTCAGTTCAGGCAGGGTAAAAATCTGAAACCTGCCAATCAGTTGAACTGGCCACCTCAATCTCCCCTTTGCAGAGGGAATAGCCTCTTCAACATCGCCATCAAGGGTATTTGCACCGCAACTATGCATCCTTCTTGAGGAGATCCAAAATACGTCTGCCCCTTCTAGGGCACTTGGACCTAGTGCCACTTGTTCAATATGAGCATATGAAAGGTTTTGCAGAATGTATGTATGAATTAAGTATCAACCATGCATTTGGTTTTGCAGAATGTGCTGGGTCTGTTGCGGTCCATGTATGTCGTCATCAGCTTGGAAGAGGATACATCATTCCTCAGATATGGATACCTTTCGCCGGATAATGCTGCTGTAGTAAGTAAAGATGTGGTGAAGCTCTGCAGCGAGCTGAGACCTCATGCATTGGCGATTGTTAGTTCCTTTGGAGTTCCTGATGCTTTTCTCGGTCCAATTGCTTTTGATTGGGTGGAAGCAAACTCATGGTCTTCAGTTCAACACTAGAAACATATTCGGTCCTTTCATACAGTTATTGATCACTCAAGTAGCAGTTACCGTCTCGCCAATTTGTTCGCATTAGATTTTGTATTTCTGAATAAGGCAATATCACTCAACCCTAGGGGTAGCAGCAGGAAATCAAGGCTTTTCTCTGTGAAAGCATTTAACAATAAATCCCAACCGCAGCCTTTTAAGATGGTGTGCCATGTGCTATTTCATGAATGATTAGTTGGCATTATTTTAATCCAATCAAGATTTGTATCAAAGCCTTGAAATATCATCGATCCAGCGATTGGAATGCAAGATCTTTGTTGGCTGTGTTCTTTAAGTTAAAGGGACTATTAGTCTCATGTTGTCTTTGTATAAGAGATACATAATAGTATCTCTATGTAAGGAACATCCCACATCGCTGCTGACAGGGAGGTTAGATGAAGGAAACACCTATATAATGGCACACCCATAAGTTATTCTTGCATCAATCACTGAGAAAAGTAATGTTAAACTCCTTTGAGCCTGTAAATGCGGCTTTAAATGAGGTTTGCTAGTAACTCAACTAACCATCATATGGGTTTTGATGATGAACAATTTATAGCACTTAATGCTACTCCAACGTTATCTCTTTCATCTTCAACTGTTATGAGTTCCAATACAACAAGGCATTCATCTCAAGAATTAAAGTGATTTACATGGTGAGTGTGGCAAATGAATTGACAAATGGAGTTCAACGTGGAAGTTTCCATGAAAGTGTTATTTAAAGAACATCATGAAGGAAAAAGGAAAACCAAATGTAACTTTCCAGGAGGCATTGACTAGAGAGGAAAGTGAAAGAAGGGGTCATGATGTTTCAAATGAGAGAGTGAAGCACTCAACATGTTTTGGGGCCCCGTTAAAATGAGGAACCTTGATAATATCCCAAAAAAGGCTTCAGTTCTCCTTGAGTCCCTGTAGTAGGGGCGGCAAAATATGACACGACACGATAACACGACACGAACCCGACACGAATTTAGCGGGTTCGGGTTGAGTCTTATCGTGTTCGTGTCATTTTCGGGTTACCCAAAAATGACACGCCAAAAATCGTGTCGTGTTCGAGTCAATCAATTTGACCCGTCGTGTCGACCTGTTTGACACGCGACCTATTTACTCATCACCTTGACATGATTCTAACCTATGGAATGGTTGAAAATATAGGACGGTTCTTGAGGAACCGTCTTATATTACTCATGTAATATAGGATGGTTCCTGAATAACCGTCCTATATTGCTAGTTATATAGGACGGTTTTTCAAGAACCGTCCTATATTGCGAGTTATATAGGACGGTTCCAGAATAACCGTCCTATATTGCTAGTTATATAGGACGGTTCCTGAAGAACCGTCCTATATTGCGAGTTATATAGGACGGTTCTTCAAGAACCGTCCTATATTGCGAGTTATATAGGACGGTTCCAGAATAACCGTCCTATATTGCTAGTTATATAGGACGGTTCCTGAAGAACCGTCCTATATTGCTAGTTATATATGACGGTTCTTCAAGAACCGTCCTATATTACTAAAAATTAGACTAAATGCTAAAAATTAGCTAAAAATCATTAATACATAAAGATTCAAGCATGAGTAAGCTATATATGTGGATAAGAATAGGTATTAACTAATAAATATAAAAAATAACAAAATTTTCCTAATTTTCGTAACTTATTTTTTTTTGGAAAAATTAAAAAAAAAAACTAAATTACAAAAAAAAAAAGAGATGAAAACATTATCACACATGAATACACAACATGGGAAAGCTCTATATGTGGATAGAAATACTTTTCAATGAAGAAATATGAAAAAACAACGACTTTTTTTAAAATTTTCGTAACTGATTTTTTCGAAAAAACAGTAGAAACCTAAAAACAAACTCAAATCTAGAGCAAAGAAATATAAAACTCAAATGGAATGCTTCTCATACACATAGAACTAAAACCCATCAAGATCTATGAAAAATAGTTAACGAAAAACAAAAAAAATAAATGCAGGTTATAAAATTTGTAAATACATACCTTTTTTGCTTAAATCTATGAAAGATCGAAGAGGAATGGTCGTTTTCACCTTCTCAGACTAAAACCCATCAAGATCTATGGAAAATAGTTAACAAAAAACAAAAAAATTGAAAAAAAGGGTACTGGCTTTTATGTTTTTTATAGAACTGTATACAGATTGTAAAATTCGTAAATACATACCTTATTTTGCTTAGATCTGTGAAACATCGAAGAGGAATGGTCATTTTCACTTTCTCAGTAGTTTGGACCGCTGGAAGATTGGAAATTTGAAATTAGGGTTGATCAAGGTGAAAAATGATATATAGAACAATATAGGACGGTTTTTAAATAACCGTCCTATAATATATATAATGAAATATATGATGATTTTTTTATAACCGTCCTATAAATTATATAGGATGGTTATTTTATTTATTATAAAGTTATAAGACGGTTGTTAACATGTTGTTGCATAACTGTCATATAAACTATAAGAGTTATGTATTTAATTAATCTTAGTTGAGGATGTATTTAAATAAAAATAATTATTAAGTATAGAGTAAAGAAAGAGTTATGTAATTAACTCATCTTAATTTTCTGAAAGATGAGCTTCAAAAGATAGAGCATATATGTAATTAACTCATCTCAATTGAGTATCAACTTAAAAACAAAGTTATGTAAATAACTCATACTGTCATACTCAATTCAATAGTTGTTGAGGTTGAGGATGAGTAAAGTAAGTGTTATGTATTTAACTCATCTGATCTCAGTTGAGGATCAGCTTAAAAAAGCAAAGTTATGTAAGTAACTCATACTCAATTCAAAAGTTGTTGAGATAAGTAAAGAAAGAGTCATGTAATTAACTCATTAGGTAAGAATGACTGAATGAGAATAGAAACAATTATGTAATTAACTTAGTAGCTTGAGAGTTGAGAATGAGTATAGAAAGAGTTATGTAATTATCTCATTGGTGGATAATGAGTATAGGAAGGGTCCAAAGGGAATAGTTATTAGTTATGTAATTAACTCATTAGGTGAGGTAAGAATGAGATCAGAGAATAGGAGTTATGTGTTGAATTAACACAAATGTTGAATGATATTACTAAGGGAGTTACTAAATTTTACTCTACATGAATGATGGATCAATGGATTATGGATGAATGAGTTATTCCTAATATATTATCATCAATTGGGAGCTAGAAATGAGAAACAAATATTGACTTATATGAGTTGGATACATGATATTCATGAATTTGATTAAAAAGATATATATTAGATCAATTGGTGATGACATGTGAAATTAACATAAGAAAATAATTAGCATTTATAATTTTATACAATATTTGTGATTAGTTAGTCTCTCACTTCACTTGTCCTTGTACAAGTTACAAAACTTGGTTAACTAATTTTGTACTAAGTGTGACTTGTAAGTTTGTAATTGATAATGTGTAACTAATCTTAAAATGTTTGATAAGAAAATTAGAGACAGGTGTATAGGTGTAGCTAAGTCTTAGGTTATAACTTATAGTTATAGCAAACAACCGAGCCAGTGGGCTTTTGCTTAAGACTTCTAATTCAATTGGATAATTGGATTGAGCTTACTTACTTACATACAAAAGACAAAACAATTGCCTTGAGAATTGTATATAAAGAGTTATGTAATTATCTCATTGGTGGATAATGAGTATATGAAGGGAATAGTTATTAGCTATGTAATTAATTCATTATTTGAGGTGAGAATGAGATCAGAGAATATGAGTTATGTATTGAATTAACATAAAAGCTTATCAAGAGAGAATTAGAAGGATATTGATATGATAACTTTGGTGAAACTAAAATTAATTATGGATTGTGGCCTATACTCTATAGTGAAAATTGAAAAGAAGTGGCATTGATGGTAAAATGAATAATAATCATGAGAGAAAAAACACATGTTAAATGATATTACTAAGGGAGTTACTAAATTTTACTCTGCATGAATGATGGATCATGGATGAATGAGTTATTCCTAATATATTATCATCAATTAGGAGTTAGAAAAGAGAAACAAATATTGAGTTATATAAGTTAGATACATGATATTCATGAATTTGATGAAAAAGAGATATATTAGATCAATTGGTGATGACATGTGAAATTAACATAAGAAAATCATTAGTATTTATAAATTTATACAATATATGATAGTTAGTTAGTCTCTCACTTCACTTGTACTTGTACAAGTTACAAAACTTGGTTAACTAATTTTGTACTAAGTGTAACTTGTAAGTTTGTAACTGACAATGTGTAGCTAATCTTAAAATGTTTGATAAGAAAATTAGAGACAGTGTGTACGTTAGCTAAGTCTTAGGTTATAACTTATAGTTATAGGCTTATAGCAAACAACCACCAGCTAGGCTAGGGTGCTTTAGCAGCTTAGCTTTAGCATAAGACTTCAAATTTAATTGGATAATTGGATATGGGAATTAGGCTTACTTACATACAAAAAGACAAAACAATTGTCTTAGACTAGATTGACTTTCTAGACCTAGATAATTATTAATTAGTTAAACCTTTATGTTTTCAGTTTTCATTTTGTTTTCCCGCCACTACAAGGGGGGCGCACACGTCGGATCTAACATTAAGGACTCAAAATATTTGACAAATGATTGAAGTGTAAGTTTCATTAACTCTAGTTGCCACTTGCCAGTTTGGAATTGGAGGAAAGAAAACTATCTGTCCCTGTCAGGCAGGCCGGCGCCAAGGCTAGGCCGTTTGCCGACATAGGCAGACTGGTCACTGGAAGTCTGACACATCACAGTCACGCTCATATATTGGTAAAGTACTAATAAACCATATCCATATGTGTAAAAATAGGACGGTTAGTCGTTAACCGTCCTATAAAACATAGCATATAGGACGGTTATGACATAACCGTCCTATAAAACATGACATATAGGACGGTTATTTCACAACCGTCCTATAAAACCCATAACATATAGGACGGTTCTGATATAACCGTCCTATAAAACATAACATATAGGACGGTTATTTCACAACCGTCCTATAAAACCCATAACATATAGGACGGTTATATCAGAACCGTCCTATAAAACATAACATATAGGACGGTTATTTCACAACCGTCCTATAAAACCCATAACATATAGGACGGTTCTGATATAACCGTCCTATAAAACATAACATATAGGACGGTTATTTCACAACCGTCCTATAAAACCCATAACATATAGGACGGTTCTGATATAACCGTCCTATAAAACATAACATATAGGACGGTTATTTCACAACCGTCCTATAAAACCCATAACATATAGGACGGTTGTGAAATAACCGTCCTATGTTTTGTGGTTGGTTTGGCTCCATTCACTTGGGAGCAGTTTTTTTACTAAGTCGTAATAGGAAAATCGAGTCGTTTCATGTCGTGCCGTATATCCAACACAACTCAGTCAATTAATCGTGTTACACAGGTCGTGTCGTGTTATTTTTTTAAGAATCGGGTCGTGTACGAGTCATAGGTTTTTGACACGACTATTAATCGTGTCGTGTTCGTGTTGACCCATAACTCTAATCGTGTCGTGTTCGTGTCGCCACAAACACGACCCGCCAACCCGAATTGCCACCCCTACCCTGTAGTTTGGGTTTTGCCCATAACCCTATTTGTTCGTAAGTTGCCCTAGACTTCAGAATTTGTTGGCTCGTAAGCACTTTGGACAGAAATATCTGTTTTAAGCTTTAAGTGGAGGGCAGTCCAGTTATCTCAGTTGCCCTCCATTTTCACTTCGTTTGCCTCTTCTAGTGGAGAGTGCGACTTAGAACATGTCAGTAGGGCACTGGACCGTATACTTGGTCCAGATTGGGTACATCTAATGCAAAACCAGCCTTAACTCCATATCCATGAACCTATGCATCCCCGGTGTGCAAAGCTTCCGTGTATGCAGGATCCGGGGAAGGGGTGAACCATAAGGACCTATGGTACATTGCCTTAACTTGCAATTTTGTTGATTCCGTGATTTCATGGAAGGCACAAAAGCAGCCTTCATTCAATATCCATGATAGTACATAGATCTAATTATAAGATGCTGCATGTATCCGTATCCATGACAGTATATATCTTGTGGCAGTCCGATGGATCTAATTGATTCCTTCATGCACCCATGCAATTTTTAGATGCTTTGCTTTTTTATTTATAGTAGCAGGTGAGAAAGCCAAGTCTTAGAGTTTGACAAGATCATCATATTAGGTGCTTTTCCATTCAAGAATGGAAGAACTTATTTAAGGTTACATAAGATTTGCTCTGTGCTTAACACACATCTTGTTATTAAAACTGATACAATATTTTACAACACATGCATATTTTGCTCCTTTATACATTTTCTTCTTTGGAAAGGAAGGTGCCTTATATTGTTATTTTATTCTTTCCCATCATTAACTACTAGAAGTTCAGCCTTTAATGCATCAATCAGAGTTCTCGGGCACTTCTAGATCTCAGTGGTATTGCAATTCAAGGCAACTTTCATGGAAGAAACCCAAGAATTCTTTTTGCTAATCATTCTAACGACATCTCTCATCTGGCTCTGGAAATTGGAAGTTAGTGTCGGATATGTTCGGAAACTTTCTCTCAAAATTAGTTTCTAGTTTCTAGGGACTAGTTTTGATCTTATCTTAGTTTGTTTCCATAAATAATGGAGATTCGGTTCATATTTGAATCTAAAAATCTCCTTTCTTTTTATTCCTAGTTTGAACCTTATGTTAAGGGATTTCCTTTAGCCTAATATGTGGAATTCAATGGCAAGTCTGTTGCCATGCTTCCATATATATATTAGTGTGATTTTTTCTTTAATAAGATATATAGGAATACATTTTTTTTCTTCTAAACTTTTATGGTATCAGATCTTAGGCTCTTGATCTACTTTTAAATGGCTAAAATAGCCATGACTGGGGCTTGAAGAACCTTTGATTCATAGGAAACAATTGCTGGAAGTTTCTCACTAGGGACAGCCATGTCAAACAATGGTACATACCACTTTTCCCCAAATACTTCATTCTAGTTAACTTCTCACAAGTTAAATGGGAAAAACTACCTAGAATGGGCTCCATTCGTGAAGCTGGCGATTGATGGTAGGGGAAAACTTAGGCATTTGATAGGAGAAGTGAAGCAACCAGAGGCTGGAGATCCAAATATGAGTGCATGGAAGTCAGAAAACTCACTAATCATGGCATGACTTATCAACTCAATGGAGCAGACCATAGGTAATCCCTATCTTTTTCTCCCCACTGTAATAGATGTGTGGGAGGCTATAAGGGAGACCTATTATGACTTAGAAAACTCATCTTAGATCTTTGATCTAAAAACAAAACTATGACAATCAAAACAAGGAGAAAGGGAAGTCACAGTATACTATAATGAGACGGTTTCATTTGAAATATTCTTTGAGCTTTTGACGCTCTGCAATGATGTTATTTATTTGAAATATTCTTCGAGCTTTTGACACTCTGCACTGATATTATTCATTTGAGATATTTTTTGAGCTTTTGACGATTTGCACTAATGTGGTTTTGGCATATTTATGAGCCTTAGAGGTTCAATTGATTTGGCACATTTTCAGACATGCGTATAGAGTGAGATGCATGTTCTTAGAAACATGCTATGGCATGGTTGCATTGTCATACTTTTGATAGTTTTACGAGCTTTGATGACTTGGATATTGCACGTTGATTTGATTGGTTTCACATGCTATTTATGCTCTACTTTGTCACTATTTACTCTTATTATCGAGATCATATTATAGCTGTTTTCTATGGGAAAGTTGTTATTGCATGACCTAAGATTTGATCATTTAAACTGTTCATTATCTGTTAAATATCTTATGAATTTATTATTATTGTTGTCACATACACAAGCATAGCTTACTGAGGCATTGCAATGTTTTGCAATGTCTCAGATGTTGAGAGAGATAGCAGAAAAGGCAAATAGACCAAAAGCAAGTGAGGCGTAGGCAGCTTCCAACAATGTTCAGAGGAGACTTTAGTGATGCATGTGGTTTATTAAAACTTTGCTTTTGGGTATTGTATATGGACTATATATGTATATATGGTCTACATTTTAATGATGTGGATGTATAGATAGCTTTGTGTCGGACATGATGATTGTGTATTGATAGACCATGGGCTATGCTATTGTTTTCTTTGGATTTTTATTTCATTGTTAATGTATATGTTTTGGTCAAAATTTGTAAATGATTAGGATGGATGGGTGTGGAGACTAAGTCTCTCAGATTGTGTATTTACATTTTATTGTGTTTAACATGTACTTGTTCCATCGCATGCTTTCAATGCATTGGTTTAAAATATATAGGAGACTGCCAAATTTTTGTTGAAATGAAAAGATTATTTTACCGTTAAATCTGTGGTTTTGTAAATCTTATGACTCTTGAGATTTTGAAATGAGTGCTTTTTATAACAGGTTTTTGTTTCAATTGATTTTAAAAATGTAAAATTTTAATCAAGAATCTTGACATTAAAATAAAATAAAATATTTACATGATGTGTAAAGCCCAGGGTGTCACTATGGCTTTCCTCATGCATGTTTATTTTTCACACATGGACTTGAGTAAATTCTATTGGCTGGCACTATTTTATATAATTATCTATAAATACCATGAATATCCATGGAACACCATTCATAACCATGGATAAACACAAAATATCTACACATATGTAAACCTTAAAAGGCGTTGGCATCCATGGCTTTTGGGCTTGAAATTTCTCTAGCAATGTAGGCAACCACTGCACCCTCTAAGCCACAAACACAATATAATGGGGCTTGTTCCAAGTGTTGTTGGTATCCCCATCGTGTATAGCAATTAGTTGTTCCTTTGTATTCTCTTTCATTAGCCTCTACAGCAAGTTGGCACGGTGTCTTCAGGTGGCCACTGGGGTTTTTGGCGCCTGTAAGTAGCCCCAACCTTTTTCAGCCATTGTCCCTGTGATTATCCTTTGTGACTTTAGTTGCCCCTAACCACTGGATCCGACAACCACGGAAGGCTTTTGGAGCAGGGGTAGACTTATCATTTCAATCTTCTTCTTTTTATTCGCTTCTCTCCATGAAAATACACTCATGCCACTAAAAGCTTGATTCAAACTACCATGCAAATTCAGTTACCGGGTCCCAAACTAAATACCAGTAAAAGCTTGATTCAAAAACTAACCACGTCCAATTCAATATTCATTTACCGAATTCTAAAATTTTTACGGAGTCCACCATATGCACATGTTCAAAAGTTCAACAAGCAGAGAGAGTAAAAATTCACATTCTTTGCTTACACAGAGTGAGAGAGTACATGATCTCCAAACCATCATATGATCATAGGTTGGGAGGACTTGCCAATCTAAGCGTGACTGTTAAACCCAAACATGAAATTTTGCAGTGAGTGCTTTGCCAACGAGGTTTCTAGGCAACAGGCACATGGGCAAAGCAGAAAGTACGCATTCACACCAGCATTTCTTCTGACTTTCATGGATTTCGCTCTTCTTTTCTTCTACCATCACTGAGATAGTCATGCCTAGTGATCCAGTGAGTGTGTTATAAAGGTCTCTATGGATTAATTTTCCTTCGTATCTAAGGCAGTGTGCTTCATCTATGAGTCCTACTCAAAGCAGTAGACTGGATGTTTACAGACAAACTTCTTTGAGGGACTTAAGTACGACATGCAGCAAAGCTCTCGTGGCCTTGTCCTAGTGTTAATCCATCGACTTGAGCTGTGAGCACTCGATGATGCATTTTTGTTCCGTTCTGATATTTCTGCCTTGTACCAGTGGTGCTTTAGATGAAGTGAACTGACTTGAGATAAGATGAGATCTGATTTGAGATGACTTGAGCTGGATTAAGATGATCTAATTTTGGCATGAGATAAAATGAGATGACTGCAAATTTAACTTAACAGTGGGGTAAGATGAGATGATTTTAATATCAACTCTTCTCAAGCATCTCAGCGTTGGAGGTGCTTGAGATGAGATGAGTCATCTCACTGTTACTATTGCTTGTGCTGGGTTAAGATAAGGTCAAATCCTATTGCTTGAGCTGGGTTAAGATAAGGTCAAATCTCCTTATCTCATTCTTACTGTTGCGGGTTAACATGAGCTCGCATCTCCTTATCTTATTCTTACAGGTGATTGAAGTAGATGTGGGGTCATCTCAACTCATCTCCAGCCAGCTCACTCCATCTCAATCACCTGTACCACATGTCTAATGTACGGTGGTGAACAAGTGCGTGCGATAAACATTCCGAGTTTTGGCAAGGGAAAAGGTCTGAAACCAGGGTTCTTCTCCTTTTGCCTCAGGCGCGCTTGTAGCGGCGAATTTGGAAATCAGATAGCGAAGAATGGTCGCTGCAGATTCCAAGAGTTCCCTCCTCAATCCCAACTGGGCAGCTCTGCAACAGGTAGCTTCTATCTCTCTCTCTCTCTCTCTCTCGTAATGTTCTGAAGCTGTTTTATTGTCCTCGCAGGAACTGAAAGGCCCAGATCCAAGACCTTCAAAACCAGGGAGCATTGACACCGAGAATAAAACCTCAGAAAGAAGCACATTAGGTAATGAAATTCCGGCTTCAAAGCTGTCCTCTCTTTCCTTCTGCACTTCTTCTGCTCCTACCTTCTGTAAAATTCATTTCCTTACAGGAAAAAGGAAAGAGAGGCCGGACACAAAGCCCCCTTCTCCAGGATCTGCGTTGAAGCCAAGGAACCCTGATTGCAGGTATCTTAAGCTTTAGCTGTTGCCTTCTTCTGTTTCTGAACTAAAAATCAGTCATGTCTATTGTCTATAGGATTTTGGATTGCAATACCTGAAGCGAAAGAGGCCTTGAAAAAGATGAAATCAGAAAAGGCCCTGGAGCTTGATGGTATAGCAATAGAGGTTTAAAAACATATGGAAGATACTAGAGTACTTTGGTTGACTAAGTTGGTTAACAAGATTATAAAATCAAAGAAAATACTAGATAAATAGAAGAAGAGCTCTATTGTATCAATTTATAAGAATAAATGAGATATACAAAGCTACAGTAATTATTGGGGGATCAAACTTTTGAGCTATACTATGAAACTTTTTGAAAGAGTAATTGAAAAGAGATTATGGCATGAGACAAGTGTATTAGAAAACCAATTTGGTTATATGCATGAGAGGTTTACCATAGAAGTTATTTTCTTACTAAGACGATTAATAAAGAAATATAGGAAAAGGAGGAAGGACCTCCACATGGTCTTTATTAACTTAGAGAAAGCTTATGATAAAGTCCCTAAAGAGTTAACATGGAGAGTGTTGAACGAGAAATGGGTTTTGCGGGGGTATATAGACATAATTAAAGATATGTATGAATGAGCGGTAACAAATGTTAAAGCCATTAGCGAAGAGATTAATGATTTTCTTGTCACTGTAAGATTTTACTAAAGATCGGCATTTAAGCCATACCTTTTTATATTGGTTATGGATGAGTTAACAAAACATCTGAATGAGGAGATTCCATTATGTATGCTATTTGCAGGTGATATAGTTTTAATTGAAGAAATAAGGGAGGGCATAAACACAAAGCTAAAGTTATGAAGAGAAGCATTAGAACTTAAAAGATTTAAAATTAGCCAAACTTAGAGTATATGGAATGCAATTTTAGTAAGGAGAGGAGCGAGAGTGGAGCACTAGTAAAGATTGATAACCAACATAAAAAACTACTTTCGATACTTAGGATCGATAATTCATGAGAGTGAAGAGATTGAGAGGGAGGTTACCTAGAGAATTCAAGCGGGTTAGAACAAATGGAGATGTGCATCTGGAGTTTTGTGACATCGGTGGGTGCTGCTCAAACTAAAGGAAAATTCTATAGAATGGCTATAAAGATAGCCATGCTCCATGGATCAGAGTGTTGGGCAATTAAAGAACATCATTTTCATAGGCTAAGCGTAGTAGAAATGAGGATGTTAAGATGAATGATTGGCAAGACAAGAAGGGATAGAATTAGGAATGAAAACATTAGAGGAAACTTATGGGTAGCACCAATAGATAATAAGATAAAAAAAGCTTATGTTAGAGTTTATATAAAGTTAATATGGATGGTGTTGGGTAAGAAAGGGGTTTCGCGGGGGTATATAGATATAATTAAAGAAATGTATGAGGGAGCGGTAATAAATGGTAAGACCACTAGTGGTGAGATTGGTGATTTTCCTGTCACTGTATGATTGCATTAAGGATCAGCATTGAGCACATACTTTTTCATGTTAGTTATAGATGAGTTAACAAAACTTTTGTACAAGGAGATTCCATGGTATATGCTATTTGCAGATTATATAGTCTTACTTAGGGAAAGAGTAAACACAAAGCTAGAGTTATAGAGAGAAGCATTAGAATCTAAAAGATTTAAAATCAGCTGAACTAAGACAAAATATATGGAATGCAGTTTTTGCAAGGAAAGTAGGAGTGAAACAATAGTTGTGATTGATAACTAAGAAATCCTCGTAAAAGACCACTTTCGGTTTTTATGATCAACGATTTATGAGAGTGGAGAGATTGAGAGAGAAGTTATCCAGAGAATCCAAGCTAGTTGGAACAAATGGAGATGTGCATCTGGAGTTTTGTGTGATCGGTGAGTGCCATTCAAGCTAAAACGAAAATTCTATAGGATGACCATGAGGCCGGCCATGCTCTATGGATTAGAGTGTTGGGTAATTAAGGAACATCATGTTCATAGGATGATTGTAGCGGAAATGAGGATGTTGAGATGAATGAATGGTAAGACAAGAAAAAAAAAAAGGGCAGCTCAGGTGCACAAAGCTCCCCCCTATGCTGGGTCCAGGGAAGGGGCGGACCACAAGGGCTTATAGTAGGCAGCCTTACCTTGCATTTTTTGCAAGAGGTTGTTTCCACGCCTTGAACCCGTGACCTCAAGGTCACATGACGACAACTTTTACCGTTGCAGCAAGGCTCCCGTCTAATGAATGGTAAGACAAGAAATGATAGAATTAGCAATGAAAATATTAGAGGAAACTTAGAAGTAGCACCAATAGGTAACGAGATGAGGGAAATTAGACTTAGATGGTTTGGACATGTCCAAAGGAGACCGAAAACGGCACCGGTTTGAAGGAGTGAGGCAATGCAAGTAGAAGATTCTGAAAGGCCAAGGCGAAAGCCCAAAAGAACATGGATATAAGTGGTGAGAAAAGATTTAAAAACTTTGAGACTAAATGAAGCCATACTACTTAATAGAGAGGAATTGAGGAATAGGATTCATGTGGCTGACCCCTAATTGGGATAAGGTCTTGATGATGATGATGAGGGAGATCAGACTTAGATGGTTTGGACATGTCCAATGAAGACCGAAAATAGCACCGGTTAAAAGGAGTGAGGCAATGCAAGTAGAAGGTTCTAAAAGGGCAAGGGGAAGGTCAAAAAGAACGTGGACAGAAGTGGTGAGAAAAGACTTAAAAACTTTGGAACTAAATGAAGTCATGGTACTTAATAGAGGGGAATGACGGAACAAGATTCATGTGGCCGACCCCTAATTGGGATAAGGCCTTGATGATGATGATGATGATGAAATTTATGATTTAATTAAGGTTGCACTTGGGCTAATTTAGGTGGCTTTTGGTTAATGTAGATGAAAATTATGATGCGTTTCAAAGATGATCCGTTGACATTTTACAAATCAATGTTGATATTCTTTTATTTCATCATAAATGGTCAATGTCGATAATCGCAGCAGTTGTCTTCTGCTTATTGTTTCAACATATATTTGTATCTGTGCTACAGTTAAAGATCATTACACCCGAAAACACAAACTGAAAACAGTAAACAGCACTAAGAAGGATTCTAAGGATTACTCATATTGGATTCCCAATATTAGGCTCCACTCTCTCTATTGCAAGATCTCCCTTTTGTTGCCAGCTGACCCTGGTGATGGTGGGTGTTGAATCTCCTTGTACAAGTTTAGCAATATATTTAGAACACCATATCTTTAATACCTTTGGTTGACAATTTCTTTCTCTGATTTATAGATTTTCAAGTAATTAGATAAAGGGTTATATAACATTATCTCTTTTCTCCTATCAGTCCTCCATCTTCTTAATTACAACATATTGAATTCAACTTCTTTCCTGTTGTCATCTTATCAAAGATGAGCTGTTTTAATGAGTGTTTTACTCCAATAGGTATTCTTATCTCCTTAAGCTAAAATCCTTATTACTTTTCAACCAGCTAAAATTTTCCAATCTTAACAATTTTGTGAATTGATCATTAATCTCCTTGACTCCTCTAGCACATCCTCCTTGGGTAGTTTTGATTCTCTTGCTTTATCAAGTATTTCCCGCCTGTTTAGCATTTCCTTTTCATTGCCTGCATGCCCCTGAGCTGTCTCGACCATGCGTTGATTTTATGGTTCTCCCTTTCAACTACAATTTAGAGAACCATTTGCTTTTGGCCCCTCCTCTTGTCTCTCCTTGCACCATTTACTTATCTTCTCTGCCCACCTACTTGCATTTTCCTCCACGCAAAAGCCAAAAACATGGGCCCTTATTTTGACATCCATCTGCTGAGCTTGACCCACAATGTACTTTACTGTCATTTGTATGCAACTTGCTTTCTGAATTTTATTGGCATTATCATCAGTGGCATGTTATGTATGGATCATATTTTCTTAATAGTAAGATTGATTGATATCCCATATTGATCTTCTCCTAACCAAATTAAATATGCCAGCTTAACAGATGAAATAGCTATGGATTGTGAAATGGTTGGCGTGAGTTCGCAAGGAAACAAAAGCGCCCTTGGGCGGGTTACACTGGTGCTCATTACTTTTTCTTACTGGAACATCTTCTTTCATGTCCTTCATGTGCTACGAAATATCAATTCTTTACCATCTCTAGGGCGCCCTATCAATGTTACATGCACTCTATCTGTTAAACAGGACTAGAGCGTGTATGTTGCTTCACAAGACTTCACTTTTCCTGTAGCTAATTTTGGTTAAAATTCATATGATGAGCTACTGCAGGTCAATGCATCAGGGAATGTTGTGTATGACAAGTATGTTCAACCTCTAGAGCGTGTTGTTGACTTCCGTTCAGAAATTAGTGGGATTCGACCCCACAACTTAAAGAAAGGTTCTTCTGATTCATTCAGCTCTCCTATTCTATTCTTTTAGTGAAATTGAATGGCAACAGACCAATCTTTTCTTTATATTCATAAGAAATGTGGTTTTGCAGCTAAGGACTTCCGGTCTGTTCAAGCAAAAGTGTCTGAGTTGATCAACAGAAGGATCCTTGTTGGACATGCTTTACGCAATGATCTTAAGGTGGATCACTTTGGTTTACAGTTGTCACTTTGGGTTTTTTAGTATTAAGAATAACTTATCTATGTTGAATGTGTCTTGAGTTTTGCTATAGGTATTGCTATTGAGTCATCCTAAGAAAGACATCAGGGATACCTCAGAATATCAGCCCTTTCTAAGGTGTGATATGTCCTTTTCTCAGTTTCTTAGTCAGTGTTTGCAGTGAACTGTTCAGTATTCTTCCAAGTCATCTATTAATATGCATGATCATGCAGAGTGGAAGGACGGAAAAGAGCACTAAGAGATCTTGCAGCCGAGTTTCTTGGCATCAAAATTCAGCAAAAAGAGCACTGTCCAGTGAGTTTTTTGGCATCCTTTGTAGTAGGTAGTCAGCCCTCTGCTAAACTAGCATGCTGAAAATTTGATAACGTGAGTGGGAAATTCTGATGAGTAGTATATTTACTTGAACTTTTAATCACTACACTATGCATTCTGTTTTTGAAATGGCATTTTAATTCACTATGCTAGGAATTTTAATTCTTCCATCCTCTTGAACTTTATATCTGCATATATCTTTTTATTATTGTTTTGTTTACTTTTATTGATCCTCCACTACACCAATTTTATTTTGTAACAGCTCCACTGCTTTGTTTGTTAAGTTCTACTCTAGGACTTGAGAATCCTTGATATTGTGAGTAGATTGGCATTTTTCTTCTCTTTGTGGAATCGCGAGCCACCTTTCATCTGTAGGCTACATAGTTTGCCTCGTCAGTATTTGATTTTTGCTTTTCTCATCTCTATTTTCGAAGTAAAACTTCGTGTTGTTAACCTAGTGAAGTGATCTGGGAATTGAATGTTGGACATTGCTTGTTGATCATGCTGGTCTTTTGACTACTCCAACTCACTGTCTTTGGTCTGGTTGTGACTGGATGGTCATAAGTTGTTGAAAGCTCTCTCTATGAAAGAGGCATCTTTATATAATCATTACGATTCTTTTTCTAACCTTTTGATCAAGAGCTTACTATCATATGATCATAATCAGACCAGAAGCTATATCCCCCACAGTGATTTACGCTAGAAAGTCACAAAGCACCATGAAGTACTCACTTTATAGTCCGAAACTGGTTGAGCAAAAGACTAAAAAACAGGTGCTTTTTCCTACCATGCCTTGAGTAATGTTATCCTTGGTGACTGAGTACTCTACTTACAGGTAGAGGATGCTCGAGCCGCCATGTTTATATATCAAAAACATAAGAAGGAATGGGAGAGGAGTATTAAAGATCACTTGAAGTTCAAACAGAAGCAGAAAAAGTATAATCATAAAAATAAATCCACAAGGAAGGATGATACAAAGCATGATGCTACTCCATCATAGAGATCCAGATTGATTGTTACATGTTTCCAGGTGAAAGTACATTTAACCAGTTGCAAGGTTGTGTAACCTTTTGGCGGAGGAAAGCTCAAACTGATTCCTTTACTATAACACCATTTTGTAATGCATAATTGTTGCTGGAACTGTAATTCTGAATTGATGTTATTCTTTGCACTTCTTAACCAAAAGGTCTACAGAATGGCTGAGTAAACTACGAATGTGTCATTTTGTTAACTGTTCTGTGCGTGGTTTGCTTTCCTGTCAAGAAGCAGGCAACAAATGTGATTTGCTTTTAATGTTTCCATTGGGTAGAAGCAACATATGAGAGTCATGTACCATGCCCAATTAAGAAAAACAAGGGACACTCATGTAATTTCCAGGAACATGGAAGATAGCACTTGCAAACCAATAGAATTATGGTCCATGACGGTTTTCAGGCCCACCTTATCAGATGCCCATTCCCGCCTTCATGCATTATCATTGCAGCATTGGAGGAGCCTGGATTTTACCCATGACTCAAATAGATTCTTTGTCGAAAGATATAAAAGGGCCAATATGCAGGTCCTACTAAGCTTAGTACAATGAAGCAGAACTGAATCTTTTCAAGGGGTGACAAACGGAGTACGGCTAATGCATATGATACTCTAGCTTGAAAGTAGAATTGTATCTCAATACAAGGCTGCCTTGCGGTCATAAAAGAAAAGCACATACTCTTAACCATACTTACAGAAGTTTCCCAATAGTTGCAACCCTTTTGAATTCAGGCTATAATTACCAAATTAAACATGAATCTGAAATCAAACACAACTTTAAGGAATATCAAATTCTCAAATGTTAGAATCACGTCCAGCTTTTTCTTTGGCTTCTCCCCAAGTGTTTTCCAAAATTTCCTATTCTTTGTCTTGCTGACTTATTCCGAATCCGATTTTGGAAATATAGGGAAGTATATGGCTGTGCTTTTATTTGGATTCTATGAGATCCTCTTAGGCGTTTTTATAATAAATGCCCATTGACAAGCACTACATAATCTATATGTCTAAGACAAATGTATCTTCTAAGTCCAAAACCAATAAAACCCACCACAGTTTCTTCTTCTGTTCTTCCAAATGAGGCTGAACTCGCTGGTAATCCATGATTGCCCACACCAAGTGCCCAAGTGAGAACCCTGGCCAAGGAGTACGAGGAAAAAGCAAGGATCTGAAACTCGTCTGCCAAAGCTGAAAATTGCTTAAGCAATCCTCCCCGTCGCTCCTGATTAGTATCTCTGCATCTAGGCATCCAGAGGCGTAGCCCCTATTAGTCCTTCTTAGAATGAGACGATATGAGTAAGGGCATTCTTAATTGTGATTTGGCCAAGTAGGAATCCATATAACACCGTTAAGTGTTCGGTGGATTACTGTTGGGGAGAATAGGATAGTAACTGGGCCGAAAGAAGAGAATCAGAAACAAGATCAGTGTCATCAAATTCTATTGGGGGAAGTGTAAATGTACCCTTGCTGCTTCTTTCCAAAGCAAAAGGGGGTAGGCTCTATTATGCAGCCAGGTCCGTGTTTGCCCCTTAGCGACAGGTTTCTTTGGTTTCCTTCTGAATGACTCTCGCTGTGGAGCCCCTGCTAGTTTGATTAAAAGGTGAACAGTCCCCCTTTCCTTGGAGTCGTATCACTGAGCCCTCACTTACTTCCCTTTGAAGAATAAAGATGAGAGCCCTGGCTTGGTTTGGCTGATTTCCGGCGGCCACTTACCTTACCCCCGCTGCACTTCCACTCCAAGCTACCGTGCTTGTCCAAGGAGGGAGTTTGCTTTACCCAACTTCCGTTTTTTATAACAAGGCAGAGACTCCCAACCCGGCATTCATTAGTTTTGAAAAGTAGGACAGAAGGGCACAACAAGGAGACTCACTGAGGATTGCGCTGGGACAGGTAAGGATGTATCAAGTAGCTTTATGATAAACGCAGACCTGCCTTCCCCCACTTACTCCATAGGGCTTCCCGGCATGATTCGAGAGAAAATGTTTGGTATACATATTTCTTTCCAAGTCTCCCGCACTAAAGACGCAATCCTTCTTTCCCACACATGCAATTGAATCTTCATCATCAGCCCTTTCCATGCTCACACTCCCTTCCCGGATTTTTTTCCTTCTTCTCTTCATATGATTTTGAACAGTATGAACAATCTCATAAGCGCTAGTGTAAGGAACACAAATCAGAAGTACCGCATCCGTGTTCGCTGCCGTGGCTGCCATTAGCTTCTCACAAAGAAACCTCAAGAGGTTCATGAAGCAGCTTAAATTCCCAACAATCTTAACCTTGAACCCACACTTATTCACAACGCTATCTGCATCCATCAGGCTTTTAATTCTGTCTTGCATTAGGTCCATTAGATACTTTAAATTTGTCGGGTTTCCGTTTGAAATTGTCGATGCTCAAAATACATACCGACACGTACTTCACACCTAATTCATAACAGTATTGAAGCAGGGAATGAGAGGCAAAAAAATCCAGCTTTATGACCAGCGGACAGTTTCAAATTGTTTTCTGTGCAAATCTTCGATTTCCGTCCTGATAAAGGTGATATGCTTGGAGATTGGACCGCAAGAGAGCACGATAAATAGAAACTTACACGAGAGAACAGCGAGGCCATAACAATAAATTGCAGATAGCCAGCGTGAATGATTACCCATTTGAAAATCTCCCACAAGGGAAGAAGAATGAAAACTCAGTTCATGCAGACAAGTCAGTCTAGATTTTATTGACTGAATTATCAAATATATAGCATGGAATGTGACATTCAAGAAGTGGAAAGCCATTGGTGCTATTAAGTTAGTAAATGAAGCATATAAATAAGACGCATAACACAATTGCTTTGCTTATATTCAGCAACTCTATCTTCATGACCTTGAAGCACGCTGGTAAGCAATATTATATGAAGACCTGACAACCAGGGTTGGTAGGAAGGGTGTAGAGTTCGGAATTTGAGTAAAGTTCCCAATTTGAGTAGAATGAGAGGGAGGCCGGAATTTCATTTGAGAATTCAGGCACTTGTTTAATTTTCTGATGAATCCCTTGTGTTTCTCTTGTACACATTTAATCCCAATTAAGCTGTCATTCAATTGATGTGTATTCTGGTAAAATAGACATGGATAATTACTATAGCCTTTCAAAATGGAAAAAAACATTACTACAGCAGTCCTTATTTTTGTCTCGATTTAGCTTATACTGCTGTTTCAAGTTAAGGAAAATCTGAACAATTATTTGCATGGCAGCAAAGTACAGATATAAATTGTGCTTGTATCAATTGGAGATAAGAAGGCAATTGAAGCAAAATTGTTAGCATTCAAGATTTTGACTCTACTTTGAGAAAGATTTAAAAATGCATCTGTTATTATCGAACGGGATTCTTTCTCTATTGCAAATGTGGCTCGCTATTCTATAAAGTGTTGGTTGGAGATTTGCTAATTTCATGGATGAAATACGTGATAGTTTGATGCAAAGGTGGTTTATGATTTCACACGTACTTAGAGCAAAGCAATTAATGAAGCTATGAATGCTTTTGCAAAGGAAGGGATAGAGGTAAGCGGGTTAGGAATCAATACCTCTCTTACTTAGGTATGAGTGGATTGAAAACAACAACTGTTGATCTTTGGAATTGCTTTGGTAAGATTTAGTATATTTTTGGATGCCTTATTGTCCTTCACATCTTGGCTGTTTGTGTTTTGAAGTAATTGAAGGTCTCCAGCGATCAGTAACGTCCATTGAATGTCTTCTTGATTTTGAGTTCTCCTTTAGTTGTTACCCTTGGGTATTAACAAGTTCCTGGATATTTGGGATCTTCTCGATTGCTTTTAATAAAATTTTATTGAATTCTCAAAAAAATTATGATTGTAACAGTATTGATGAAGGTGCCTCTTATTAGAATGCATAGCTTCCTGTTGGCTTCTATGGGTTCATTGACACATTTTTTCTTAGATCACTTGTTTGAGGTAAGAATTCTGCTTGTGTGAGTATAAGAGTTTATGAAATGCTTTATCACAAGACTGGCATATTTGTTCTTCTTTTTTCGTTGGGATCATTGCATGAAATTTGGGTCGACATGCTCTTTGTTGAGATTCTGGCAGATCTTTACTCTTTTGTAAACTAGCCAACTGAAATTCATTATGGTTTCATTTTTTACTTGTGAATCTATGGATCCTTTGGTTTTACATGGCCTCTTAACTCTCTTAATTCAAATTGATTTCTCAACAAGTATAGTCTTATAAGAAAAATAGAAAATTATGCATCAAATCCACCATTTAATGATAATATCCAGTACAGCGAAAGTCTGATAAATATCATGGCTCTGGTTCCAACTTGGGCCAAGGTGATAAATTAATGACCTTGGCGAACTTATAATGTAATTCATTTTTAAAATTTTATAAAGAGCCCATGGATTGCATACATTAATATTCTTCATTTTAAGGATATCTTGTTTTAAACATTGAGTTCAAATTGGATGAGAGAGAGATGGAGGAAAGTATGGTGCAAATAAAGATAAATGCATGCTGAGGTAAGAAAGAAACAAAGATATTAGAAGTTTCTCAATAAAATGAAAAAAGACTGATATTTTCTTGATAAAATAATATAAACAACAACGTGTCCACATATATTAATTTATGAAGAAGTTTTTATAACTAAAATCCCACTAAGTTATTAGAAAATCTTAGGCCCAAGCATATTAACTAATGAGATTTTTACCATATATTTCTTTTCCTGGTATCTGAACAAGGTCAGCCCCATCATGTGTCGTGCATGGATTTACTTGTGCAAGCTTATTTAGTAAGATATGAGTTTAGTTCAGAAGCACATTGACAATCACCACTTTATCTGTGCCTAAGATAAGTATGTATTCTTCTTCTTCTTTTGCTCCCCCAAATAAGGCTGACCTCGCTGGTAATCCAAGATTGCCCACACCAACTGCCTTAGTGAGAACTCTGGCCAGAGAATATCAGGAGAAAGCAAGTAGCTGAAATTTGTCTGCCAAAGATAAAAATTGCTCAGACGAGTCTGCCCGCTGCTCCTGATCAGTATCTCCGGATCCGGACACCCAGCCGTAAGCATATTTCTGTTCAAATCTTGCACACTAATGACACATTCTTCAGAATCACCCTTTCCCACACATGTAATTGAATCTTCATTATCAGCCCCTTCCCGGATTTTTTCCTTCTTCTCTTCATATGATTTCCGAACGGCATGAACAATCTCATCAGCGCTAGTGTAAGCAACACAAATCAGAAGTACCGCATCCGTGTTCGCAGCAGTGGCTGCCATTAGCTTCTCACATAGAACCCTCAGAGGTTCATGTAACAGCTTTAAATTCCCAAAAATCTTAATCTTGAACCCATACGCATTCAAAACGCTATCTGCATCCAGCAGGCTTTCAGTCACGTCTTTCATTAGGTCCATAAGAGATTTACTTGGTCGGATTTCCGTTTGAAATTGTCGATGCTGAAAGTATACACTGACACGTACTTCACACCCAATTCATAACAGTATTGGAGCAGGGAAACGAGAGCCAAAAATCCAGTTTTGTGACCATCAAACAGTTTCAAATTGTTTTTCTGTGCAAATCTTCGATTCCCGTCCATGATAAAGGCGATATGCTCGGGGATTGGACCGTATGCGAGCACGCTAAACAGAAACTTACGTAAGAGGGCAGTGAAACCTTCATAATGATAAACCACGGATAGCCAACCTGAACGACCATTACCCATTTGCGAAGGGAAGAGGAAAGAAAACTCAGTTCATGCGGATAATTCAGTCGAATTTTATTGACTGAATTCTCAGATAGCATGGAAAGTGAGATTCAAGAAGTTTATACACGCACTAAATGAAGCCTACAAGTGAGAAGCATGACACGATTTCTTCGCTAACATTAAGCAAATCTTTCTTCATGAACTTTGCATTGAAACAGGCTGGTAAGCCTATTCTATTCAGACCTGACAAGGCTTGGTAAGGAGGGTGTAGAGTTTGGAATTTGAATAAAAATTCCAAATTTGAGGAGAATGAGAATTTTCAAGAATTTCATATGAGAATTTGGGAACTGTTATCAAATCTTCTGATACAGATCTTGTGTTTCTATTTTACACCTTTAGTCCCAATTAAGCTGTCAGTGTAATCAAGTGAATCAAATGGCAGGATGTAATATAATCGTGGGAAGTCCCTATTGAGCATTTATGCTGAGGCCAGTCGAAGATCTTTGACTCGGAAAAGACGATCATCCAATACTAATCAGATGAATGGGATGGATCAAACTATGGTTGGGTGTCTCATTGACCTTAATCTTAGAGATTAGAATTGAATTCAAAACCATAACCATGTGGATTGTATTGCCTCTTGATGTTCTTCATGATTAGTGATCTTTATCACATCTACACTTTCATATGATACGGGGCCAAATAAGTTGATGATCAGATTAGATCATGCATTATCATCTAATGCATTATCATCTATATAAATCAGTAGTACACTAGTATTAATTTATAACAAAATGGGGGTCCAAGCTAAGTGGTAGCCCATCCTCCTCACTAAATTCTTTGGCCATGTTGGAGCGCCTGGTGGAATCTTCCACTTGACCAGCTAAACTCCATGATAATTAGCTGTTGTGATCTTCTACTTGACCAGCTACATTTTGAAGAGGTTGCTCATCAAGCAGCTCCGAGATCGACAGTGATTTTGGATTGCTGTGTTCTCCATTGATTCTGATAGAAGTAAGAGATAAAACGTATCCTGACCCTCGGATCAATGGCCTGCAAATGGGTGGTTTGAGAAAATGAAAAGCAACTACCATCTTCTTGGTTCACTGAAAATCCAAAGGAAAAGCTATTAATCAACGGTAAATGGGTCCAATTGTATTTGATGAGAACCACGCAGTTGGCTAGCATTTCTAACATACAACAGCCAAAGCAGAGAGACAAGGAAAAGAAAACCATCTTCTTCTATAGTGAATAGTTACCTGGAGCACGAAGTCCTTTGAAGATCTCCTGTGCTAAGGCACGAATTTGCATTCAAGGTTCCTGTTGTTCTCCTCCCTTTCTGTGAAAGCCTTCTACAATAAGTCGCCACAATGCTAACGGCATTACTACGTCGGACAATCAACGGTCCCATGGTCTTTCTTTATGCACACTTTTGACGTAGGTATTCCTCTCTCTCTCTCTCTCTCTCTCTCTCTGAGGTGCACTCGACATTGCTACATCGGACAATCCATGGTCCATAGTCTTCTTTATGCACCCTTTTGAGATAGCTATTCATCGCTTCCACTTTTCCTCTTTCAGAAAGTTGAACTTCTTTCATACTTGCTTTGTGATACATGACGAGGATGAAGGTTTATAGACTGATGGAGAGTAGAAATTTGAAATCCATATGGTCTCTTTCTCTCTCTAGTGAATAGAGGAGAAGGTAGGGGAAACGGTTTGATTTTGGAAAAGGATAGCCTATTGTCATGGGGTTGAAGTTTTCCTTTGCTAAACCCATGTGACACTTGTGCGCAACTCCTTTGCAGAACACAAGTCAGCCTTCAACTCCTTGCTCTTACTTGTTAAGGCTACACCTACTAGAGCAATGAAGAACTTAAGAGAACTCAGAAAGGGACTTGTTTGAAGAGAACTTGTTCTGCAACTTAAATAGTTTTCTATGTGTTACAACTAAGAGACTCTCCTATTTATAGGTTTGGGGAGGAACAAGCAATGGTATAAATTATGTACAAGTGTTACTCATCTAATAGTCTTGGATTGGTCTACATTGTTCTACACTATTCTACCACTCTCTTGAATAAAGAAGATTGTGGGAGAAGCTTCTACAGGACTTCTAAAGTCTCCTCCTTCTAGAATCTAGCTTGCTTAGAGGGTTGGGCAAGAATCCCCACTATAGGAAATAGTAATGGGTCACGGGCCTATTGTATACAGTGAAATTGGGCCTTGTGACATTCTCCCCTGTGTAAATCATGTGATATCCTCATTGTATTCGTTGTACATAGCAATATGTTTCTCGAATAGCCATAGTGTCTCAGCTTCTTTCCATGTAGCCCCATTCTCTAATAATTACCAAGTACTCAGTCTTAGTCTAAACTCCTCTCCATCTTTTCATGCCATCATTAATGATCTACTCCACTTTCTCATTAAATGACAAAATCATCAGTGGTAGTGCTCATTTGCTAATCACACATGAGGGATCCTCCATATCTACGTGATAGAGATTTAAAATGCTTGCATGGAAGACATGATGGATCTTAAGAGATTGTGGGAATTAGACTTGGTATGAAACTTGCCAACTTGTTTGATGATGGGATAGGGTCCTTCATACCTCTTTATCAATCCCATATGTTTGCTTGGTAATGCCTTGAACTGCTGAGAAGATAGCTTGATTGTGACAAGATCCCCTATTTTGAACTCTAATAACTGTCTCTTTTCATCTGCATATTTCTCCATTCTCTTAACAGCCTTATGCAAATATGATTTAACTATGTCAACTTGTTCATGACATTTTTGGCAAATTGATAGGCGGCCGAACTCTCTCCCTCATAGCTTACTCCTAGTATTAACGGTGTTAAGTGCTGGCCAAAGGCTAACTCAAAGGGGCTGTGGTTATTGACTCACTTTTTTGCAAATTATAACAGAATTGGGCCATGTCCAATAGCTGCACCCAATCCTTTTGATTTCCACATATAAAATGTAAAAGGTACTCCTCTAGCAAGGCATTGGTGCATTTCGTGAGTGAAAGATGGTGGAGAAGCAAAGTTCCGTCTCTAAGAGTTTAAACATCTTCATTCAAAACTTTCCTATGAATTGGGGGTCTCAGTCACTTATGATGGTCTTAGGGACTCCTAGTACTTCACTACATTCTTTAGGATCAGTCGGGCTACTTGTCAATTGTGCAATAGGTTGGGGCTGTGATAAAAGTCACATATTTGAAGAAGCGATCTACTATTACTAAGATAGACCCCATTCCTTCTACCTTTGGTAGTGCTGATACGAAATCTATCGAAATGCTTTCCCGCGGCCTCTCAGGCATAGACAATCATTCTAACAACCTACCCGGCTTCTTGTGTTCAACCTTGTCTTGTGTTCAACCTACTAGACAGGTTTTTATATATTCATTAATGTCATCTATTATCCTAAGTCAATAGTATCATGTTTCCAACAAGGCATGGGTTCTTCTTTGCCTTGGGTGACCCGCCCACAATGTGTTGTGGCATTCCCTTATTAGTTCTTTCTGTAGGGTTCTCCATCTTGGCACATAAAGACAATTTTCCTTGGTATAGAGATGTCCCTCTTGCTAGAATCTCCTTGTTTTCTCGTCCTTCATAGTTTAGACGATGCCTTTGGATGCATCATCCTTGTTAAGTCCTCATATAAGATCAGGCAAGGTCTCATTTAATTTACTTACCGCTGCAAGGTGTTTAACCTTCAAAGCTGTAATCTCAGCTTTTCCAACTTAGTGCATCAACAACCTAATTGATCCTTCCAGGCTTGTCTAAAAGTAGCTTGTGGTAGCATTGTCTATTTTAACTATAAATCCTGAGCCAAGTAAGCAATGCTACCACATCCTTAAACAGTAGACCACTACTAGCATTTCCTTTTCTTGAACTGTATACTTTCTTTTTGTCTTGTTTAACTTTCGGCTTTCGTAGGCAATAGGATAATCTTCTTGCTTTATAACTCCTCCAATTGAAAAGTTAGAAGCATTAGTGTGCATCTCAAAGGATTTTGTGTGATCTGCCAACTTAAGAACTAGTTCAGCTGTCACCACAACCTTGAGTTTCTCAAAGGCCTTTTAACATTGTTCCATCCATTGCCATGGGCTATTCTTCTTTAGCAAATTTGTTAGTGGAACAGCACACTATGAGGACCCCAATATGAACCTTTGATAATATTTGACAAGGCCCAAGAAACTACGTGACTAGGTAACTTTCGTGGTACTTCTCATTCTGTGATAGCTTAGATCTTGGCCTTATCCATCCATATATGTTCACCTCCAATCAAATGCCCAAGGAACGATACCTCTTGTAGGGTAAAGGAACATTTCTCCCTTTTGACATATAGGGAGTTTTCTTATAGTACTTGAAATATGCCTCTTAAGTGGTCTATGTTTCTCCAACATCTAGTTATATACCATAATATCATCTAGGTGGACTACTACAAACCAATCCAAATAAGGGTGACATATCTTGTTCATCAAAGTGTAAAAGGTGGCAAGGGCATTGGTCAAGCAAAAGGGCATGACTAAGAACTCATAAGCACCGTACCTGGTGACACAAGTAGTCTTAGGTGTATCTCCTTCAACAATACGCACTTGATAGCACCCCAATCTTAGGTCAAGTTTGCTAAAGTACCTTGCATTGCCCAACCAAATGAACAAGTCAGCAACAAGTGGAATTGGATACTTGTTCTTTATAGTTACCTTGTTGAGCACTTTATAGTCGATGTACATCCTAAGACTTCTATCATGTTTCTTCTAGAACAGCACTGGGGCTCTGTAAGGGGCTTTGGATGGTCGGATGAACCCAACATCCAGTAATTCTCTTAGTTGCCTTCTCAACTCCTTCAACTCAAGTGGCTACATCCGTTAAGGGGCCAATGCAGGGGGTTTTGAGCTAGCTCTAAGTCAATATGGTGATCAACCTCTATTCTTGGTGGCAATCTCTTAAGTACTTCTGGTGGCATCACATCCTTAAACTCATTAAGGACTTCTTCAAGATCTTATGGCATATGCATATCAACTTTGCTTCTTTCTTCCATTAGAGTGGTTAAGAACATCTCTTCCCCTTTCTTTAGACCCTTTACTGGCTACACAGCCAATAGAAACTTCCTTTGTTTCTTACAATCCTTCAATATTGAGGTCATGCAAGGTACCTTCTCATCAAGAAGCTTAATAATCCAAAGTATGGCATTGGCATGGCCTTAACCAAACTAAGGAAATCCATCCCAAGGATGACCTTAAAGTCATCCATATGTACTGCGGTCAAGTTGATAGTACCTTTCCTCTCCAACTTTAATTGATGGGCCTTTGGCAACTCCAAGCACTATCTTGGTTTCAAAGTTTACTGCCTTCATTCTACTTGGATACTTTTTCAACTTAAGATTTAACCTCCTAACCTTTTCACCCGAGATGAAGTTGTGAGTGGCTTCATTATCTATCATAGCTCTTGTGCCTTTGCCATGGGTCTCATTGTCAACCAACAATGCATTAAGGGCCTTATTCTTTGGGCATTCAAATGTCTTATGGTCACCATCACATATAAAGCAACTAGAGTAGTAAGGGACAAACTTTCCTTTTCGTTTTGGACCATAACTAGTCTTCTTGTTTTCCTCCTTATGGCTCTTAGATTTGTCTCCCCGCCTTTACCTTGATTGGCTTTACCTTTCTTGTCCTTGTATCCTCTGCCTTCTTGGTGAACTCCACCAACTTTTCTGCAATTAAGAGTGTTGTAGCTAGGTGTTGCACTCCCCTTCTTTGCAACTCTTGTTTTGTCTAAGGTTGCAACTCATCCATAAAGAAGAACAACTTATCCTTCTCCACCATGTCTGAGATGTTTAGGCGCAAGGCCGTGAATTGGTTAAAGTATTCTAAATTGATTCCATATGCCTTAATTGCTTCAGATTTTTTTGGGCCAAGTACTCCACATTTTCTAAGAAGAATTGGGTCTTGATCTCTTACTTAAAAGTTTCCCATGTGGCTACCATACAACGAACTTCTAGTACATCATTGTACCTCGCCTCCACCATAGCATCACATCATCAGTTAGATACATAGTGGTGGTGTCTATCTTCATGGCCTCCTCTAAAATCTTAAAAGCTTTGTAGTATTGTTTCATTTGCGACAAGAAATTTTCTAAATCATTAGCATTACAAGTTCTCTTGTAGCTATTAGATTATGGGATCTTAATTGTAGGAGTAAATTCCTTTGATCCAAGTCCTCCCCTACTAGCTATGACCTTTTATAATAAGGCCAACCAAAACTTAACATCCTCTAGTTGGGCTACATATAGACTAGATATTTCACCCCCCATAGTCTCAGTGTGATCGCAAATGTTTTCCACCCTTTTCATGGTATTTGTATGCATAGCCTTAAATACTTCAAACATACTTTGCATGTCATTTTGGAGACTATGCAAGGCATCTACATAGGCACTAGACTTGTTCAAGCAATCAGTAAGAGTTTGTTTGAACTTATCAAATCGTACTTCTAAGGTAGTGAGTCTAGTGTCCAAGGACAGCTCTGTGAAGGGACTCTGAACTTCTCCCTCTCTTACCTGTGCTGGACTTCTACAGGCACACTAGTCACTCCTAAATCAACTCCCATGATGGTTATCACTAAATCCTCACAATCTTTACAAGTAATTCCCCCTCGAACTTAGCTCTAGTACAACTATCATGGTACTGTAGTTTTCCTCTGCTAACCGTGCACCAGTTGTGCGCAACTCCTTTATAGAACACAAGTTGGCCTTCAACTCTTAGAGATACTTTCTAGGGCAATACTCACTCATTCACTAGAGCAATGAGACAATCAAGAGAACTCAAAAGGAACTTACTTGAAGAGAAATTGTATTGCAATTTAAATAGTTTTTTGTGAGTTACAACTAAGGGACTCTCTCTTATTTATAAGTTTTGGGAAGAACAAGCACTTGTCTAAATTATATATATGTTACTCGTCTAATGGTGTTGGATTAGTCTATATTATTATACACAATTCTACCAGTTTCTTGAATAAGGAAGATTGTCGGAGAAGCTTCTAGAGGACTTCTAGAGCCCCTCCTTCTAGAATCTGGATTGGACTTAGAGGGTTGGGCAAGAATCCCTCTATGGGCAAGAGCAAAAGGGTCACCTATTAGGTGTGCAATGAAAATGGGCCTCGTGACACTATACTCCATTTGGACTAATTAATGACACACCATCATTTGGCATTCTGCAAGGGGATTCCATGCATTGGTTGTATTTCTTGTAAAAAATACAAGAGGGGTCAATGCATTAGTCGTCTTTCTCTTATGGCTGGAAGCAAGTCTCTGTGCATATTATTAAGCAGCTATACACAATCATGAAGTTGTATTACTCTCTGCACTTTATTTTTACCAGACTACTATCATTCAATTGATGTGTATTGTTGTAAAATAAGATAAGGACAAATACATTTATATAATAGTTCTTATTTTTTACTCAATTTAGTTTTATACTAATGCTATGAGATTAAGAAGATTTGACCCAATTATATTATATTGTTGGAAGGTTTAGATCTAAAATTATGCTATTACAATGAAGCCAAGACTTTGATGCTAATTTCAAAAATATTTAAAAATGCATCTTTTGTCATTGAAGGAGACTCTTTCTCCAATTTGAAATGGCTTTCTAATCCAAACAGTGTTCGTTGGAGATTTGCTAATGTGATGGATGAAATACAGGATAGTTTGATGCAAAAGCAATTTACGGTTTCACATGTACCTACTAGGGCAGCTAATAGAGTTATGAATGCTTTAACAAAGGGGCAAATGCAAGTAGGTTAAGAATCAATATCTCTCTTGCTTAGGCCATCTTAAATTGAAAACAACCTCTTGATCTTTGGAATTGCTTTGATAAGATTTAATTATTTTTTGAATACCTTATTGTCCTCCATTATCTGTGTTTTCAAGTAATTGGAGTTCTTTGAGGATCAGAAATGTCTATTGGACATATTTCTGATTTTGAGTTCTCCTCTACTTGTTACCCTTTGGTTTTGAGGAGCTTTTGTAAATTTGTGTTCTCCTAGATTGCTTTTAACAAAATTTTACTGATTTCTCAAAAAAAGAAAAGAAAAGGTTTGCACATAATTATACTGATGCAGGTGCCTCTTGTTTTGAAGGCAAAGCTTCACGTTGATTTATGGGGGTTCATTGACACACTTTTCCTTAGATCACTTGTTTGAGTATGGGGGTTTATGAATGATTGATCATGAAACTCACATATTTACACTTCTTTGTTTGTTGGAATCATAGCATGGAAATTGGTCTTTATCTAATTTCTGATCGACATGCTCCTTGTCGAGATTGTGGCAATTGTTTTTTTTTTTTTTTTTTTCAAGCAGCCAACTTAGATTCACTATGCTTTCGTTTCTTACTAGTAAATCTATGGACCTTTTGTCTTACATGCCCTCTTAACTATCTCAGTTCAAATTGATTTCTCAACAAGTATACTTTGGTCATTTCTTCTACAAGAAACAGAAAAATTTTGCATGGAATCCACCATTTAAACAAAATAATAATATCTAGTATTTCTTTTCCTGGTATCTGATTCAAGGTCAGCCCAATCGTATGCCCTGCAAAGATTTACTTTTGCAAACTTATCTAGTCTAAGACATGATTCTAGTACATTACATCATTTAGTTTGTATGTACATCTAAAAGGAAAAAAAGAAAAAACCGGATGCACATTCACAATCACCACATAATCTATATCTAAGATAAATTATATCTTCTAACTCCGTGACCTGTAAAACCCATCATAGTTTCTTCTTCTTCTTCTTCTTCTTCTTTTTCTTTTTCTTTTTCTTCTACTCCTCCAAATAAGGCTGAATTTGTTGGTAATCCCAGATTGCCCACACCAAGTGCCTAAGTGAGAACGTAGGCCAAAGAGGATCAGGAGAAAGCAACGAGCTGAGACTTGTGTGCCAAAGAGGAAATTGCTCAGGCGAGTCCTCCCCTCGGTCGTGATCAGTATCTCCGGATCCATGTACCCAGCCGAAAACATATTTCTCTCCACACGTTCCACACTAGTGATACATTCTTCACAATCACTCTTTCCCACACATGCATTTGAATCATCATCATCGGCACGTTCCATGCTCACACTCCCTTCCCGGATTTGTTCCTTCTTGTCTTCATAAGATCTGTGAACACCATGAACAATCTCATCAGTGATAGAGTAAACAACCCAAATAAGAAGTAGCGCATCCCAGTCGCAGCAGTGGCTACCATTAGCTTCTCAGACAGTACTTTCAGAGGTTCACCTAACAGCTTTAAATTCCCGATAAACTGAACCTTACCCATACTTGTTCACAACGCTAGCAGCATCCAGCAGACTTTAACTATGTCTTGCATTAGGCCCATAAGAAACTTAACATCTTCGGGTTTCCGTTTGAAATTGTCGATGCCAAAAAAGTAAATGCAGACACATACTTTACACCCAACTCATAACAGTAGTGGAACAGCGACACGAGCGAAAAATCAGGCTTTGTAAACACCCGACGTTTTCACAAAAAAATTCTGTGCAAATCTTCGATTGCCATCCATGATAAAGGTGATATATTCGAGGATTGGACAGTAAGAGAGCACGCGAAATAGAAACTTACGGAAGACGGTAAGAAAGCAGTGAAACCTTCTAGCTACAGTTAGCCACAGGAACGACCGTTATCCATTTGAAAATCTACCGCAAGGGAAAAAGAGAAAAACCAATTCATACAGACAATTCAGTCTAGATTTTATTGACTGAATTCTCAGATAGCATGGAATGTGAGGTTCAAGAAGTGCATGCAGGAGACATAGGTTAATGAGATTGATTATGTACCTAAATCTGCAGTATCATCATCATCATCAAGACCTTATCCCAATTAGGGGTCGGCCACGTGAATCTTATTCCTCCATTCCACTCTATTAAATACCATGGCTTCATTTAGTCTCAAAGTTTTTAAGTCTTTCCTCACCACTTCTATCCACGTTCTTTTGGGCCTTCCCCTTACCCTTTTAGAACCTTCAACTTATATTGCCTCACTCCTTCTAACTGGTACCGTTGTTGGTCTCCTTTAAACATGTCCAAACCATCTAAGTCTAATCTTCCCCATCTTGTTACCTATTGGTGTTATCCCTAAATTTCCTCTAATATTTTCATTTTTAATTCTACCCTATCTTGTCTTACCACTCATCCATCTCAACATCCTCATTTCTGCGACATTCATCCTATGAGCATGATGTTCCTTAACTGCCTAACACTCTGATCCATAGAACATGGCCGGCCTTATAACCATCCTATAGAATTTTCCCTTTAGTTTGAGTGGTACCTGCCAATCACATAAAACACCCGATGCACATCTCCATTTGTTCCAGCTTGCTTGGATTCTCTCGGTAACCTCCCTCTCAATATCTCTACTCTCATGAATCAATGATCCTAAGTATCGAAAGTGGTCTCTCATGGGGACCTCTTGATTATTAATCTTGACTGGTGTTCCACTCCTACTTTTCTTGCTAAAATTACATTCCATATATTATGTCTTAATTCGGCTAATTTTAAATCCTTCTGATTCTAATGCTTCTCTCCATAACTCTATCTTTATATTTACACCCTCCCTTGTCTCATCAAGTAGGACTATATCATCTGCAAATAGCATGCACCAAGGAATCCGTAGTATAATAACCTTTAATTGTAACAACATGGGAGACCCAAGCCAAAGTGAAAGCCCATCTTCATCAATGAATTCATTGCCCATGTAAGTGAGACTTAAAAGAGGTGCACACTTCATGATCATAGTTACTGTTAGATTTTGGACGTGCATATATATATATATATATATAATTGTATATCATATGCTATCATATAATAAGGATTAAAGTTAAATAGGCCTAAGTCATCTCACAAAGTATGGGCTATATTATGTGTAGATACCTAATAACTTGTTTCTAGTCTATGATGGGCTAAAATTAGAAATAAAGAAAGTGCATGCATTTATAAATGGTTATGGTTCCTAAATTGTACGTATGATTCTTTTATAACATCCCATCATCAGAAAAGAGAGAACAAAATTCTCCAAAAAGTTCATACACATCAATTTGGAAGATTATGAACCTTAAGACTCAAGAATCACATCTAGTCTTATGGATTCAAGTACACTTCCGCACCTAGCTTCTTATTCTTGATGATTTTCGTAGAAGATCTTGATGTGATGAAAGTATTCATCAATAAAGTAATAATTCAAGATCTTCTACTTGACCAGCTATATATTGATGATCAAGGAGCTCCTAGCTCCACGGTGATTTTGAATGACTTGGTGTGATTACCATTGATGTCTGCAATAAGTACGGCATTAAAACGTATCCTGACCCTCGCATCAATGGCTTGCAAATGGGTGGTTCGAAAAAAGTGAGAAGCAGCTACCAAGAAGCTATCAATCAACGTTTTTGGATCAATCGAGATGGTTCCAGCTCCATTTGACAAGATATGCCCAGTTGGCTGCCATTTCTAAGATGCAACAGCTAAATAGGCAAAGAGAGAAGAAGAATGTGAAAACATGTAGTTTACGTTTCTGGATAGGATTCCATACTGTGATAACCAGCTTCTCGACACAGAGCTTTAAGGATATCATATTGATCAAGGTGCACTGGCAGTGAATAGTTGCCTTGAGCAGGAAGTCCTTCAAAGATCTTCTTTGCTACGGCATGGCGTTTACGTTTACGGAGCCTGTTGTTTTCCCCAAGTCAAGGCCTTCAGCAAAAAGTGACCAGAAACCCGACGGCGTTGCTAAGTCGGACAATCCGTGGACCCATATTCTTCTTTATGCAGTCTTTGCCATGCCACTTCTTCTATTCCTCCATTCTCTCTCTCAGGCTTGCGTTGTGATAGATAATGAGGATGAAGTTTTATAGAGAGTAGAAATTTGAAACCCATATGGTCGTTTTTCTGCCATTGGGACTCTCGCTAGACTTTTGAAACCCGAACGGTCACTCTTTTTACATGAACTACCAGTGCCATTATCCCCCTCTCTCTCTCTCTCTAGTCTCTTGACTGACTAACAATATTATGTTCGGTTCGGTAAAGGGGAAATCAGGTGCAGGGCAAGGCTTCCTTCCTTTCTCCAGGCGCATATAATCCAGAAAGGAATAAAAGGTGAAGGAAAAACTGGTTTGGTTTGATTTTGGAAAAGGATTATGCTGTGCTCCTTCATGACTAATGGCACACCATAATTTGGCATTTTGCGGTCAAAATTACAAGTGGGTTCACCTTTTCAGATGATGTAGACTGTTCATGTCTACCCAGAGTTTTAGGACTAACTCGGAAACTATACCTACCAAAGCACTATCTTTGGATGATTAGTGCAAATCTCTTGTTCGCGGTTCCCTAATTAGGCTATTAGCAAAAAAATCATGCCCAATGAATGCTTTTAACTATTAGCTTTATCAGATGAAAATTTTAATGATCACTTTTAAAAACTGAAAATAGCACAGCTAAATCATCTGGCGATCATGAAAGCTGGTGTCTAGCCAATCTAAAAGACACCAAACAAGATGTGCAAGTCAGATCATCAAAAGATAGAGATTAGCTAATCGAGATTCTGGAGTTAAAAAACGAAACAAGTATCTCCAGGCAACGGCTAAAATATGTGATTTTAGAGACGTGGCTCATCTATAGCACGAAAATTAATATCAATGTTTCAGATTATCTGAAGAGTGGTCCCTAGGAAAAAATTACTAAAAGCGCCCAAATATGTGCGTGGCATTAGTCTAAAGGGGCATGTGAATGTCATTCGTTGATTTTTAGTGCTGCAATGTTGGAATATCATTCCCCCATGCTCCAAAATTTTCCAATCTTGACCAAGTCAGAAAAGCAAATATCCTTATTAAACAACCAAGTGCTTTCTAGGAAAATGGCAGAAACGGATATCAAGTTCCTACAAATGCATTTTTGGTGGAAAGGGCTTTTCCTGCTGCCTGCTATTGCTCCAAACTGTATCAGTAGGTTCTGTTAGGTGGCTAATGATATAAATCTAATAGATAGGACGAGATCTAATACAGTATAAGCGGACCCCTTCTTGGCAACTGCTTTTCTATAATAAAGGACAATACATGCATGACAATACAAAGCGGGAAAAGGTTGGTTTCTTGGCCCTTCAGCCGAACTAAATCTCCTCCTGTAAGGGTGGATACAGGCCAAGCATGGCAGACCCTATTACCCATGCCACTACTAGGCACAGATGGTTGAACCCAAATGCGGTGGCTCAAACGTGGACCTCAAAAAGCTGGGATGGGTTCTGGCCTGGTATTGAAGTCCCATCAGCCCTATGGGTCAACAACTTTAACTTGCATTAGCCTTCTTCAATGAATTTAACTCGGTCACATACCAGCCTCCTGTAATAATACAAACACAAGCTAAGTGAAAATCAGCGCATGCAGCGTGACTAGATCACTCGTTTGTTGATTGACGAGTATATGCAGACGAGTGTAAAAATCTGGAAAGAAACAGTGATGAAGGTTAGAATCTATAACCTGCTGTAGTTGTCCAGTTTATTTTCTTGCTTAAATTATCTGCACGATCATCTACATGGTCTAGCCAATGCAAAGGCAGAGTCTGGTTTTACTGACATCAGTAGTTCTATCTGAATGACCTTATCTGGCTGACGGATCTTGAGTCTGGGCTCTAGAAGGCCTGCCTGGGGAAATTGAGTGAGTGCCAAAACTATGTTTCGGTATCAAAATTAAATAAGGCATTTTAACCTTTACCCGGGGAAAGCTTTCGACCTTCATACAGAGCCTTTGCAAGAGGATTACTGGCCCAGTGATTAACAGCGACACGGCTTGTAGGCTGAAACCCAATTATCTTTCCATCTTTTGATAATACAACCTGAAATGCAAAGCAGAAAGCAAACCAATTAAAATCAAATGAGCTTGTACAAGTGCAATAATCCCACGTGAGAAATCACTAATCACAGAGCATAAGAAAAGGAACCATCATTTTTACAGAAAACATAAGAAGATGGAGGTAAATTCCAAAAGTGGAGTTCCTTATCACAATAACTTTCTGCAAGATGGATGCACTGCAGATTGCTCTATGATTATGATTCAAGATAGAGATGGATATCTGCTCTTAGGAATCTCTAAAAAGAGATGGGCATCTGCTCTTAGGAATCTCCTTCTTTTCCTCAGAACAATTATTTCTTTAGGATAATGTGATTTGTGACACTAGATGGTCCAAAATTGTTGGCTAATATGATATTAGATATGATAAAACTAATAACCACCTACTAAATGCAAATCTCTTTTGCTGCCTGTCCAACATATGCAATCTTCATAATTCTTGAATAATGTGATACAAGACATGATATGCAGCTAATAGCAACCTAAACTGGATTCTAGAGACAAGCATAGTTTCCAATTTCAGTGCAGCACTTTGTACATTTCAAATTCTTTGGATATGTCACATTACAAAGTTAATTTTAACTTCTTATATGCCCTAGCCTCTAGTATTGTTTTGCTTGCTTTATGAGGAAGTGAACAAGAAGGTGAATAATCCATTGATGTTACCTGGTAACTAGCAATATCCTGTACAGCCAAGGTCTGCTGGTCAGGGTTGCTTTTATCTGAATGAGATGCTTCAATATAGGTGTTGCCTCTATCAGATGGAGTTGCTTCAGTATTAGGAAAGTCTTCATTAGGTGGGACATCTACGCTGGAGCCACTTGTGGTAGATTCACCATTGCATGAAAAGGCTTCCTGAACAAGGTCCACGCCACTCAACCTCCTCAAGTAACTTGGAACTTCCCCAGTCCAGGCGGCACCAATATCACTGTCACTCGTTACGTCACCAGGCCAACCAAGGGCATCTTTAATCCTTTTTATGACTGAGATGCACATAGCTTCCAGCTTTTCATTGAGAAGGTACAAGTATTAGATGAAAGAACTAATAGAAAAGGGTAATATCCAGCAAGTGCTATTACTTATTTTGCTGAAAATTAATATCAAAAGAACTTAAGACTGCTGTCTAAACATTTTCTCTGAATGAAATTAACACCAATAATTTGCATGATCACAAGAATCCCAGACTCCTGTGTGTTAATGTGCTTGCACTGGCAAAGACAGATGCATGCACACAAGTTTATATAAAAAATAAAAATAAAAATTCAAGTTTAAGTTTACATATATATTAAAAGGTGTTAACATTAGAAAAGCTAAACCAGCAATAGCATCAACACCAACAAAAAGGAACTGGTTGAAGAAACAGAGAGAAAACTGCACTCGAAAGTAAAACCCACATCTCATACTTTGCAGTGCTTTGCCCCAGATAAGATGAAATTTTCACACATGGGTTTCATCAGCAGGCTGTTACACAGCGGATTAATATGTTTAGAGCAGGAAGAAGTATTATGAATGAAAGCCACTTGTCGAAGGATGCAAAGGCCTTTGTTTTAGATGCTTGGAGAGTCAAAACAAGTGAATTCTCAGCTTCTATGCTACTAATTTACTGCTCACATCATAAAGAATTGCATGCTTTGACACTCCCACTGATTTATACTTTCATATGCAAGTGAAATAATGGTGGTTATTATATACCTCAGTGGCTTCCAATGACAGCTCCCAATTCCCACTGTTTTCAGCCAATGAAACTGAGCCATGTTCTGCCGGAAATTTGCTGGACCTAAATAGGTTCAGTCCATAAAATTGAGCTAGAACACTCGCAAATACCAGAATACATCCACTAGCAAAAGTAATGGATAGCATTTTCCACAACAAAGACTCCCCCTGCAACAAATGAACCAATTATCCTAAAGTTCACAAAGCTGATCAGGTAGTGCGTTCAAGAGATATGCTCCATGTAACTAAAGCAATATTGATAACCTAAGCACAAATCCTTCCTGACATACAGCAACTATGACAGATTTTTGCAGGGCTTCTCAATCACACAGAAAGATGCATTCAATTTACCACACAATGTGGTTAATCAAATAGTTACAGTAAGAAATGTACTTCATTACCTTTTTCTTCTTCAGCTTTAGAAAATCTGCCACCAACCCACAGGATAACTGCTTTAAAGGAATGGTGTATGCATCCTCGTAATACATATCTAGGATATTAGCTAACCCAACCTGCCAAAATAGTGTGTTAGCCATCCATAAAACCAATGTAGCCAACACTCATAAAAGCATCACTCACTGAAATAGCATTTAAGATCAAACTAAAAATCCAACATTCAGAAAAACTTGTTCACTGAAATAACAGTTGTGATCAAACTATAAATCAAAGATTCCTAAGAACTTATTCATCGGAATAGCATTTAAGGTGCAAATGCATGTTTGCAAAAGCTTACAGGCAATCTTCCTGGACTTGCTACAAATGCTAAGGCTGCTAACAGAATAGATGATGGTTTATCCACTCTGCAAAAACCATGGGAGGAATTCTTAACTACCAAAAACAATTTGGTAGAAAAGCTTCATCATAGCTTAGTTTGATACCAGTAAAGCCACAGTCTGGGAATCAGGACTTCAAGTCACTAACTTATGAGTCAATTGTACACTTAGTAATGCAATACTGAAATCTTTTAATATACCATTAAAATTTGCACTACTCCTTGTATATAGATGTAGTACCACCCATTACAGCACACATACTACATTGTTTGGCATAATTTCTCTTGTATATAACTCTGCCTGTGTAGTTTTATGATCTTGCAGTACGTCCCAAGCCAGGATACAGGAGGGTTTCGTCACGTTTCCAGTCAGCATAAAATCTTTTAGCAAATCCTTTGAGATGAATCTGAATATGACATTCCCTCATGTTAGGGCATTCCTAATAAGTTACACGTTGTATCAAAGCCTGAATATAGTGAGAAATAGGCAAGGGTTACTAAAGCGTTCCCCTGTAAGCAATGTGCTACTTCCAGTCCCGGGCAAAGTGACTGCTAGAGCATTCCCTCAGAAGCAATGCGCTACATCATAACTCGGGTGCAGTGAAAAATAGTCAGATTCTCACGCCTTTCATGATGTGCACGAGTAAAAATTCTAGCTCAGAAAAATAAGATTCGTGAAATATAGGCACACTAACATATAAGAGTATGGAATTAGTAGATACAATGAAACGTATGAGAGTCAACATAGCTTGTGTCTAAGAAACCACGTGGAAAGGGGCTAAAACTAGAGAAATCAATAAGTATAAAAAAAACAATAATATAAATACATAGGGATAGTGGTGGAAAAAGAATTAAATGATAAAGTTGTAAATAGTAGAAGAACAAGTTATAGAATTCTACTAAAAACTTGTTCTAAGAGAAAATCATAAATCTTATGAGTGCATACACCCCACAAGTTGGGTTAAAAGATAGAATTAAGAGTCAATTCTAAGAAGATATAGAGGGTGTAATGCAAGAAATTCCTAATACTGAGATGATATTTATTAGAGCAGACTTAAATGGTCATTTAAGAAAAGAAAATGAAGGATATGATAGGACACATGGAGGGTATGGTTTTAGAGAAAAAAATGAGATGGGAGAAGATATACTCGATTTTGCTTTAGCGTATAGCCTACCTCTAGCAAATACATACTTTAAAAAGAGGAATGGATGCTTACTAACCTTTAAAAGTGGATCATACAAAAGTCAAATAGACTTTTTTCTACTTAAGAGTGTGATTTTGCTTTAGCGTATAGCCTACCTCTAGCAAATACATACTTTAAAAAGAGGAATGGATGCTTACTAACCTTTAAAAGTGGATCATACAAAAGTCAAATAGACTTTTTTCTACTTAAGAGTGTCAAAAGATTAATGTATAAGAATTGTAAGGTTATGTCCAGTGAGAATTTAATTACACAATATAGGTTAATGGCTATAGATATTTACACTAAGAGAAGGAAAAAAGGAAATGAACTTAGTAGTTGCCTAAAAACTAAGTGGTGGAACTTAAAAGGAAAGAAGATAACATCAATTACAAACAAGTTGATGATAGAAGGAAGGTGGAACAATGAAACATAAGTAAACACAATGTAAACTAATATGGCCGAGTACATTAAGAAAGTGGCAAAAAGATGTTCTAGGAGAATCTAAAGTTAAAAGGCAACCAGTAAAAGATACTTAATGGCAAAGTGGAAAAGTGCAAAAAGTTATTAAACAGAAACGGATGTGTTTCAAACATGGTAGAGGACAAGAAATAACAACAATTTTGAGTAACATAAGAATACTAAGAAGGTTGCTAATAGCATACTAAGTAAGACTAAACTCAAGGTGTATGATGAACTCTATAATAGGTTAGGATCAAGAGAAGTTGAGAAAGATGTATTCAAACCTGCAAAAATAAGAGAACAGAAAAAAGGGACTTAGACCACGCTAAATGTATTAAAATGATGACCAAAGTTGCTAGTTAAAGATAATGAGATCAAAAGTGGAAAAGTTACTTTCAAAAATTGCCAAACAACAATTGCCCTAAGAATATAGAAATTGAAAGAACTGTAAACCTAAATAACGTTGGATCGTATAGATATGACCACAGGATCAAAATACCTAAAGCGAAAGAGGCCTTGAAAAACATGAAATCAAGAAAGGCCTTAGAGCACAATAATATACCAACAGAAGTTTGGAAGTATATGGGGATACTGGAGTGTTTTGGTTGACAAAGTTATTTAACAAGATTATAGAATCGAAGAAAATGTCAGATGAATGTAAAAAAAGCTCTATCATATCAATTTATAAGAACAAAGGAGATATACAGAGTTGCACTAATTATTGTGAGATCAAACGTATGAGCCATATCATGAAACTATATGAAAGAGTGATTGAAATGAGGCTACGAAATAAGACGAGTGTATCGAAAAATCAGTTTGGTTTCATGCTTGAGAGGCCTACCATGGAAGCTATTTTCCTATTTAGACAATTAATAAAGAAATATATGAAGAAGATGAAGCTTATGATAGTCCCTAGAGAGTTAGTATGGTGGGTGTTGTGCGAGAATGGGGTTTCGCCGAGGTATATAGACATGGTTAAGGATACATATGAGGGAGCAATAACAAATGTGAGAACTACTAGCAAAGAGACCGATGATTTCCTATTAATATAGGATTGCACCAAAGATTGGCATTAAGCCCATACCTTTTCACGTTGGTTATGGATAAGTTAACAAAACAACAAGAAGAAGAGATTCAATGTTGCATGTTATTTGCAGATGAAATAGTTTTGATAGATAAGACAAGAGAGGGCGTAAACACAGAGCTGGAGTTGTAGAGACATGTTATAGAGTTTAAAGGATTTGAAATTAGTTGAACTAAGACAAAGCATATCAAATACAATTTTAGCAAGGAGAGGAATGGGAGTGAAGCACCAATAAAGACTGATAACCAAGAAGTCCCCATAAAAAGACCAATTTCGATACTTAGCATAAATAATTCATGAGAGCAATGAAATTGAGAGAGATGTTACCCAAAGAATCAAAACAAGTTGGAACAAATGGAGTGGTGCCTCTAGAGTTTTGTGTGATTGACAAGTGTCACTCAATTTAAAAGGAAAATTCTATAAGATGGCTATAAGGTCGGCCATGCTCTATGGATCAGAGTGATAGATAGTTAAGGAACAATATGTACATAGGATGAGCATAGCCAAAACGAGGATGTTGAGATGGATGAGTGGCAAGGCAAGAAAAGATAGAATTAGAAATAAAAATATTAGAGAAACTTAAGAGTGGCACCAATACATTACAAGATGAGGGAGGTTAGACTTAGATGGTTTGCATATATCCAACAAAGATTGAAAATTGCACCGATTAGAAGAAGTGAATCGATCCAAGTCGAAGGCTCTAAAAGAGCAAGGGAAAGGCCCAAAAGGACGTGGATGGAAGTGATGAGAAAAGATTTTAAAAACTTTTGGACTAAAGGAAACCATGACACTTGATAGAGGGGAATGGAAGAACAAGATTCTTGTAGCCAACGCCTAAATGAGATAAGAGCTTGATGATAATGGGTTTCTCTTGTATATAAAACAGCCACTGCAATGTTGCATTTCAGTTTATATCTCAAAATTATGGACCAACGGGAATCCTAAATTAGTATCTTGTACGGTGGAAGAATGAGGTTCGTTCTTTTCTTCAAGCTCACATGGTCTCAAACAGGTACAATGAAGTCATCCATTGTCTCATGCAAGCCTTTTTAGTACTTAAGCCCTATTCATGATAGCCGGTTCTCCTTGCTCATGTATAGGGACTTGAAAATGTGCATTCAGAGCTCTAATTTTTTAACACATAATGAAAAGAAAAGAACCTATGGACCCCCAATTGTACCTTCATTTATAATACACTCAAAATTGTTCTTAACATTCTTAATCTGTAAAACGCTGGAATATCCAAAAATCTAATTCAGATAATATTCATGTTGAGCTCTCGTGTAAATAACATGGAAATATTTAGCATCCTTCAAGATATAATTTCTATCAGGAGCTAAGTTAACGATTTTGACTCACAGCAACAAGCAGTAAATCTAAAACACTGCTACACTGCAGTCCCATAAGTGGAAAAGATAAGCTAATCTCAAAAAAGGGCTGAACTTTAAAATGATAAAAATGATTGCTCAGGCAGGACCACCTCTTTGTTACTTCAGCTTAATGCCTGAGTTGTTAAATCAAGTTTGTTTCAGTCATATTCTAGAAGTGATCCACTAATCAACCCTAATATTGGCCAGGAAAATAAGCAAAACCACAGATTAATAAGAAGGGAGTATTTCCTCATAAAGTCTTCATGTCCAGGAGAGCAATGAAGGACAAAAGCAACCTACTTTTGTACATTCACTTTCTGTGGCACAAGTTGGCAATATAAGCAATTATATCTAAGAGAAGAAAAGAAACTGCCAAAAGAAGAAAGGAAACAAGGTCCTTGCATCCTAGAAGTTTATCATCCCAGAACACTATATATACTGGGGAAAAGCCATGAAAAAACAAAATGGCAAATACATTCAAGGATCCAATTTTCAAAAATACATGCACTAGTTCTCTTAGAGTTTCTTCATTGCAGCATACTAATAGAAGTCAAAGGGGGGAAGGAAAGAACAAATATACCATTTGGAAGTGGGTCAAAAGAACTTCCCAACTAGTACCTGCAGATTTCTCCCAGCCATCGATCTTTACATTCTTAAACTTAGCAGTATCAATTTGAAGCCTGTAAGCAGGTACATACTCACTTGCCCAAGCACTGAACTCCGGACCATCAACATTTTCCAACCTTGAATATGCTGATAGCATCCACCAGTGGTCCTTTGGTTTCAGTTCTTTAAGCCTGTATTTACTCTTGACTGAATTGAAGTTAACTCCGAGATTACGAGCATTTTTAATGATCTCATCTTCAGAAATTTTGTATATGTACACCGAAGAGTCCGATGAAGCAATCCTCTCTGATTTCTGAAACCAAGAGAAAATATTACTTGGAGTTGCACTCTTTGTGTTCTCAAGAAAATCCCTTTTAGTGCTTTCCAGAGCACACGAACAAACAGCTTCTGCAAGCACAGAAAGAATCCTTTCATCTGATGAATTCAAGGAGAAGGATGTTGTGACCTGCTGATAGGAAAGGCATAAAAGAACTGAACCTATCAGTACCATGCGGTACCTGCAGGGCAGACATATTGATATGATATTATGACAATGGATGATATACATTTGAAAGCAAGGAGAGACCTAACAAGAAAGAAAGCTATCTAACCTCTCTAGGATTCGAAAGATCTGCCATATTTCTCTCAGTTCCTGGGCTGAATACTACAAGCTCAAAGCTCCAGAGGCGTTCCAAGACAACTTGTCGAAAAGTCATGGCAAGTATGTTTCTAGATGTAGTACTGGCTAAAATATCTGCAGTGAGAGTATTTCTTAGCTTCCTGGCCTTCTCTTTAACCTTATTGGCTGGTAAAAACTGTTATAAAAAAACAATCTTTTAGCCTTTCATACTCAAACTTTATACATTTCACGATTATTTCACTATCACGAAATAAGAATAGAAGTTGAAAAATAAATGGCAACATTGGATATAAAAAAAGAGATAAGGTAAAGCAAAGCATCTTTAAAACTTCGAAGGTAGACGAACCTAAAAAAACATTAAAGAGTCTATTTGGCAATGGGAAACAAACTGCACACAATATCATCAATGAAATGTCATCTTATCCCCTTCTACTGGTAGCTCCAAACTATAAATAGATTATATAAGAAGAACAGCTCATATTGTTACAGCAATTATAACCATTTTTATATGATTTTACCTATGTACAAGGAATGCTAATAGCAGCAATAAGTTCACCATCTACGAAAATCATTGCCTGTACAATACCTGCCTTTTGAAAAATAAACGAAAAATCAGTTCTCAATTTGTTACCCCCGCTGCAAACAGCCTTAAATCCCGTCCATAGTGGATTTATCACACTAAATGATACCTAAAATAAAAGATGAGATACACGGCAGAATTCAGTAAAACAAGTGAAAACAATTCCCGCCAGTTATGCACAATGAGGTTTAAGAACTCTGGTGCCTAATTATACAGTCGGAATCGAGTTGTTTGTCATGGGGGCACCAAAATGATATTTAATAATCCATGGATAACATTGTCTTCTCTGCTATTCTTCTTTTGGGTCATCTTCCCTTCCCTCTCATTGCAACCTTCTTAAAAAAGTTTAATTATGTTCCGAGACAGCAAATAGTAGGGAAAAGATTCAAAAAGTTTGATTTGCCCCTATTCCAAACAGCCCCAATAGGAATAGAGCAATCTACAGTTCTAATGCAGAAGCAGGCTTTCGTCATAGGCTTTGCTTTCACAACGACTGCAGAACTCATCACATCACAGAATGAACAGAACAGCTCGCTAAAATGCCTAACAGAACATATCAGCAAAATTACACCAACCAGTCTAGTGGAAATGGTGCTTCGTTCATCGGGACTCCCCGGAAAGACCGTCTCGACGACCATCGTCGGCGCGCCAGAAGCAATGTGCTCCTCCGCAGTTTCACCGCCGTCAGCAGCAGCTGCAGTTAGAGCTTGCTCGAAATTGACGTCGCCGATTACCGTCAACCGAGATAAGTCGTTTTCGTAAAATCTAACAGCGGGAAGGTTCTTCTCCTTGTCGACATCTGATTGGGAGAGGGCGTCAAGGATTTCCTGCTCGGTCATGGGAAGAGCATTTGGAGAGGAGAGAGCGAGGAAGGAGATGGATTTGGGGTGGATTTTTTGGAAGGATGGTTTGGAGAAGAAAAGGAAGTTTCCGGAAAGGGTGGAGGGTTTAGGGAAGAGGAAGGGAAGTCGGAGCGATGGGATCGAAGGAGATTGCAGGAGATTCATGGCGGAAGTTTGAAAACCACCAGAATCGGGGGTTTAGGGTTTAGGAAGAAGATGAATAAGTTGGGAGAAGGAACTGCTTCGCCCGTCGTCCCTCGCGGTGCGTTCGTGAGAGTGGATAGCGTGTTACACGCTAAGACAAAAGAGGGCCCACTTTTGAATCTGTGATTAATCTAACCCGTTCATTTGTAAGCTTCGTTTATATCTCTATTGTCCAAAGTATGTGCCTTTGGAGCAGCCTTAAGTTTTTGAAAAAAAATTCACAAGCAAAAAATTACAAGGAAATTACTTACATGCTCTCGCTCACACTCCTAAATCTAATCCCACACCATGTGTAAAGAGGCAACTCAACTATCATAATAACCTCAACTTTTAATCCTAAATTAGTAATAAAATAAGTGAACGTCGATAGGAATTGAATGGTATAAAGAACGTCGAAAACAGAGTTCGGATGAGTGAGATATGACCATTTTAAGGGTAAGGGTAAATTGGTAATTTGCCCAAGACATTAATTAAAGGGAGCTGTTTTGCTAACGACACCCCTTTTCTACTTTCGTTAGAATTCTAATGAAGGAAGGCACTGATCTACCTGCCATTCAGAAAAATCAGGACTTAACTTATAAAATACAAGTTTTCCCTTCCATTCCCACACCAAATAATCAGAAAAGAACCCTAGTTTTCTCTTGTGCACGCTGCGAACATGAATTGAAGTTGCACGCACTAGAGGGCTCCGATCTCCCATCTCTTGCTCTAATCAAGTAAGTTACACACTTTAACTTGTTATTTACCTTGTTTTCTAACTTTCTCCTCACAGATTCGGGCTAGATCTGATCAGAATGGCCGTTGGATGGCCTATGGATTCAAAAACGTAAAGCATGATTAGAACCATATTAAGGACACCTCAAATGAGAAATCTAAGCTGTTCATTGTGATCTTTGAACCCAAAAACCCTATAAATAGCGAAAATAGATAAAAAAAAAATCAAAGCTTCTCAGGCTCCGATCAAGCCAAAACAAGGTGGATGGCTTGGGTCCATCGTCCCCGATGGACAGTGCGCTCAAGATGCCCACTGAGACGCACAGACGCGAACGTGCGCATGTGGGCCCTTCGTCGCACACACGCATAACACACACGCACGCGGAACGCTCTTGCACGCTGTCCCAGATGACTAGAACTCGCGAGCATCCTGGCGACAGTGCTCTACAAGGACGCCGGTGTACACCAACGTAAACCCCATCTGCCTATGTAAATCAATGCAAACTGCCCGTCTGACCTCTATAAATTAATATGTATTAATTTATAAAGTCTTTTCACAAAAATCTTGATTTTGGGAACTACAGAGGTCCAAATCACGATCGAAAACATCTGTTGCAATCATCTTGAGGACGTGGACCTAGATTTACTTGAAAACCTACATTTGACCACTTTAAATTAGTTAAATTATAAAATATTAATTAATAACTTAGAATCGACTGATCAAAGAGTAATCAGGCATCAAGACTTAAACAATGAGAAAAGTATGACAATAAATAAGGGTTCTAAGGGGTATATTAGTGTGATTACTCTAGAAATTGATATAGACCATTGATCTAAGCTAGATCTTGAAAAATAATTGATCTGAGGATGATCTGACCATCAAAATAAGGTATAAACATTAGATACACACAAAAACAAACAGATGAACATGAGATGGGGCTAAATTAAGAACCAAATTATAATTAGAGATCGTAGAAGATGATTCAACGGTTAGATCACCATAGGTTCCATTATGATGAAAGAAATAACATAAAATAATATTATGGTACTGACAAGTACATTTGAACGTACAAGCTAAGAGGATTATATACTTGAGTTGGGTGATCCCACATTGAGGTAGGTGACGACATTTAATGTTATATTTTGATTTTAAAAACCTTGTATTTATCATAGCATCATAATTGATTTTGATTTAACTACACTTATTATTAGTCTGTGATTTTGTGAGATTCAGAGTTTTATGCGATAATCAATATTAGATTTCGATAATGTATTAAATTGATATATAATTGGTAACTTCTTGAAATTGATACTCTATATTTATGCATAACTAGAAATTTTCTTCCTTATTGCGTCACTGAAATTGATGGGTTTTCATAAGAAAAGAAAGTGGAGGCTTGGTGGCTGGTCCTTTGAGAGGCTAACCCTGGGATAAGGGGCATGCCTTGGAGATTGTGAGCCACGAGTGCTCCTGATTTTTCCAGATATATGATTTTTGTGTTTTGTGTTTTATGACGGGTGCTCTCACCCAGTAGATGTCATGCTATGAGGGAGTAGGGCCGACTACCCACCCTCTGAGATTTGTGATGTAATTGTGATATGATAGACACCTACCCATAGATGGCTTTCAGTAGGAGTTTGGTAACATGGATAATTCATACTCCCAGTCCGGGCCTTTCCATGGGGACGGACATTAAGTCTCCTGTTATGGTGTCGACATGGAGTAGCGGTGGTTGAGACCCTAGAGGGTTGCTACTGCGGCATGACGATTCATACTCTTGTTTAGTATGCTTGCATGATGAGCATAGAGATATTGATGTATACCTGGGTGTGACAACACTCAGAGGATTGATATGAATACTCATGATCTGTGATATGAGTGTATGAGATGCTTGTGAGACCCACGTACCTTGAGGTGCCCTGTTGTTATGGTATGCTCATTTACATCAAATCATATAATGTTTTAAAATACATGAGATGCATGTTTTATCGTAGATGATGTTATAAGATTTTATGGGCATTGCTTATAATTATTATATCAATTTATTTATGATATCAACACTATTATTAGATTTTGTTCCATTAATATTACATTAAATGTCTATATATCTACCAAGCATTGTTTGCTAAGGCATTGCATTATTGTTGCAATGCCTCAAATATTAAAGAAAGACAGGACAGATGGGGAGTTAGACGAATAGTGATCAAGATTTCTCATTTAGAGGTATGTTCTGATTTCACATGGACTGTGTTTGTATGTCTATCTTATTGGACTTGATTATATTATTGCGGGAATGTGGCTGTTGACTGGATGAGTCATGGAATAGTAAATTTATTTTAAACATGTTTACTTGAAAGAAAAAAAATTAAGTTTTGAGTTAATAGTTGACCCTTGGGATTTTTCTAGGAATGAAAATTGTTTAAAATTATTTTTTACTGTTTTGGTTTTTATAAAATTTGGGGCTCCACCTTTCGAAAAGTTTTATTAAAAAGTGCTGAAAAACCGGGTCGTCACAGCTGTGGTCAAAGGAGATGTTGAGTCGTATGCCACCAGCTGTGCTATACGTTGGTGCATTCACTAGCTAGATTGTGAAATGTAAGATTGAAATCCAATAAAAATAGAAGTAATGGAAGGGGAGGATGCTGGTTTAATGCCCAAGTCAGCAGCATCACCAATATTGTGTGTTTAGTTCGTTGAATGCAAACGTTTTCTTATGAAGAGTGACTGACTGGCCGTGTCAAGCAAGAAGTTTGCACCACTTGATATCCAAAGCTAGGGAGGTTAGAACGTGAATCAATAGTATGTGGAGCCTATCATGCAAAAGTAGTGCACCATGGGGTGTAGTCGCTCTATACCAAAGCAAGGGCAATGCTTAACCCTATGAGTATTGCTAGGATGACACAGAAGAGGACGTGTTAGGGACACATTTTAGATAGTCCCTGAATTTAAGATAATCTAACACATTCTTGTTTGGTGTATCCGACATATACTAGTTATGAAAATTCATGCTCATTGAATACTTGTAGCTACTAGTTTCTTTTGTATGAAAGTTTTAATAGGTAAGATTTAGAAACCCAAAATGGAATAGTAAAAACATTCAACAATAAAAAATTTTGGCAACTAGCCAATATAAGTTAGGCTGCATAAGATAGTTGTATCAGATCATCCAAAAATGGAGCCTATTTAGGTTGCATTTCCATAAGAGTCATCTTCCGCTCTCTCAGAGCATTTTCTTAACCCCAAAAATACTTAGTTGTTTGTATGAGAACTTGAAAGAGAGGCTTTCCTAAAATTTAAGAGGATGGTAATTGATTTCCATACCAGACCTAAATGTGGAGGGAGCTTGCGCACGGGATATTGGTTACACTAGCAATGCAACGCATACATGTAATTAGAATTTAGGACTTGCGCACAAAGAATATCAGAAAGTACATGTAGCACCAGTGAATTAGAGAATTTTTTGTGGGTCAAATAACCTTGTTAATGAGAAGTACCTTGGTCTGCCTGTCATTACCCGTAGACCATGTAAGAACGACTTTGGCTTCTCATTGACAGCATCATGGTGAGGCTCCAAACAAGGAAACGTAAAACTTTGTCTAGAGCCGGTAAGCACACCCTCATTCAGGCTGTAAGCTCTGGCTTGCCAAATTTTGCAATCTCGTCTCACAGTCCCAAAATTCATTCTCAACCAAGTTGATAAAACTGAAAGAAACTTCTTCTCCGACTCCTCTTGAGAGGGCAGTATGCATCTTGTTAGTTGGGATCACTGTTGCTTTCATAAATGGCAAGGTGGTCATGGATTTTGGAAATTTGCTCGTTTGGTTTGGCTTTCAAAGCCAAGCTTGGTTGGTGCATACTAACGGATAAGAGAACTATTTGGGCGGATTGGGAAACAACAATTTCATGGATGCCAAGCCAAGAAATGGCGACTCTTTGAATTAGAAAGCTATGCTCAATACCAGGCCCTTGCTTAAAAGGGGAATAAGATGGTCCATTGGGTCTGGTAACGGATTTAGGCTCTGGCTTGATCCTTGAGTAGCAATCTCGCCAAACGTTGATTTAAGTGCGACAGTAGATTCCATTACTGATGTCTCCTGTCAAGGATGGAATTAGATATGATGAGGGATCGGGATAACAAGATTGTTGAGCCTATACTACCAAATCAGATGTTCTTGCTACACATATGCAAGACAATGAGATTGTACTGAATGTTGAAATGAAATGGAAACTCCTGTGGCAGCTGAGATTAAAATCAAGTCATTTATATGGCTTGTTCTTCATGGTAGGCTCCCGACTAAAACCAGATGTTCCTGGAGAAAAAACCAAGCCCCTTACTGCCCTCTCTGTGGAGATAAGCAAGAAACTACAAATCATATTTTATGGAAGCGTCCTAAGATGGTGAGGTTATGGCGTAAACTTGCTAGTTCTCTCAAATTTAAATTTGATCCTAATGCTAGATCTGAGGATGTAATTGAATATTGAAGCGGAGCCTTGGTGCAACAGTAGAATTATCACCTTGTGATCTGGAGGTCACTGATTCGAGGTGCAAAAACAGGCTCCTGTAAAAATGCAAGATAAGGCTGCATATTAGAGACCCTTTATAGTCTGTCTCATTCTCAGACCTTGCATACGTGGGAGTTTCTTGCACCGGGCTACCTTTTTAGTTAAACATCGAAATTTATTGCCTATTCTGCAATCCATTGCTTGTTGTACTCTGGCTTGGTGCATTTAGAAGGCTAGAAACAATCGTGAGCATCGTGGAACAACCTTTGACACTAACATGATTTGGAGCATATGTTTTACTTTCACAATTGAACTGGCCAACAGGCTGATTCTGCCCAATTTTATTTGCCAAATCAACCATTAAGCTTGCTGGAATGGAAACAACACCATAAAAGAAGATATTAAGCCTCCAAATTGGGCGCATTCGATCAGTCCACCACCTGATTTTGTGCAACTGCGCTTTGATGGCTCATCGCTGGGGAAGTCTGAGCAAGCGAGCATTGGTCGATAGCAATGGAAATTTTATTGCGGCCTTCAGTCGATTTATTGGCTACGCTTCGAACAGCCATGCGGACGGGCTTGCAGTCAATGCTGCAATCCATTTAGCACCAAATCTTAGCCTCACCCATCTGACAGGTGGTAGGAAGCTTGGAATACTTAACCAATTCACTCAAAGCTTAACAACGCCTCGTGCATCACCAAATCAGGAGCGTTCATTGCCATTACCTCCGATGTTACCCGAGCTCCCCGTAGCAAATCTACTGGAGAGACGGGCAAGTTTGCGAAGGCATTTTCTTGAAAGCTATCAATGATGCGAGCAGTTCAAATGAAGCACAGGTTCAGGGAAACGAATCAAGTAACAGTAGACTAGCCAGCAAGGGAGCGAAGAGTAAGGGAAGCGGTGATTGGTTCCAAGTTCCACCAAGTATTGTTAGAAGCTTTCTAGATACTGATCAAAGAGGCGGTTGTTTTGAAATGAAAAGGCACAAATCAACTCTAGATACTCCCCAGAACGAAATCAATGATCAATGTAATTGTGAATAGGAGTCGAACTTTTAAGAAAGTAAAATTGTGGTTCTAAATCAATGCTTTTGAGAATTCATTGATGCATCCAGAAATAGAGTTTAGTAGTAGAACTGATAACCAGTACACAGTTGATAGCTCAGGTGGCGTTGATTGTTCACCTAAAAAATGGAAAAAACCAATCACCTTAATCTAATTACACGTATTGTTTACATCATAGTACGAAGACTTCCCCACCACCACCAAACCCCCCACGCCCAGCTACATTTGGCTTTCCATGTCTGGAAATGGATTTCAACTCCTACTATTTCTTGTTAACCAAAGAGGCCATAAACGACCAGATACGCATATCATTTCACATTACAATTTTTATTAAATGGTAGACACATCCACGAGCAGCCTCGAACCCTTGGCAAAGTGAGCCACTACGAAGTTCCGTGTGAGAAAAGGCGCTCAATGGTGACCAATTGGTTGGTAGCACAGCATCACCACCGATCCATATAACATGCTATTATGGGTTGGACCCCATGATAACCATCGATCCCTCGAATTAAGTGCTAAAGCAAACAGCTGGATTGAATTTCTGCTTATCTCATGAGAACCTATTAGATAGCCACACTGAGATGCACCTCTGCATATTCGTCAACAAAGCAACAACCATAATGCTTCAATTTGGCATGCAACGGAGCAAGAGACAGATAAAGAGAGCACAGAGACAGATAAAGAGAACAATCCGGTACTAGGATGCAGCAAACTTTAAACCCAGAACCTCAGCAGTCAGTATTTCAGCCCCTGAACTGAAACTACAAGTGGTTCCTAGTTACCTATTTGACCTGAATCCCTGAACTGACCACTTTGCGTCTTTCCTTCAGGCCAAAGTTCGGTTAAATGACCGTAACGGGTGTGTTTGGGGAAGCAATACATAAAAAGGGCAGCCCCGGTGCACGAAGCTCCCGCCTATGCGGGGTCCGGGGGGGAAGCAATACATCCCCGAGAAAATAATTGCAAAGGCTTAAATGATAAGAAAACCAATAAAGTCTTGCCCTCACCGATGGCAATATAACGTGCTGATACCGAAAGGGAAAATTTACGAACACAGCAATAATTTCACTCAAGACTGCGTGACAGAGTTTTGAGCTGCACTCTAGTGCCTTAGATCCATAACAGTACATATCATCAGTCAAACCATTAGCCTTTAAGCTGAAAAATCACTTCTATTATTTGATTATAACCCGTGAAGAAACATACTAGCTATCAGCTTGGTTTGTCCTTCTACAGCAACAATGTTTGTAACTGAAAACTCTGTTCCCACAATTAATATACCATTTCAAAGAAAGCACGCAAGTTCTCCTTTGTAGACTACTTGCTAGACAGCTAAACATCATATGTTCACCTCCCCCAAAGTTAAAATTTATCATATCACCTTCACATAATATTAGACACAAGCCACTTATAATAAAAATATTTGCACCAGTAGATGCTAGAGCACCAGTTAGGAGTGAGGCAATACAAGTTGAAGGTTCTAAAAGAGCAATGGCAAGGCCCAAAAGAACATGGATAGAAGTGGTGAGGAAAGATTTAAAAACTTTGGGACTAAATGAAGCCATGGTATTTAATAGAGTGGAATTGAGGAATAAGATTCATGTGGCCGACCCCTAATTGGGATAAAGTCTTCATCATGATGATGATGATGCTAGAGCACGGGGAACCATATCTGGCATTTTCACTTCCACAAATTCTCAGGCTAGGGTTTTTGCTTTGAAATGGTAACAGACTTCTTTTACAATAGAAAACAAGAAGGCTTCCAGAAACAGTGCAGCATGTGAAGATATAGCTACACTACAATGTGGTCCAGATCACCTTCTTTGATCAAGGAACAGCAAACCAACAATTTTAAGCTCACTGCATTCAGATACCCAGAACTTCATCAAATATATAGCCTATTTTATGATTTCCATTTCAAAGAAACAAACAATCGACCACCAATCCTCTTATTAAATAAAAGTATGGCACCCTCCCTTCTGATCCCCAAACATTCCAACCACACCGGTTGGACTACAGTAACCAGAGGAACAGCCACCAAAGTTCAATTTTAAACTTCCAGGTGGTAGCACCTTCCATTCCACTGATTTCTTCCTTTCTGGTTTATTGATCCCAAGAATTCCTCCATACTCTGTAAGAAATGTCGTGAACAGCCACACTATATTCTTACTAATGCACAATTAATCAGGCGATGATCATCAATGACCTTCTTCACTTTTTCTGCTTCCTCCTCTAAGGCATGACACCTTTTCTTCTTCTATATAGCCCGCTATATTCTTACCAATGCACAATTAATCAGGCAATGATCATCAATGACCTTCACTTTTTCTGCTTCTATATAGGCCACATCCCACTTGATCAATTCATCCAAAGAAACCCCGTCTTAAAATCAGTCTCTTCTTATCTTCCTGGGCACAAAATTACTAATCTACACTTCAGAATCACCCTTCACATTCTTTCTCCAAAATCCAGGAACATTCCATTTAGAAGAAGCCCGTTATCAAGACTGTGACAAATAACTGATACGAATTGTACAGACTACAGACATAGCGATGCAGATGGAGTTAAGAATTCACATTTTTGAAAAGTATAGGATCCACAAGTACGGACATGGGTCAGTCATATCTGATAAGAGTCATAAGACACAAGATATGTCATAGCTACAGGAGCCAGACCACAAAAAACGTCATTTGAAAATATGCAACATTATTGAATCCAAAGAGAATGGCAAAGATTTAAAATATAACATTTATTTGACCAATAAAAGAATCTTCATACTATCCAATATTAGTATCAATATTTTTATTGCATCCAAGATGTGTTAGAACTTTCACAGTTATCAAGGTCCCTGTCTCAGGAGTGTGTAAAGCATAACATACAAGATCAGTAGAATGCTCTGAAAGCATCAAATATCAACACAAGCTATTATCTACAGGGGGCAATCAAAAGCACACGACTAAAAACAATGGAACTAAAGTTGGATGTCAAATTAAAGAAACAATATCTGCATCCTAAAAATATCAAACTAGAGCTACAGCAATATCACCTGGAAAGTAGCAACAATAAAACTGAATTGGATAAGTGAAACTAAGCTTCAGAGTCATTTTTAAGAAACAACACGTGAAACTGCAGCTATCGCCATAAGCTTTAATAAAGTTCCACATCTGGAAAGACCTTAAATGAGATCCTAATGATAGAATGATCCACTACTCTCAGTCTTAATAAGATCTCTGGCCATTAACTGACTGTTTATGGCCTCAAATATGCCCCTCCTACTTGCCTTCATAAGATCCACCAAGAACTTTTTTTTGCACATGGAGAAAAGATACAGCAGCAAGGCTACATAATCTTTTGAGAAAAGCAAGGTTAAGACAAATGATACCCAAGGGCACTGAGACAATGGAATACCCTGTAAAGTCAAAACAAAAGGTTCCCTTTATCAGATCACTTCAATCATACTCAACTCGTGTCAACAACTAATAATGGTCTCATATACCTCAATATAGCTCAGGAAATTATCTCATACTGCATGTGTCTTCTGTTACAACAGATGGTCAGTTACCTATCTAACAGGATATCCTTGAACCTGAATCCTTCCATGTTATTTTGGTGTACTTAGATGGTTTAGAAGAAAGCAGGTTAACTTGAAAAGCAGTCGTCAAGTTTCCATTATATGACTCAACTAAGCCATGGAGAAACCGTGCCCACTTGTCCATATTAATTTAAGATTACAAATAATGAAAGATCTGAAGGCATGGGAAAAACGTGATTAGATCACCTGAGATAGTATACAAAGGCAGTGCTCAAAATGTTGGGTGGAGCAACGTAACTGTAGCATCATCCATTTTATAGCCATACTATTCACAAATTCATAAGAAACCATAGAATAACTACCTCAACATTCTAGTTCAGACAAATCATCTTAAGGTATGAAATTCAGTTTGTGGGCACCAAAAATACTAAGACACCATTTATCTAACATAGTTATATGAATATCCTACAAAGAAAGTTGGCCTCTTCATAAGTCACATGCCATATGGCAAAGCTAAATAATTTTCAGAATAACAGACACATCTGCATGATATACCATAGATATGCATTTGGCAATATACATTTAGTAATATAAAAGGATAATATTAATTACATTTCATCTGTTTAACCAAACAAATAATTGCTCTACTGTACAATTGCTAATGTACAGCCTGCTGAAGTAACAGCAAAACACAACCACATGCACATACAAGCACAAAATGATACTTAGAAGTTTGATACAGAGAGGTTCAGGAGGGCCTTTGAACAGAACTGATGAAGAATAACCCGCTAAAATCATCAAACACTTGGGAGATACCCAAGCTTTCAACAAATTTATTAATAATCAGGTAACAGCATCGGCATAAACCTAATATGATCAAGTGAATCCAGATAATTATATCAAGCACAGGGTTACATATTCAAAAGACCAAAAGAGTGTAAACAAAGCAGGGAGCATTATGAGACAAAAATACACTGAGCTTTAAGCATAAGACAAACCACTAGGCAATAGCTTGAGAAACAGTCAATTAACGATCAGTATATTTATTTGAAATGGCATAAAAGGGGCCTCAGAACTCTTCCATCACAGCATAGAGCTTATAATATGGACATCAAAGTACTCAAACATAAAAAATCCTATACATATGACTGTATTGACTCTCTATACAATGCTGGTGACACTGTTGGTCACATGGCAGTTACCTTTTGTCTACAGTTAAAGATTGAACCAAATAAGTCATAAAACCATTGCATCTTGAACATTTGCAGTAACCAGTGCTGCAAAATACTCCAGCATCCAGAAGAAAATTAAAGGATAGCACTTCCAGATGAACTGAACAGTGAGAAAAGACTCGTGTAACTGAAGAAATGTGTGCTGATGATATATAAGATAAGAGTTGAGGTGACACTTTGTCAGGAATTTGCAGCTAGGTCCTTTGTAGCTTGTAATGAAATGCTTCAGCTATTTTGTTAAGTATGAATTCCTTCTTGCTTCCTTGTGGTCTGCAAGAGTTGTCATCTATGTTCCATAATATTCATTCAAGTTCTCACCAAAATAACCATATGGAACATTTGTTCCATAACTAACATTTTCACTTATAGGAGCCATCTGATTCGGAGCCATGAAAACATTTCCAGTACTGCCCTTTGAATTGACTTTTGTCCTCCCCTTGACAGACCTTTTGCTATCCATAGGAAACTCAGCGCTAAGCCTGCCCATCTGATGCTGCAGGTCCACAAGAGAGTCAGTTGATACTTTCCCTTTGGGGCTCTTTTTCGAATCAACAAGCTTGAGCTCAAGCCTGTACAAAGCACAAGCATCACAATTGTTGATCTCATACTCATAAAGATGCCATTCAAAATGGTTCGAGGGCTGTGGATCCATGTAGTATGACCTCTTCAACCCTCCAAATTCCTTCATCAGTTGCTTCCGGGACTCATGCCAGCCACGCCCATTATAATCCGGTAATGACCTTTGCTTTCTGTTGCCACTCTCAAAGGCTCTTCTTGGCTTATCAAAAAAGAGCCATTCCCTAATAGACTCACCCTCAAGAACAGAAAGATCAAATAACTCTGCATCATTAAAAGAAAGGTCAGTGGGCAGACAAAAAAAGAAACATAATGGTCAGGCATAACTAGAAACATGAAACCACACTCTCTCAAACTCTAAAATAACTCTATATGAAAAACCAAAGATGCAAGGAAAAACAGCAAGTGAATAACAGATAACTGGAAAATTTATAATGAGCTCATACCAGGAGCATTCCATGGAGATTTGGTAGTTGCAGCACCCTCACATTCAGGTATTCCAACATCTTTTCCTTGAGTCTTTGCAGTGAGAGCAGCAAAGAGTGGACCATCCTTCAGATCAATGCCACCAGGTCGCAGAACTGGAGTCATACCTGGAGGACCTTCATTCATAGCCAGAGTAGCGTGAAAGCTACTGCAATAATCTTGAAACCATTCTGATCCCCGTGCAGGCCTGGGGCAATCCCACAGTGCACATTTTGGCCCTAAAAACGCAGCAGGTGGAAAACACATTCTTGGCAGCATTTCAGAAAGATGAGGCATAGCATCCTCACCACATTGCCCCATACCATCAAAACCAAAATATATGTTATGAGCAAAGTCCTGCTGCAAATCAAACTGATAATAATTCAACTGATTAGTAACTTCCAAGTTATTCAGAATGGTATTTTGCACCCCCAAAGAAGCGTTGCCTTTGCAGTGATCAATTTCTAGAAACTCGTGGCCTTGTGGTGCCTGATTCATGTAGTAACCCTGCAAGAAAGCCAGCACAGGCACCAGTAAGTAACAATACTCTTTCTATCGTCGCAGATTGTCCATGGGAAGAAACAAGAACCTCTTACAAGATAGAAAACGATCACGAAATTTGAGAACCATTGCTTAATATTTAAACTTACTAATATTAATGTAGAAATCATCAATCGATAAACATATATACATAATTCCGGATAACATGGTGAGAGGAAACTGAACTTACATTCTCCTATACTGTGCCCAGATAACTCATACAACACTAAATTGCTAATAAATGCTAACTATGAAAGCGAAGGTAGAGAGAACCACAGTCAAAGAAAGGAATAGCAGCTCTTGCATGGATGAAATTCAGCTGAATTTATAACATAAACGTTATTCCCTTCTTCAGGAACAAACAACAACAGGTAGATATCTAGGAGATTACAGCGACTGAAAGAAACACACCTCTTGAAATACAGCAGCAGCATCTCCTGCATGAAGCCCATGAGTATTTCCTGCCTGAAGCCCAGGAGTATTTCCCGCCCGAGGCCCGTCAACTTCAGGCTCCAGTTCAGGTTCAGTCTTCGGATTTGCTGGCGGAGCTAATGCACTGGTAGCATCATCTTCTTCCTCGCAAAGCTGCAACAACCGACGAATATCTGACGGCAGATTAGAAGAACCAAGACTATTACCCTGCAGGAAAACCATCACAACCCATCAAACACCACCCAAACATAATCCCAACTACACAAACAATAATCCCAACAAACAACACAATCATACATGCAAAGAAGCAGCAGGAGAAGCCTCGTTAAGCTCAGCCTTCCACTCCCTTAGCATCTGGTGAACTTGCTCCTCCAATATGGCAACATCACTCGCACGACTCTCCTTCCGCGCAAACTGCAGATCCGTAAACATCCCTTGCAAGTCATCCACACGATTCTTAGCTTTATCCTTAAACAGCTGGTGAGATGACGACTTGCAGCTAGTCTTCGAACCCTTCCCCATCTTTTCCCGTTCAAAACCCTAGCAAACGCCCATCAATATCCATAATTCTCTCACAGACCACCAAGAATCAACAGCAAAAAAGAAAGCGAGAAATTCATATGAATCTCAGAAACAAACCAAATCAAGAAGCTAATCACAAATTCTATTTCTGCTGCACGAAACCCTAATCCTAAGCCAATCAAAGCGGCAAAAAAATGACCCTACAAAATGCAGAATTGCAAAGTAACAAAGTTCTGAAAAAGTGAAATCAAAACAGTTTTACATTACTTACTTGAGTAAGCGATGAAACTGGCAATGGCTGATGAGGAAGAGAAGGCGGAGAATGAGAGATTGCCTTTTCTAGCTTCTGAAATCTCCCCCCATGGAAAGAGCCCAAAAGGTTAACGGACGAGGCAAAAGCGAAAAGGAATATACCCTCAAAACCTTCTCGCAAGCCGACATGTAATGACCATCTTACCCTCTACCAGGCTAAGCATGGATGGCCGTTGATCTGCTGGAGGCATCGAGATCTGTGGGTCCATGATTAGATCTTCTAATACGTGGTCTTGGCTGTTCATTAAGGCTGCTTAGCTCCAATAATCAATATGCTTGTCAAGATTTAAATGAAAATTTAATCTCAAGAGTTCCAAGAGGTTGACGCCCCTTTTGGCATGCATGGTAAATTGTTTTGAAGGATCTAAGCCGTTGATCATGTTGGAAATGTCTTAGATAGGCTAGATACAAAATTTTATGCCCATTGGATTGTTTAGCCTATGTTTCTTTGATAATAATATAAATCTAGACCATCATTAAGAGAATGTAATAATGTATTTATATACACCAAGGGGCATGCCAAGGTGTTAGTGGTGCTCCCAATGAGATGGTATGGGTCATATCACTGTTAATGATGCTTGAGCTGAGACGAGATGATACAACATCTCTTAACCTCACTATTAATAGTACTTAAGATAGAATGAGATGAAAATCATGTGATTGCAACTCACTGTTAGTGGTGCTAGAGATGAGATGAGAATTCCCAATCTCATTTCAGCTCACACAGTTATCGGTTTGTATGACACTTCCTTCTCAAACCATCTCATCTCAGCTTACTATTACTGGATTGAATAGCAATTCCATCTCATCTCAAGTCAATGCTACTGGTTTGCATGTTACTTCCATCTTAAGCCATCTCATGTCATCTTAATGTATTCTTCTTGTCCTAAAATTCAATTCCAATCTCTATTTTGCTTAAGATGAAAATGAGCCATATCATGTAATCTCATCCGCCTTATTCAACTAAGTGATGCCACATTTAAATCATCTTAACCCACCTCAAATCATTTGAAGGCGGATCTGATCTCAGGTCACCTCATTTAACATATCATATCCCTGTTTGACAAGACAAAAACACCCATACCACCAAAACTGCCATGAGCATGGGTCATTCCAGGGAACTGTAGTAAGGGGCGTGAACAAGTTTTTTGGTGCTGCCAAGCAAAAATCCAAGTAGGGGGTTCACCTTTTGGACTATCCAAACCATTAATCAACGGATTTGACGTGCCAGAAGACTATTTCATTAGACCTTCTCAATCCTGGAAATTTTGTGGTTGAACACATACCATTGTCTCTTTCAATGTCTTAATGATCCATTCTTAGGCAGGGCCTGTGCATCGGTGGACTCCAGAAAATGGATGGTTTAGATGACTCAAGTGTAAGTCTCCACTCGTACCTTCACTTTTTGAGTCACTCATTCGAACAATATGGCCTGGCATCATATTATTCCTCTTGCTTTTGTTGAAGAAAATAAAGATCTTCTGTCCAATTCACACGAACTGATTCTCAAGATACAGTAGCTCTCCATGTAAAAAGTGAAGTTCAGAGGTGGAAAGGGAAGAGCTACGTAAAGGGACTGAAGAATACTATCTTTCTCTTTATGCTTGCTAATCTCTATGTTCCAAATATGGTGCTTAATATATCCAAAAACTTGTATCTTTTTTCCTTATTTTTTGGATTTTTAAGTTAATGGATGAGACAGCTCTTACTGGTTTTGCAAACACTCCAATCTCCCCCCACCGCCACCACCTAAAAATAAATAAATTAAAAGGACCCAATAAGCTCTGATCGATTTCTTAAGTTAGATCTTCAATTTGTTTGCTGAAATGCTGACGAAAATTATGTCCCACTCTCCAGTCTCTTGGAGGTCCCTCTGCAAATGACATGCTGGTGTAGTGATTGATATTTTAGACTACCACTAAACAATGAAAGGTTGGCAATCTCAGTTGAACTGAAGGTAATCTTTGGCCAGTGCAAGAAGCTCCCACCTATGCGGGATCCAAGGAAGGAGCAGACTACAAGGGCCTATAGTGCACAGTCTTATCATGTATTTTTACAAAAGGCTATTTCCACGCCTTGAACCCGTGACCTCAATGTGATGGCAACTTTTACTATTGCACCAAGGCTCCCCTTCAATTACTTTCCATCAGAAGCGCTTATAAACTAAATAAGCACTTAAAGCTAGAAGTTTATCAAACAAGTCTCCGGTGGAAACAACTTTCTCAAACACACCCTTAGTCCTTAATAATGACAATCCTTCTCCTCTCACCCACCATTATAGAGGAACAATCAAAGAATACGTAACCACTCACCATTACAAGTAGAAACAAGGAGGTACATTCGCTTAGTTAACCCCCTTGGAATCAAATGGCTGCCTCTAAATCAATGGTTCCGACATCAATTGTGTCATAAGCGAAAAGGACAGTCGCAGTTCATAAAGTGCAGCCCTGCTCCGCATTTTATTTCCACGCCTTGAACCCGATTGTGTAATAAACAATAGACAAACATTCGGACAATGGGCTGAGTTGTTCACAAGTCAAGCTTACGACCAATACGTGGCTCTTTCTATCCTAACCATTAACATAAAGATTATTCCCAACGAATACGCAGCGAAGAAGGGCATTGTTGAAATGCCACTTCAGTAGTTTTAAGTGTAGATAAGAAAAGATGAGGCATATCGACCAGCCAAGCACGTAGAAGAGCAAAGAGGTTTACTTTGGGGGCCTGGAAGGAAGCTTCGGTGGGGTGGGGAGCATATACAACCTTTTGTTGAACGAAGGGTGGGAGGGAAAGGTATAAAGCGCACCTCCACTACCATCCACCATATGCAGCCCTCGTCTACTTGGGATTCGACAAAATGTTGGAAGCGAATCAAAGAGGGAAGAAGATAATAAAGGCCCTGATTGGATGCTAACATAAAATACTCCTTTTACCTAACTCATATATGTGAAAAATAAGATAATGTATCTTTAACTCTCGGAGAATATATAATTTCTTCCATCAGATCATTCTTGTGGTGGACATGCAGGACTAATCAAGTCATTAATATCATAATTTTGTATTTAGGCATATATTTTGATTTTTAACTGCAAATGTTAATCCACCATGCATTTTCACCCATCTAGCTCTTATTGGGTTGTGAAACTTAGACTCTTGTTTCCAACTATAAGTTTTTAAACGCTAAAATCATCCAATCTACGTACTTTTGATCGAGACATATCTGAAGCTGGGGCAATTAGATGGAGTCGGACCATGCAATGCTTCACTCCTACAAAAGTGGCATACTTACAAGGACCATCCGTTTAGTATTTCTCTTTCTAGAGATACGGTGACTTTGGAATCATAGGTTTGCTGCTTCACATAAACCTAGGTCCAAATCCCAGCACTAGAGTGATTGCTCTCATTTGTAGGGATTAGTCCTCCATCAAAGGATTGGGGACACCTTAGGTAAATAAACAAAAAAAATTCTTATGAAAAAATATTTTATTAGCCTGGGGAAAATAAATAAACACGGACGACTAACACTCCCTACTTATTTTCCAGACTAGTTGACCAGAGTTAAGCATGACTCTCATGCCTTTCAGTAAAAAGAAATGCTAGACTGATTGCACTCTGGTGCAGTCGAGTCCGACGACCATATTTTTTGGAGTCTAATTTTAAATGACTTGACCGTTTAATTTATTGTTCTATATTTAGAGGTCTTATAGATTAAAAAGTATTTTGATTTAAATAATTTTAACAATTTACAAAGCATCCTACAAAGACAAAGTTTGTATAGAAACAAATATTTTAGAAACTTTATAAACAATACATAATTTTTTAAAAGCTAAAATACCGTTCTGTATAATTTCTTATCTATAGAAAACTAAAATTATAAGCATAAGATGGACGATGCCGATCATGCTAAGTGGGCTGGCTGGACCGCACGTCATGGACCAGCTCACCTTGTATTTATGCCGTTGTCAGATGTGTCACGACTCCTATTGCCTTGAGGTCTGCACCACGACCGAATGTGTTCACCAGAGGATAATAATGTGTAGGTTTATGGGGACCACCACATGCAAGGACGGCTACTGACATGAGATTTAAGATTATCTAATTGGCACATTTCTTGGTATGTTAGGCATCCACGTGGTTGCTGCCAACTTAGCCATCCCTGGCACAGCATATGCTTGCCACTTTTTTGCAACAGAAGTGGAGTTTATGAACCATGAATGTACTACTTTTCTTCCCCAATAGGAAGTTTCCATCAGGCCTTACTTGGTTGTCATTTCCCCCCCACAAATTTAGGCCAATTTTGGGATTCAGCAACTAAACGGTCAATCTCATCCATTTGCACCCTTGTTCGTTGTTGTCTATGCTTATTTGATAGAGGCAAGGACCCCAACCTCTGTATATATAGTCTACCGGGAAGGGCACCCGAGTTAGCACGGTTAGATGCTAATTTAGGGGTTTTTTAGTGAAAATCTCGAGAGAAAAAAAAAGAAGCAATGTCAGATCCATGTCCGATCTACACCACATTTTTTTTAAGGGTAAGAATTTTATTAACTAGATTGAGTTGAGTGGATCGTTAAAAACTACAAAAGCTCTGCATGAACGAAAGTAACTCAAGATAAAAAATACTTAAAATATCATTTAGAAACAAATGCAAAAGAAAATAATTGAAATCAGTAAGAGATCCAATGTGTTAAATATATAATTATTGTTGGCTCACATCAACTTAAATTTTTAGGTTGAATTGTACACATAACTAGCCTCGAGGACATTTCTAAAAGAAGAAGATACAAAATCAAATAAAATATCACTATTGTCTTGACCTCTTTACCTTTGCTAACACATCGGCTTCCCATTAGCGTGGGGTGCATCCTGTATTGTTAATTGGCAAGGCATTGGTCAATCTCATAAAAAATATAACCCACTCTCCATGCTGTGAAATCATCAAATACTCACAATAATTAGCTCCATAATGCACAACAATTGGGGCTATTTGGGACGTGATAACAATTGGTGGAGAAATTTATTTTAGAAAAGCCAAATTTTCTCTACTATTTAAATAAGCCAATAGCCTCTAATTTCGGCTTTTGAAAATGAAAGGTCGGAAAAGGTTAAAGCGTTTATGTATTTTCAATAAAAGCTTACCCCATCCAAGTCTTTATAAACTTACAACACCATCCAAAGGTGGTAGCATCTCTTTTATATTGAGAAACCGTAAAGTATAGACACACTATGATTTGAAAAGTTAATGAGCTTTGCACATCAATTAAACCAAAGAGACATAAAATAATAATAAAAAAAAGTTAAGCACATCATTGGACTTGCATAGTCTTTACATGTCCAATGAGAGTCGGACCTTGCAACAACGATCTCATCAAGATTTCCTTATCCCATTGCAAGGGGCATGTAGTAATTTATCATTATTGCTTCCAGCACTATGTAGCTTGTAATAGGACAATGAGATCCTTCCTGGCCCTAAAGGTACAATCTATTAAGTTCCAAATGCTTTATCTTTGTTGAGGACGGAGTATAGACACAAGATGTTGGCCATGCAAATTGCTAACTATCAAGGTTGATCTCCTAAATAAGACAACTCAATTGATAAAACTAGCGGGCTTAGACCCATATCGAAATTGAGGTGCTTCAAGATATGAATCACTGTATGCTAATTGCTTAGAGTACTTGTACTTTGGCTACCTCCAAAATCTCAATTTTACCATTAAGAATATAAATAATGTAAAGCTTTCAATTTATCCATTTTGAAATTCTAGAATCATATTGATATAAAAGTCTAATGTTAAACTTTATTAAACCTCAAGATAACATTTGAATGTGTGCAAAGATTTATACATGTAAAGCATGCTAAATGAATGTCTTTGGATTGATTTTGTGATTTTGGATCTAATGTGCATGATCTAACCATATATTTCTGTCTTCCGTTCGTCACACGTATTTGGATGTGCTAAAAGTTGCATGCAAGTTAAACCTCAAAACAACATTTTGATTTGTGTAAAGATTTACACACATAAATTAGGCTAAAAAATGCCTTTATGTATTTTTTTTTTTATGATTTTCAATGGAAAGTGCTTGGGCTTACATAGATTTCTTTGTGTGGTTAATCTCACAAATTTGGATGTGCTAAAAATACATGATTGGCCTCAAGTTTGAATGATCTTATTCCTTCTTAATTTTGAGTATGCATTAAGTTGGGTAAACACCAGAATTTGTGATCATTAGATGATTTGAGATATAAGTTTTTGAACTTTTAAAGCATTACCATCAAATTTTATACACTAGAAAAGCTAGTGGCTAGAAGCATTAATGAATATGAAGTTTTGTAAGTAGCCAAAATAGGGCAGGCTAAATAGGATAAATAATTAATATTATTCAAAGTTGAGGCCTATTTATGTGATCTCCTGGGATAGACTCAAAATAAAAATAGGTAGAAACACACAAACATACTTGATGTTAACCAACTAAGGAGATATATCATTAATTATTCTGGACTCATAGGATATATATCTTTGCATTGATTTATGCGAGAAATATTAGAAGGGATAAAATGTATTAAAATCCATGAATTTGAATTTAAAAAAAGATAGAAACAATTCAAACCATTAATTTGCACAAATTATTGGTGACAATTTGTGGGTGTCTTTTTGAAAGGACAATCTTAAAAGAAAAAATAAATCTAGAGAAACTCTAGTTTCCTAATCTAAAATTCCTCCTTTCCACTTTCATTTTCTACTTCGGACTTCTATCAACCGTAGTCAATACACACGTTTTAGATAGACTTCAGTTGTTATTCTCATTTGGAATAGAAATGATTAGTAAGTGTTGCCAATAATGTAGTCTCTGTATTAGATCTTTGGAGACGATTGATTTTACATATGCATTTCACATGCAATTGAATCAATAAGCCCTTACATTTAAATTCCCCGTCACTTTTTAATGTGTCTAAGCCTCATTTTTTTAGAGTTCATTGATAAATATAAGTCACTTTTCTATTATGTAGAGCACTCAATATATTCCCATTGTCCATTTACATTCTAAATGTAAAGCCTTGGCCGATGAGGGTGGGCCAAAAAGAGTTGACAGGCTTTTAGGTTGGCAAGCTTCTAAGCAAGGTCAGGAATTGAGAGTTTAGTCCCACATTGCTTGGGGAAGAGTAATAAAGGCCATTTATAAGAATTCGGGTGTTTCTAACAGCCATGACACATTTTTCCTGGGAAATTGGGGAAAAGCAAAGCCGTGAGGGGTGTATGGGCACCTCAAAGTAGACAATATTGTGGCTGTTGGAATCCCAAGATGTTACAAAGTATGTTATAATTATCTAAACGATGAGATTTTGGTGCATAGCTCATCTTGAGGCAATAAGATTGTGAATGTTTCAGATCTTTCTAAAGTTAGGCTTAGTTGGAGTCATAGCTTGCCCATCAATAGACACCCAAATTTGTTTGACAAACAATCAAATGAAGGCTAACATTGCCTACTTTTGCTTGCAATGTTATTCACAATGCTTCAAGCTTGTTAAAACTTGTCACCTAATGATGAATAAATTGTAAGTACTATCAACCAATAAAGAGCTTGAAAAATAATTTAATTACCTTGTTAGACTCATTACAACCATTTTTACTCTCTCTAACATCTCCGCAATGATTTTCTAGTGCAACACAATTTTGTAATCTTATTTTTAGCAAATTTTGCTACGACAATCATATCATTCATACACAAGAAAATTAGTCCCACATCGATCTTGTGTCGACCTAGGTTTTTGTAACACATTTTGTAATACATTTTTCAAAGGCAGGGCCCTTAGTAGTAATTTTTTTTTTCAAACAATACAGTGAAAATTCTTTTCTTTTAAATCAATTTGTAACATAACTCAAGTCTCGCCTCAACATACATAATACACATAAAGATTTTTGTATCAAAATAATTTTTTATTGAATACTGAGAATCATTTAGTAGTTCACTTTACATAGCCCCTATATTATAATTACAATCCATTGTCCAAATATAATCCAAATACAAAGTACATAGTCTGGTTTCACAATCTTCAAAGAAGACACCCTGATTAGTCTAGTAGTATCTGGGTTCTTCAAGCTATACATCCTCAAGTTTCATTCCCTGTATCTAAGATATTGTAAACCTTCAAATATTTACAATATCTCAACAAGCTTGGTAGAGGATACAAGAATCTAATACTTCATTAATATAAGAATACGATATCTCATTCATTATTCTATCATATTTACTCATTCATGGACCATCTCATCATAGAGTACATACATCATTTATATAGAATAGTGTAAACCTATTAAAATAGTGAAAATACTCAAAATTTGTTCCTTCCCCTAGCTATATTCCCACTTAGGAGATCAATATTCAGCCAAATCTCAAATGGGGATTTTTTCTCCAAGAACTCATATATTTTATCATACTTGACATCTCATCATGGCATTTCACTATGCCTATCATATGCGCATCTTAATGCAAAATCATCAAGGACTATTATGTCGTAGTCTAAATTCGTACAGTATGCCCGGATAACGGCAAATTAATCCACTAATAACAACTGTGAAAATAACAAAATCCATGTCCGCATGAGCGAGGACCATAGCTGTCACAGTGGTGGCTTTCCCATGATTGGCCCACCTGACTTTTAGCCTCTCTTTAGGTATGGTATCTATCATATCAACATTTCAAAAAGCAGATGGGCAAACCCTCATAACTTCCTTAACATAGCATTCCTAGGCTTAGGCCTATGTAAAACAAAATCACAAGCCACCACGCTTGTATGTAAAATTCATTATATATATTAGACGATGGGTCTGTTTAACTAAAGCTGGAATATTTTCTATGCCCCATTCTTAGGGGTTCCTTAGTCCACACATCTCACTAATTTCTCATCATTTGATTTGATCAGTTGGATGGATCATGGGGTTGGATCATTTGCTTGGATTATTATTGTTCTAAGGTACCACATGTATACTTATATCATGAAGGTCTATAATTCCAGACAAAAGATTATGTATATATATATATATGAATCTTTAATACATTATTGTACATCCACCTACCTCAAAGTGGTATTCACTCTATATTGTCCATCATGGTCTTGATTCATACATTTGTCAAACCATATGTATAAAGTTATTCATTTATATAAGTATTATTTCTACATGTATTTGGGTTATCCTATGAAGGATGCCCTAATTTTTCTTGAATCATATATAATCAAGGTTTTAAACCTTCTAAGCTAACAAATCTATAATATAAGTAAAATCACATAACAACAATATACTCTACATTGTATTTCTTTTCTTTTATTTACTTTTTATCATTAAAGATCTCTCTTGAATCTTTCCAAATCATTTTTATCTTACTTATAGTTTTTATTAGGGTTATATAATTTGCTAACCTTTTACACTCTTATTATTATTTCTCAACCAGTTAGTGTTTTACTAGATTGAGGGTAACTTATTCATTCTTAATTCTAGATAACTCTTATTTCCAATTGACCAAGGTTTACGAGTTACATGCTATTCCCAGCATGGTTAATTCAATCCTCATGTAAGGAGGTGTTTATACCTCAGCAAACATCAACAGAAGGTGGAGGGACAGCGAGGCTCATTAGGAACCCTTTTAACCACGATGAATAACATGCAAGGACATAGCCTTAGCTTAACCTTTAATAAGGTCCTATGAGATTTTAATTAATTCAATGAACATATACTATGTCATTCATGGATGTTTATTATGTTCTTAAGCTGGGCCAAGAGAATGGAAAATCTGCCCCTTATATTGTCCTACTAATTATAGCCCTTACTATAATTATTTCTCATGATGTACATGTATATTTTTATAAAGTCCAACTATATTTTATTAATTACTCATTTTAAGGTATTTTTCATAACTCTACTAATGTAATTTAAAAAAAAAGAAATTACACTAATAAATATAAATCTAAGGAATTTAAAGATAATCATGCTATAATTGAAAAATTAACATGAATTAAATTTGCTAATAAAACAATTAACTAGAATATTAACAACATTTTAATCTAAGAAATTAAATAAAATTGTACTGAAATTGAAAACTTGACATTGATCATAATTAAATCAAAGCTACTATTAAAGACCATTAACTAAGCATATGATCAATTTATCCTTATGATCCAACCATCCGCTTTGTCCATCTTTTGGATATAGAATTAATATTCCATCAAGAGTACAACTCATGATCTTTCATGTTATTGATAAATCTAATATCTCTAATAACATGATATTAGCCTTAGATCATCACTTTTGTATGTCCATATGGTCTGATCATTCTTGATCTACCGATCGAGAGGATTCATTGGGATTTTCTATGATTATTTTTACTTTCAATGGTCTAATATTTAATTCAGTTCCTGTCAGTCCAATCCAATCATCACCATGATGATTTATCATCATTATATCCTTAATGGATCCAAACCCTCACTTCTGATCACCCCAAATCTACTTGATCATGGGTATTAGTATGTGTATTTTAAATAACAGAAAGTTTTAATGATTAAAATATTATTTTTTATAGGTTCAGTAGGTTCCCATCATCAAGATCTATTCATAGAATCTTTCTGGTAAAAAATCAAATTTAAAATGAGCGAGGCATTTCATTTTTAAGTTTTCAACCATTTTCAACGGCTGATCTTAATTTGTAATGTTTTGATCAATTTAACTAATCTAGAGGCTTAAAAATTCTATTATGATAATTAATTTTAAGGTTTTGACATGTTCTGGATCCATCCATCTAATTAGATTTTTATTTTAACATCAATTTGATCGTGATTTACTACTGTTAGAACTAACTTTAAAATTTATTTCATAAAAATCAAATTGAAAACCTCAAAATCATTATTTCATTATATTCTAAATAATACAAAGAATTTATATTTTCTTTTCGATCTAGATTTGAATTTAAATTGAGTTTGGAATTGAATTTTCAAGTTTTCAGCAATTTCAATGGTCCAGATTGATTTTGGATTGTTAGATCTTATTTCTTAAAATTAAGGGTCCAAATGAAAAATAAAACTTATTGTGATCATGGTTCTTAAGGTTTTTGGGCCTTCTGAATCCATTGGATGGCTCAGATTCCTATCTAAGGTGTCCTTGATGGTGTTCTAGGTATGCATCACCGGTACTAGCTTTTCTAGAATTTTGGTTGGAAAAAACCAATTCGGTGACTCGATTTTAGGGAAAATATAGAAAAATAAAAATAAATTGATAGAAAACCTACCTGAAAGTGTCTAGAAGAGAAGATCTTGCCAAAATTAAGAAAATCTTCACCGAAAAGTGAACTATGTTGGAGATGACATAATTTGTGATCTTCCAATGAAATCGTTGGTGGATCGTGCAATTAGCATAGGGGTTTTGTAGATAAGCTTGTTACAAATTGATCTTACTATTTGGATTTTTGGTGTGAGGTTTAGATCACTGGATTTCTATAGATTTTCCATTTAGGGGTAAAATTGGAAATGAGAAAAGAAAGAGAGGAAAAGAGGAAGAAAGTAGAGAAGGAGAGGTAATTTGGAGCTGGAATCAGAGAAAGAGTTGGTGAATTTCCTGGTGAATTTTATGAAAATTTTTCTAAGGTATTTATAGGCATTTAAAAATAATAATAATCATTTTTCCTAATAATTATGTTTTTCCCTTTTGAATTTTATATTAAAAAGAATTCTCCCACTTCCACCTCGGTCTCCACTACCAGCTGGTAGTAGTTTGACCAATTATTGATGTTTCTATACTGTTGCCCCACATTAACATGAAATGACCATTTTGCCCTTTTTGTTGAAAAATATAGAAAAATACAAAATTTTCATACGAACTAGGATTTTGACATACTTAGTGCCATTTTAATCAATTTTTCGAGTATGTTTTCAGTTATACATGCCTTATACCTTGATTGTGAGGTGAAATTATATTTTTGCCCTTTTTAGGTTAAAAATTGAGAAAAATATATAGATTTTTCTCCCGAACTTGGAATTAAACAAACTTATAGTCTATCCATGCCGATTTTTCACCTACATATCAAATATCTAGGTTTCCAACCTTGATTTCACTTCTATGAGAAGTGCATTTTTAATAACCTTAATATTCTAACCTCATTTTTCTTGAAATTTTCAATTTCATTATTTATTCAATCTCCTTACAAAAATTAGGGGTGTTACAAATCTAGTACTTCAAACTTCTTGAATCTTGACAAAACAAAAGGAAATCGTCTAACAACAACAAGTACTAAGGTTATAATAACTTAATATAGTTAAAATAGCCTCTTGCAAAGATGCAGCCTTACCCTTCCCTAGACCCCGCATAGGCAGGAGCTTCGTGCACTAGGGCTGCCCTTTTATAGTTAAACTACTTCATGAAAGTAGTAGTTGACTTCTAGATGAAGTCTTAATTGGCTGATTAAAGTATTTTTATAGAGTTCGGTAAAAGACTTGAAGTCATCTCCAATTACGGGTAGAAGTTCACAAGCAACTTCTAAGGTAACCTTTTTAGGTTTTAACTACTTATTTTAAGATAATTTTATATAGCTCTATAGTTTAATATAGTGTGTTTATTTTCTTGTCTTACTTTAGTTTTACTTTGATATGATTTGGTTAGATTTAGCTCAAATTAGTTAAGTTCAGTTGTTTTTTATATATGTGTTTTTCATATGTTTGATTTTTTAGACACTGGGTTAATATTAGCACTGGTAATTCTTAGATGAGAGAATTAGTATTGGTGCTACACTAATGTATCTGACTTTAAAAAAAATAAAATATCTTTGTCAAAAAATTTAAAAATTTATCCTTACTTTTTAGAACTCGTTTAGTGGCCTTAGAGATGGAATTAATTGATCCATCTTAACTCAAATAGTTGGTTAATTTACTTTAGGAGGCTAGGTCTTGTAGCCAATCTACATGTGATGGCTCACTCATGATATCTAAGACAATAGCTAAATAATTTACACTTAATTAAGTGCCTAGACTATTGATTTGAAATCAGTTATTATTTCTCACAATTCACTGACTACAATCCCCCTATTACATCTGGATAAATGTATCAAATAGGCATTGCACCAATGCAAAAATCGGACTCCGTGTGTGCCGATGGGAGTGAAGATAGAGATATATTTCCAGTGAGGGTTGAATGTATCTAAACAAAATAGGATTACCCGTGAAACCATAATCCGCACCCAAATCAGATATGGATGAGGGTTTTTGGATTCATTTAAAATATGAATACAGCGTGTCCAATCCATTTATACCTGAATATGCATTGGATGAATTTAAACCACTTGTCAGTTTTGCCAGTGCTAACAAGCACCACAAAAAAAAAGAAAAAGAAAAAGAAAAAGAAAAAGAAAAAAATAAAAGACACATCGGCCGAAACAATGGAACACAACCCCCAGCGCACATTAGCATAGACCGCCAGTCGCACGCAAACCCAGCCACCAAAGCAAGCCCCGACTGCATACGGCCTAACGATTGCCTGTGGCTGCAAATTTTACACCTCCTCCTTCCATCCCCACTTAACCTCCAACTTTGCCCTCGCGATGCGTCAACTGCCATTTCCGTCCTCTCTCCAAGGCGTCATTTCTCATTTCTACTAGGGTTTAAGGCGTCAAAAACCGCCAAACCCGAAACCAAAATGCAGGTCTTCCGATCAAAGCCCGATCTCAGAATACCACCCTGGGCGTCAAAACCAACCCTCCGATCCATCGCCACCACTTGCAGGGCCATCGTCCTACCTCGATTCGGCGGGCCAGATGCCCTCGAAGTGCGTCCCAGTGTTGGCGTCCCGGATCTCAAGCCCAGGGACGTCCTCGTCCGGACGCGCGCCGTTTCGATCAATCCCCTCGATACGCGCGTAAGTCTTCCAATCTCAGATAGAACTGATAATGTAAGCCCTTATTTTGATTGAGATACCCCATAGTCACTGTACGTTGGACTTTTGAAAATCGTCAGATGCGCGCTGGTTATGGGCGTTCGATATTTGAATCGCTTTTGCCGCTCATTTTGGGTCGGGATGTTAGTGGTGAAGTCGCAGCTGTTGGGGCTTCTGTTCATGGATTGAGTGTGGGGCAGCAAGTTTTTGGGGCCCTTCATCCTACGGCTGTGAGAGGTACTTATGCTGATTATGCCATTCTCAATGAAGATGAGGTTGCAAGGAAACCAGATTCTTTAACCCATGTGGTATGTGGGATGATTCTCCGATCAGTTTCTTTTTTATCATGTGAAATGATTGTTGATTTTGGTTACTTTTACTGGGTGATCTTGCAGGAAGCAAGTGCGATTCCTTTCGCTGCATTGACAGCGTGGCGTGCGCTAAAGAGTACTGCTAGGATTACTGAAGGGTATGTGTTAATGCTACATCGTGAATTTGGTTTTGGCTTTTGAATTTTGATGAATAATTTGGGAATTCAGATGGCTGATACTAGCCTTCATTTGCTTAGACTTTGTAATGTGGGCGTGTGCTAAATTGGGTAAATACTTTGTTTTAAAGGCTAAATTGGTAGCCTTTTGCAGCCAAGATATATTGTTATATGAAAAGTGATCTACTGTAGTAAATGATTGGCGTCATAACTGAGTCCGAAAATGGCATCTCTTTGTTGCCATGAGTGGTTATTTCCATAAGAGCATACCTGGGGTGGGTTTGGGGAATTTGATCTATGATATGCCTATTTTTTCGTTTGGTATTTCCCATCTAACAAGCACTGATCAAGGTAGAAGATGTTCTGTTGGTCCAGAGTACAGGGCCTGATCACATTAAAGGAACAAATGTAACTGTTTAATTTACTTTGAATAGAATCACATGCCACTTATTCTTCCACTTTGCTATCAAAATGTGTGAACTGGTGCATGTTTTGTGAATTACCAAGAGAAAAACAAACCATAAGAACCTGTAGATGGGGATAAAGTCAATAAATTATGTGGTGGTTGATGTCTTAATACTAGCAAATATTTGATTGCAAAGCATACATTCTTGCTTTCTTCCACAACAGGGCATAGAAAAATGCCAAAGAAGGAAAAAAAACAATTAGAGAACATAAGATGTGGATATAAAGGTAAATCTATACTATATGCTGGACTCGAGTGCTTAGCCAAGTTGTTAAGTGCCTTGTCTTACAACGAAGAGGTTGTGGGGTTCAAGTCACCCACTTACCATATATATGTGTGTGTGTGTGTGTATTTACTCTATTTTCAGTTTTCATTTGCTCCAAGAAGCAGATAGCCTGCTGAAATTGGACAAAAGATTGGAGCTTTTGAGTTAGTGATGGAGTAGAAAAATCTAGGATTAGTTGTAAGTCATTATATCCCTGATATGCTAGTGTCAGTTTCTTCAAATAGCACTGAACCCATGGAGACTGAATGCTAAATAGTGTCTATTCCACCCTTATAGTAGAAAAGAAAATTTAAAGTCAAATAATTATTTCAACATAATAACTTTCTGCAAAAAATTGGTTGATAGAAAGACATACTTTACATGTATGTACCCGAAGAAAAGATGCAAAGAAAAAGAATCTTTATATTTCTTGATCATTGTTCTACCCTGCTATAAGAACTATTATTTTCCAGAACATCTAATTGGACTGCAATTTTCTATGCTACTCTTTCAGCATCCTCCTTTTGCCGATAATGTCAACCCATCTTATCTCTTATGACTAAATTCAACCAAACCCCAGAACAGGACAGATTCCAAGCACATCTTGGGGTTTTCTTAGAAGACAAGCTCGTGGGATTTCATGCTTGGCCTGAATTGACGTTATCAACTGCGAGTCCGCAGCTGTCTGAGCATCCTTTTTATACTGTGTCAAGGTCTTTGTTTCCTTTCTCTCACCCTCAAAAAACTTGTCTTCTGCTTTCTTCATATTAGTTTGTTCGGAAAAATACTTATCATAGAAAATTTCAATATCAAGACCTGAAATGTTGGCCGTTGTAGAAGTTACTATAACACAGGATTGGTTTACTTGTCATATAGTAACACCATTAACTTTAAATGGCCCAGTAACAAGAAGCAATCCAGGAGGAAGTTGTTTAAAAAAGACAACCCTTTTCACCATAAACCTTCCCGCCAGGATTGTCAAAACTTTTCCAGGAGTAATACTTGCCTTGAGCTTGGTGGGTTTGTCTTTCTCTGATTGGCCAGGGGTTTCTTGATGTCATTGGCTGGGTAGAATTTCAGCGGCTTCTCAGCGGGTTGTGGGGCTACTGGTTTGGGTTCGCGTTTTGGTAAAAACCCACCATGTTTGGCTTTGATGGCCCAGATTCCTTGCTTGTGATACATTTTTTATGTTGAGAATTTTCCAATACCAGGAACCAGGTTAGGGTTCCTGCTGGAGACCCTAGGTTTTATTTCTTGTTCACTTGAAGATTTACCCTTAAATGAAGTCATGAACTCATTATTTTAAGCAGTATGATTTAAGTGTCGAGGATGATGGAGGTATTAATAACTACATTATCTTTTTCATCCACACAATTGGCATTTTCTAATTTCTCTAGTGGTTAAAGTTAGCAGTATAATCTCTTTTGCATTGTCTGGTGAAAATCATGCCATCCTTGAAGTTGGATCCTTCTAAGGCCATATTTTTAGTTTTCCTAACCCATTTATGTTGGCATGAGAACGAGAACTCTTCTTTTCAATGAACATTCAGGTAGGGAGCCTGCTATTGGGTCGGAATACTTAGTAGGATGTGCCTCTCATGCATTGACCAAGTTGTTGTTTGATGCTTGATGAATCCACTTCCGCATTGCAATTTTGGAAGGCACCAAACATAAAATTTTCATTTGCTAAGTCATGGTTCAATGCATTTACCTATGGCTTTTAGAGATATATTTTCCACATCAGTTCTTTATGCTGCCCCAAATGAAGTTAGCTTAAGTCTATCAGAGGCATCATCTTTCAAAAAGCTTTACATCCAAGACTAGACTTGCCAAATTCCAAGTTTTGCCATATGCTCGTTCATTAGACATGAAGCCAAGGCCAGTTTTTTCCATGATATTGTAATTGTTTTCATTTTGTTCATCTCTCAGACATTTTGACCATGTCCTATTTATCCTTAAAATAGACTATATATTATGAAAAGAGATGGCTATCATCATCATCATCATCATCATCATCATCATCATCATCAAGACCTTATCCCAATTAGGGGTCGGCCACATGAATCTTATTCCTCTATTCCACTCTATTAAATACCGTGTCTTCATTTAGTCCCAAAGTTTTTAAATCTTTTCTCACCACTTCTATCCACGTTCTTTTGGGCCTTCCCCTTGCCCTTTTAAAAATTTCTACTTGTATTGCCTCACTTCTTCTAACCGGTGCCGTTGTTGGTATCTTTTGAACATGTCCAAACCATATAAGTCTAGTCTCCCTCATCTTATTACCTATTGGTGCTATCCCTAAATATTCTCGAATATTTTCATTTCGAATTCTATCTTTTCTTGTCTTACCACTCATCCATCTTAACATCCTCATTTTTGCGACGCTCATCCTATGAGTGTGATGTTCCTTAACTGCCCAACATTCTGATCCATAGAGCATGGCCGGCCTTATGACCATCCTATAGAATTTTTCTTTTAGTTTGAGTGGCACTCGTCGATCACACAAAACTCCAGATGCACATCTCCATTTGTTCCAACCCGCTTGAATTCTCTGGATAACCTCCCTCTCAATCTCTCCACTCTCATGAATTATTGATTCTAAGTATCGAAAGTGGTCTTTGACTGGGACTTCTTGGTTATCAATCTTGACTGGTGTTCTACTCCTACTCTCCTTGCTAAAATTACATTCCATATATTCTGTCTTAGTTCGACTAATTTTAAATCCTTCAGATTCTAATGCTTCTCTCCATAATTCTAGCTTTATGTTTACACCCTCCCTTGTCTCATCAAGTAAGATTATATCATCTGCAAATAACATGCACGAGGGAATCTCCTTGTGCAGATGTTTTGTTAGCTCATCCATAACCAATGTGAAAAGGTATGGACTCAATGCCGATCCTTGGTGCAATCCTATAGTAACATGAAAATCACCAGTCACACCACTAGTGGTCTTAACATTTGTTACCGCTCCCTCATACATATATTTAATTATGTCTATATATCCTTGCGAAACCCCTTTACCACCCAACACTCTCCATATTAACTCTCTAGGGACTCTATCATAAGCTTTCTCTAAATCGATAAAGACCATGTGGAGGTCTTTCCTCCTCTCCCTATATTTCTCTACTAATTGTCTTAGTAAGAAAATAGCCTCCATGGTAGACCTCCCAGGCATGAAACCAAATGATTCTCCGATACACTTGTTTCATAACGCAGCTTCTTCTCAATCACTCTTTCAAAAAGTTTCATAGTGTGGCTCATAAGTTTCATCCCTCGATAATTAGTGCAGCTCTGTATGTCTCCTTTATTCTTATAAATTGGTACAATAGAGCTTTTCCTCTACTCATAAGGCATTTTCTTTGATTTTATAATCTTGTTGAACAACCTGGTCAACCAAACTACCCCAATGTCTCCCATATGCTTCCAAACCTCTATTGGTATACCATCAGGCCCCATGGCCTTTCCTGATTTCATCTTTTTCAATGCCTCTTTTACTTCAGGTATTCTAATCCTACGTTCATACCTATAATATCCAATGTTATTTTGATTTATAGTATTTTCAATCCCTATATTCTCAGGGCCATTGTCATTTAACAATTTTTGAAAGTATGTTTCCCACCTTTGTTTGATCTCATCATCTTTGACTAATACCCTTTGATCATCGCTTGTAATACACCTAACATGATCTAAGTCCTCACCCTTCTGTTCTCTTACTTTTGCAAGTTTAAACACATTTTTCTCACCTTCTTTTATTCCTAGTCTATTGTAGAGTTCATCATATGCTTTAAGTTTAGCCTCACTTACTATTCTCTTAGCAATGTTTTTAGCATTCTTATATTGCTCATAGTTTTCATTATTTCTAATCTTCTGCCATTCTTTAAAACGCATTCGTTTTTTTTAATAACTTTTTGAATTGTTTCACTCCACCATCATGTTTCCTTTGCTAATACCCTTTTACTTTTATATACTCCTAAGACATCTTTTGCCACTTTCTTAATGCACTCAGCCATATTAGTCCACATAGTATTTACTTTTGTTTCATAGTTCCACTTTCCTTCTACCATCAACTTATTTTTGAAGGAGGTTATTTTCTCTCCTTTTAAGTTCCACTACTTAGTTTTTGGGTGTGTATTAAGTTTAGTTCTTTTACTCCATCTTTTGATATGGATATCCATAACCATTAACTTATGTTGTGAGGTCAAACTCTTACTAGGTATCACCTTACAATCCTTACATGTAGATTGTTCATTATTTCTAAGTAGAAAAAAGTCTATTTGGCTTTTATGAAGTCCACTTTTAAAGGTTATTAAATGTTTATCCTTCTTCTTAAAAAGTGTATTTGCAATGGATAGGTTATTTGACAAAGCAAAATCGAGGATATTCTCCCCCATCTCATTTCGTTCACCTATACCATATTCACCGTGTATTCTATCATATCCTTCCTTATCTTTTCCTACATGGCCATTTAAGTCTGCACCTATAAATATCCGCTCAGTGTTGGGAATTTCTTGCATGACTCCCTCTATATCTTCCCAAAACTGTTTCTTGATTATCTCTTGTAACCCTACTTGTAGTGCGTATGCACTTATAACATTTATAATCTGCTCTCCTAAAACAATTTTGATTATTATAATTCTATCGTTGATTCTTTTAACATCCACAACTTTATCCTTTAATTCCTTATCCACTATTATTCCTATGTCATTTTTGTTATTTTCTTTTCCTACGTACCATAATTTATACCCATCTATTTCTCTTGCTTTAGCCCCTTTCCACTTGGTTTCTTGGATACAAGTGATGTTGACTCTCCTACGTTTCATCGCTTCTACTAACTCCAAACTTTTGCCAGTTAGTGTCCCTATATTCCATGTGGTGATACGAATTTTATGTTCTGGTGATACCCTATTTACTATTGCCTTTCTTGACCCCCATGGTATGAACCCATGTCCACTTTTCACTGCACCTGGGTTCTAATGCAGCGCGTCGCTTCTGAGAGGACGCTCTAGCAGCCTTTGCCCATTTTTCACTACACTCGGGATCCGATGTAGCGCGTCGCTTCTGGGAGAACGCCCCAGCAGCCCTTGCCTATTTTTCACCGCACCGGGGATCCGATGCAGCACGTCGCTTCTGGGAAAACGCCCTAGCAGCCCTTGCCTATTTTTCATCGCACCCGGGATCTGATGCAGCTCGTCGCTTATGGGGAACGCCCCTAGCTTGAGGGAATGTCTGTTTTCGATTCATGTCATATTTGGGTTGCCGTATTTCTTAAAAGCTGAAGATGATTTTCATTTCTTCCTTACAAACTAATATACATTCATTTGCAAGCAAAAAGAAATAACAAAACCATCTTCAGCTTCACCCTTGCCGGTTGGCTACCTGACGCAAGGGTTGCATATTTAAGAAGAGAGATGATTTTCATTTCTTCCACACAAACTAATATACAAATGCATATTCATTTGTAAGAAAGAAATAACAAAATCATCTTCAACTTCTCCCCTACCGGCTGGCACTTGACGCAGGACCCTCCTCCTTTTTCATCTGGGCTTGGGACCAAACAAGGATGGTAGAATTGATAAGCATAAAACTCATCTCGTTGTAAAAGGATACGAGCAAGAATTTGGCATTGATTACAAAGAGGTGTTTGCTCCAGTTGCGAGGCTTGATACTATTCAATTGGTATTGTCTATGGTGGCCCAAAACTCCTGCTCCATTTATCAATTGGATGTAAAGTCAGTGTTTTTGCATGTTGAGCTATAGGAAGAGGTGTATGTTGATCAACCTCTTAGATATTGAAACAAGGTAGTGAGAATAAGGTATACAAACTAAAATAAGCATTATGTGGACTAAAACAAGCACCAAGAGCTTGGTATAGTTGTATATATGCTTATTTTTCTAGAGAGGGTTTTGATAAATGTCCTCATGAGCATACACTTGGCGGAGTTAAAAGAAATGGCTATAAATAATATAAACAAATTCGAATGTATTACCCACTAAAAGAGCAAACATGGAGAATAGGTAATCAATTTGAATAATAATTGTCTATAAGTAGGATTACTATTGTTTTTGTTGTTTTTCCCATGGTAAATTCCTTCTGTTGGAAAGCACTTGCCGATGAAACTATCTATATTGTGGTTTTTTCATACTAATAACACCATAACCTTCTACCACCCTTGATATTTTCACTTAGTATGGAACAACTCTTTGTGTGGCGGCATTCAGCCTGCTTCAAATCTTTATATCCAGCTGCTCTATTTCGTTGTGCTTTACTTGTTGCTATAAAAAATATGTAATAGCTATCTATATTACATGCAAAAGGTAATTTCTAGAAAATCTGAAAATTTTCAATAGTAGTCCATTGCTGTCGTTTCTTACATGCCTTAACTTTAGTGGTGCTGGCATTGCGGCTTTCTTTTGTGTATTTTTTGCTGAACCTTCCAAGTCATATCAATGCAATTAATTGCAATGTGATTTTGGCCACAAATCAAGGATATCCTTCTACTTGCAATTATGAAGGATTGAGAGTATCTTTTGCAGATTTATTGTCTTGTTGCTCTATGTTTTACTCATGTTGACTATCATAAAGTATTTTGTCCACGATGCATCATCATCATTATCGTCAAGACCTTATCCCGATTAAGGTTCAGCCACATGACTTTTGTTCCTCCATTCCCCTATATCACGTCTTCATTTGGTCCCAAAGTTTTTAAATATTTTCTCACCACTTTTATCCACGTTCTTTGGGCCTTCTCCTTGCCCTTTTAGAACCTTTGACTTGGATTGCCTCACTTCTTCTAATTGATGCCGTTTTCGGTCTACGTTGGACATGTCCAAACCATCTAAATCTAATCTCCCTTATCTTATTACCTATTGGTGCTACTCCTAAGTTTCCTCTAATGTTTTCACTTCAAGTTATATCCTTTCTTGTCTTGCCACTCATTCATCTCAACATCCTCATTTTGGCTCCGCTCATCCCATGTGCATGTTGTTCCTTAACTACCCTACACTCTGATTCATAGAGCATGACTGGCCTTATGGCCATCTAATAGGATTTTCCTTTCAGTTTGAGTGGTACTCACCGATCACACAAAACTCTAGAGGCGCATTTCCATTTGTTCCAACCCACTTGGATTCTCTGGGTAACCTCCCTCTCCATCTCTCTGCTCTCATGAATACTTATCCCAAGTATTGAAAGTGGTCTTCTAGGGGAACTTCTTGGTTATCAATCTTTATTGGTACTCCACTCCCACTCCTCTCCTTACTAAAATTGCAATCCATGTATTCTGTCTTAGTTTGACTAATTTAAAATCCTTTAGATACTAATGCATCTCTCCATAACTCTAGCTTTATGTTTATGCCCTCCCTTGTCTTATCATCAAAACTATATTGTTGACAAATAAAATGCACCATAGAATCTTCTCGTGCAGATGCTTTATTAATTCATCCATAACCAATGTAAAAAGGCATGGGCTTAATGCCGATCCTTAGTGCAATCCTATAGTGATTGGAAAATCACCCGTCTGGTCTTAATATTTGTTAGTGATCCTTCATACATATCCTCAATTACGTCTATATGCCCTTGTGAAACCTCTTTCTAGCCCAATACCCACCAAATTAACTCTTTAGAGGCTTTATCATAAGCTTTTTCTAGGTCCATGTGGAGGTCCTTCCTCCTCTCTCTATTTTCCTCTATCAATTATCTAAAGACCTCCCAAGCAGGAAATCAAACTAGTTCTCTAATACACTTGTCTCATGTCATAGCCTCTTCTTAATCACTGTTTCAAAAAGTTTCATGATTTGACTCATAAGTTTGATCTGACGATAATTAGTGCAACTCTGTATGTCTCCTTTATTCTTATACATTGATACGATAGAGCTCTTATGCATTTTCTTTGATTTTACAATCTTGTTAAACAACTTTGTGAACCAAACTACTCCAGTATCTCTCTTATACTTCCAAACCTCTATTAATATACCATTTGGCCTGAGGACCTTTTCAGATTTCATCTTTTTCAAGGACTTTTTCACTTTAGGTATTCTAATCCTACAGTTGTATCTACAATGTCCAATATTATTTGGGTTTACGCTACTTTCAATCTCTATATTTTCAGAGCAATTATCATTTAGCAATTTTTGAAAGTAACTTTCCTACCTTTGTTTGATCTCGGCATTTTTGACTATTACCCTTTGGTCATCACTTTTAATGCATTTAATGTGGTCTAAGTCCTTACCCTTTTATTCTCTTATTTTGGCAAGTTTAAACCTTCTTTCTCACCTTCTCTTGATTCTAATATATTATATAGATCATTATATACCTTAAGTTTAGCCTCATTTACTATTCTCTTACCAACCTTTTTAGCATTCTTGTATTGCTTAAAGTTTTTGTTATTTCTAGTGGTGCTTTAAAATACACTTGTTTCTCTTTAATAAATTTTTGTACTTTTTCACTCTGCCACTAAGTTTCCTTTACTAGTTACCTTTTATCTTTAGATACTTGTAGGACATCTTTTGCCACTTTCTTAATGGACTTAGCCATTAGTTCATATGGTGTTTACTTCTATTTCATTGTTTCAGTTTCCTTTTACCATCAACTTGTTTGTGAATGATGTTATCTTTTCCCCTTTTAAGTTCCACCACTTAGTTTTTGGACACCTATTAAGTTCATTTGCTTTTTTCTATCTTTTAATGTAGTGTCACTTAAATGAATTTGATCTTATAATGGCTGATTTCTTGAGAAGAACTTCATGCTGTTTTCTTCCAATCATTTTGATGTTTTTTCTATTATTTCTTTAGACAAAAGGTGTTGGTCGTGGGTGGGGGAGGAGCAGTTGGACTATCTGCAATTCAGCTTGCAGTAGCTGCAGGGTGCAAAGTGGCAACTACATGTGGAAAACAAAGTATTGATCAAGTTCTGGAAGTTGGTGCCGAGCAGGCTGTTGATTATACTACAGAGGTAATAAAGTTATAAGCTTCAGCATCACTTCACTTCTTTTAGGCAGCTTCTCCTCATTGATACTGAAGTAACTGAATGCAAGGAGTGCAGTGTGTTAGTGAGCTATTTCCACATTTGCTTTGCATCTGCACTACTATACATGTCAAAATTTCACACTGCAAAACCTCCTTCTACACACTGGTAATGGATGCAGATTCTGTCAGGATCTATCATGACATATACTATATGCAGATTCTGTAAATAATGAAAAGAGAAAACCTAGTTGCCTAATTATAGGTCTATCTTTTACTAAATCTCTTCATCTGAAATGAATTGGGTAATTATTTTTTAAGTCATGAATTTTGATTTACAGGATATGCAACTAGCTATCAAAGGTCAGTTTGATGCTGTTTTAGACACTATAGGTGCACCAGAAACAGAAAGAATAAGTATTAACTTTCTCAAGAAAGGTGGACACTACATGACCTTACAGGTAAGAGAGTGAAAGTTCTACAAGCCACTAACACCGTCAAGTTGTAGTTTTGAAAATGCAGCATCTAAACATGTTGATGTTCTTCATATTGTAGGGAGAGGCTGCATCTCTTGCAGATAGATATGGATTAGCTGTTGGGGTTCCAGTTGCCACAGCCATTTTGCTGAAGAAGCAAATACAATACCGTTATTCCCATGGAATAGGTAGAGAAGATTATGCACTTTCGTCATCTGTATTTATCCATATTGATACTTTCATCATGTGAATGCGTTTCTGTTTCTTTTGTTGCTCTTACCATGTTAATTGACAAAGAATATTATTATCAATGTATTTACATGCATTACCAATATTTCCTCATTAACGGAGACCGAAAACAGCACCAGTTAGAAAGAGTGAGTCGATCCAAGTTGAAAGCTCTAAAAGGGCAATGGTAAGGCCCAAAAGGAATGGATAGAAGTGGTGAGAAAAGATTTAAAAATTCTTGGACTAAATGAGGCCACAACCCTTGATAGAGGAGAATGGAAGAACAAGATTCATGTAGCCGACCCCTAATCGGGATAAGGCTTTGTTGATGATGATGATGAGCAATGTTTCCTCATTTTTTATGGTGTGTGAACCTTAAACCTAGGATGTTACATACCTCATGTATTGTTTCTGGTTTCTGGAAGGTACTTTGAGTTATCAAGGAATATGATCATTTCCATACTATATCATATGGGCATAGCACTTGTGTACCCAAAGAAATTTCAAGGGGTAAGAAGATGAGAGCGCCAACATAAGTTCTCTAAACATTTTTGTTGAGAATGTTTAATTAAAAGGGCAAGGAGCAAAGTTTGTTTTAGAAAATAATCATGTCATGTACACTTCAAGTAGGTAATGAGCAAGGTCACTTACTTTTCACACGAGGGAAGCCTGACATTTCCCAGTTTCATTTTATCAATTCTTATTTGATGCAGGATATTATCCTTATGCCTTTTATCACAGAGTTTCATTTGGTCTGCGAATCCCTGACATGCTTATTTTGTGTACTTGTGCCCATATATTTCGTTGCTTCTAACCTTGTATTGAATTAATCTTAGCTAACATATGCATATAATCCTCATCGTTTAGGCAAATTCAGAAAAATTACCCATTCTGCCATTTTCTGTTCAATTAATCCCAAAATGTGATCTCAATAATGTTCGCCCAAATTTGGCATTCAAACATCAAGTTTGGTAATATACCAATGTGATGATTCTGTTTTAATCCATGTCTTTCTAAGAACTTTAATATGTCTTAACCAAGGTTGCTAGATTCGGCTCCTTAAGGTTGGATTCGCTGCCCTCTGAATCAGGCCAATCCGATTCACGATTTGGACGCTTCCAGAATTGGGGGATTCACCAAATTGGAAGCGGGGATTCTGGAAACACATTTTGGATTTACCTGAATTGTGATTCTGATCAATTTGATATGAGAATCTGCTCAAACCGCATTCCCACAGTCGTTCTCTCTCTCTAATCTTTTGGCTTTACTTGAAAAGTAGGTCTTTTTTATTTATTTACAAAATACCCTTATGGGATTGTAGGTAAATATGACAACTCCAATGGCTATTTTTTTGCTGGAATAGTCATCATCATCATCATCATCATCATCATCATCATCATCAAGACCTTATCCCAATTAGGGGTCGGCCACATGAATCTTATTCCTCCATTCCACTCTATTAAATACCATGGCTTCATTTAGTCCCAAAGTTTTTAAATCTTTCCTCACCACTTCTATTCACGTTCTTTTGGGCCTTCCCCTTGCCCTTTTAGAACCTTCAACTTGTATTGCCTCACTCCTTCTAACTGGTGCCGTTGTTGGCCTCCTTTGAACATGTCCAAACCATCTAAGTCTAATCTCCCTCATCTTGTTACCTATTGGTGCTATCTCTAAATTTCTTCTAATATTTTCATTTCTAATTCTATCCTTTCTTGTCTTACCACTCATCCATCTCAACATCCTCATTTCTCGCAACACTACCTCATGAGTATGATGTTCCTTAACCGCCCAACACTCGATCCATAGAGCATGGCCGGCCTTATAGCCATCCTATAGAATTTTTCCCTTTAGTTTGAGTGGCACCCGCCGATCACATAAAACCCACGATGCACATCTCCATTTGTTCTAACCCGCTTGGATTCTCTGGGTAACCTCCCTCTCAATCTCTCCACTCTCATGGATCAATGATCCTAAGTATCGGAAGGGGTCTCTCATGAGGACCTCTTGGTTATCAATCTTGGACCGGTGCTCCACTCCTACTCGCTTGCTAAAATTACATTCCATATATTCCGTCTTGGTTAGCTAATTTTAAATCCTTTCGATTCTAATGCTTCTCTCCATAGCTCTACAGCCTTTATGTTGACACCCTCCCTTGTCTCATCAAGTAGGACTAGATCGTCTGCAAATAGCATGCACCGGGGAATCTCCTCATGCGAGATGTTTTGTTAACTCATCCATAACTAATGTGAAAAGGTATGGACTCAATGCCGATCCTTGGTGCAATCCGACAGCCGGTGACGGGAAAATCACTACCACGCCCACTAGTGGTCTTAACATTTATTCTTTCCCCTCATACATATCTTTCATTATGTCTATATACCCACGAGAAACCCCTTTAACACCTAACACCCTCCATATTAACTCTCTAGGACTTTATCATAAGCCTTCTCTAAGTCAATAAAGACCATGTGTAGGTCTTTTCTCCTCTCCCTATATTTCTCTACTAATTGTCTTAGTAAGAAGAAAATAGCTTCTATGGTAGACCTCCCTGTGCATGAAACCAAACTGATTCTCCGATACACTTGTTTCATGTCGTAGCCTCTTCTCAATGACTCTTTCAAAAAGTTTCATGGTGTGGCTCATAAGTTTGATCCCTCGATAATTAGTGCAGCTCGTATGTCTCCTTTATTCTTATAGATTGGTACAATAGAGCTTTTCCTCCACTCATCGCATTTTCTTTGATTTTATAATCTTGTTAAACAACTTGGTCAACCAAACTACCCCAATATCTCCCATATGCTTCCAAACCTCTATTGGTATACTATCAGCCCCATGGCCTTTCCCCGATTTCATCTTTCTCAAGGCCTCTTTTACTTCAAGCATTCTAATCTTACGTTCCATATCTATAATATCCGATTGTTATTTAGATTTATAGTATTTTCAATTCCTATATTCGGCAGCCATTGTCATTTAACAATTTTTGGAAGTATATTTCCCACCTTTGTTTGATCTCGGCGTCTTTGACTAATACCCTTTGATCATCGCTTCTAATGCACCTAACATGCTCTAAGTCTTTACTCTCTTACGTTCTCTTACCTTTGCAAGTTTAAACACATCTTTCTCACCTTCTCTTGTTCCTAGTACTATTATAAAGCTCATCATATGCTTTAAGTTTAGCCTCACTTACTATTCTCTTAGCAACGTTTTAGCATTCTTATATTGTTCATAGTTTTCATTATTTCTAATCTTCTTGCCATGCTTTAAAATGCATTCGTTTTTCTTTAATAGCTTTTGCACCTGTTTCATTCCACCACCATGTTTCCTTTGCTAATAGCCTTTTACCTTTAGATACTCACTAAGACATCTTTTGCCACTTTCTTAATGGACTCAACCATATTAGTCCACATTGTATTTATACTGCTTCATAATTCCAATTTCCTTCTACCATCAACTTATTTTTGAATGAGGTTATTTTCTCTCCTTTTAAGTTCCACCACTTAGTTTTTGGATGTGTATTAAGTTCGGTTCTTTTACTCCATCTTTTGATATGAATATCCATAACCATTAACCTATGTTGTGAGGTTAAACTCTCACCGGGTATCACTTTACAATCCTTACATATAGATCGTTCATTATTCCTAAGTAGAAAAAAGTCTATTTGGCTTTTATGAAGTCCACTTTTAAAGATTATTAAGTATTCATCCCTCTTCTTAAAGAGTGTATTTGCAATGGATAGGTTATATGACAAAGCAAAATCGAGGATATTTTTCCCCATCTCGTTTCGTTCACCTATACCATACCCTCCGTGTATTCTATCATATCCTTCTTTATCTTTTCCTACATGGCCATTTAAGTCTGCTCCTATAAATATTCCCTCAGTATTGGGAATTTCTTGCATGACTCCCTCCATATCTTCCCAAAACTGTTTCCTAATTATATCTTGTAGCCCTACTTGTGGTGCATATGCACTTATAATATTTATAATCTGCTCTCCTAGAATCATTTTTATTATTATAATTCTATCAACCGATTCTTTTAACGTCCACAACTTTATCCTTTAATACCTTATCCACTATTATTCCCACGCCATTTCTATTATTTTCCTTTCCTACGTACCATAATTTATACCCATCTATTTCTCTAGCTTTAGCCCCTTTCCACTTGGTTTCTTGGATACAAGCGGTGTTGACTCTCCTACGTTTTATCGTGTCTACTAACTCCAAACTCTTACCTGTCAATGTCCCTATATTCCATGTAGCGATGCGAATCTTATGATTTGGAGATTCCCTATTTACTATCGCCTTTCTCGACCTCCATGGTATGAACCCATGTCCACTTTTCACCTGCACTGGTTCTCGATGCGTGCGCGTCGCTTCCGAGGGGACACTCTAGCAGCCCTTGCCCATTTTTCACTACACCCGGGATCCGATGTAGCGCGTCGCTTTTGGGAGAACGCCCTAGCAACCCTTGCCTATTTTTCACCACATCCGGGATCCGATGCAGCGGCCGCTATGGGGAACGCCCTAGCTTGAGCGAATTTCAGATTTCGATTCATATCATGTTGGGGTTGCCATAGTTTTAAAAGCTGAAGATGATTTTCATTAAAATCATTAAATCATCTTCAGCTTCACCCTTGCCGGCTGGCTACCTGACGCAAGGGTGGCCATATTTTAAGAAGCTGAAGATGATTTTCATTTCTCCCTCACAAACTAATATACAAATGCATATTTATTTGTAAGAAAGAAATAATAGAATCATCTTCAACTTCCCCCTTGCCGGCTGGCTACCTGATACAAGGGTTGCCATTTTTTAAGAAGCTGGAGATGATTCTCATTTCTTCCTCACAAACTAATATACAAATGCATATTCATTTGTAAGAAAGAAATAATAGAATCATCTTCAACTTCCCCCTTGCCGGCTGGCACCTGATGCAAGACCCTCTTCCTTTTTTATCCGGGCTTGGGACCGGCATTGCTGGAATAGTATGAGGGAAAAACATTTTCGTTTCCCCCCAAATTGTTCCTCTCTCTCTCTCTCTCTTTGAGACTGTCCAGCAAACTCGAAATCCAGCTAAATCTCGAGGCCAAAGTCTGCTGACTTTCAATTGGAAACAGTATCCTTGCCTCGTATTTCCTTTCTGTTGAAGATTTTCATTGTTCTATGCAAGAATCCTTTGATTTCAGTGACTGCAATGCAGTGGACTGATTTTCAGCTATATTTCCAGTGACAGGAAGAAGAAGAAGAAACTCATTTGCAGCTTTGCTGCATTTTTTTTTCCTCTGACTTGAAGAAGAAGAAGAAGATATTACTATTCTCTCTGGTTTGTCCAAAAATCTCTCTCTGGTCTGTCCGAAACAAAGAGAGGAAGATGAAGCCATTTCCATTTCTCTCTCTGATCTGTCCAAAGCCCATTTTCTGTTGCTACTGTTCTTCATATCTGGCCATAATCTCCATCAAGCGACTGCGTTTCCAGAGGAGGAGGAGAGCGAAGCAGCAACCTTCTGTTACTGTTACTGATTCCAGAGTCCATTTTTGATAGGCTGAAGAAGCTTCTCTCTCTCTCTCTCTCTCTCTCTCTCTCTCTCTCTCTCTCTCTCTAATCTTTATCTTTCCCTCTTGCTGCCAGTGGAGTGCTGCTCAGGTAATGTAACTCCAGGTCCACGATCTTGATTCTTCTGAAAGTTGAAGTTTCGAAGTTCAAAGCTTATGTTGGACTGTTACTGTTACTATTCCAGACTCCAGAATCCATTTTGGGTGAGCTAAGGAAGCTTCTCTCTCTCTCCTCATCAATTCTCTGATCTTTGTCTTTGTCTTTGTCTCTTGGTCTCTCTTGCCGTCCAATATATCACAGAAGCTCAATTATTTCTCTCTGGTTACATTTCTGTATGTTCTATTTTTCTTTTCAGTTACAGTAATTTATTTGTCTTAATGGTTGGATGATTGTGAATGTTGAAAGCGAGGTTGAATGGATGTGGTTGGCATGTTGGATTATTACGATTTGGTCTGGTGGTTTGATGAATGTGCTTTGGTAGTTAACTGGATGTGTTTGGCTAGTTGAATGGTTGCGGTAGCTGCTGGTTGAATGGTTACAATGGAATGGAATATTGAACGGCCATGAAATGAATTGATAGTGAAATGAAATAAATGACTGATAGTTTCTTGCTTTGAATTTGTCATTTATGTGAATCTTGAATTATATTTCTTGTGGATTCCTATACTTTCTTGTTGTGAATCTTTATTTTTGGTTCTATTAGGATTCGAGTTATGTGTTTTGCTTAAAAAGAGTGCTGCTAATAGGTTATTTGTCATTCTCTTTTCTTTTGTGAATTTTCTTATTTTTTTCTTCTAATTTTTTAAAATTTTCATCAATTTTTTGTAATTTTCAATATTTTTTGCTGCTTCCTAAAAAAAGGGGCTGAATCCCGCTTCCGAATCCACTTCTCGAACTGGTGACCTTGGTCTTAACATGGTTGGGAAATGTGAATAATCACTTTTGCTATTTAAAAGAAAACTTTCTGACATTTCATCTTGGCTCTGATGTACAGAGTATTGGTGGACATATATGAGAGCCGACTCTGAAGGGCTAGATGAGATTCGCAGGCTCTCAGAAGCTGGGAAGCTGAAGATACCCGTGGATAAAACATTTCCAATAACACAAGCAAGGGAGGCCCATGAAGCAAAAGAAAAGAGGCTTATCCCTGGTAAGGTTGTGCTGGAAGTTGACTGAGAAAACCATGAAGTCCATCAATACCATCTATAAGTAGGAGTCACTACATCCCCCTGTAAATGCAGCTTTTCCTAAATGTGTCATTACGCCTCTGTAATAAACTGAATATTTTTCCTTTCCAGTAAATCTTGGAGAGGATGTTATTCTTTTAGTGATGACATAATGCTTAAGGAATCGGATAATGACCGATTCACAATTAACCCAAGTGCAAATTCCTGCCCATTGATTCTCATAATATTAATGGACCATTAAAGTGGCTTCTTGCTCTCTCTGTTGATATTCCACTTGCAGGCTCTTGATCAATGTCAAAGGATGAGATTGGATACTTCTGCAACAGTTTATAATGGTGCCTGCATGGTTTAAATCTGTACAGGGATCTATCTGCATCTGAAAGAAAACGCAGAGACCGAGCCATTGGTGATTCAAGTGCTCATCTTCCGAGCTACGCATCTCAGAGGCCACGCGTCCAAAAGATTCCCCATTGGATGACCCTAACCATTGTTAGTCAGGAACAGAAAAATTCAGAAACAGCATTAGCTGCCTCACTATTTTGGAGGATTCGGATAAATCTTATGAGAAGGATGTGGTGTATGGCTTAATGTAGAGTGTAGAAAGAAAAATGAATGGCCTGTATCGCCAATTATCTTATTCCAAGCCTCCCACCCCTACATATAGCTTCACTAATACATGCAAACTGCCCACCTTCTAAATTTTCAGCTTTAGCAAGAAAGCAATTTCCATGGACATGCATTTCTCGGGAGGTTGATCTCCATTTCTGCAAGCACTTCAATGCCTTTCCTGAGGATTAAGATGATGGTAAATTGATTTCCTTGCAGCCCCAAATTTCCAGCTGAATTTTTGTTTCCATGTCAAAGCAAACAAGGAAAACGGATTTCAATTTCTTGCCAACCAAGCAGGCACCAAATAAGTAAGTTCCTGAAGGCCCCCAACTAGAAGTTCAGTTTGACTATCTTAGGCTAATATTCAAGACTATCTTATTCTTATATTCAGGCTTGGTCACCAAGAAAGAACATCTGACGAAATACTAGTAAGGATAATCCAACCACGTTCACTGATCCGAGGTGGATCCTGCTCTGTTGACAGCTTACAGTTGAATAGGCGTATCGCTTATTGATCGGTAAATGCCAGGCTGACAGGCCCTTGTGGAGTGGTTCCCTGAAAGCCACACAAATTTTGCATCCAGCAGCCCTTCTATACCATGAATAGTACTATTTCCTGTGATCAAAAGTACAGTTTTTTGACGCTAAAATTATGCAAACCACTCGTTCTAGAACTAAAGTCATGCAAACCTTAGTATACCCATTGTCAGCACAACAAATGAAGGTGTGGGCCACAAGGCTCTATCGTACGCAGTCTTACCTTGTATTTTTTCAAGAGGTTGTTTTCATGTCTTGAATATGTGACCTCAAGATCACATCATGACAATTTTTGCTGTTGCGGCAACTGCTTCTGAATGGATAATTGGTTAATAACTCTGATTTAATATATAATTCCATAGGATTTAATATAAAATAAGTAAATTAATAAACAGAGAAGTCTATTTGAGAGAGTAGTTAGTGGGTGATATCATACCGTTACTGAAGGCTTAGGAGTAGATTTCTATGGTCCAGAGACCCCTTCTAGTTAATGATATAATCTCAATCGCCAATTGAGAATCAGATTCAGTCAAACCTCTGAGACCCCTTCCTTATACTTGTGGGTCACAGATGTTTGGAAATCCAAACTCGTTGGCTCTCAAGCAGATGGTCAATGGATAATATTACTGTCGCAGTACACAAAGTGGCCTAACTTTTCTAATAAGACTCCTTAATCAGATTTCTCTAACTGTGGATAACTAGTAATCCTAAAACAGTGCAGATCGGGTAAGTCTCCTCTAGAATTGTACTTTTAGCCAAAAAAAAAAATGAACGATCACAAAAACTATTTCTGATTTTTTTGCAAAAATGTCCCTACATTTTGTAAACAAAGTTTAATATTTTTTTGATTTTGCAAATTTGCCATTAACTTTACTTGCAAAATTGCCGTTACTTTCCTATCCTGATTCTCAGTTAAATTCTTTTAAATTCCATTTTTGCCTTTATCTGCCGCTGGCAACTTCCTAATACCGACGACCTCCACCTTCGCCAGCCCCACTTTCCGGCCTCTCCACCCCCGACGGCAGCCTCCTTTCTGGCTACATCCACCTTCCTCCAGTCCCCACGGGTGATCGGCCCTCAACCCCCATGCAACTATTGGCAGCAGCCCCTGGCCCTATATTTTCGGTGCCTGGCCGCCCTAACCCATCGGCCGGCAGACTCTGCAACCCCCCCCTCTCCCCCAATGCAATGATCTGCAACTGCCCCCAGTCGCCACATTTCCTGTGCCTGGCCACCCCCACCCCATCGGCCGACATGAAGCCCCTCCCCTGGACGACAGCTTCCTTTCCCGCCGCATCTACCTCCCCCAACATTTCCTGTGCACGGCCGCCCCTACCCCATCGGCAAGCGGACCCCCCCCCCCCCCCCCATGCAACAATCGGCAACCGCCCCAGCCCCCGTTCTTGGTGCCTGGCCACCCTCAACCTTCGCAGCCACCTCCCCATCCGACGACAGCCTCCTTTCCGGCCACATCCCTCTAACCCCCAGTACCCACCTCCGGCATTTCCGTCACAGCCCACGCCCCATCTGCAGGCAATCATCACTCCCCCTCCCCATCTCTTCCGGCTGCATCCATCTACCCCCCAATTCCCACCTCCCAGCGTCTCCATCACAGTCCACCCCCATCTCCAGGCAGTCGTCCCTCCCCCCCAGCACCTGCCAGGCGGCAACCCCATCGGACGTCGGTCTCTATGAGGTAGATGCTCTATTATATAGGGGTAATATTAGGATTTCGTAAAAATTAACAAGGAATAAAGATGAAAACATAACATAATGATAAATTTGCAAAGATGTGTAAAACTTAATAGCAAAATTACAAAATAAAAAAAATATTAGATTTTTTTACAAAATTTCTAAAATGTAATAGCGTTTTTGCAAAAAATCCAACTATTTATAATCAACAGTCCAAAATCAACGAATTGAGAGTACATGTTTAGGTAGCCGGGTGCACAAAGCTCTTGTATATGCAGGTTTTGGAGAAGGGGCAGACCACACAAGTCAATAGTATGTAGTCTTACTTTGCATTTTATAACAAAGCTATTTTGCACCTTGAACCCGTGGCCATAAAGTCACATAACGATAACTTTACCATTGCACTAAGGATCCCCTTCTTGAGAGTATATGTTTCTAATGTTAAAATCATCCATTCACGATTATTTTAGCACAAAGATATCAACTGTTAGAGAAATTAGATGAATGGTCTAATAAAAAAAGATAGTGCCCTCTGGCAAAGTGGGGCCCTAATTTGTGTGCTGCACATAGGACTCCAGCATTTCTCATATAACAAAAGCTTTTTCATTGGCTTAGATAGACTAGAGATGCAATTTTATGCCTATGAAATACTTTTAGCTTATTTTCTCTAGGGAGACCATCCATTAAATTTTTTTTTTTTTAAACTCAAAACAATTGGTTAAAATCATTCAAATGCATTGACATTTAGTGGGTTACTTAATCTCTGCCAGCCAAACTTGTTGACCGCCTTTGATCTTCCAAAAAACAGTCTCTAAGCAGCGTCTACAGGTGGAGACGAGCTCTGAGACTCCTAAGATTTGTGATCTAGACCATTGATCTTCATGGACTTTGTTAGATAGTCTATGATCGTAGCCAGGCACGTCTACATCACCCACAATCAACGGCCAGGAACAGGCCTACCCCACTAAGTCAGAGCGCAATTTGTACTGAAAGGGCCCAAGATGATGGGTCGGTGTACTTCGCCTGTTAGCCACCAAGAAAGTAGTATTCATCCATCAAACACTGCAAAAGAAAAGGATGAAAACCCAAAAGAGTGGGAGTCGGAGGAACCCCGAACATTTCCACTTTAACCAAATTCCAGTCAACCAGAAGAATGCCCTCCTCACCAAGCCCAAACGCTTGTCCCTCCCCCAAGAAATCCCCGCCTCTTTGATCCACCTCTACCGTTTTTTCGCCTCCTGAAACCTTTCTCTTCTTCTACAAATCCCCTCCTCTGAAACCACCCAAACCAGATTTCGGGACCTCGGCCAGAACAGCTATGATTCTTCCTGTGTTGAAGCTCGGAACACTTGCTCTCCGAACTCTCAGCAAACCGATCGCTTCTAGGCTCAAGAAGCAGGCCAGCTTGCATCCCAAGTTTCGTCAGCTCATCATAAACTTAGCTCAGGTAACTCCATTTCTTCATTTGTCTCCTTTATCTGCCATTTAAGGTTCAGGAATTTTCTCGTTTAGATTCAGTTTGTGATTGCTTGGTTTGACTTCTCTGTCGTTGAGCTAGTCATAATAATGGTGATCTCTGTATTAAATTTACTTTTCGATGAACCTTTTCTGGATTAGCATTTGAGATGAGAACTACTTTACAATTTCGAGTGCGAGATTTGACGTGTGAATTTTGTTTTTTCTTTTGAGTTTGTGATTACTTATTGCACTTTGTTCTCCCTTGTTTGATTTCTTTGTCATTTTTAGCTTCTTTAGGAATGGTGATCTCATTTCTAATTTCCTTTTCTTATATTTTGAAGTTTTATACATGATTTGAGATTAGAACTAGTTTTACAATGTGGAATGCTGTTTTCTGTAGTTCACAAGGTTCTTAATCCACGTTGTGATGCCTGCCCTAAATTTAGTGTTCAATGAACTTTTCTTGGATTCTTGATGCGATTTCAGATTAGAGCCAATTTTATAATGTCGAAGCTGAGATTTGGCCTGTAACACTTCAGCTTTTCGTTTCATTTTGCAGTATCATAATGCACTTTGTCATGTTTTTAATTTTTCTGTCATTCAACTATTTCATAGGACTTGTGAGCTCTGCTCAAAGTTAGATTTCAATGAATTTTTTCTGGATTCTTGACATGTTATAATTTGAGATTGGAACAAATTCTACTATGTTGAATGTGAAATTTGGCTGTTTGAATTTTATCTTATCATTTTGTTGTGCATGTTAATGCACTCTGTCATGTTGTCAAATTCTTTCTCATCCATGTAGTTCATAGGGGTGATCTCTGCCCGTTTTCATTTGCATGAACTTTTCTGGATTCTTGATGTCTTACACGAGATTTGAAATTAAAACTAATTTGATGATGTCTAGTGCTGTTTTCTTCAGAATCCTTTCAAAGATTTGCTTGAATAGTTTTTGTTTTTTTTCATCATTGAGCATTCTGTGCCTCATTGTGATGCTTTGTGCTCACCATTGGATTTTCTTGCAACTAGATCATCTTCTTGTTCTTGATGGTCTTTACACATGCATGTGTTACCAAAGTCAGAAGTAGATAATGTATCATCTAGAAGATGTGAAGCCCTATATCTGAACTGCAGCTTCTTCATGCTCTTGTTGGACCTTTTCTGGCTATACTCTTTCTTCTTGTTCTTTTCACATTAATAGGATTGTTTCTTTTTGATCAAGAAATGAGAGGGCAACACTGGCTCCTGCATGATGGTGAATTAGGTGTAAGATGTGGGCTGCATGTTTTGCTTGTAAAGTAGCTCAATTGGCATCTTCCAATGACATGCACTGAAAGTCTTTGGAAAATGGTCTCACTCTAGTGGTTGTTCCTGAGCCCGAAAGATAGAGTGTCAAGACATTTCATTATTCTTTCAGGAATTTGAATGAAGGCACGTCGATGACAGAATTTATTACTAAACATAAATTTGAACCCTGAACCCCAACTGGTATGATTAATCATCTTGTGATAAGTTTATTTGATTAAATCTTGTTCTCTCTCTGAAAAAATAAATGAGTGTGGTTTATATTTCAGTGGCTTTGATGTCGATCCTTATTTTGTTGGAGTCGATGTATTTCACCACAAAGAAATGAATACTTACAGAATCTCATTGAGGAAGTCAGATATCATGAAACAACCATTAATCAAAATTTGATGCTTCTTATTTCATCTTATATTGTAGTTAGTGCTGTACTTGTAAGCCACTTTTGTATATTTGGTGGAATGCAGTTAATCCTTTGTATTTTCTTACTTATTTCCCCTTCCCTGGTGCTGATGTCTGCCTGCAAATATTAATGTTTTAAGTACTTCAGAGTATACATATATATGTTCTGGATATGCACAAATGTACAAATTCAGGCATTTGATTGCTTCCACTATTCAGAGCCACCGGTTGATCTTGTAAGTTTGTTGCAATGTTCCATGTAGGTGTGTGTGGATCTATGTGTAAAGAATGTTATCAGCGGAAGGTTATTAACTGTTTCTGTTTTGTTCTTGGGCTTTTGTCAATCTGAGTGGCTGTGCCAATTATTCTTTCCGATAATAATTGCTCAGCAGCTTCACTGTTTCCTTAGATGTGCTGTTGTTTGTTCTGAAGCACAAGTTTGTTTGCCTTCTCTATGCCTCCTAATGCCTCTTTGTTCTAATCATGGTGTTTATTCAGACAAACCACCGATTCACCACAAACATACAAAGGCGCATTTATGGTCATGCAACTGATGTTGCTGTCCGTCCGCTGAATGAGGAAAAAGCTGTTCAAGCTGCTGCTGATCTTATTGGCGAACTCTTTGTGTTCTCGGTAATCTTTTTGCTGATGTAGACTTAGCTCTTGTAGCATCTTAAAAATGTTTAAGTTCTGATTTCTGGACTGACTTTCACTTAAGCATATACAAATATTAGTTCAAGATACTGGTCCTGTATGAATTTCTAAATCCTTGATCTGTGGCATTTTTTTGAGCTTTTAACAGACTTTTCCAGTGTCTCATGGCTTTGCCAACACAATATGAGGGCCATCCGTTCATTCTATACGGACCCTGGCCCAGGCTCTTTCATTTGTAAGGACTGTTCCCTAATGCACTTCTGAATGTACCTCGTCAATGAGCCAATAGCAGTTTGTTCTTGCCCATTGATGGATAGTAGGTTGCTTCCAAGCTCAACCCATTTGAAACTGAAGTTCTACTTTTTTTCTTGGAACAAAAAAGAAAGAGCTTCACTCGGTTGGCCCTCCTATGCTGATGAATGCCTCTTGGGGGTGCGGACACACCTATGCAGACTACAGGAACCCAAACACCTAGCCTGTGCTTGAATGATGACATTCCAAGAGGCAACTTCCTGTGGTATGGAATGGTCCCCAGTTGATGAAAGAGGGAGGGAGGGAGAGGGGATGTTGGGGCAAGGCAAGCCCAAGGAAAGTATAGATTGGCTTCCAGCTCCATGACCTGTTTATTCTGGGATAGATCTTTTCGATGATGATATCCATGGCCGAACCTCAAAATGGAAAAAAGGCCCCTTTGATTTCTTCCAAACAACCTGCGGAGGCCCCAGTTTTTTTTATTCCCCATATCATCTGTCTTGTACACATTTTCATATATGTCCATATCTTGCTGTAGTTGTTGGATGGGTATAGATGCTGCAAACAGTGGTTGGGTGCTTGATTTTTTTCTTTTATGATAAATTACATGTGTCAGAGTGTTTGTCTTGCATTTCTCTATGCATGTTCATGCATGTCAAAATGTGCAGGAAAAGTTGCATAATTTTCTATCTCATGAATCTTTCCCCTGGTGTCCTAGACTTGTTCTTTCATATTTTGCTTTTCGTTTTTTTTTTTCCAGGAAACTGCATCTATTGTTTTCAACTAAATTAACCTAACAACTATCACTATGCCTGCTTGTTATAAACAGGTTGCAGGAGCCGTTGTAGTTTTTGAGGTGCAAAGAGGTGCCAGATCAGAAGCTAAAAAGGAGGAAGCACGCAGGCAGGAACTAGAAGTAATATATCAGCATTTTCCTTCTGAACTATGTTGTTGGATCTTCTAATAGCTTTATCTGTGTTTCTCTCTCTCTCTCTCTCTCTCTCTCTCTCTCTCTCTCTCTCTCTCTCTCTCTCTCTCTCTCTCTCTCTCTCTCTCAGTTTTACAGGTTTAACCTTCTCCTTCAGAGATATGTAATTGCTTTTATTTTTAGCTAGTCCAGATAAAACTGAAAGTTACCTTTGGTGTCTGTTCTAATTCTGGATATAAAATTCTTGAAGTCAAGCATTATCAGCATAGATAAACCAATAAACCTTTGAGAAAAATGGCTATGCTATCATATAAGTGACGATCAGTTAGGTCATCAATCTGACATGCATTCACTGTTTTTGACTCATGTCCAGCACGAGCAAATATATTACAGTGTAGTTAAATCAAACAGGCTACGCCTACCTGGAAGAGTGATATCAGGAGAACCTCGATGAACTTAATTTTTCATAACTTGCCTCAAACTCAAATCTTTGAATTTTACCAATGATAACTTGATTTTTTCATAAGTTGCCACTCAGAAGCCCTTCAGATATTAATTCTTTCTGAAAATGCTTTCTTTTCATCTTTAGCTCAATGTGCTTGTGTGAAGTTCTGAATATGATAGAAGCCTGACATGGTATATTGTTAATGTGTATGTGGGGGCTGTTGTTACATTCCGCATGTTGGAAGTATGTTGTATTGTTGGTGCTTACTAGAGCGTGCGTGGTCCTAAATGCTTATTCCTGTCTATGGAGTAAATTTCATCATCAGATGCCCCTTCTAGGAAAGCTTTGTTCTGGAGATCATTGTATTATTACTTGCTAGAAATGAAGGGAAATATTGAAGTATCTAACCCATGATCAGTCTTACATTGGAGTCACTAGGTACCTTGTGGTTATATATCACTACAAACTTTGAAGTAGTGACCAAACAGGCTACTAATGCACAACTTGTGCATCCTGACATTTCAATCAGTAGTGCTCTTTTCTTTCCTTCTCCATTTTTATTGATGGGTTCACTTCCTTAAATGCTTGTTCTTGTCTACTAATTAAATTTCACAATCTAGTGCCCTTCTAGGAAATATCTTTTTGGTGATTAACTGTACTCCTCTTGCTAGAAATGAAGGAAAATATTCCAGTATCTAACCCATGATCTATACATTAGAGTCACTGGACACCTTTATGGTTTATGTGTCACTCAAACTTTGAATAGTGACTAAGCAAGCTACTGATGAAGCAATATCCCCTACCTACTCTTGCATTGTAACATTTTGATTAATTCCAGAAAAGATAAATTCAGGATCGTAGTTGTCTTTAGAAATGAGGGAATTCTGAACATGGCGTTATTTTTCTTCAAGTTTTACCCCCAGATCCAAAGAGCTGCTTAAAGATCGCGGGAGATCCCGCACATTTCTGTTACATGGAAGTAAAAATGCATTGAAATATTTTCTTCATTTTTTTTTTTGATGCAAGTACAAAACCATTACACTTTCTGTGGATATGTTCTTTGTGATTCTCAAACTAGGCAGATCAAATGTTATCTTCTGCTATGGCACTGATCTGCTTTGTTATTTTATTTATTTATTAATGGTCTGACCCGATTCATTTATTTAGGCAATGAAACAAAGAGATGATGATTTGCAGCTGAAAGTAGAGCGTCTTGAGCACAAGCTTGCAGAAGTAGAGCAACATTGCAAGGGCCGAGGCCTTGCAGGTATACTCAACTTCAGGCATCCCCATGAAGAAAACAAGACATCTGAACCTGCTTGACGAGCATATTCTCGCGCCAGAGTCCGGCAGCTCTATTACAACATTTTGGGTTAATTAACTTTGCAGAGAAAGCTATTTTGCCTATCATTGTCGTGGTTGATTGTTTTTAGTTTCAACCGCCCTTGTACATGCACCTGATCATTGAAACTGCGTTAATAAATTGTCGGAATGTTTATTTCTTGTCTTCAACCATGTCCAAAGCAGTAGTTCATCGTCGCTGTGACCGGAATGCCGGAAGAATTCGCTTGAACAGAGAGAACCAGTGGATCATTCTGCAGGAGGGCAGAGGAATGTCAATAATCGTACAGAGCCGGGGGCTGCCCTTTTTAGTGGTCGCGATGCTTCAAAAGGCTTGTCTGCTTAAAGAGCCTCATATCCACACGACTGGCAACACAGCATGATGATTGCTGTTGAAAGAGATTTGTTCGGTGTTTTGTCTGTTTCATTCTTTTCCAATCCCAATCACTGTGCTTTTGAACTGCATCGTTCATGAAGACACTTGGGTTTGAACTAGCAGGACCTGGGAGAGATTTGTCAGACAGTCTAATTTCGGCGAACCAGCAATTCCTAACATCCAGAGAAAAGAAATGGTTTGGAGTAACCATCTCCCATGCGCTATGATGTACTGTTTTCTGCTGTTAAAGTTGAGAATCCGTGGGCACAAGTCGATGTTTTCTTCTTCTTCTTCCTTTCTGTTTTGAGGTATGTGGTGTTCCAAGCGAAGAATGGCAAAGGAAATCACCCACGCGCATTCCTAAATCTAACCATTGGCAAAAGGAGAAAATAGCAACTTGAACTAGCAAGCAAGCATATTCTGAAAAGATGCTGAGTTGTCTCTGATCAACTTTGCTGGACATTTGTTGGTGGGTCAATATTAAATACAGACGAATAGTCAGATCATCCTGTTCTTGCAAAAATGAAAGACTGGGTGCTCTACTATGGAAGTCCTTTCAAGTAACTAGGCGAATGAGTTGCACCGTGCAATCTGTTGTATACTATAGCTGGCGAGCAAGAAATCTCTCTACGTAACAATGCAGAATATCTTGAATCCATGAGAAAAACAAAAAACAAAAAGTGGGCTTGCACCACAACCTTTTTAGTGCAACCGATACAAATGGTTGTATGGTAAGGGAATCTCTCCCTCTCTATATAATATTTATGTGTTATAACAATAGGAGGTGAAGAAGATAGTGTTTATGTTCTTTAGGACATGGGGGAGAGTGGAAGAGAGTAAGTTCGGGAGCCACTGCGAGCTCAAACTCAAGTATACAACCATATATTTAACTTCAAAAGCTCCATGCCCCGCAAGTGTGCTACTCAATTAGGCAAAACAGACACCATCCACAAACATGGCCAGCCAATGACATTCTCCGAGTTGGTCACCGCCCTTCCAATCTTGTCAAGCAGAACGGCTTGCCTGCGTCTTTCTATTTACCCCTTCTCATTTTTGCAGTGCGAGGTTCCAAGGTAACGAAGCCATACTTCCATTTGAGATGGCACACGGAATGAACCTTTGGGACTATGCTAACACAAGCCCGGAGCTTAACTTCTTAAATGAATCCATGGCTAGTGATGCCAGTTTTTTTATTGGATATTGTTGTTAAACAGCGTGGTTCTATTTTTCAAGTGTTGAAATCCTTGGTAAAAATTAGTTGAAGCCTACGCATTTAGGTAAAAATTAGGACCATCCATCCATTTTATTAAAATTTGGAAAGACCTAAAAAAAGCGGTTGGAATCATCCAAACACATTGATTTCTTGTAGGTAATTTATTTTTGGCATTCTAAACATGATAAATGGCTTAGATCTATAAAAAAAGTTCTACCTTTTTGTGATGACATGGGTTTTTGAACACAAAATTTAATTAAAACTCTCTATTTTTTTCCAAAGGCAAGATCAATCCCTAAGGTTTTTAAAAATCAATACAAGTCGTAATAATTTTTTTTTTTAATCATTCCTCTTTAAAAACTCCCGGTGCATTGTACCCAATATCACATAGACACCCACACGCATATAATTGCAGAGAACATCCGAGCCCATGAAATATACTTATAAAACAATCCTCAAGGATAATGTCTATCACAACCATGTCATTAGAGTGTCTCAATTAAGAATACAAAATATGTCTCTATCATCAATAATCATAATTACATAATCTCGATTTGATTAAGTGAAACATCTCCCCTACAATTGAAGTGCAATCCACAAACTCTACTCCTCTTTCTTTATCTTGCCATAGAGACATGCATTTATGTCATAGGTTGACTATACACATATACCTAGTAGATAAATCTAAATCGCCTAAAACACAAAAAACACAACGCCCAACATAACATGCTTTGAAAATATATTTGATTGCAATAAAATGAACAATCTTTTACTTAGATTGTTTTCATAATATACTCACAATCGAGACATTATAAAATCATCTACATACATAACTTCTACTTTTCACAAGTAATGTGATAATAGAAGATAAACAAAATCCCAACGTCTATCTATTCAGCTAATAAATCTAGTGCACTTTGGCCCATTGAAAGATAATATTGTTAACAAGATTCATGAGTGATTATTCACCACTCGTCTACGATTCTATCTTAAAATCAGAGAATAATGTTCATTTGGAACTAAATAAAAGTATAAGAAAATCACCTGAGACTCACTGTGATCACACCAGATCGTTGCATCGTATGCTTTTTGATGTCCTGAAAAGACTTAAACCGCATCCTCATTGGGCCTATGACTGTCTCAAAAGGTTAAAATGAGTTACATATTGTAGTCTCTACTATCAGTCGAGAAATATACCCCTTTTTAGGCATTGGATATCATCCCACCTAGTAGGCAGTTGGAGACCCAGTGGCCAAACCCGTACTACACCCTAGTAGAATTCCCATTAGGCCTTTAACCTATTAAATCACCTGCTCTGAGTATGTCATTCACATCATCCCAAAGTAAAAATGAACAACTATATGGAAATAACATGAGGTACATTCAACCTCTCAAATCATCAGCATAAAATCATAGTAAACCCATGTACATCTCACCAGATCTCAATCATGAATCATATGATTGTGGATCATAAATTCCTAATATCAACTAATCATAGGTCATATAATTATGCATCATGCATTCAAAGTGAAATATCTACCTATCATATATCCTAAGATCATGGATCATGCGATTAAAGCGAAATATCGATCAATCATATATCTTAAGATCATGGATCATGTGATCAACGCGAAATATCAGCCAATCTTATATCAGCTGTCCAAAACGGCAGATCTGTGTGCATGGACCAGTGACTAAAAATCTACGCGCATGGGTCAAGGTCCAAGGAAAACGGGACCATGCGTACAGATCAATGATCCAACCAAACAAGTTTGTAAGCATGGATCAACAGCCCATGATGAATGGTTTGTGCGAGTGATCAACGGTCCCAAAATTCAAATCAATGTGCACAGCCCAAGGTCCAAAAAGGAGGGTCTATGCGCAGGTCTAATATGATGTTCTAGGTGTTCAAATCAACGGCCCAGGAAAACAGATGTGTATACATCTTGAAATTTTATAGAATCCTGACACAAATTTTGCAAAATTCTATAAAATTTCAGGATGTTACACTTTCATGAAAAATTGGGGCTTGTTTCTCCTTTTGATTGTGTACACTTAATGGGTCTCGTAGATGATATATAAAGCAGATTTCAGAGAAAATTGAGTTCCATATAAGAAAAAACTGAATATAAAAATATAAGGCGAAACGCAAAAAGGAAAAAAAAAACACAAAGTGACTAATCAGAGTCAATGCTCCTCCCTTAACAACAGAAGAGTTAGTGCCAACAAAATTACCCCTTAGTCTATACATTGTTAGGGAATGCTAAACCGACCACACTATGAGATGCGGTCTAGCATCTGCACTCTTTTTAAAGTCCACCCCACATGATTTGAATCGTTCATCTTTTTACTTTTTTATAGGTAAAAAATCATATGATTTATATGATATTAGCTTCTAAAAAATTGTGTATTGTTCGTGAAGTTTCTAAATCGTTTGTTTCTGATTGAAGTTCTTTTGATACTATAATCATCCAAACCACATTCATGTTTTTTCATCTAGAAGACATCTAAATCTAGAGCAATGAGATGTACGACTTAGATCATTCAAAGGTGATCCCTACAAAATGTGATTACTAAACCCAGCCATAATGTGGCCAATTTAGCTTTCTTAAAACTGAAAAATATGAGCCAACATGCATTTTTGAAGATGCCAACAATGCAACTTCAATACAACCAGTCGCATCATATAATCTGCATCCCTTTGTTGGCATGGAATTGATGGGTCTCGTTCAATCTAATCAAACTTAAATGGATGACTAGAAGGCCGCTAGCTAAACTTACGTTCTTGAGACCTTTATAAGGGCAATGGTGATTCATATTGACTGTTATAAACATGCCAACCTACCCAATTGGTTGTTATAAGTTACAAATCCCCAATATTTATATGCTATGTGACAGAGTATGAGCAGCAGGAGCTGAAGAAGATTAGTCTTAAGGATATGGATGCCAGTGGAAGAGAGAAAATTTAGTTTTAAAGAGTTATTGCAACCGCAAACTCATGTTAATGACCGATTGATAATTATGCTAAGATAATACAATGTATTTGGCGTGGTAAATTAATAATCTTAACAAATTTATAAAATAATACATTTGTAAAATTTTCTTAAAGAGAATATAACTTAATTTTAAGCTCAAAATTTCTAGTATGAGAGAGAGTTTTGTTTGGTTACCGAGAAAAACATAGAAAGTTGGAGAAAACAACATTGACTCAAAAAAGAAAGACAAAGAATGATAGATTGGGTAGTTTAAAGAGAAAGGAAAATATTAAGATTTTTTGATAATACAATACAAATAATATGTTCTATATATATTAATGTATGAAATTCTTTTGATAAAATAAAATCTTGCTCGATGAATAAAAATTTTTTTGGCCCAAGGCTACTAATTTCTTAGACTTTTACTGTATATAATTTTATAAGCTCCAGCGTCCCTCAAGCGTGCTGTTCAGTTGGCATACCAGACACCATACATAAGCATGGCTGGCAGATGATGTTTTCCGAATTGGCCACCCTCTTCAGATCGCGCCAAGCAAAACAGCCTCATGCGTCTACTGGTTCACTCGGGCTATGTGCACACTTCCTCTTCGAGGTTCTTTTTGAAGGAGCGAAACGAGATGGCACATGGAATGAAGGCCTGGGATTATGCCGGCAAGAGCCCTGAGCCTAACCACTTCTTTAATGAGGCCATGGCTAGTGATGCTCCTTTCTTGATATATAGATTTTGTTGTTAAAGAGTGTGGTTCTGTTCTTCAAGGGTTGAAATCCTTGGTTGATGTTGGTGGTGGCACTGGAACGGCTGCTAGGGCGATTTCCGATGCATTTCCGGATGTGAAGTGTACTTCTTTGATCTCCCACATGTGGTAGAACCTAAATGTAGGAGTGTTGATTTTGTTGGAGGGACATGTTTCAATCTATTCCACCTGCAAATGCAAATTTTCTCAGATTTTACTCCCTATTTAGAGCAGCAGTCCCATTTTACATGGGTTAACCTACGAGAATAGGTTGAGCCTGCTGGATTTATCATCTGAACTAATTAATTAAGCTTTTAAGTTCTAACACTCCTTCGCGTGGAAAGACCATTTTAGGCTCTTGCACATTGAGCAGACTCAAGAATAGGTTCATCCTTAGATTGGAAATAAATAGTAAGGGTTCTTAGGATTTGAACTCACGGCCTTTAGGTTAGTAATGTTATATATCAGGTTGGATATATTATTAGTTGACCTAAAAGCTTAAGCTGACAGTAAGTGGACACCTTGAGGTCACAGGTTCAAGGAGTGGAAACAGCCTCTTATAAAAATTCAAAGTAAAACTGCATACTATAGACTCTTGTGCAAGAAAGTAATTCCAAATTTTCGAAAGGAGATTATATTGGATGTAGTAGTGAGTACCAAAAACGACTATCGTGTTGGGATTGAGACTCAGACTTGCTTCGATCCATTGGCGATGGTGAATATGGAGAGAGGGATGAAAGTGAATGGTGAAAAATCATCACGACGCAGGATTTGTGGACTATAAGATAATGTCCGCGTTGGGCTTCGAGGTCTATCCCTGATTAGGTCATGCTTTAGATACATTGATTTTCTACTTTGGAGTAATTGTATGAAATGAGCCTAAAAAGTATATATTTTGATTACTCACTCCCTCCCTCACTCACACACACTCTCAATCTAATTTCCTGACAAAAGAGATTCCGAGATATCTGTAACCATTAGATGGTCATAAGCAGCATTGCAGAAAATTAGGCCAATATATATGATCTGAGGATCCCACGATGATTACAATCCAAGTCCATTGACGACATTGTTCGTGGAAAAAATATTTAAAGTTAGAAAAATCAAATCAAAGATTGGCCCAGCATTCATCTTAACTCATACTTTCGCCCACGTCAAACATCCATTGTAAAAGAAAATGGGGGAGACAGCTGCTTTACCTTTACGCCCACATGAAACGCTTCCAGTTTTTGTCCGCATGTGAGGGCGACTGTTTCTGCATTATTAGACTCCATTATCTATCTATTAATTTCCAACTGAACGGAGCTTTCATTTGAAAAGTGCAGCTTCCATGTACAAAGCTTGTACCTGCGTTCAGGAAAGAGTCAGACTACAAGAGTCAATAATACTCAGTTTTATTTTGTATTTTATATAAGACTATTTTTATATCTTAAAACCTGTGACCTCAAAAGTCATACGACGACAACTCAAGACAAATGAAGCCTATATTTATGCAGATCTAAATCATTAAATCATTTTTTGTCCTATCTTAGTTGGGCTGTGAACCAAAATGTCGTCCATTTGATCATTGGAGCTACCGTGAATGATAGAACTGATTTACAGTGCATTCGTAACTCAAAGCAGCATGGCTATTTGCTGCTTTAAAACGTTCATGTGCCACTTCGAAGCCCGTTTTGGGTTCTGCTTCTCCCCATGCGATCTTCCACTTCATTCCCCTTCTCCCAACTAGTCTACTTATCATCATGACTTGCCACAAACGCCCTTCCACATAAACCAACCTGCACATGCATAATCCTTACCATTAGGGATGGCAGGCAGGTGAAAGCTTTTCCTTGCCCTCGGTCACTAAAATTTGTAACCCACTGGTGGGCGGGGAGAATTGTGAAAACCCAATTTTGACTTGCCCAGCCCCACTATTTGTTATTGGCAGGGTGGGACGTGTCAATATACCATATGTGCATGAGCATTAAGCTATTTCTTTTATTTTTCTTTATTTTTTGAAATGTAAGAAATTTCCTGACTTTTTTAAAATAATTTTATATTTTATTCTTCACTGCCTCACTTCGGGTTACAAAAGTTCTACCCATCACAGCGCGGGTCACTAATTTTTTGCCCCAGCGCGTAGGTTGTAAGGCCCGGTTTAACCCACCCGTTGCCGTGCCTACTTAGCATGACTTGTCCCAAACGCCCTTCCACAAAAAGCGCACTCTCACATGCATCCTCCATTTCCACTTGTGGGCCCTACTTTTGGCTGATCTTTCCCTTCATCTGATTTTTTGGACATTAATCAACGATAAAAACACCAGCAGGTGGCACCCACTTGGCTATTAGCCTATAAGAGATGGGCCCACTGTCACTTAGACCTATTTTTACCTAGTAATGCTAATATGGCGCGACAAAGCCCTTGAAGCTGTGCAACTCCACTTTTTGCTTGGTGGATGCTACGTACCAGTGATCCACACCATTCGTCTGACTCTTCAAATCATGGATATCTCATGGCCGAAACTCATCCCAAAAGGGAATTAGTAGCAGCTGACAATTAATTTTTTTTATTTCCTCTAAAGCTTGATATCTTGGATGCTACAGGTGCGCTTCTACCATAACTTTTGCACCGATAATATTCAAAGATCTAAGAGTCAAATGAACGGCATGGATTAACGATACATGAGACTCAATATACAAAGTTAACGAGTTGCACTACTGGTTTTGGTTTTTGCACCCTTCAAAGGAGGAGCATTTCTCTTTCAGCTTTTGCACCCCTAGAACCAGCTAATACAAGGATAGGCGCTGTGAGAAAAGGTATCATGGGACCCTTTTATTTTTTTTTATCTAAACCGTTCATCTATTAGCCTCTGGTCTCACCAACTGACGCCATGGGCTTGCACATACTTCTCAGTTTCACCAAATGACCTATAATTTATACAGGTTTTATAATAGGCCCAAAAGTTTGCTTTATCACACCTCTCAATCTCCCACAGAAACAACATCCACGGGTCATCGCAAAGTCTTCATCAATCCAACGGGCGAAATCATCTGATGAAGAAAATCTAGCCGTTGAGATTACCAACCAGGACATTCCCATAATGGGAAAGACAAAACAAAGGCAGATTTGACCAGGAGAAGGAAAGTGGTGACATTTCCAATGTTAGCTGTCAAAACAGCGCTGCAACTGCCACGTGGAATAGCCGTGCGCTTCCAGCCAAGGGCATGTCGGTCATTCTATCAATAATTAGGCTCCCGAAACCTTGATCCACTCCAGTAGGAAGCTTGTCAAATTACGAACTGAACCCGTAAGCAACCCCGCAATATGGAGCCAAACCCAAGGCTATTTCCGTCAAGTAATCAAACAATTACATCAACACCTTCCCCTTGCTCCTCTGTTTCACTCACCTGCCTTCGCAACCCCTGCGATAACAGCTCCCAGAAGGGAAATCAGAGAAAAGAAGATCCGAGAAAGGAGGAAAGAAGAAGGGGTTTCTCCTTCATTTTCTGATAATTTCTTCTGGTTTTTGGGTTGATGGAAGAGGAATATGGAAGGAGAAAGACCTCGCTGAAGTAGTAGTAGTAGTAGTGAGCTATTCATCTGCTTCACTTCAAGGCTTTCTTCTTCTTCATCCTCCATGAAAATCTCTTCAAAATCGATTCTCAGCCCAGGAAGAACAGACAAATACAGAGAGCCCAGCTCGTCCCTGCAATCTTCTCTCAGCAGAAGATTGAGAAGCAATGGAAGTATCAGAGCCGGGCAGTACTCACCCATGTTTCCAGCTGGAAGTAAGAAGAAGGGTTGTTCTTTCGAAACTCCAGAGCCGTCTTCACCCAAAGTCACTTGCATTGGGCAAGTGAGGGTTAAGACGATGAAGCAGGGGAAGAAGATCAAATCGAGGAGAAGAAGGGGAGATGTGAGTTTCAGGAAGACAGAGCAAGCGATTGAATCACAGCAACCCCAGCAGCAGCAGGAGTGTTTGCCGACCAGGAATCAGAGGTGGGTTCATCTTCCTTTGAGCATTTGTGAAGCTTTGAGAGCTTTCGGATCTGAATTCAACTGTTTTTTGCCTTGTGGGGGTAAATCTTCCTGCGCTTCTAATGGTGGGATTGAGAGGGAGAAAGGAGAAAAGAGGGCCAATAGTTCTTGTGTGGCGGTATTTGCGAGGTGGTTGATGGCTTTGCAAGAGAGTAAAGTGGAGAAGAGGACGGAGATTGAAGAGGAGATGAGGTATGTGGCCTTGGTGTGTGAAGATCAGGGAAGAGGGAAAGGGGTTGAGGAATTGGTTGTGGAGGAGAAGGAAGGCGATGAAGGAGAAGAAATAGACGAAAGGAAAGTGGAGATCCAAGAAGAAGAGGATGTGGGCACTTGCATACCACCGAGAAATGCTTTATTGTTGATGAGATGTAGATCTGAGCCGTTCAGGATATCTTCTTTTGCAAACCGGTTCTGGGATTCTCCTGCACGAAAAGAGGATGAAGAAGAAGAAGATGATGAAGGAGAAGAGGAAGAAGATGAACAAGAAGAAGCATTTGAAGAATTAGCAGAAGTTAAAGAGGAAGAAGAAGAGCACAAAGAGGAGGAAGGGTTGGACACAGTATTTTCAGCTCAAGCTCTAGTAGTTGAAGAACCTGAAGTCCCCCAAAAGGAGGAAGAGAAAGAACAACTTGATGAGGTTCAGTATAAAGAAGAAGAAGAATTAGGGGGAGGAGAAGAAGAACTGGTTGGGAAACTATTTGAAGAAGAACTGAAAAATCTGCTACAAGAAGAAGAAGAAGATGAAAAGGCTGAAGAGGAAGCAATCCAGTTGCAGCAGAGCCGAGAAGAACAAACCCAGCTGCAGCAAATCGAAGAAGAAGAAGAAGAAGAAGAAGAGAAAGAAGTGATTTTTTCGGAAGATAAGGAGATGGGTTTAGTACATACGGAAGAAGAACAAGAACAAGAACAGAGGAGATCAAGCTCTGTTTCCACTGCAACCGTACACTTAAAAGAAGAAGCAGCAAGAATACTAACAGTTGCAGAAGCAGAGGAGGCAGAAGAAAAAGAAGAAATCAAATCAGCGACAGTAGCAGTAGCAGTAGCAGCTGTAGAGCAGAAGAAAGAAGAAGAACACGAAAACCAGAATCCATTGCCAGAATGCTTGTTAATGATGATGTACGAGCCGAAGCTTTCTATGGAAGTACTGAAAGAAACCTGGGTTTGCAGGTCAGATTTCCTGAAACTACGCCCAGAAAAAGCAGGAAATAATGCAGAAGTAATGGCGAAGGAGAAGGAGAAACAGAGGGAGGAGGAAGGAGAAGAAGCCAGAAGAGTAAGCACTGGTTCTAATCCTGTCTACCCTCTAACTACTAATCCTACGCCACCCCCTCTGCCTGATCTAACTCAGAATCCTCCTTCCATGGCGATGGTGATCGAGCAGAAGCTGGTGAACGCCGTGGCTTACGAGCCGTTCGTTCTCACTCGCTGCAAGTCGGAGCCGATGAGATCGTCGGCTAAGCTTGTGCAGGAGGCTTGCTTTTGGAAGAGCCGGAAGCTGCAGCCATACCGGCCTCCGGTTGGCGAGGCTGGGGTCGGCTTCTGAAGCTGATGCTAGGCTTTGCTGCTTTTCTTTTTCTTTTAGTTTTTTCTCTTTTTCCCTTTTTCTTTTGCCTTTTTTTTCCCCGTAGAACTACAGTTTCTCTTTCTTGTCCTTTGTACATCCATCTTATAGTGATTCTAAATTTAATTGCGCAATTTTATGTTTTGTAAATGTCTCTTTCTTAATGAATGCCAATAGGGCTAGCAACGGGCCGGATATAGATCGTATCCACCCATGTCAAGGTTATGATCTACTTGCACTAAGTCTGAGTTGTACTCCAAATAATTGTTTGGATTCAGACCCTACGATTGGGTTCTTTCAGATTCAGACCCTTAATCTAATCATAAAATTAAATTATTTATTATTGTCACATAAAAGGAGTGATTTCTAAATTATTAACCATTATTTTGAAGGGTGACTTTTGGTTTGTATCTCATGTGTGATATAAGAAGGAGCATCTTGGAGCAGAGTTGTTGTATGGCCTTGAGGCTCCAGGTTTAAGGCTACAAGTGTAACAGCCAAGGATCCAATAGGGTGATATTAGCTGCTTTGATACAATGTGTCTCACAACTTTGAAGCACGTCACTATTGTTAGAGATTCCTAAACTCTTATAACCAGTTTAAATCCTTCTCCCCGGGCAACATGAGAATAACTCTTAACCTCTTAGTTGTCTCTCACTTATGGGATCCCTAAGCCTTCACCTCTTCCCCCTAAGGGAACATGCATTCTCGCATAATCGTTTGAGTTCCTCAGCCGTCTTCTATTTATAGGGTGCCTAGGCCTTCTCCCTTCACGACATACAGCACCACATGCGGTTAGCCACTACACCATGAGGGAAATTGGCTCTGATATCATTTGTAACAGTCATGAGTCCAATAATCACAATATTGTCTGCTTTGGAGTTAGTCGCCCATACGGCCAACTCTTCACGGCTTTGCTCTTCCCTGTAGGAAAAATGCATTGTTCGTGAGTAGAATGCGTAGCATATACAATATTGTCCTCTTTTGGTCTCTCACTCTTCAAGGTTTTGTTCCCTTAGGCCTCTCATCCCTCTTGGGCTTCACCCTCAGGATGCTTTGTTCCATGGTAGAGTACACTGCAGATACAATATTGTCCTTTGTAAGTCCCTCACCCTTCTTGGACTTCACTTCTCGGGGCGTGTTGTGACTATAAGAGTTCCCCAAACTTTTATAACTAACCAAGTTTCCCCTTCACAGGCAATGTGGGACTAACCTCAGGAACTGGTAGCTCACCCAGCTAGATAACTTGCCCAGCCTAGAAGCCAGCCAGTCTATTGCCCGCCCTCATCAGCCCACCCACATTGATCCCCTATCCCCCTTAAGGGAGCACCTATCTCCGCGTGCGGTTAGCCACACACCACGATGGCAACTAGCTCTGATACTAATTATAATAGTTAGGAGTCTCACAGTCACAATATTGTCCGCTTTGGAGCAGCCAACCCCTGACAGCTTTGCTCTTCCCCATAAGGAAAACACGTTGTGATTGTAAGAGTTCCCCAAACTCTTATAACTAGCCTAATTTCCTCTCTACGGGCGATGTGAGACTAACTCTCTGTTCTTCACCTCAGCCTTAAAGCATGCCAACTTTTTCTTGGCCCACCCCCATCAACCTAGGGCTTTACATCTCCCCCTTAGGGAATACGTATCCCCGCATAACAGTTATGACTAGGTGCCCGCATGTGGCTAACCACCACACTACGAGGGAAACTAGTTGGATTGATGTGGGCGGGCCGATGAGGATGGGCAATAGGCTATCAGGCTTCTAGGTTGGGCAAGCTAACGATTCCTGAGGTTAGTCTATATTACCCGGAGAGAGGAAACTAGGCTAGTTATAAGAGTTCAGGAAACTTTAATTGTCACAACGCATCCCGAGGGGTGAAGCCTAAGAGAGGTGAGGGACCTAAGGGAACAAAACCTTGAGGAGTAAAGCTTAAGAGGGGTAAGGGATTAAAAAAAGACAATATTGTATCTGCTAAGCACTCTACTCAAGGAGCCAATGCTTTTTTTTAAAAAAACCGGAGAAGAACAAAGCCGTGAGGGGTGTATGGATGCTCCAAAGCAGACAATATTGTGACTGTGAAATCTCAGGATATTACAAATAGTATCAAAGCTAGTTTCCCTTGTAGTGTGTGGTTGGCAACACGGGGGGACACGTGCTCCCTTAAGGGGAATAGGGGATCGATGTGGGTGGGCCGACGAGGGCAGGCTTTTAGGACGGGCGAGCTACCAGTTCCTAGGATTGCCCTTTTATCTCACATTTGATCCAAGTAGTAAAGAAGGGAAAAAAGATAGATAAACAAATACTGATGGACCCGAACAAAACTTTTTGCAAGGATAAAATGAGAATTGTATTAAAATAAGCGGTCAAGTAGATTGCCACCATACAAGACTCTCACTCAATTGCATCAGCAGCATCTTGAATGGAATATTCAGAGCCTGAAAGAGGCCCAAACGGCGTTACCGGCAACAGAAGTCGCCGATGCATATTTTTGCCTTGATGTTCGTCATATTCTCCACTCGTTTAAATGTGTCGTCGGCGTACTGGAGATGTGACAGTAATAGGCTGGATCAACACCTCCGCAATCAAGAAAAAATGGTATGCGACGGGATCTCATTGGCGCACACCACGAAAATTGCTTTCGGAGATCCATTAATGAGAACAGGAAAGAACACTGAGCCAAGGCATTCTTTGATGCAACTCCTCCTTGAACTAGAGTTTATATTTTTCCAATGCCGTGTCAATGATGCTCATTCGATCCAGTCAAACGCCTTTTCCAAATCGAGTTTGCACATGAAACCTTCAATTCTACATTCAGCATTAGGTCTAGAGATCCACTGGCCACAAGCACACGGTCCATTATATTTCTACCCAAGAGAAAAGCGGACTGATTGAGAGAAATAATCTCCATTAGCGCATATTTGAGCAGACAAGCCAACACCCTCGAGAGAATTTTATAGCAAGTCCCAGTTAAGCTTATCGGTTGGAATTTTCCTTCCTAGAATCTGCGCCTTGTTTCTTTGCAGCCAACACAATGAGAGAAGCTCTCAATCTTTTCTCCCCTGCAGAAGCCGTTAATGAAAGCAACAATATCATTTTAAAGAAATGGCAACCTGTTCGGTCCAGGGCCCTTGTTTGCTTCACATTTACATACAGCATATTCAGTCTTCTCCTTCTCCTTGGGAGGGCATCCAATTTTTGTTTGGTGGATTCATCAATTTTCTGGAAGAGAGACTAATGGACAAATGCGATCCTCAGTTTGGTGGGATGGACTTGAACTTGATTTATCTAAACCTATTAAACTAGAGAAAACGATAAAAAAAAATTCAGAGACTTTGTATTTGGGTAAATGTGTTTGCAGCTTGAAAGAAAAACCAAAATTTCTTTTTGATAAAATACCCTGTAATGGATGGTAAGTATATCACAAGAAATGTAAATTTGATCATTGAATGTGAACTGTTGCTTATACAAAGTACTTACATTGGTCCAATTGACCGTCCTGATCAACCAAAGGTGGGATCCATTATGAGAAGTGGAGTCCCACATGGTAACATGGTGTTCTGATGGGTCAACTAAGAAAGCCCAAAAGATAGGGGAAAGAGAAATGATGAAAATGGGTGCAATCGATGAGTTTTATCATTTACCGTGTAGCCAAATAATGAAAGGACAAGGGGTAAAGTAAAATATGATCAGGTCTGTGATCTTATCAAGGGGGTGGCAGAGGAAATCTTATCATTCTAGTCCCACTGTAGTGCTCACAGCCTTTTACCATCCATCTTTTTCAGGGCTCTGTAGGAGGGTGTCTGCAACAGTACTCAGATAGTACATTTTGGGCCTTTGTTGTATACCGGCCCTTCAACCCAACCCAACCAAACCAATTCAATATGGGTAATGGATTTGATGAAAAATGAGCCAAAAGTTGGGCAGTGAAAGCAGTTGGACATACTTTTAACTTTGGGTGGTGCTTTCGGAGGGCTGCCAACTTTTAACTAACGCTCACATTTAGATATCAATTGATTTGGACTATTTGCAATTTCCATCTATCACAGTCCAACTACTAATGCTTCCCTTTTGTATTTGAGAGAGAGAGAGAGAGAGAGAGAGAGAGAGAGAGAGAGAGAGAGAGAGAGAGAGAGAGAATTGTCAATTCTGGTTTTGTTTCGTCAGAATACACAAAGTATTCCGTTCTAGAATGGAAAACAAAATAGAATAGAGCTTCAGAAGTTTTGATTAAAATTTCGCCCTATTTTGGCAAGTTTCAGACTTGTTTTGGGGCATTCTAACATAGAATACAAGTAAATTCCTAACTTTTTATTTCATTTTTTTTTTTCCAAAATTGATTGTTTTGGATAAAAATAATTGGAATCTCATTATGGAATACCAATATATTCCTACCTTTTTATTAATTTTTTTTCCAAAATCAAATTTTCAAATAAAAATCAATCAGTTTGTTCTGAAATTGGTGAACATTGGAAGTTTCCATTTGAGTAGTCAAAACAGAATGAGAGAACTCAAATTTTCCATTCCAGTAGCAAAAATAGAATGGGCATGAAATGGAATTGACAGCTGATTGAGATAGACAGAGTCCAGTAAAAGGTTTCTCTGGATGGACATTGCTTGTAGAGATGAGAGTAAGTCTTCGAATTCACTTCATACATCGTTCTATTTGGTGGCTCATCCTGTATCATTTAGGAAAACCACCAATAACAGGGGTTGTAGACTCCCCTACTTTGCCACCCAATTTTCCCTTTTCTTGTACATACCATGCTGGGTATACATGTTGATATTGACCCTACACCATGACTTGTAGATGGTTCAACAATCAAAAGTTCATTACTAGTCAACTGTAATCCTGTCCAATCAGTTAGGTATCAAGTTAAATGGACGGCCCACATTTTTTACATAGATGGAGCTACAACAAGCAGTCCTAAGGGCCCGTCCTTCAAGACGGAACCGAATTCTATGTGAATTCCTCGGTTGAATTCATCTGTGGTGAATACCTACCATTTGTACCAAGAATCAAACATGGTCGCGTGAATCAAACGAGCTTTCACCGTTTTGTTTCACGCGAGATTTCTGTTCTCGTCGGCAGTCAAAGATGAATTCGAATTATATGAGAATTCCATCTTGATTTACAGCCTCAGAAAGATGAACATTTGGATAACCAAGATATATCTGATCCTCAAATGCAACCATATAAAGGATGGTATCATAAAGAGGCCGCATTTATGATCAATCAAGTAAATTAGTGAGAACACACATCCAAAGTCGAATCACCCCATGGCAAGAATTCAATTCTAGAGACAGGAATTCATTTGTTTGGTCGAACATGTTCCCGCATATTGGACTTTGCTGGAAATATTTCCCAGCATATATGGAACAAACGTTACAGAGCAATGCATGCGTTTTATGTAGCTGTCTTCTGAATATGATGACAAGCAAACGGCAGCATGCGTCTTGGATCTTTCCACCTTTGTTTCACCATGCGGCTGAATGATCCAGATTGCCCACTTGGTGGGGCCCAAGTGTCTGAATCAGCACACAGCAGTTCACAGTGATCAGATTCCCAAGCATCTGGTCAAGGTATTTTCGCCTATTGGATCAGTCACGTTTGAAGGCTACCAGTCAATCAATTAGTAGGGTTTTCTTTCTTTTGTCAATGATAATGCATATAATCCAATCTGTGTGATCTGCGAACTGCCGGTTCAGAAGGGCCTCTTTGGTTCCCAGCAAATGGATGCAAGTTGATTTCCAAGGAAAAAGGAATTCTCTGTTGAAGGTGTTTTATGTCATGAAATTGAATTACGCCAGAGATCCAACGTTTTTTTTTATGGTGCAAGACTTTCGAGTCTTTGGCATAACTCAATTTGAAGGCATAAGACACTTTTTATGCAGATTTCCTCCTTCCGTGGAAATCAATTCATTTATTTCCTGCCAACACCATTAAGATCCAATCAAACAATTAGGAAGCCCATTTTGAAATGCAAATGCCTTTATCAGATGGATGGGATTATCCAATCAATGTGATTTACTGTATGCTGCTTTAGACACTCAGGACCCACCATGTGGGAAGCCTGGATCATTCAATTTGCATGGTAATGCAGACATGGGTAAAATCTAATCGATCAATTGAAATGCAAATGCCTTTATCAGATGGATGGGATTATCCAATCAATGTGATTTACTGTATGCTGCTTTAGACACTCAGGACCCACCATGTGGGAAGCCTGGATCATTCAATTTGCATGGTAATGCAGACATGGGTAAAATCTAATCGATCAATTAGGACCCATCCTTACGATAGATGGTCCTGATCAATCAATCACGGATCGACAACAAGACGGATTTGTGACAGAAGATTGGTGAGGGCCAGTTTCGTCCAAGCTGTGGAGATTAGGACCAGTCCTTTATTAATCTGGTGGCAGTGTGACTGAAAATTGGAGTACAAGTAACTAAATACATAGCAATGACGTGAACTTAGTCTTACTTGCAAGCTGCTATTCCGTGTTTCCAAGAGCTTCGTCAACAAGCGAAGGGATGAAAGCAAACCAAACTTTTAAACAGCAATAACAAGAATGATCCTAAAAGGTTTCTCTTCATCAATCAACCTATGTCGGAAATAATGCAAGCAAACTATCAGGGCTCTAAGCCAATGTAGAGAAGGAGAGGATGGAGTTCCACAAGGAATACCTGGACATGGTATTGGTACCAGCTGGGCTGTTGATCATGTTTGGTTACCATCTTCTCCTCCTCTTCAAGATCCTAAGGTTCCCCCATACTACTGTAATTGGCTATGAGAACCATAACAAGAAGGCCTGGGTTGAGAGAATGATGCAGGTTAGCATTTGCTTCTACAACTTTTGTTTTCTGTTCTTGGTTTGCTGCAGATTCTGCATGTTCATCCTTTTATGGTGATTGCCCAAATGTTTGTTAGGTAGGAATGCTAAACCAAAGCGCTGAATTAAAGCACATATCTAAAGAGCCTCCAATTTTGCATGAAGGATAACCACCTTTGGATGATCCAGCCCGTTTATCTCATTTCTCCGGCCTTGGATGCTTAGTTGTTAAAAACTGCAGATTGGATGATTCTAACATCTAAAAACTATACTTTTAACCACAAGAAATGGACAGTTAGAAATTTAGTATAAACAGTCTAATACAACCATCATTAACGGGATTTACGATGCTAGATTTATCCAACCATTGTAATTTTTTGTTTACGAGATATCAAAGGCTGGAGCAATCAGATGAACCGGTCAGAATTCAAGCAAAAGGGCAGGTGCTTTGATTCAGTACTTTGGTTTTGCTTTTGCATTCCTCTTGAAAGAATATGCTTATCTTCCATCCAGTGCTTTAAGGCTAAAAGAAAAATGGGCGATATAAATCTGATGGTGGATGGGTAATTGGACCCACCATCTACTAGTTACGTCCCTGGCTTTCTGCTGTTTTTGAGCCCCTCTGCATGATTAATCAGTTTCTATAGGTGCTTTGAGTCTGCAGAATAAATGTTATTGTATGCATAAATCTATTAACTACGATAAAAATCTCACACCTCTGCAGCTTCGTTTTACAGGGGACTCCAAAGAATACAGAACTGGCTCTGCAGGTGATATCGAGCAACATATCAGCAGCAACCTACCTGGCTTCCCTCACCATTACACTAAGCTCCCTAATTGGGACATGGGTGGGAAGCTCTTCCTCCAGAATCATCATAAACAGTGTAATCTTTGGTGACACCAGTGCGTCCACTTCTACTGTCAAGTACATCACCCTGCTGACCTTTTTCCTTATTGCCTTCACATCATTTGTTCAGTCAGCAAGGTACTATCTCCATGCTAGTTTCCTGATGAGCACGCTGGATTCAGACATACCTGTTAGCTATGTTCAGACTGCAGTGATCAGGGGGGGCAACTTCTGGTCCCTTGGGCTAATAGCACTCTACTTTGCGACCACCTTACTGTTTTGGACATTTGGCCCAATTCCAATGTTCATATGCTCTTTGTCTATGGTGATGGCCCTAAATTTTCTTGACCGCAATACAACCCCTTTGCATAAGTTTCGGTTTTACCCGAACCAAGGATTACAAAAAAGGGTGGCCAAGCAACAGGTTGGTGTAAGTCAGCTAGGAGAGATGATGTCCACCTCATCCTCAAATATAAGCTAAGGCTGTTTTGTAGGTTCTCCATCCCATCGTAGCTAAACATATTGGGAAGAACTATGTTCTTATTGAAATACAGGCAAGAAGTGTCTATGCTTTCTGAATTATACTAATTCGCAAAACTTGCAACAAAGTGTTAAAGCCTCCTGATTAAGATTTTTGGTTCACAAACACTGCAGTGTACCAGAACGATATCATAATTGTAACTAAGCCAATAAATCTTATACAAGAGTCTAAATGGACCGTGAAAAAATCATAAAACTTGAACAAATATATCATACAAGGTGGAAAGTAGCTGAGTTTCTTACTTCTCTTTGATTGCAGTGCTATATGTGTTTTGTTCTCTTTGACTATTTCCTCTCATTTGAACTTTGTTCTCGGTCATTACTGTCAGATTCCAAACCATCTGGAGGTTGACTGGAAAGACTTGTCATGCTTTGTTGCCCATCATCCTCATCAGTCTTTACATTATTTGCAGGTGTCTCCAAGAAAGAATTAACAGCGAGTTGGCCAGAATATAGTATCAGGCCAATTGAATTGATGCCAAAAACAAACGTCGCAAGATAGCATAACCCATTAATGATGGTCCTGTGGAGAATATGAAAGGCTTCTTAGGATTATGAGGAAGGTAGAGGATATAAAGTTCCACAAAAATTAAAAAGTTGCAGAGGCTCACCTTATTGTAATTGTTATCTGACGAGCCTGTCAAGCAGAGCAAACAAGATCAGTTATTGACAGCAAATAACTGTATAGAATTGAATGCATGATCTGTGTAGAAATCAGAAGCCAGTCTAACACTTGCTTCAGTTTCTTAAAGAGAGGTGAAGAAAATAAAATGCCCCATAAACCAAAACCAAACACAAGAATTGGCCGAATTTGGGTCAGGATATCTCTCACTTTATATGCTTGGCCTGAGTTGTGGTGGGCTAAGCTAGTGCCTAACTACTCAAGAAATTCCAAGCTCATCTTTGTGTACAGGGATATAATTAGTCAGTCCAGGGCACTTCCTATAGACCAAAGTAAATTCTTCCAAGAAAGATGCCACGGCCTTGTTAAACTCAATATACATAAAGTGATGGTGAAGAAAAACCCACTTATACATTCACAAAAATCAAAAGTACCAATTGAAAATCTCTCTATTCAGTGTTCAAATTTAGAGGAGTTTTTAGGTAGTTGGCCGAATTCTGGCAACTGAATGAGCTGAATACAAGTCCTGTAGCTGACCCCTGGTCAACTTTCTTAAAGAATATGGGTGTGATTTTCAGTGAAGTTTTCTTTACTTTAAATTCAGTTTAGGCTCATTGGCACCTTCACTTTCTCTTGTTCCTGATCTGTTTGGAATGAACAACACCCCTCCATTATCAGCTTGTTTAGCTTAATCAACTCTGATATTCCATCTTCCACTTATAGGGAGAAATGAGACATAAGAATTCTTCTTTGGTTTATAATTATTTTCATGTAGGGGTAGAGCAACCGTTAACTACAAAGAAAAGAACAGCCATGAAGGGAGCCATTTGGGTAGTGCTGCTTACTGGGAAACTGCAACTTGTAACCTGAAAGGGAGCTTACTAGTGCAAGCTTAGTAGGACAGGAAGTATTTGTTGGCCTGAGGAGATAAGTGCAAGAAGGTTAGAAACAATGGAATAAGGTTCAGTGACATGCTTCCTTCCAATTTCAGTTGATTAAAGCCTCTAGTATTGTATTGCAGGTGTATTATATAACATTAACATGTTAGTGGCAGGAGATACTGGGGTAGTTTGGTTGCAAAATTGTTTAATAAGATTGTAAAATCAAAGAAAATGCCGAATGAATGGAGGAAGAGCTCTATTGTACCAATTTACAAGAATAAAGGAGGCATATAGAGTTTCACTAATTATCAGGGGATCAAACTTATGAGCCATACCATGAAACTTTTTGAAAGAGTAATGGAGAAGAGGCTACGGCTTGAGACAAGTTTATTGGAGAACCGGTTTGGTTTCATGCCTGAGAGGTCTACCATAAAAGTTATTTTTCTGCTTAGACAATTGATACAAAAATATAGGGAGATAAGGAAAGACCTCCACATGGTCTTTATTGATTTAGAAAAAGCTTATGATAGGGTCCCTGGAGAGTTAATATGGTAGGTATTGGGCGAGAAAGGAGTTTCATAGGGGTATATAAATATAATTAAGAATATGTATGACGAAGCGGTAACAAATGCTAGGACCACTAGCGGAGAGACTGATGATTTTCCAATCACTAAAGAATTGCACCAAGTATCAACATTGAGCCTGTACCTTTTCATGTTGGTTATGAATGAGTTAACAAAACATCTAAAAGAGGAGATTCTATAGCGCATGTTACTTGCAGATGATATAGTTTTGATTGATAAGACAAGGAAGAGTGTAAACACAAAGCTAGAGTTATAGAGAGCTGCATTAGAATCTAAAGGATTTATAATTAGTCGAACTAAGACAAAGTATACGGAATGCAATTTTAGCAAGGAGAGAAGCGAGAGTGGAGCACCAGTAAAAATTGATAACTAAGAAATCTCCTTAAAAGAACATTTCCAATACTTAGGATCGATATTCATAAGGGTGAAGAGATTGACAGAGAATCGAAGTAGATTGGAACAAATAGACATGCGCCTCTGGAGTTTTGTGTGATCAGAGCGTGCCACTCAAATTGAAAGGAAAATTCTATATGGATTAGAGTGTAGGGCAGTTAAGGAACAATATGTACATACGACAAGTGTCGCCAAAATGCGGATGTTGAGATGGATGAGTGGCAAGGATAAAATTAGAAATGAAAACATTAGAGGAAACTTAGGAGTAGCACCAATAGTAACAAGGTGAGGGAGATTAGACTTAGATGGTTTGAACATGTCCAACGGAGACCAAAAAGGACACCGTTAAGAGTGAGGCGATCCAAATCGAAAGTTCTAAAATGGTGAGGGGAAGGCCCAAAAGAAAGTGGATAGAAGTGGTGAGAAAAGATTTAAAAACTTTAGGGATAAATGAAGCCATGACACTTAATAAAGGGGCATGGAGGAATGAGATTCATGTGACCGACTCCTAATTGGGGGAGGGTCTTGATGATGATGAACATGTTAGTGGCAACAAAAGCATGAATTGGAAGCTTTTGTTGTCTCCTAATAATCTGCACAATCTTGTCCATTGCTTCCATCAATCTCCATGATACCAATCAGCTGTTTTTTCCTACTCGATAGTGCTGTAATAATCCTAATCCATGATAGTATGCCCATGAACTTACAGAGCCAAAGTCCTATGTAACATACAAGGCCTCCAATTAATTGGAACTAAGATATCCTCACATCACCATGCATGAAGTTATATGAAGATATCATCACATTTGACCGGGATGATCCAATGAACCGAAGCCAGAAAAAGAAAAAGCTTAAGGCTGTTTTTAATACTTCTCTTGAAAGAAAAATTAGATTACTTACTGATACTGTTAGTAATTGGAGAAAACAATCTCACTTCCACAAAAAACCCAAAGAGGCATTTCAGTTTATCTCCCTTCTCTGTTGACATGTCTCAATCCTCCCAAATTTTCATCAATAAATCCACTTAGATTTCAATGGTCCTCAGGCCACAATTTCCTTCTCAATCACCTCATATCCCCATGTCAAAACAAAATGACAGATAATCCAGAAAATAAAAAAGGTTACAGTCATCAAATATATTTCCACGTAAGATGCCTAATTGGAAGAGATGGGATGAGACTTTGCTTCTTTTTAAGACATGTGCCAACAATATTTAGAGCACGACAAATCTCTAAAACATGGAATGCTTTCGATCTTCTCCACAAGAGGTTTGCTTCTTATTCTAGGAAGATGGATTTTTGGCTGGCTATCAGGCCACGATTTCCTTCTCAATCACCTCATATCCCCATGTCAAAACAAAATGATAGATAGTCCAGAAAATAAAAAAGGTTACAGTCATCAAATATAAGAAAAATATTAGAAAACTATAATTTTTATGACAGAATTGGTATAAGTTATTCAGCTATATCGTGGAAAGTAAGGTGCCTAATTGGAAGAGATGGGATGAGACTTTGCTTCTTTTTAAGACATGTGGCAACAATATTTAGAGCACGACAAATCTCTAAAACATGGAATGCTTTCGATCTTCTCCACAAGAGGTTTGCTTCTTATTCTAGGAAGATGGATTTTTGGCTGGCTATCTTCATTCAGTAATGTTTGTGCCTCATAGAGAAATGCCATCCCTCAGCACCTCAAGTACCTTGTATCTATAATTCAAAATCAACTCATTCCTCATACAATTCTTTTAGTCTCTCGGATGGTAGAACTTACAAGTTAAGCTTACCTTAGACACAGGAAACTATTGTTATGGTGGATGGATGATATATTTAACAAAAAATCTTTTCTTTTAAAACCAACTCAAGAGGGCAAATCCAACTTCCATCCTACTCTAGTTACCCAAAGTGTTGCAGCATGCTGTAACTACCTTATCCTCAGCCCCAAATATTTTGTAATAATCTTATCATCAGCCTCAAATATTTTGTAATAATTTAGGACCTTCTGTAGATTGGGACATGAAACATGGACCATTATTTAAGATAATCTACATTGGTCCAATCTTTTCATATTTCATAAGGGGTGCTATATATTGCAAGATATAGTTGGTGGTTCATGATTTGAGAGTTGGGTCACCATCCAAATCCAAGTAATGCCCTGCCACCTCTAGTGGAAGATACAGAAATAAACAAAGATAATTTTCTCAACTACTTTTATTCTGTTTGATGATTGTAACTCTATAATGATTGAGATTATTCCATCATTTTGTTTAGACATGGGGAAGTGGGTTGATTGGAAGGGATGGCTCAGTAGTCCCCACCATCCTCCAAATGAAATGTGCAAATCTTAAGATCCTGTTGCCAAAGAAAGGGAAGAAATTTTCTTTAAAACTTGATCCAATGAAGTCCTTAGCATTGAGAGAGAAGGAGGCAGAAAAATTTACGAAGACAATCCGGTTACCCAAGCTTCTTACTAAGACTCAACAAGCACCATCTGTGTTTTGCTTAAATATCCGAAACCTCATTGTTAGCAAACCATGCAAAGTAGACATAACCATCAATAAATTGCCATTAGTTTCCACAAAACAAAAGATATTATCTTCATCTCTTTTGCTTTTAGTATCTATCACTGGAGATGACAGCACATAACTTGGTTATGGATGGTGACCCAACTCTCAAATCATGAATCACCAATTATAACTTGTGATAAACCATCTGGGTTTTGCTTAAATACTTGAAACCTCATTGTTAGCAAACCATGCAAAGTCTACATAACCATCAATAAATTGCCATTAGTTTCCACAAAACAAAAGATATTATCTTCGTCTCCTTTTCTTTTCGTATCTATCACTAGAGATGACAGCACATAACTTGGTTATGGATGGTGACCCAACTCTCAAACCATGAATCACCAATTATAACTTGTGATACACCATCTGGGTTTTGCTTAAATACTTGAAACCTCATTGTTAGCAAACCATGCAAAGTCTGCATAACCATCAATAAATTGCCATTAGTTTCCACAAAACAAAAGATATTATCTTCGTCTCTTTTTCTTTTCATATCTATCACTGGAGATGACAGCACATAACTTGGTTATGGATGGTGACTCAACTCTCAAACCATGAATCACCAATTATAACTTATGATATATAGTGATCCCCTATGAAATATGAAATGAATGGACGCGTGTAGATTATATTAAAAAATGATCCATGTTTCATCCACCAAACTACAGAAGGCCTATCTTTTTGAACTAAAAAAAGTAAGCAACCATACAAACACTAATAGCTGAGTCATTACAAATATTTGGGGCTAATGATAAGGTAGCCTACAACATGCAGCAACACTCACGAAACTCGAGTAGGATAGAAGCTGGATTTGCACTCTTGAGATTGGGTTTAAAAGAAAGATTTCTTTTTAACATATCATCTGTTATCATCTAGACCATAATAAGCCACAACAATAGTTGGCCAATGTCTACAGTAACTTTATGCTGTAAGTTCCCTAGGAGAGGCTGAAAAAACTGTGAGAGGAATGAGTAGATTTTGAATTACAGTTACAAGTGAGTTGAGGCACTGGGGAATGACATCTCTCAGTGAGTTGAATGGATAGTCAAACAAAATCAAGCACTTTAGTATGAGAATTATAATGTCTTCGAGAAGTTAAGACCACATTGTGTTTATATCCACAACCCCTTGTTGGTTCTACTAAAAATACTTCTTCCCATAACAAGAAGCAAATCTCTTGTAGAGAAGATAAGATGCATTCCATGTTTCAGAGATTAGACACGCTTTGAAACCCTCATCCCACCACTTTCAAATGGGCACCATATTTTCCATGAAATAGCTGAATTACTTATATCAAATCTGCAGTAGAAATTGTAGTTTTCCACTTCCTTTCTTATGTTTGATGACTATAACTATATGATGTTTGGGATTATTTCATCATTTTGTTTAGACATGATGTATGTGGCCTAGGAGACTAGGACCATTGAGATCAATTTAGTATCTAAATGAAGTCTTCTTCTTCTTTTTCCTTTGAAAAGATTGATAAAATTTTGTGAATATTTATAACTGACAGTCGATCAACCCTTAATTTGGATAAGGTTTTGATGATGATGCTGATTTATAACTGAGAGTCATGAGACATGTCATCAAAGACGGGAGATAAACATTGAAGCTTCCTTCTTTTTTTGAAGAAGTGAGATTGCTTCTTCCAATTACTGATGTTCTCAATAGGCAATCTAACATTTTTTTTCAAGGAATGTATTAAACAGACTTAAGCTTTTATTTCCCATTTTTTCTTTTTCAGGCTTCAGTTCAACAGATCATCCTAGACAGATGTGTATTAGGGTCATTTTCAGATAACATCACGCATGGATATCTTAGTTCCGACTAATTGGACGCTTGTATGTTTCATGAGACTTTGACTTTCTAAGTTCGACGGCATCCTATCATGGATTAAAATTCTTACAGCATTTAACATTACAGGTGCTGACGATGATTGTCCCATAACACCAATTTATAGGGTTAGTGAACCGAGGAGCTTGAACAAGATAATAGCAGCACTCTGCAGCTACGTCTGTGTCACCTCTCTCTCTTTTCTACGATTATTTATTTATTTTCCTGACAGACATCAGATAAAACATGTTTTGTGAACTAAAACGACAACTTTTTTGACAACTACATATAACAGCATTCAGAACAAAATTATTCAACTATCTCAAGCTCAAGCATAGAGGGTCTAGGAATTGAGAAATCAATAGCAAAGAAAGTTGCAAATGCACACTTCAAAAAGAACATGAGTCCTTGTTTTTCTCATTGAATGGTAAGACTGCAAAGTTCCACTTGATCAACTATCCTAGTTGGAATGTGTTTTGCTTTGCAACCACTAGGTTGCTTTTAACCTCAATCACAATTCAGAAGAGAAGACAATCAGGTTGCATAAATTTGAATATTCTTTCTCAATAAAGGAGCTGAGAAAGTATAAACAAACTCACTGCAGTAACCTATTTGGTCTATAGTAAAGAGCAATCCACAACAACGCCAAAGGAATGAGAAAAAAGGAGAATATCCTGCATTGCAGAGATGGATGTGTAGAAACTAGAAAATAGCCAAAACACAGGACAAGAAAGAGCCAATAAGACAGAAATACTCTGAGGTTTCATTCTAAATTTGATGAAGGATTATTTTCAAGATAGGGAAGAGATGAGAAAGAATAACTCCAAAGGCTACCCTGTTCACAACCATGCTTCATAATTAATTGAACCACAGCCATCAATCATTGTCAAGATATCTCCCAGACATCCTCTTTATAATTTCCTCTCTCAAAAGAAAAAAAAAAGGAAAAAAATTCTCATTGTTGCATAGAAAAGGGAGGATATCTGGTCTTCCCACGTTGCTAGATGGAAGACAGAAAGTCTGAACAACACAAGGTGCCCGTAAAATGGAAGTCCAACCCATATCAACATAAGTCTACAGGGAGAAGAACATCAATACAATGACAGGTTCGCTCATCTGTCTTCTGAAATGGAAACATGTGATGCTTTTCTCACAGGTTGTCGTTTCAATGGTTTAGATATGTAAAGCTCATACCAGTTAAGATTCTCTGCAGGAAAGTGGCAGTCTACACCTAATAGAATCCCATAAACCTCCATCTCCTAAGTATGCAGCCTTACCTTGTATTTTTACAAGAGGCTGTTTCCACCCTTGAACCCATGCCCTCAAGGTCCCATGACGACACCTTTTACAGATTGGCAAATAACAGATCTAAATTAAAATGGGAAAACGTGTGTGAAGATAAAGTTAACTTGAAACACAATAACTGAAAGATCCAAGTTGGCTTTTCTACTTTCATGAAGTCAATTTGGAACAGGTCACAGACGTAAAGACCTGAAGATTAGTTACAGGATAAAAGCACTCAAATCATTGAACAAAATGAACAGAAAAGAGAGGGCTAATACATCTACAATGCATGCGAACAGAGTCAAATTTTCCAGTGTCCCATAAACAATGGCATATCAGTATAAGCACCTGAAATTTCCGGAACAGCTACTTTAGTGACAAGTACACCAAAAAGGAAACATCTCTTCATGACCAACATTACCCTCCTAGAACGATATCCCACTAAAATCTTACATTCAGTAGCAATTAAGGTACCAAAATTACAACCCCATATATTTCTCTTTTGATTTCTTCGTTCATCTATCTTGATGAGGAAACTAAGGAATGAACACTAAAACTAAAATACCTAAGCATCAATATCAATTCTGGTTACTTACGTCACCTATAGTTACATGTTGATACAGCAAAATACTACATTAGAACAAACATCAAGTACTTCTAAGAAAGGATAAATCAGAAACAACAAATAGGAACTAACACTGAATCACATACCGAGAAATTATCCGAAATCGCCTGGCGATTGAGAGCGGACTCAACTGTGGTAGTAAACTTGTAAAGTATCAATGCAATAACACCAGCAGACAACCCTCCCAGCAATGCCTGAACAGGAGAAGGAGGCTTACTTGGATCCACAGAAACTGATTGCATTGCCTTCAAACTATCGAATGCCTCCTCTTTCATACTCTTTTTCATTCCCGTCGACCTCAATCTCTAAACAAGAGCCAAAACCCACTTAGCATAATCCATAATGCCCCCCAAAAACTCAAAAAAAAGAAAGAAAAAAAGGAAGAAAATGAGTGAGAGAAGAAATACCAATTCTTTGGCACGTTTGGCACGGCGTCTAAGAGAGCGAAAGAGAAAGACGGAAATGGCGCCCGTGAGAAGGACGCTAGTGGCGACTTGGAGTGGAGAAGCTTCATCTGGGTTCCCAAAGAGCGGAGTTGTAAAGGCAGGGGAAGATGGTGGGAGTAGAATTGGACCTTCTTCTTGTGGTGGGGTTGTGGGTTCGGGTAACTGAGCGAGCCATGGCTCGTTACTGGTGTGGAGGTGGGTCCGCACTGGGAACAGCTTGGTGGGTCGGAAGCAAGAAGTAGAGACTGGAAATGTTGATGTGTTGTGATATAGATTACAGGGAAGATGGAAGAGAAGGTGGTGAGTCTGCAACATGGTCTGGAAATGGGTGTTGGGATTAAGAGCGTGGAAGGATCTAAGCCATCTGCAGGTGCACCTCAACCATATCCAAAATATGACTTCAATGGTGTGAAACGGATTGGAAGTCGAGGAGATCTTTGTGCTGGGAAAATGGCTAGCAAGACAATGGCTGTTAGGCTCTTGTATAATAGATACCTTTTGCCGACATGCAGCCCATAGTTGTGAATTCGATTCCGGTGATCGATCTGAAATAGACCGATCCTGAATTCCATCAATTTCAGAACAAAATTCTAGCCACTGTTTCAAAAACTTTTCAAAATCTAAAAATATATTAAAAACTGAAATTTTTTAAGTTTAATCCGTTAAATTTTTCGTACCGAAACGGTGCATTATGGGAATTCCTGTTGGCAAGGAATTGAAAAGTATGATCTGGCCCACATTGTATCAAACTTGATCAAATGATCCTAGCCCGTTGATTTATCCTCCACTACGGACCTAAAGAAATCTAAACTTTTATATTGTTGTAGGGCCCTATCACAATTATAGAAAGCTCATTTTCCTTCTTCTTTTTTTTTGTAAAAAATTATATATCCTTTTTGTTTCTCTAACTAGTAACTCACACTTTACATATATACTCTTTCTATATGTATCCTGGAGACATATTCACCCCCTCAACATGTAACAAACCTACGTTGCCTATACTGAATCCACGACCTGCTTACAGGAGAGAGTTTCAGCTTAATCACTAGGCTATATTGGCTTATATTCATCATTAATGATATTATATTTTAGAAAGATATTTCTATTTTAATAAAGTTGTCTTTTGAATTTGGTTAAAATTTTCCATTAAAAACCCCTAACTAAAAAAAACAGCCTGAACGATTTTTCATTTTTGAATTATTTTTAATATTTTAACCCTAAGCTTGAAGTCTATCAGTAATTAGATATTCTTGTCTTAATATGACATTTAATTTTGTCTACAAAATTAAATCTATGCATAAAAATGGTTAAATAAGTTGCTATTGATTTTTTATTTTGATCATTTATAAGATTTAAAGACTTCCCCAACCTTTTTCTGACACTTTTCCTGATTTTCAAACTTTTTTTCAAAATTCGAACTTTGTGACTATGATCTAGACCCAGTCGAGTAGGTTGATTTAATGTGCTTCCACAAGACTAGCTTAGATTGTATCCAACTTGATCAGAAAATCCCACCCCATTCATCTATTAACCCACTGTTTAAGGTGCCATCAAGAAAATCTAAGCTTCTTAAATTGTTGTAGGGCTAAATTATTACAGATTATGATTGCGTGGAAGAAGTAGGCATAATCGTGGAAACAGGATTATCTAATCCTTACCCTCAGTAACATGTGAATTGGGCCCAGCTCGTTCTCATGGGCTTCAAATGGACATGGTCACCTACACACCCTAATGAAGACCCAGAGAGTGTTTATTTGGCCCATTATCTCGTTGGCAGCACTTCCTTTTAGCATGTGACTTAGCCCAACAGTTTTACCTCCTGTGGACCATTGATCGTCATCTATTACGATGAATTTCACCGTTGAAATACTGTCATCGTGACTAGCAAAGATTTTTGAATTCCAGGTAGAGCCCAGGATAGGCGGAATCTAAATTCTAACAGGGCCAATTTCTTGTATCCTTGAAGAGCATCCACCTAGAGTCCAGTTCCACCTTGATTATAAGGCCCACATTTTGCAGTTTCATCAAGACAAGTATCATAAAGGAGATATATAAGCCATGGAACCACCAACTAGACTTACTGTTCCCAGCAAGTCTCTACGGGTCCTTTACATTTGTATTGAGGTTACGGGTTAAAGGTGTGGAAACAGCCTCTTGCAAAATGCAAGGTAAGACTACGTACTATTGACCCTTGTGGTCCGTCCGTTCTCCAAACCTTACATATGCAGGAGCTTCGTGCACCAAAACTACCCATTATACAAATGGATCGATCACTACAGGACACCAAGCAAGAGGTGAAACAGTCTCCTTAAATATAGGCCATAGCAGGACCACCATGTAGTTACTACTAGACTGAGTAGGACAATCTAGTAGCAGTTCCAGATAATGTCTAGATTCAATAAGGAAGAAAAACATGGATTAGATGCCAAAAAATGGCTTATAACTATAGTAACAGTGTCTATGGATCGACGGATGGATCAATCTCAATAATCAACTATTCTTTCACCTAAAGATCCCAAACAAAATGTTAAGCTGGCTCCGTATAAACCATGGTAGGAGCAGTATTTAGAACTTCGTACCCAAATTGAGCAGGATCATGGTATAGTCCCAATTCCATACAGTTAAGAGCGAGATGATGGAACCAAGCTTTTAACCACAAGAATGGTTCCGATCTTGCCTTGTTGTATATGGATTAATCACTTTCAGTAGCTAAGCACTTCATCATCCTAAGAACCTAAACAAAAGTTTAAGCTGGACTCTGGGACCAACATACTGCAGACATACTCATCTCAGAGCTCCAGACTCTGCTCTGGGAGAGAGGGAGTCTTCCGACTTGGCGAAAGATATCTCCTCTGATGGTGCTGCTGAACCATACAAAAGGCAGTTCGGTGCATAAAGCTGTCATATATACAATGTTTGAAAAAAGGGTGATCACAAGCGTCTATAATACACAGCTTTATTCTGTATTTTACAAAAGACTGTTTTCATGTCTTGAACTCTTGACCTCAAGATTACACACCAATAACTGCAGCACTGTGTAAAAGGCTCTCCTTTCTTAATGCTGAATTATACGGAGCCAATAAATTAAGCAGGCTCATCCGGAACCAACAAAGGCTCATCTTAGTACAGTAGCACACCCACCTCAAGGGGTTTGAAGTAGCAGGAGTGCCCAAAATCAATCAATGTGGCAGACCAAACATTATATAACCGTTGTACGTACCATAAAAACAGAGTAAGATTTTGCTGCTAATTCGTACGTTTCGAGATAAACAGCAAGGAGCTATCTGCCACAACAATGACTTCTCTTATTCGCTTAATATTGGGCCCCACCACAAACTCGAATGTCGGCTGCCACCCTTACAAACAAATTTAATTTTGGCGGATTTTATCGTAGAGCGCGATCGCGTGGTTACTTTCCCTGTGGCCTCCAACTTTTGCACGGTCGACCCTTTTTAGTTTATCCTAGCCGTCCAACTAATTTCTATGGCTTTAGGATATCTTGTATCCCAAAATTATGACCACTGGATGATTTTGGTATCCAGAAATTGTACGGCTTCCTATGATCAATACTTGATATCTTTAGTTGCTAGATTGATGATTTAATCTAGGTATCGTTAGATAAATTGTTCGGATCATCTGAGTTTTGGATATCTTATAGCCAATCAAGCCGGTAGGATAATATTATCAATTAAAAACTGAGTTGAGTGAGGGTTTGATCATCCTCTTCCTTTGTTATGTAATCTGATTAGATTTTGAATGAGTGTTTCCTCCTCTTCTATAGATGTAGACTGAGTTTGACTCAACCACGTTAATCTCTTATCTCCTATTGTGTGTGTTCATGTCAATTCTAGCTCTTAACAAATGATATTAGATATTCCAACAAAAACTATATTTTTGGTCGTTGAATTTATGCTAACTTTGTAGCATTATGTTATTCGTGATGGTACTTATTAAAAACACCGAATAATTGATATTCTTTAAAAAAAGACCCATTTTATTATTGATCTCTTGATTTTTTTTAAAAAAATTTGTGTAGATTCACCAAATTAAATAGAATTTTACTAAATTAAACCAAAATTTGAAGAATTAATAATCAAGTTCTCAAGTATTATTTTTAGATCTAATAAAAAAATTCAATTTGTAAGATTAAATGCATACAATTGTAATTTTTTTCTCCACTTTTTCTCTTTCTTTCAAAATTTATGATTGCTGATTTAATTTTTCCGAATCAGAATTATGTAATATGCTTTGTGATCAAATTCCATTCCTTCATATTAGACTATTTGGCATCCCAAGTTGGGAAATCAGATGTAAAGTTCCGATCACCCAGAGGTGGGTCACTTCCCAAGTGGTCGCGCCGCACGATACCAATACACTGAAACAAGATCATAAAACTCCTACGAGGAGGTACCGAGAGTCAGAAACAGAGACCAGCTACGATCACGGAGTTGCTCCCAATGACCAAACTACCATTCCACCACCATACTTGTCTGCCTCATATAACAAAAAACAAAGATCCGGTCAGTTTCGTCCCTTCCCAATTGTTATTACCAACTTGACACGTGTAATATTAATATTCTTCCACGTCTTCAGTGGAACGGTCGTCGAGGAATGCTGCGAGTGGGATTGAAGTGACTTGAAGCAACAGAAAGTCAGTCTGAGAACCCGCGCAAAGGCCGAGGCTCGATTTCTCTGTACTTCCTGAGTAGGAGGCATGCAGGATTCCTCCAAGGACAAAAGTGGAATAAGAAAATTTAACAAGATTTCATTTCCTTTTGGCTCCAGAAATGAATTCCAAGGCATTAGTTGTTGTGCAAAGCTGTCTTGTTTGGTGGGTCCTGTTACCTGTAAGGCTGGTGGTCTACTGAGTTGTCTGTGGCAAACATCATATGTGGATTCCATGAACCATCCCAGCATCTTTCATCAAATGATCTAGGCCATTTGAAAGTCAGTCTTCCAAAATTTATTCATCTAATAGACCCTATTTAAAGATCCATTAAATTGATGTTCGGATTGACGGACAATAAATGAGTGTTTTGTACTTTGAGGGTCCGGATCATTCCTGAAGATCAACTGGGTCTTTCTGTGGTGATATAATGTGAAATCTAAGGCCGTCCATCTTTCTGGGCTACCCACGTAGCCCTATACGATGATAACAAGGCTTCATAAACCCAACAGTTAGCCTTTTTTGGCAATGCACTAAAGAAGGCTCGATCAAGGCATTCATATCCGGCTAGAACCAGGGACTGAGCCAGGACTCACGTCCGGAGGGGGCCAAAAGTAATAGATATTTGTTAGAATTATTTTGTAAAAATTTTAGAGATGCCCAGAATTAACAAATGTACATAAATAGGGTGGGGGCCACGTACAATATATATATATATATATAAGAGTTTTGTTTTAAAATTTTGGAAGGGGCCTACTTTGGGCCCAATGTGGCTCCATCCTCGCCTAGAATATTACCTAATCTCAATTTAGTGGCATAGACATGATAGCCCAAAGAGGATCTCACCATGGTTATGAAAGCCTTTGAGTTATTCTAAATTTCCTTCTTTTTTTCCCCCTGATATTTGGACACCCACCCATGCAATGTTGGTATAACACTGCGGGTTTTTATAATATTTTTTAAATATAATATTAATAATAGTTGGGATTCCAAAATCAAAAGATTCTATTAATTATTTTATTAAAAAATTTACTGAAATCCTCGCGGTGTTATCTCATTTTTCTAAAAATATCACGACCATGATTAAAAGATAAATATAAGTATGCAGTAATAAACTTAAAACTATACATATATCAAATCTAACATCAAATTCACTGGCGCCTTTATTTTTAAAACAATAAATATCCAAAAACATGATAATCTGGCCTAGGGTCTATCCATCATAATAATCATCCATACTTAAAGGCAAGTCCATAATATATATAATGTTATAATCAAATCCATGTAATGAAAGTATATAATCCATAAAGTAAGTTCAAATTGTAGTCCTAATAACTCACGTCGAGCTGTCTATCATTCAAATCAAAGTGATTCCCATTGCTATTACTGTCTCTCTACGGCCTTACCTTTCTTGCTGTCACGCTCGAAATCTAAGGCATTGTAAAACAAAGCAATGCCTCAGCAAGCTATTGCTTGTGTAAGTACATAGACATTTAATGTAATAATAAGAAAAGCAAATTTTGATAACAATAAGGATATAATGTATAGATCAATTTTTCATGAAATATAATTATCATAAGTAATGCCAATATAGCCTTAAAACATCATATGTGATAAAACATGCATTTTATGGATATAAAACATGATATGATCCACTATCAATGAGCATACAATAACAAACAAGCCACCCTAAGGTACGTGGGTCCCACAGTATCCCATACGCTTGTCTAACAGATCATGAGTACTCATATCAGTTTTCTGAGTGTCGTCATACCCAATCATACAATAACATATTCATGCTCATCATGCAAAGCATACAAAACAAGAGTATGAATTGTCATGCCGCAGTAGCAACCCCTCTAGGGTTTCAACCACTGCTGCTCTCCATCGACACCATAATAGGAGACTTAATGTCCGTTCCAATAGAAAGGCCTGGATCGATAGTGTGGACTATCCATGTTACCAAACCCCTACCAAAAGCTATCTATGAGCAGACGTCTATCATATCACAATTACATCATAATTTCAGAGCATGGGTGGCCGGCCCTACTCCCTCCTAGCATAACATTTACCGGGTGAGAGCACCCGTCATAAATCACAAAACATGAAAATCGTGCATCTTGTAAATCCAAGAGCACTCGTATCTCACAATCCTTAAGGCACACCCCTCATCTTGGAGTTAGCCTCTCAAAGGACTAGCCATCAAGCCTCCACTGTCATCCTTATGAAAACCCATCAGTTTCAGTGGTGAAATAAAGAAAGATAATTACTAATTATAAATAAAATACGTGGTACCAATCTCATGAAACAATCAATTATAAACCCATTCAATACATTATTAAAATGTAATATTGATCATAGTATAAAACTTTGAGTCTCATAAAATCACAAACTAAATAAACAAGTGCAATTAAATCACAATCAGTCATGATGCTATGATAATGCAAGATTTTCAAAATCAAAATATAACATTAAATGTTATCACTTACCTCAATGTGATATGACCCAATTCAAGCGTATAATCCTCTTAGCTTGCACGCTCAGATGTATCTGTCATTATCACAGTACTATTTTGTATTATTTATTTCATTATAATGGAATCTATGGTGATCTAACCTTTAAATCGTTCTCTAAATCTTTATTTATGTTTTGGTCCTTAATCCCAACGTTAGTTGTTATAATTTAATCCTATGTCATGTTCATCTATTCGTTTTTGTGTGTATCTAACGTTTATACCTTGATCTGATAATCAGATCATCCTTATATCAATAATTTCCCAAGATTTTGGTTAGATCAATGGTCTAAATCAATTTCTAGAGTAATTACATCTAGTTTAATCCTTAGGACTCTTAGTTAGTATCATACACTACCTAATTGTTCAAATCTTGGGGCCTGATCACCCTTTGATCGCCCGGCTCTTAAGTGATTTAGTGCTATTTGATGAATTTGACTTGATTGGATATGATTTAATTTGATTCAAATGCTAAAATCAAGTTCGCATCGTTGAGACGATTCCAACGGATCTTTTGGATCGAAGATCGGGCTTTTGTAGCCTCTAGAATCTTAGAAAACCCATTTTTGATCAAAATTTTCTATTTTGCACTGATTTGCATTGATGGCACGGTTTACATCGGTGTAAACCGGCGTTCCTAGGACGTTTGGATCCCAGAATGCGTCATGGAATGCATCGTGTGTGTCCTGGTTGCCGGGACGCTCCCTTGCGTACGTCCCGGTTGCTAAGACGCTGGGCATTCCGGCTCTACATGACAGCCCACGGGAACATCCTTGCACATGCGTGCATTACGCGTGCGCGCAACAGAGCGCTCCCTTGCGTAAGTCATAGGGCACTAACGCAGTTACTGTCGCTGAAGATGATGATCGGACTTTGTCGTTGCCGATGACTCCCCAAGTGCCCAAAATTTGTGATTTGTATGCCTTTTTGATCGAAATTTCATGTACATTCATCTTTTGATACTCCTTGTGATTGATTTTTCAAAAAACTAAGGTTTTTTCTCGATTTTTCTCATGTTCCTAAATTTCTCATACGTATTGTTTTTCTTGATTTCTGGAGTAGCCAGCCGTTGGATTTTCCTAAAATTTAAAGAGTTTGTTCTTTGGTTCGTTACTCACAAGATGAACATCCAGATCGTTGGTTTGATTTGATTTCATTAACTTATTCCCATGACTATAGTAGGGTACACAGTCCCTGGAAGAACGACGAACCCACACTGCTCTTCGACATCAATTGATGTAAAACTCAACGTGTATGCTGTAAATGGAAGAGGGAAGAAGGGATGAGACCTACCTCAGTCTGTTGGGCTGTCGTTGACACTGCCGGGGAGAAGTTTTTTCAAGCTTTTCCGGTGTTGCGATTCTGCTAGGGATCTTTAGAAAATTCCGATCTCTGGAGGCAAGAGGGCTTAGATAGAGCGATTGAATGGAAAGGTGGTAGTTTTTATTGATGGTGATCCTCCTTTCTCAGTCACTGACTGATTTTTCCGGCGAAAGAATCGAAGTAGATAGGTATATTTTGAGCCTCTTAAAATTACTAAAATGCCCTTCTATCTTCAACGGTTCATAACTTCTCCATCTGAGCTTCGTTTTCTGCATTCTTTATACTATTCAATTTTTATCGTCATGTACTTTCTAGTTTTTGTATTTTCAAAACCAATTTCTATGCATAAAAATTCTAATTTAATTTATTACTAATTTTGGATTTAAAATTGAGGATGCTACAGTTGGTCACCCAATTGAGAGACTCCACCCCTACGCTAGAAGGCTTAGGTGAAATGACTCAAAATTCTTTCAATGAGTCATTTTTTTCTTCTTTTTCTATCTTGATTTAAAATTTCATCGATTATCCTAAAGTTGTCACTTAAACGACACATTTACTGCTAAACGCAAAAAGCTCTAAGTCATTGGTCTTTATTGAAATTTTTTTACCTTTTCATCTCCTAAACGTTTCCTGAATAACTTAAAAGTTCTTACTTATTTCTAATTCTAGGTAAATTTACCAAATCAGATATGAATTTATCAAATTAAAATCAAATTTAAGATTTTTTTATTTTTTATTATCAAACTCTTCAACATTATCTTTTAGATCTCATAATAAAATGCAACTTAAACAAATAAATTATATCATGGTAATTCTTATTTAATATGTTCAGTGTTTTCATTGATTAAACATTAAATAAGACCTAATTTCAAGAAAATACTGAGAAGAGCTTAGATGAGAGCATGATTAACTAAACATGTGAAACTGAACAAACTTCAATGTGATTAATATATACTAAAAAAGAAAAAAATAAAAAGATTTTTTCTGTACATTTGCATCTTGTATTTGTTGGGAATGCGCAGCTTTGATACCACTGTTGTGGAAACTACTATTGACTGAGATAAAACACAAACACACACCAAAGAGATAACATAGATATTTTATGTGGTTTTGCCTGATCTGGACTACGTCCATGGGAAAAAAGAGAAAAACTATTATTGTTCAGGAACATATTACACTGAGGAGTAAGAAGATCATATCAGACCCTCTCTCTACTCTACTCATTCACTCACGTTCTCTCTTTTTCTCTCACAGATCGACTCTGATTTGTTTCTTATACCATTGTTTAGCAGTGATCGGATCTCCCCTATTTATAGGGTGCAGATGATCTGATTGCTAAGATCTACAGAGCAGTAGATCTTGACAAATCTACAGATTCGGTTGCCTAATTTGACTGTTTATTTGGTGCCAAATTTTGACTGTGCTAATTTCTAATTTTACTACACCGATTCTTGACTTTCAGTTGCTGTGTTTTGACTTTGTGGATGTCTCTACATGAGTATGGACCCATCAGTATTGAGGTAACTTGTGTTAAAGTGTATTTTAATTCTTATAATAAGGAAGTCTGGAAACTTCCAACCTAATCTCAACTTGCAGGAGGTAAGCCCGACAATGAAAGTATTTGGTTAATCCATCGTTATTATGAAAGTGACAGCAGCTCTCTCTCTCTAAGAAATATGAAGGCATGAAGTGGTAGTTGAGGCCTCGTGTCCAATGATCCAAACTATTTATGTTTTAGGTTGTGCATTCAATGATATATAATTAACCATTCGAAGCCTCCGTTATTGGGATTCCAATTATGTTTAGACTATAAAAATAATGGTTTAGATTCACCAGAAAGAGGAATATTGATGTTTCATCTATACGAGGAGCAGAAAATAAATTGTTTGTAATGTTGGGAAAAAGTGAATAATGCTTTCCTTCTCCAGGCTCATATTGTCCCTTGGAAAATTATTTGCATACGAACTATGAAGGCCCATACATAGCATGCACAAACAGAGAACATATAAATGGATAATTTAGAGTTAGGTATATAGATAAATGAGAAATAACATGCTTTATATTCAAAAGGGTCAATAAAGAATCTAGGCAGAAGAAAATCTGAATTTTAGTTGGGTTATTAGTTGAGTAGGAATAAGAGGACTCAACAAAGCCCCACTAAATAGGAGGATCAGTTCACTATTTTGTATTATGGACAGGTATATACATAAACATAAACATAAACATTCACATTCATATATATTAATTGGATCTTTGGTTCACATGAGTATATCGATCGGCATATTCCCAATAACATCTTAAGAGTTTCAAAAATCTTTCAAGATATTCATACATGCAGAGTTATGGAAAATTTTGAACTTCTCCCAATAATGCACTGAAATCTTCTAACCGTAATGGCACAAGAAATAATCTTTCCCTTGGATAACCAGGGTTCGAGGCTGTGCATGGGTATGTTTGTATCCAACTTTCATACCTATATTCAAGAACAGTGTTGAAGTACATTCAACGATTAAAAACTGAAAGATGCTGAGCTTTTTTCTCAAAGATGCAGTCTCCATTCAATAAGAACTATCAGATAAGATGTACCCCATGGTCTAAGATGCAGCCTAAATTTGAATCTATTACACACGCGTGTATATATATACAACTCTAATTAGCTCGAGTTTGACCTACTGACCAAATACAGAGTTCTACTCTTACTTTAAGAATTTTTGAGTCGCCATGAATCGAAAGGCCTAAATAGCACCTTCCATGAGATCTTGGCCTTTTGTTGATTTTAAGAAATGTTTTTAGAAGATTTAACCCATGCAAATTATTCAAAGTCTGCTAAATTACCTATCCATGGAAAACCACTCCAAATTGAATCTTCGTAGCATACATTTTCTTTTTCGTAGAAATCAATTTTATCCATTTCCTGTCAGCCAAATTGACACTTAGCTCTTGTTGCTTATGTATAAGGGCAGCTCCATTGCACGAAGCTCCCGCTTATGTGGGGTCTGGGGAAGGGGCAGACCACAAGGGTGACAACAACTTTTACCGTCGCGCCAAGGCTCCCCTTCTTGTTGCTTATGTATGTTTTTGTGAAACTTTAGTTCTTAGGCTACATTTTTTAATTCCTGCTGCCCAAAAACTTATGTCATTGAAGAGTTTCAATTCATCCTTATAGTGAAATTTCAAGACAGCGAAATTCGACACCAATTACAAGCTAATTTTACTACAGCTGTTTTTAAATGTGAAAAAAATAGTACATAGTTCAGTGAGAAAGGAGCTTTCATACCGCTTTTATATGGGTCTTTTCTTCCTACTTAAGAAAAAAATGGGTTCTTTGCCAACATGAAATATCACTTGTTGGTCAAGTGTCACATATCATGCGTTAAGTAAAGATTTAGAAAGAAGAGAGAGATAATTGAAAGGAAGACATAGTTACTAGAATATGATATAGAACTCAATCGAAGGAGCCCCATGAAACATGACACATCCACAGTGAAGAATGTGAACCCACCATGTTATAAGGTGTGTCTATCGAAATGCCCTCGTTTTACATGGAGAGGCCCTACTTTTGAATGATCTGACTTGCTCATTTGATTGTCTCATTTTTTGGGATCTCATAAACTAAGAATTATGATGGTTGAATGATTCTATAGAGTTAAACTTAGACCATTGTGTGTTTCTAGCACAATTTTTAGATACTAGAATCGCCCAACATGCTTTTCGAACTGGTAAACATGTAAGTTAAAGAAACCAGATAAAAGAGTCAGATCAACTAAAGGTGGAGGCTCTTCATGCAAAAGCTAGCTAGGGTGTTTCCACAGGCATGTCTTATAATATGCTCCCTTTAGCATTCCTCCGCACTAATATAGGCATGGGTTGGCATGCAGCTTTGCCTTGGGCTTGCATGCGCATGCGCATGCCATGAGTCATGGCATACCTGACCAAGCTATGAATGCTACATGGAACAAGGATTTCAATTATGTTACCCCTTTCAATCATGGAAGCTGAAATAACAAGTCTTATTCAAGTGTTCTACTGTAGAAAAATTCCTCCAGTTTACAGTGCAAAACTGATTTCCATCAATTTCTCTAAAAGTACATAATTCCTAGTCACTTTGCCATAAAGATGCCCAACTAATCTCAATTAATGAATTGAAAATGCCCTGCAGCAACACAAATGAAGCAGACCCATGTCTTAAATCCACCATTTATAATGTATTTCGAAAGCGAAAAGAAAACTGCAATAATGGCAACACCCACCATAACTAAAATAAAACCGGCAGGGCTTCAAAGTGAGAAAAGAAAATGTTTGGCTTTCTAAAAGGGGAGTAAATAAATGGCTAGTGCGGTAGGTGGGAAGGAAACACAATGGCCAAAGAGAGTGCAGAAAGAGGCCGAAAAGAAGAAAAAGATAAAGGAGAAGTAGGGCTGACAGTTGGGACAAAAGGAGAAGGCAAAAACAAACACAAGGGGGTCACGAGATGGAAGAAGGGCAAGACTAGGTAGAGGAATGAGCCTTGAACAGTAACCCGTTTTATTCGGGGTCCTCGTAGGCCACAGACTATAAGCATTGATCGTGTTGAAAATGACCTCTGTTGCCATGTGCATTGATCACCCTGATAATGGCGTCCCCATCTTTTCATTGTTTAAAACAATGGAGCCGTTTGGCAGGAGATTCCTTGTCAGCCATGTGAAAGACTCCCTGTGCCACTCCGCCGGAAGGCATTGCTGCTCGTTGGAAAAGCAAATTAATAGATATAAACAAAGATCAAGAGCTGCTAAGTTCATGGATTTGGGTTCTGATTGTAGAAGGGGAGCTTTGGCGAAATAGTAGAGTTATTGTCGCGTAACCTTGGGGGCAAGGGTTTAAGGCGTGGAAACAGCCTATTGCAAAATGCAAGGCTGCATACTATTGACTCTTATAGTCCACCCCTTCCCGAACCCTAGATATGAGGGACATTTGGGTGCTGGGCTGCCCATTGATGAAGTTAAGTCTCTTGTTGCTGGCTACTCAAATCACTTTCCAACAAATGAAGACATTAGAAATCCTCACAGACAAAGTTGGCGCAGAGTGGAGTTTCTAAGCGCAAGCTTATTGTTGCTGATGTTATTGATATTTAGTTTTCCGTTGTGATTAAAGACCCTCTCACTCTGAATTTTTCTCTTTACTAATAAATCATCACTATTCAAAAGAAAAAAGAAGAAGAAGAAGACTAACATCCCCGGAACATGACTTTGAAGAGACCCTGCAAAATTAGCCAAAGCATCAACCATCTGATTTGCTCCCGGAGAAATGTAGCTGACCCACACATGCTTGGATTCGTCATCGCTCTGATGATCTTATCACTTGCTAATGGTAGCTTTAAAACATGGATAAAATTGTGCTCCATCCTTAGATATTCTTTTCTGGGTTTCATGACTGATAGGGCATGGAGACATCACGTACTCCGGACAATTCAATCCACAAATTGCCGTGAAAAAGAAAAGGTTTATTAACAAATTTTTATCCTTACATCAATCAGCACTCGAGCCTAGTAGGACAGTTCCTTTGATGAAATCCCTACCTATGTCCTGTGTGATCAACAGTTCCTTTGGGCTTTTATGCAATAAGTAGGAGCCTTTCATAGACTGATGTTAGAAAGAGTTCGTTTCTAAAAATTAGTTTGCTTCTACGGCTACCATCTTCTACACATTATGTCCCTACTCAGCTCCATCATTCAGTTGATGGGTGAAACTGTTCCTCGTTATTCAATGAATGTGCAAGTACAAGTAAAAACACTTGTTTACTAGGCCTTTCTTGGGATAGGTCATGCAGGAATGATTTCCTTGGTCCAACTATCAAACACTGAAGTTTTCATCACGAAGCATCGGGCACGTCTTCTAGTCTATATTCATTCTCTTAGAGACAATAACATTGGAGGTTAGAAACCATTGGAAAGAATTTCGGCGTCCAACCCTCTTATATTTAAGCCTTCTAAACCTACTCAATAATATGATTTGACTTGTTAAACAAGTGCCCCCACTGTGCATAAGGGGCTAAAAGTATATGAAAGGGCCCAGGTCGTTTGGTGATCCAATTGTCCTTCTTTTGGCGATATCCTAGATGGTCCAATGCAATGTATCTTCTCCACTTTTTTATCTTGATTGTCCATTTTCTCTTTATTTTTTTTGAAAGATCTAATATTATAAGTAGAGCTAACAAGTACAACAGTCTAAGCACCCATATGTCATTCTTCGTCGTCATCACTACCTTATCTCAATTAGAAATCGGCCACTACAATCTATAAAAAATATGACTAAGTAAAAAGTTTAGTCTGGTATTTTTATTTTTATTTTTTGAATGATTTATGAATCCAAAGATTGCAAGCCTCGATCTGGTGGTTCATCAGTCCAAATATTATAGTCTTCCACTTCAATAGAAAAATTCCCCAATTTATCCGATGCCTATTACCTCTCGAAATATGTGACTAAGTGCACCAAAGTATTATAGTGCAATGACACATTGAGGAGTCTCTCACCTTGGTAGTTGGGGTTCGAGGACGTGTGTCTAACTTTTAGAAAAGAAAAAATTAGTGACTCAATATTAAGTTTATGTAGCTGCTGTTCTAATGATCCACAATCCTCTACCATAATGATTCATGGATGAACTATGTAAGATGAGGCTTAAAAAATGCATGATTTGTTCACCAAACACCTGGTTTCCATGTCTAACATACCAACTTCGTTTTAGACTCTAGCCATGACGTTTACTTGCCTGTAGGCACTGAACTAAGGCATGACATTTACCTGCCCATCAACACTGAGTCTATATAAGGGGGCCAGTTTGATTTGAAGTAGTCCATTTGTGCATGCCCTAATACATACATGTGGTTCCATGTTACCAACAAGGAAGGGGCAGAATATCATTTTTTGATTGGACAAAATGGCTTGTCAAATTCTCATTATTCATACACCAACATCCATTATCCTTTCTCCCTCGGCAGCTACGGCGGGTTCAGGATTTTGTGTCAAGGTGGGCAACAGACTGGAGTGCTAGGTTGTACATAGTTAAAAGTAGATAATGCTTTTTTGTATAAAAAAGAGAGAAGAGAAATAGAAAAAAAAAGAAACAGATAATGCTTAAATGTTCAAAGTTTTAAACCACCTTAACATCAATTAATTTTTTTATTTTATTTTATCTTAATAGAAATCAGAAGAGTCCATGTGCTATTTTTACATAAAGAGTGTATTCATTTTTATCAAATTTCTCAAAGGCCCAAATCAAGTAGTTAGCATCATTCAAATGCTTTGATTTATATTCAATTACTTATTTATATTCAAACAGCTTAGATCTACAAAATAAGAAAAAAAATGTTTACGAAAAGGAGGACGTGGACTTCTTTTCACGCTCAAAAGGTGTACACCTATTGAAACTCTTGAAAATAAGGCTTGTAGAAGTTATTTGAGTTGAGTATCAGTAAGTGTAGATGCTCTCACACATCCTATGAGGTATACACTTGTTTCTTAATCACGGTAATTATGATATGCAGAGTCATTCCCCTTGCTTCGACTAGGCATGGATAGGTTAGATAGACGAGAAATCAAATTTAATAACCACTGAATAGTTTTAGCTTATGTTTTGTTAAGCCAAAAATCAATACCATTTATTTCTATTTTATTTTTCAAAGAACACAAAACAATTGGCTAGAATTGTTCAAATACAGCAATTTCTAGTGGGTTAATTAATTTTTGATGTTGTACATGATGAACAATATCGGATCTTTGAGCGTCTATACCCCTAAGGATTTGTTTGATTTTCAAACTTTTAGGGGCGGATACGGGTGCCAATTGGCCCCTTGACTTGTCACCGCCCATGTTTGGCAGGCCCCCCTTGGTACATTATGAGCCTAATCGGGTCCTTGGTCTCTATGTCTTAAGCCCAACCAAAGAAAGATAATCATAGCCATTCATCAGAAGACACTCTTTATGTCTAAGATCCGGTAAAATAATCATCGGTCTTTGTAACGATCATATCAGTGTATCACCGACTACATTGACATGCAACGATCCGATGTATAAAATGGCATGGGCCCCGCCTTGCACAGGCAATCCGGTCGTTGATCTCTTTGCATTAAGCCCCATCTTCCCCGAGATGGTCATGGTTACGGATCTAGTTCCAATGAAATGCCCACAGACAGGATCATCAGATCTCGATGGGACCCACTATCATAGTTATCAGGTTCTCCGGCCATCGATCATAGCCCTCCATCAGAAGACACTCTCACGTCTAGTTCCAGTCAAATGATTAAAGACAAAATCATCATATCTACACAGGCTCCACCATCTTACCAGCTTTGATCATACACAAACATAAGCCACGAGTGGCCTAGGCCCCACAAGTCAAAGACAACAAAAGCCATGTCTGGAGAGCAGCACAAAGGAAAAGCGAAGGTAAAGGCAATGGCAAAGGGAAAAGAATTCTTCGGAAAGAAATGAATTCTGTCCCAGATAAAGACGTAAAATGAGCCGTTTGCCTTCCGCGCTTTTTCTCTTTTGCATTCTGCTGGCGGATACAACTCGAGCCATCAATAAATAAAGACACTTTACCTTCTCGTACTCGTGCCCACCAAAAAATTCGGGAAAAAACCTAAAAAAAAAAATCTGCAGAAGGATAGAGAAGCCATTTTGTGGGTGCTTTAAAAAATGGGTAGAAACTAATGGGTTGGCGTTTTATTGCAGTCTGACAAATGCATGCGAGCTACAGTAGCAACGGCAGCCACGGCTGCAAGGAGAACAGGATAGAAAGAGAAAGAGAAAGAGAAAGATTATATGTAATTTGATTTAAAAGGAGTAAAACAAGAGTTCGTACGCATGGTTAGGCGGTATCTTTGGACCCATCTTCTTTGGGAAACAGTAAGCAGAAGTTGCTGCTGCTACGGCTTTGTTGTTCTTCTTCATCCTTGGAAATGCGGGCATCAATAGTTGCTCAAATCTCAAATAGAAGCGTACCTGAATTAATTCGCTGTGTTTTCTCAATTGGGTCTGATGGAAATTGATCTAAATACCATGGATGAGGATTTGGGAAACCCTTCTACTTCGTCACATTCACTTGAGAACACTTCTGTTTGTTTGGAGCTTTGGCGGGCTTGTGCCTGTCCGCTTATCTCTCTTCCGAAGAAAGGGAGTCTTGTGGTGTATTTGCCACAAGGGCATTTGGAGCAAGCGACTGAGTTTTCTGCTCTTGTTTATGATCTCCCTCCTCACGTTCCCTGCCGTGTAATCGACGTGAAACTTCACGTGAGTTTCCAGTCTTTTCCTCTTCTGGTTAATGAATTTCCGTTTGTTTTCAGTATTTTCATGGATTTTCTGTTTGAATTCTGTTCTCTTCCGGGTTTCACAATTTGGGTGAAATTGTGCTGATTTTGTACTTGTTTCTTCAGGCTGAGGCAGCTACTGATGAGGTTTACGCTCAGGTTTCTCTGGTTCCTGAAAGTGAGGTTGGTGATTTCACTCTGTCTCTCACATGTTCTGCTTATGCAAATTTGTGGCTTTTTTGCTTCTTCTTTTGGTCCTTCCCTGTAAATTGGGCTTTCTCTATCTCTATTTAATTTTATGCTACTATACTATTTGGCATGCTGGGTTTCTTTTCTTGGCAAATTTGTAGTAAGCTCTGTGGTTTTTCTTGTGCAGCAGGCTGAGAGGAAGTTGCAGGAAGGAGATATTGAAGGAGAAAGGGAAGAGGAGATTGAGGATGCTTTTAAGTCGACAACCCCACATATGTTCTGCAAGACTCTAACGGCTTCTGATACTAGTACACATGGAGGTTTTTCGGTTCCCCGCCGAGCTGCTGAAGACTGTTTCCCCCCACTGGTATTCAGTTTTCTAGTTATTTGGGTAATATGAGAACTAGGCTGTAGTATTCTAATTGACATTATCTACAATGGGTTTGATTTTAGTCTTTCATGTTTGCTGATATCTTCGTTTGTTTCGTTATGGTTCTGTGGTAGGATTATAAGCAGCAACGGCCTTCACAAGAGCTAATTGCAAAAGATTTACATGGTACTGAGTGGAGGTTTCGGCATATTTATAGGGGTATGCATTTTGCTTGACTAATTCTAAGGTTATATGAGTCTGCGGAGTAACAAAATACCTACGTCTAAGTGAGTGTTGAATCGGAAAACTCGTTTTTGTTAGTTTAACAGTCTCTTCGACTTCTAATGTTGTTACTTATGGTAGCTTCCCTCCAGAACACTTGCTCCTGTCACTCGAATAATGTATTTTTATGCTTCTGCTTAGACATTGACTACTGAGATTTACCTGGTCCATTGCGCAGCAATTCGGAAGTTCTAAAGCTTGCATGGAAGAATGAATTTGGTGCTTCTATTGCGTCACAGAAAGGAAAAATCATTCTAGGTTTGGTCAATTGGAAAAAACTGGGTACAATGTCTGAAGTCCCTTCCAAAAGCTATAAATCCAGTAAACAAGTGACTAATTGGTGATTAGGCACTCATAGACCGTAATAGACTTCTTCAGTTATCAACATGTCTGACATGAGACGGCATATGGCTTAGGAATCCAACTTTTTGGGATAATGGGAGGCTTTGCAAGGTGATTTTGCATGAGATATTTAAGGTTTGGCATTGATTTACAGGTCAGCCTCGGAGGCATCTGCTGACTACTGGATGGAGTGCATTTGTCAATAAGAAAAAGCTCATCTCAGGGGATGCTGTGCTCTTCCTGAGGTACATAGCTAATGAGTATGGTGACAAGTGAAATCTATATTGGAGATTTTTGTTTCGTATGAATTTCTCTGGTACACATGCTCTCATAATTATATAACTTTTTAGGGGTGAAGATGGGGAGCTGAGACTAGGAATTCGAAGAGCTGCTCAGCTCACAAAAGGTGTTGCTTATTCAGTCCTCTGTAGCCAGAGGATGAATATTAGCAGCATTCTAGCTGCTGTATCCCATGCTGTATCGACAAGGACAGCATTTCAAATCAACTACAGTCCAAGGTATGACATCGCTTGGCTTAGTATTTTAGCCTGCTCGGAGATTTACCATGTTGATGTGCTAGTAAAACTTGCACTTGGAGCTTGCTAGATCTTTTCAGAATGTCTCAAATCAGCTGAACTGGCTGACTTTCTGCTGGTTATTCTCTTTATAAGTTGTGTCTAGTCACGCACTTTCTACTTTTATGGTTGGTCCTACTCATGATATCCATAGATCTTATTGATGCGTACTACTTCCTTCCGAAAAAACCAACATGCAGCTAGACTAGAAAAGAAACATTGTTGGAAGCAAGAACTGTGAGCTCTGAAAAGAGATATTGACGGGAAATGATGAGCGGATATGTTTATGTTTATGTTTCTTGTCTTGTAATCATGTTGCTTATGTTCTCCATGTTATCTTCATTTCACCTTATTTTGGCCCTCGACATCTTAGCGGAACTTCTCTCTGAAAATGGCTACCAAGTGACAGCAGTTGCTCCTCTTTTGCTATCACTGTTGGTTTCATAGTGTTGGTGTGGATATGTTCTGACTGCTGAGTACATCTGTATTGTACTGAGTACATCTGTTGCTTTTTTCTTCCCTTCCACCTCCAAGTAGATCAGTATTCACCAATACAGAGTCCTGATCCTCATTTGCCGCATAATCTAATACAACAGCCTCTTGATATCAATTTTCTGCTGGGGGCTCGGGAGAACTGGTATTCTGATGATTAGTTCTATTGATTGAGGGAGAGAGGTGGCAAATCAGGGTCCAAAAGAGCCTCGGCTGCAAGAAGACACAGCCACCCTGAACATAGTAAATATTGTGTCATTGGCAAACCATATGGACCAAGCAGTAAATATCTCTCCTCAGACATGCATGGTTGAAATGAAGCGGTTGAGACATGAGGTAAGAGATGTGGCCAATGAAATATTTTGTTCATAGGGTGTACTGGCTGCCAGCTTCAGTTGTGGCTGAAAGTTTTTGATGCACATGCGAGCAGGTTTGATGTTGTAGGGCTCCTTCAAATGGTTTTGGGACATCTCTGTGTTGTTTTAGCTTCTATAGTGAACCCCAAATACTCTTTGTACATTGCACATTTTTTATACAAGGCACGGACCAAAAGTGATAATAGATGGGATGGTCATGATTCTTGAAGTGTACTGGTGGATATGACCCATTCACGTAAGCAAATTAAAAGAAGGGCAGCCCTGGTGCACAAACTCTTGCATATGTGGGGTCTGGGGAAAGGTTGGACCACAAGTGTCTATAGTATGCAGCCTTACCTCGCATTTTTTGCAAGAGATTGTTTCCATGCCTTGAATATGTGACCTCAAGGTCACATGATGACAACTTTTACCGTTGCACCAAGGCTCCCCTTCATTCATGCAAGCAAATTACCCTTCTAAATGAAGTCCAAAACAGTTCTGTTTGTGTGTGAGTGCATGCACATATATGCTTCATAATTTGGTGTAAGATAGAGCCTATTCAGGTTCACAATCAAAGAATTAAAAGTAGCTACAGAACCTAATATAAAACAGTCTAATATATAGTAATACTAGAGCTCTCAAGCAAGAAAATTGTTTTATAATCATGCTAGTTTTAGTTCAAGCAACTAGCAGATGCATCATAGCTACTCAACAAGTGACTTCATATCAATATAAAATATAAAACTGTAAAACAGTAAGGGCAGGAATGTCTTTTTAACAATTGAAGTTTTAAGCCATAATATCAGTGAATCACACATAATTGCAACGATGCTGAATTTCTGACAGATAGAAGGAACAAGGTATAAAGCATAAAGATGCCTTGTTTTCCTTGATTTGTTCTTTTTGAAATGCCATCGTCGCATTCCTTTCATATGGTCTTGTCTTTTCTTCTTCTTTTTGGTCAGAAGAGCTCTCTTCTGATTACGTCTCAGAGCTGCACATAATGTATACTTCTAGTAAGTGAAGTGAATGATTCCAATGGAGTGCTAATGATATAGGGAAAATGCTTTTTCTTGATGGCTATTTAAGGTACAAAATATTTCTCCTTACTATCTGCCATTTTCCACCATTCTTTTTTTCCTAAAGGGTGCATCATTTGTTAAAAAAATGTTTTCGTTGCTGGAGTGTTTGCTTCAAATATTGTATGAATTGGCCAGGCTGACGACAGTCAGAGACCAAAATCAACAGCAAGTCTGGATGGTTTTAATCTCCTATTAATTGAACAGCATATAGTTTGCGTTCTAGAGGAATAAATCAACAGACTCCTAGATGATGTCCCTACTTTTCATGGTTTTCTAAATTCCAAAGAGTTATGACTTTTAAATGGTCTTCTTTTGGTAGAGAGAAGGTTGATGATAAGATGGTCAAGTTTGAATCCTTGTATCTAGAGGAGACATTAAGGAAAAAGAATATCTGTTTACATGTAGGGAAAGCATGAGCAAGATTGATAGAATCATCTGTATGCAACTTCTGTTCATGTGCTTGCACATGGTTAGACCATGAGAAGGAAAAAATATGCTCAGGAATCTATAACTTGTTAATCTCCACTTTTTCATTCACAATGGGGTAATCATCCATGAAAGGGTTTATGGTTTGCACACCCAAAACCCAAAAACATATTCCATAGAAGAGTGGAAGGAAAGAATGAAATAAGCTAGAAACTGGAATGTGACATGGGGAAGGTAATTGATGAAGATATCCGGCATAACTCAAAACCGCTTATTTCTTATGCTTCTCAAACTCACGATGAAACAGGAAGCATCAGCAATAGTTTGTCTAAAGAACTTGGATGTCTGCAATATTATGGGACTTGGAAAGACATTCTCTAGGCTACTTTGGTGTGCTTTCAAAATATAATTTTGGTGTGGAACAACCGTTGTTAAGGTTAGAAGACAGATTTCTTGGTGTTAGTTCATGTGATAGCAGAGAGGGCGTCTTTTTTTTCTCTGAAGTAAAATAATGGTTTGTTATTTGCTAAATTCCCAGCTTGTTATCTTAATGTCTTCCATTGTTAAATATGTATAATATCCTTTCAGTTAAGTGAACACTGGAAATACCATATTGTCTAGAATGTAGAACCGAGTCTTTTTTTCTCCTGTTTGAGAAATATGAATATGTCATAATTCCTGTGTGTAAATAGCACATATCTGGAATGGAGTTCATCTTTGCTACGTTCTGTTTTGAAAGTTTCTTGAGATCATATAACGTTTATACGAGCTTTGACATCTCATTGGTTGGAATCTCCTTTTTAACCACAACAGCCTCTTAGTTTTTCTTTAAATATCTTGTAGGGCCAGCCCCTCGGAGTTCATAATATCCTACCGAAAGTTCTCTGAAAGCTTCAATCATTCATTCTCTGTTGGAATGAGGTTCAAAATGCGATTTGAAACTGAAGATGCAGCAGAGCGAAGGTTTGTTATATTAAGCTCTTCAAAAGCTGTATCTATTTGATAGAAAATCTTGAAATAGTAAATCACTTATTGCTGATGCAGATACACTGGGATGATAACCGGGATTGGTGATATGGATCCAGTTAGGTGGCCTGGTTCAAAATGGAGATGCCTACTTGTATGCTTACTGTAATTTGCTCTTAGGCTGGTTGTTTTCTCCTGTTCATGCATTAATTATAATGACAGGAAGATAAACATGTGGTATCAGTAATGATCTCTGTGAAATTCTTATACGTCACATGCCGCCCTTGCAGCCTTCTCTAGTTGTTATCACTGACCACTGTTGCTGCACTTCTACATCACATTTGACTTCCTTGACTTCGGTTCTGTTTGTAGTGTTTTTCTAGAATCAAAATATTTTGTCTCCAAAAACACAATTGCAAGATATTCTGAAACTTCTAAGTATAAAGAAGGCTTGTACCTTTCCATAGTAGTTTCCGTATACTGCTCCTAGGTAATCCCACTTTCTGACCATTTTTCTGGCTACCGTGGCTTCACTTGCTTCATCTAATGCTTTGCAAGGTTGTAGTCTCCTTACTGTCGACTTCGCTACTTGCCCTGGTATCTGTTTGGGCTGCTGGTATTATACCACGATTTCTGATAAAGTCCATGATTATGCATGTCAATACTTCTCTGGTTAACAAATTATCTAAATTTCTTTGATGTACTTGTAGGTAAAGTGGGACGATGATGTAGAGCCCAATAGGCAGAATAGAGTTTCTCCATGGGAGATTGAACCATCCATTTCAGTCACAGGATCCGGCAATTCATTAGCTCCCATGCCAAAGAGAACCAAGATTTGCCTGCCATCAATGACAACAGATTTTTCAGTTCCTAGTATGTCCTTGCACACTGCAAATATGCTGTGTTTGTGGAGACTGACTCTTTGTTCTTTATTTTGCAACATGACAAACTCATTCTTCCAACTTTCCTACAGATGGGACTGGGTTTACAGACTTTGGGAAACCTGTTGGGTTCCAGGTCTTGCAAGGTCAAGAAATGTTGGGGTTTAGGGCTCCATGTGATGAGATTGATATCTCAAATCATCAAACTGAAATGAGGAGACATATTCCTAATTCTAATAGTTTCCGGATGATTGGGACGGGAAGTTTTGGCAGAATTCCTCTTGGGAATTCTAACACTTCGTATAAAGGTGTAGGCTTGGAAGCATCTGTTAGATTCCCTAAGGTCTTGCAAGGTCAAGAAATGTTTCCTTTGAAATCACCATATGGAGGACTTCATGCTGATAGCCGGATTCCAGAAAATGGTGGGTTTGGAATCTTCGAAGGAGTGCACAATGGAAGCAGATGGTCACCACTGATGCAGGGATATAACGCCCAAATCCAACCATCTACACCATCAGTTCAAGTTTCTTCACCATCTTCTGTGCTAATGTTCCAACAAGCAAGTAGTCAGATTCCATGCCCAAACTCAGCATATGCTGTGAATAATTCCCATAGAGGCGAAGAGAGTAACTATTTTGGTTTGTTTGATAATTCGGAAGTATCAAATAGGAGGGCTACTTTCTCACCTTGTCAGCCCCATTATGCCGGGGAAGATGTTGGAAGCATGCTTCCGTTGTATTATCACTCCAAAGCGCAAAACCAACCGGGAACTGTAGGAAGTCCTTTATGTGCTACTAAAGTAGATCCTAGGGACAGGCAAGGCGTGCTTCCAACTGTTAAATCTGGCTGCAGACTCTTTGGTTTCTCCTTAACCAAGGAAACTACTGAATCGAATGTAGTGGATGCGACTGCAATCATCTCGCCTTCTTCAGCTGAGGAATTGAATCGGGATGCCACTTTTTTGCAGTCTGCTCAAAGAATGGGTTGGGAGACTGCAGAGGAACAGTTGCATTTGAAGTCTCAAACTTCTAGTAAATCTGCAATCCGGAGTTGCACTAAGGTGAGGATTCTTTGTAAACTCTGCTCTGTATGTTTAGTTTCAATTGCTTTTTACTTTAGTACGAGATCAAAACTGCAGGTTGACAAGCAAGGAAGTGTTGTAGGCAGGGCAATTGATCTGTCAAAGCTTGATGGATACGATGATCTGATCAATGAGCTGGAACGGCTGTTCAATATGGAAGGGCTTTTGAATGATCCAGAGAAAGGATGGCAAGTTGTATATACTGATGACAATAATGACATGATCCTCTTAGGAGATGATCCTTGGCAGTAAGCAGCTGAGATCGACTCTGTTGTTTTTCTAGCTTCTACTTCAACCTCAATTTGCTCAAGTTTGGTGCTAATGGTTCCGCAGGGAATTCTGCAACATTGTCACCAAGATCCTGATTTACACTCATGATGAAGCAGCGGTGATGTTGACAGCTGGAGCTACTCATGATGATACGCATAGTTGCTCAGAGGAAGCTCCCACTAGAATCCATGTATCGCAGTTTTCTTTAGCATGCCATGATTCTTCTCTACTGGCAACCTGAACTCCCGATTTGTGTTAGTTATGAAGAACAACTTTCTCATTTTCTTCTTTGGTTTTACTGTAGAATCATTGACAGTTGATTCTTGAAGACTTTGATTACCTGCCAGTTTCATCTATGTGCCCACTGACATTGTACTGAATATAGACTAATGGATCCTGTAGCTATAACTTCATTGAACTTGTTTAACATGCTTCTCGTTTAGATTAACGTGAAAACATCGAATGAATCTTTGCGGTTGGGTGTCCTTGCCTGTTCATTCATTAGGCATTTCCTTCATTCCTTTTGCATCTCAAGGTAATGGTTGATGAAATCTGCACAGAATTTCTTAGCAGATCTCCCATCAAGTTGCTTGAAAGGGGAAGGATCGGAACTAACTAAACCAACATGAACTGAAAGCAGGTATACGAATGAACTGTAAACCCAAGGAGAATTACTCCCAATGAATTTTGTAGTGTTGAGCCTCAGACCCCACCTGATGATTTTTTTTGTTCACCACTGGATGGTTGAAGATCTGGGTTCTTGATGATTGGATGATCCTATCCCTTCACGAATGTGATCTCCATCAGTAACTTTTCCAGTGAAAATTGTGTTTTTCATTGGCTGGCTTTTCAGACACTTGATCTGCATGGGGCCTACCAAACCCTTCATAGTGATGCCATGTTTAGCATGGAGATTTGCACACAGTAATCAAATGAAACCTTGATCATTTGTTCTCTAATGATCTGGATTCCTGATTATTCATCTACTTGGTGTCATTTTCAGGGGCCCACCTCAAAAGATCGTTACCCCAGCAAGGATTAGGAGATAATTTCCATCCCGAAATTGTTCCACTCTAGAGACTCTTGGACCATGGCATATCCAACATGGGCCCTACACTTTACAATCTCAATAGAATGGCCACATGTGCTGGGTCTAAACTAAGATTTTGAACGTGAAATCCCAGCGGTTATTCCACGTAGCGCTACCAAGTGTTAACCAAAAAGAAACATTAGTTGCAGATACCTGGTACCATATAATCTCTTGGTTAAAAGCGCCCGACTTTTGCACGAAGAGGCCCTATCCTGAGATGATCTGATCCATTCATCTAATTGTATCAGCTGTAGATATCTCGCAAACGAAACGCTTTGATGATCGGATGATGCAAGGGTCCTAACTACTTTGAATTTAAACCATTCTTATGCAAAGTTTCGAATTGCCTGTTTTATGTGATCCAAAGTACAATTTTTATGCCAAGTCTCAAACTGTTCTGTGATAAAAAAGTACAATTTTAATGCAAAGTTTTGGGCGGCCTATTTTCCGTCCAAAGCCATAGCAATCAGATCATATTTACAATATGCTCTACATAATTTAATTCCTTTGAAAAGTCCCAACTTTTTTATTTCCCAGATTTTTTTTTTTTCAAATAATTCATAAGTTCTTACATATTTCTAATTCTGAGCAGATTTACCAATTTAAACATGAAGTTAAACTCAGACTTCAAGAATAACTCACCAAATTAAAATATTATCTATAAATCAAGTTAAATATGAAAATTACAATATTAAATTTATATCCTCATACTTGTTATTTTTTAAACTTTTTTTCTGATTTTTTTTCAAATATTTTTGAAAATTTATGATTAATTGCCTTGCTGACTTGTTCCAATCTGAACTTTGTAATTATGAATCAAATGAACCAGTTGAAAGCACCTCCCAACATGTTGGGACGACCAAGTTGAAACAAGGGCAATTAAATGAATGGATTGGATCATCTAAATACGGCCCATTTGCTCCAAAAGTCTGTAACCGAGTGGCTTAAAAAGTGCCTTTTAGGGCGCTTGGGCTTGGCATTCCAATTTTGTTTAGATATATAAGAAGACTCTCGGCCTACGAGGGTCTCTAATTAAAAATCTCACTGCTCTAATACTTGTGCTGCCATTACTGCTAATGTATTGATAAAAAAAAGAAAAAATCCCTTTCTTTTCCATTTTCCTATTAGATACAAGCCCAATGTGATGTATCCCACATCTCTATAGCGTATAAACAATCGCAGCACATGGCCATGTATATGTTCATTAGCGTAATAGATGGTATCATGGCCAAATGGAATACATAGGCATATTGACAAGTACAAGCATGAAGTTAGTAGATACAATGAAATGTATAAGAGTCAACATAGCTTGTGTCCAAGAAACTAAGTAAAAAGGGACTAAAATTAGAGAAATCAATGAGTATAAGCTCTGGTAGATAGAAAAGGACAATAATAAAAATGACAAAATCAATGAGTTTAAGCTCTGGTACCTAGGAAAGGACAATAATAAAAATAACGTGAGGATAATGGTCGATAAAGAATTGAAGGATAAAGTTGTAGATGTTAGAAGAATCAATGACAGAATTTTACTAATAAAACTTGTCTTAGGAGAAAAGAATATAAATGTTATAAGTGCATACTCCTCAGGGGTAGGGTTAGAAGATATAAACAAGAGAATATTTTGGGAAGACATGGAGGGAGTAATGTAAGAAATTCCCAATACAGAGGCAATATTTATAAGAGCAGACTTAAATGGTTGTATAGGAAAATAAAAGGAAGCATATGATATGGTACATAAAGGGTATGGTATTGGAGAAAGAAATGATATAAGGGAAGCTATCATCGATTTTGCTTTGACATATAACCTAACTTTAGCAAACATATGCTTTAAAAAGAGGAATGGACACTTACCTTTAAAACTAAATCGTATGGAAGCCAAATATACTTCTTTCAACTTAAGAATACTGAAAAATCAATGTGTAAGGATTTTAAGATAACAATTGTTAAGAGTTTAATCATATAACATAGGTTAATGGTTATATATATTTACAATAAGAGATGGAAGAAAGGAAATAAACTTAATAAATATGTAAAACTGAGTATTAGAATTTAAAAGGAGAGAAGATAACATCAATTACAAATAAGATAATGGTAGAAGAAAAATGGAATAATGAAACAGAAGTAAATAGCATGTGAATTGATACAGTCAAATCTATTAAGAAAGTGACAAAAGATATTCTAAGAGTACTTAAAGGTAAAAGGCAACCAGCAAAGAAAACTTGCGGTACAACGAGAAAACTGTAAAAACTTATTAAAGAAAAACGAGTGTGTTTTAATACATGGTAGGTGACTAGAAATACTGAAAACTATGTGCGATATAAGAATGCTAAAATGGTTGCCAAAAGAGTAGTGAGTGAGGCTAAACTCAAGGTGTACAGCGATTTCTATATTATATTCGAGTAAAGAGAAAGTGAAAAATATGTGTTCAAACTTGCAAAAAATAAGAAAACAAAAGAGTAAGGACTTAGACCATGTTAAATGTATTGAAAGTGATGACCAAAGGGTGCTAGTTAAAGATGATGAGACCAAGCAAAGGTGGAAAAGTTTCTTTCAAAAATTACTACATGACAAATGTCCTAGGAATATGAAGATTGAAAGAACTGTAAACCCACATAATGTTGGATCATATAGATATGACTATAGGTTTAGGATACTTGAAGTAAAAGAGGCATTGAAAAAGATGAAGTCAGGAAAGGCTATGTGGCATGATGGTATACTAATAAAGGTTTGAAAGTATATGTGAAATATTAGAATAGTTTGGCTAACAAAGTTGTTTAACAAGATTATAGAATTAAAGAAAATGTTAGATAAATGAAGAAAAATCTTTATTGTACCAATTTATAAGATTAAAGGAGATATACATAGTTGCACTAGTTATCATGTGATCAAGCCTTCTCATGTTTCTTAGATTCATGGACAAAATTCTATGCTGTGCAATCCTTCACTCACAATTTTTTTTCCACAAAGTGCATTTTATGAAACTCTTAGACCCTCAAATTTGGAGTATCTTACTTTCACGCAATTCAAAAGGTTCAACAAGATTCGATATTTCATGATCAAAGGTGTAGTATTACTTATCGTAGTGGTCCTTGTATATTGTATTAACAATCGAAATATGGTCAAAAGAAAAATCTCTATTTGATTGGGCTGCTTCCTATACCTATGAATTCTATTGGAAGAGTCTTTTTGGTTATGAGCCATACCATGAAATTTTGAGAAAGAGTGATTGAGAAGAGGCTATGATATAAGATAATTATTTGAAAAAACTAGTTTAGTTTCATGCTTGGAAGGTCTATCATAGAAACTATTTTCTTAATTAGACAAATGATAGAGAAGTATAGGGAGAGGAGGACGGACCTTTACATGATTTTTATTGACTTAGAAAAAGCTTATGATAGGGTCCCTAAAGAGTTAATATGGAGGTGTTAGATGAAAAAAGGTTTCATGGGAGTATATAGATATAATTAAAGATATGTATGAGCGAGTAGTTACAAATGTTAAGACAACTAACAAAGAGACTAATGATTTTCTTATCACTATAGGATTGCACTAAGAATTAGCATTGATTCTATACTTTTTTACATTAGTTATGGATGAGTTAACAAAATATCTGCACAAGAATATTCCATGGTGTATGTTATTTGTAGATGATATAGTTTTGATTGATATGACAAGGTAGGATATAAATACAAAGCAAGAGTTGTGGAGAGATATTATAGAGTCTTAAAGTATTTGAAATTAGCCAAACTAAGATAGAATATATGAAATGCAATTTTTGCAAGAAGTGAAGTGGTAGTGAAGCACTAGTAAAGATTGATAACTGAGAAGTTTTCTAAAAAGACCACTTTCAATACTTGGAATAGATAATTTATGAGAGCAGAGAGATTGAGAGGGATGTTACCTAGTCAATCTAATTGGGTTAGAATGAATGAAAATATGCCCTTTGGAGTTTTGTGTGATTAGTGAGTGCTACTCAAAGTGAAAGGAAAATTTTATGGGATAGCTATATGGTCGGCCACACTCTATAGATCAAAACATTGAGCAATTAAGAAAGAGCAAAGGATGAGCGTAGCCAAAATTTGGATGTTGAGATGGATGAGTGGCATGATAAGAAAATATAAAATTAGAAATAAAAACATTAAAAGAAACTAAGGAGTAGCACTAGTAGGTAATGAGATGAGGGAGGGCAGACTTATATGGTTTGGACACATTCAATGGTGACCAAAAACGATACCAATTAGAAGGAATGAGTTGATCCAAGTTGAAGGCTCTAAAAGAGCAAGGAAAGGCCCCAAAGGATATGGATAAAAATGGTGAAAAAAGATTTAAGAACTTTTGGACTAAATGAGGTCATAACCCTTGATAAAGGAGAATGAAGGAACAAGATTTATGCGGCCAATCCCTAATCAGGATAAGGCTTTGACGATGACGACGACGAATATGATGATGATATACAATAAACAAGGAAGATATGAGTTCTAAGTACGGCAAATATAATCATGGAATTGCAGGAGAAGAAGGCTAGTGAGGGTGACAAGGTCACGAAACCTTATCTTTCATAAGCATGGGTGCTACGAAGACTAGCCCCAACAAAGCTAGATTGGATTGAGAGGAAATGAGTTGTAAACATGAACAAGCAGCTCATGTTTTGGGCTAGGACTGTAGCTTCAAATGTGCGCCAGGAATGTTAAACATGTCCAAATTCAAGGAGGGAGCGTTCAGTCAGAAGCATGCTCATCGTGTGATCTTACATTGTGATATAATACAACAATAAAGTTTGAGTCTGCATGCTATCAAACTGAAGAAATTGGACTATACACCTCAGGGTGTATAGCAACATGACTCAAGGACTTTTGTAATCGAGTTCTTTTTAGTAAGACTATCCGTCGGACAATTGGCCTCCCTAAATACACGATTGATTTCAACCGAAACAAGCTTATTCAGTGTCCAAAAACACTCCTCCCGAATCTTCTTGTGCCTCCAGAACAGATATCGCTTCATTGTCTGTTGCATTGCTAATGCAACTAGCTTTGAATTGCCTACAATCTTCAGATGAGAGAGATGCCAATTTAGTCCAAACATAATGACTACCATTTTGCTTCATTATTTGATTGATATGCACAACGGTAGAGTTGTCATCGTGTGACCTTAAAGTCAAGGGTTCGAGGCATAGAAATAGCCTCTTACAAAAAAATGCAAGATAAGACTGCATATTATTGGCCCTTGTGGTTTGATCCTTTCCCGAAACCCGAATACACGGGAGCTTTGTGCACTGGGCTGCTCTTTTTATTTGATTGATGAGCACCCTACACGGATGCTATATCCTACAACAAATCACCTGACCCCGTCTCGCCTGGATTATGCCGAACCATTAAAAGCCAACTGCAAGAAGCCAGCTCCTGGTGGTTGTCATTTAACATTTCTTTCTTTGTTAGAGGCCATGAAAATTTTGTTCCGATTCCATCGTTTTAAGTAGATCAGTTTGTGAGGCATAACACTACAGCCAATCAGTACAAGGAGTTTGCATATTCAGTCACTCGGGCCACCCAATTATTTAGTAAGCAACATTCATCCCAATGTTCCTGTTGATGAATAATGCGATTTTGGGTATTCCAAATCTCCCAATCACGTAAGGACTGTGCTACTGGTAAAAGATCTATTCGGAACTTTGGTTTTTCACGTCTAAGCCATGCATATTGGGGTGATCCTGATAATCAAAAGCACAAAGCTGGGCAAGGATGATCTAGAGTGGGCGAACCTTGGAATAGGATCAAAACAAGTAATATTATGTTTTTTCCGCATGACCACATAGTGGGCACGAAGTGTTCGCCATATGAAGCATGTCATATATAACATGGATCGAGTTGGCAATTTATTAATAGCAAGGAGCGATAGGAACATCTTAAACCGAGGAATACAATGGTGCTGCCAAATTTGTTTCCAATTACTCAGTATGGGTAGGTCAGAGCCTCGAGAAATTATATAGTAACAGGATTTAATCTAGAAGTTCCCATCATTAGACTTATTCCAAATAAGCTAATCGTGCTGATTGGCAAATAGACTAAACGACAATTGATGTAATGTGAGATATCTTGAGGAAGGCATGTCAGGAGTTGTCTTTCCATTTGCCTTTTTGTCGGTCCATCATTTGATAGAGGGAGTCAGTCAGGTGAGAAATGTGTTCTACGTAGATTGATATGGTTAATTAGTGGCTGATCAATTTCATCCGGCTGGTTATGTTGCCAAACTCGAATGCTTCTACCATCACTCTGCAGACATAGAGTTCCTTTCTTCAACATATCCCTTTCTAGTCAGATAGCTTTCTAGACAGCTGAGTCCGATTTTCTAATAGGAGCTTTCCAGAAGGAGAATTTTGAAAGGTATTTTGCCTTCATCAGCTGAACCCAGAGAGATGATGGGTTGGTTAAGATAAACTCACCAAGTACTCCGCTTTAAAGCATTTATCCGAGTAACAAAGATTTTGGATGCCTAGACCTCCATCTAATTTGTCAGAGCAAACCCGGTCCCAACAAACAAGGTGAAGAGAGTTCTGTCCATGTGAGTGACTACAAAGGAAACTACGTTGCCTTCTCTCACACTCTCCAAGAATTTTTTTTGGCACGGGTAATGTGCAAGTGAATAATAAGACATCCCAGACGTAGCAGATTGTACTACTGTGATGCGCTTGGCTTGAGGTTTCAACTTGCCTGTTTTTTGCCAACCTATCAACAAGGAATGGGAAATCTATAGAAGTAGGCTGCTTTAAATGAACGGAAATTCGAGACAACAGTCATCCTTGAGATCATTATGGATGTTAAAGGCTTTCCGAAGAGCTTTTACGGCACGATTGTGGACACTTGCACCGAAGGATAAAGCAGATTTCACTGAGGCAAATTCCATTCATGACTTGCTCTTGAGTCTTACCATGATATCAGTGACGGGCCTGCAGCTATCGAGGCTTTGGCAGAAATCATCAGATCATTGGCATAAAGCATGTGAGACATGGTTGGTTTTTGCATCCAGATGTGCATTGGCTCCGAGAGGCCTCTCTGAACTGAGTCATTGAAAGTTGCTGACATAACTTCTGTATAAAGCAAAACTAAATATGGTGAAAGGGGATCACCTGGCCGTGGACCTCTAGAAGGATGAAATCATGCCGAGGGGGTGACATTGACAAGTGCAACCAAGTTTGAAGTAGATAGGCAGAACATAATAAGATCGATAATGAAATGCGAAAATTCCATCTTGGTAAGAACTTGCCGAAGAAAGCCTCATTCAATGAAATCATAGGCTTTAATCAAGTCTTCTTAGATAATCTGAATTGCTTTTTCAAAGACAGGCATTGCTACATGAGCAGTTAAGAGATTATCATATATGCTTCTGCCGGGTACAAGTGCTAATTGTGCCGAGTTAATGAGCTTCGATGAGTGTGGCTTGAGTCTGTTCATGAGTACTTTTGTAATAATTTTGTAAGTAACATTACAAAAGCTAATTGGTCTGAACTTATCAACCGACCCACCAATTCACCTTTCAGTATTGATGAAATAAAAGTTTTATTGATTTACTTGTTGGAAGAGGATGGTATTTTACAAAGATATGAGGAAGGCTTTAGAGGCTAGAAAAGTATTTAAAAATGAAGAAGGGACTTGGAGGCTTAAAAGGAAGAGAGAGAGCTTGTATTGATTCTCAAAATTTGCTTGATACAACTTGTAACTAACCACCCCTATTTATACTAGTAATACCCCCTTAACCAATGGTTAGGATTGTGCCAACACACCCTTTATCTTGTGGTTACAATTTGTTATCTAGATAACTCTTCAAAAATATCTAGTTATATTTCCAAAGAATGTAGATAATTCTAATTGACTTTTGTAGCTAGATTTTCTAGAAAGTGGGCTTTTTAGAAGATGAGCTTTTATCTACTCAATGTGAGCCTTCTAGAATATGGCTCATTTCCGAATTAACTTTGACCCAAATCAAGTTTACATTTCCAACACCTATTAAACTTGATTTGTCATCCTAAGCAAGCTTCTTATTTTGATGAAGTGTTCAAACTTCAATATCTTAGTGAAAATATTGGCTGCTTGATCTTGAGATTTCACATATTCTAGTTGAACTTCCTTTCTTGTGACACACTTTCTTATGTACTGATACAGCGTATCAATGTGTTTGCTTCAGCCATGAAAGACTGGATTCTTCGCTAAGGCCATTGCCGATTTGTTGTCAACATAAACCGCCATTGGCTCTTGTTGCAGCATGCCAAGTTCTTTTAGCAACCATTTTAATCATATTGCTTGACAGATGCAAAATGTAGCAGCCACATACTCTGCTTCACAAGTAGAGAGGGTGACTATTGGCTACTTCTTTGACATCCAAGTAAAAGCAGTATCTCCCATGAAGAACAGGAAGCCGGTTGTGCTTTTTCGATCATCTAAGTCTCTAGCTCAATTGCTATCACTGTATCCAACAAGTCTATAATCATTAGTATGAGAGTAAAACAAACCAAAGTCGACTATACCTTTAATATAGCGAAGAATTCTTTTTGCTATCTTGAGATGAGTGGTTGTTGGTGCTTCCATATAGTGACTGCTGAATCCACAGCATATAAAATATCAAGCCTTGTACAAGTCAAGTAGTGCAAGCTTCCAACTAAGCTCTTAAAATTTATTGCATCTACTTGTTCTCCTTCATTGTGCTTAAACAGTTTGATTCTACACTCCATCGGCATACTAATTAATCCATTTTGAATTTCTTGAGTAGCTCCTCTGCATAACCTTCTTGAGTGATGAAGATGCCATCTTCTTTTTGCTTTACTTCAATGCAAAGATAGTATGACATGAGCCCAATATCAATCATCTTGAACTCTTTCATCATTGCTTTCTTGAATTCTTCAAACATCCTTAGACTGCTTCCAGTGAAGATTAAGTCATCCATATACAAGCACACAATCAAGATGTCTCTATCTTTGATTTTAATATACAATGCATGCTCATGATGGCATCTTGTGAAACCGTTTTCTTGAAAGTATTTATCTATCTAACTATTCCATACCCTTGGTGCTTGCTTTAATCTAATAGTTTCTAAGCTAACAACAGGAGCAAATAGCTCGTTATAGTTGATCTCAGTTCTTTAATTATAGCCCTTCACAACCAATCTTGCCTTGTATCTTTTAATTTCTCTTTTAGCATTCTTCTTTGCCTTGTATACCCACTTTACACCTATCGCTTTGTGCCCTTTCGGTAGTAAAGCAAGTTTTCATATATTGTTCTTCATGATTACTTTGATCTCCTCGTCCATGGCATCTCTCCACTTTTTACTTTGCACAGCTTCTTGAAAACTCAATGGTTCGTAATCAGTAAAGAGGCAAGTAGACTAAGATCTTCTTTTCTTTCAATTACCTTATAGAGCTCTTGTAGACTTTTTGTGCATGGTGTCCTTGGGCTTGAACTTTCACTTAATGGTGATGAGTCTCCATGATTGCTTGCAGTTAGCGAGGTTGGTGGTGTGATGTTCTCTTATTTGCTCATATTCATTTTCAAGGAAGAAGTGACTTTCTTCATAAACGTTCTAATCACACGAGCTTTCTTCATGAAATTCCACATCTCGGCTGATAATAGTTTTCTCGTTTGCTGCATTGTATAGTTTGTAACCTTTTGAATTTGAATCATAACCAATGAAAATAAACTTTTTCACTTTTATAATCAAGTTGGTTCTTCTTTCGCATGACACATGTGTATAGGCTATACTTCCAAATAACTTTAGATGAGATATCCCGGGCTTTCTTCCACTCCATGCTTCTTGCGATGTTTTTCCTCGTACACTTTTCGTTAGCGAACAATTGGACAGGTAGATTACACATGCTACTGCTTCTGCCTAAATCTCCTTTGGCATTTTCTTACTTTTTAGCTTGCTTCGAGCCATGTCCAAAATGGATCTATTCTTCCTATTGGCGACTCCATTTTGTTGGGGAGATCGTGGAACCGTTAATGGTCAACTAATTCCGTTCTCCTCACAAAATTCTTGAAATGCTTTTGAAGTAAATTCTCCTTCTCGATCAATTCTCAAGGCCTTGATCTTGCATCCACTTTCTTTCTTTATAGCAACTTTGAATTTCTTGAATATTCCAAATACTTTTGATTTTTCCTTTAAGAAGTAGACCCGTGTCTTTCTAGAAAAATCATCAATAAAGAGAACAAAGTAGTTGCTTCACCGGCAGAAAAGTAGTTTAATTGGCAAGAAAACGAGAGAGGGGAAGAAGAGCTTACCTACCTAGATGGTGGGAAACCTATCTCGGAGAGTGCTCTTTGCTAGAGATGGAGAATGCAATGGAAGTGGGAAACCTATCTCGGAGAAAAGAGGGGGGGGGGAGGGGGGGTGTTTAAAACTCATTAGAAAGGCAGTGGGAGGGATGCTGACCTGGCCTATACATGATCTGATAGAGGGTGCCACTATCAAAACACCACCCCTTGTGTTTTTCACACTTACTACCTTAATATCAAATAAATGAGGCTCACTTTAAAATTACTAAAATGCCCCTTAACTTCAAACATTCATAACTTTCTTATTCCAGCTTTGTTTTAGGCATTTTTGGTGTTGCTACATTCTATTTTTCCAGTACAATCCAACCATTGATGTTTCAATACTTGATTTAATTTTAATAAAAGGCTCATTTCTTAGATTCCAAAATTTGCATTCTTTATTTAAATTTCATAGAATAAACCATGAAATTAGAGATGTTATAGGAAAACACCATTTTTTCAGCACTACAATTTTCTAGTGTGAAAGTGAATAGTTTCAAAAGTTTTTGATAGAAAATTGTTGGAGATTGGTAGTTCAAAATCATCTAATGCAAAAGATGTTTTGATATAAAAATGTCCTCACGCAATTTTAGGACCTGTGAGGCCATAGGGTCATATAGATTGCTCGATTCTCCAGTATCTTAGCTAGTTCAAACCTAAAAAGATATCCCAGATGATCTTAGCAACCATCGTCGGCGTCAACAATGGATGACTCAAAATATTTTTCGAGAAAAGATCTTAAAAATGTAAAATCTTAATAGATCATTAGAGGGTTAACATTAACATTGTGATAGAGATGAAGCATAGTGGAAGTGTAGTTTAGATCACCAAGTAGAGTTCAGAGTTATCCCTATCCCGATGATGGGTGCCCACCTAGTAGGATTCAGAAAACAGAAAATGGAGGAATATGACTAGCAAAATCACTCACAATGATTTGTTGAGCGAACTCCCTTTTAACTATCATATAACAATGAAATCCAAGTCTAGTCCCACAAAAATTGTTAGTCCTACTCATGCACCAAAATGAATGTTGCATCTAGGATAGCTAAGAGCAAGCTTGTATTAGTGGGCACACTAGTTAGTGCAGCGTGCCGTCCATTCAATCAGTCGATCCCCATTGATTCAGGGCCTGCCCAACAAATAAAGGCATCAAAACACTAGATGGGGTTAAGAAGGTTGCCTCTACCTAGGCTGAGAGGGTTTGGAAGAGACCCAAGAGATGCTTGCCTACTGTGTAGAGATGAAAAAACCATCTAAAAGCTGAAGATGCAAGGTCGAAGCGTGATATAGAGCAATATGTTTTTATGGTCCGGAAGATATGCAGTTTGGAACTTTGGATTACCAAACATCTGAATTTGTTGCATGTTTAGTTCCGGCAAATTATCTAGTTTTTTGTTACGAGCAAAGAATTACAAAGAAAATTACTCACGTACTTCTAAATTTATTCTCGGATTCAAGAAAAAAGCAATGACTTAAACTTGCAACCAAGTTAATTTCAGGAAAAATGCCGAGTTATCTCTACACTAGACATCTTAATTAATTCTCCTCCAAAATACTCATAAGGGTGCAACAAAGCCTTCTAAGCACGGCGGCACTACAAGTCTCTCACCTAGGTGACCAGGGTACAAGACTGCATCGTTCTGTGTCTACCATTCGCATATAAAGATTACCATATGTAATATCCTTAATTTTTAAGATAAAAATAAGAAATTATTAAATAAATTAAAATAAAAATTTATGGATGAAATTATTTCCTGAAAACATAATAATTAGAAAGTGCTCGTCGATACGAATCCAACGCCACCAAGAACGCGAGAAACGGAGCTCAAACGAGGGAGTTATGAGCCGTCAAAGTTGTAAGGGCAAAATGGTCTTTTGACAGAAACGTGTAACACAGGGGCCCAAATTGATATCGGCACCCCCGTCTTCCCACACGTCTCTACCGGTGCCGGAAAAATCGCCGGAGAGACGTGGAAAGAGGCGTGAATGGAAGAGGTTCTCTTCCCCTGACTCTGTGCCTATATCTACCCTCCCCAGTTGCCAAAACGCTCCACTTTGAGCGTTTTTTAGTATTTACGCAAAACCCTAGCCTCCTGTAAAAACTTGAATTTTCCGGGCGAGTGGAGCCCGGCAACACGAGCAACTCCGGCCAGGTGCAAGGTAAGCCTCAAAACCTATGTTTTTATGTATTTATTAATTAGAAAATTAATTAGAAAACCATAAAAAAATTAGGAAAAAAATTGGATTTTTGGGGGTTTTGTGCACGCTCTTGTTGGACCGTGATTTCATAGACCAAACGTTGTCCGTTTGGAAATCGCACCGTCCAACTAGTGCACAAGACACCCAAGAGCAAACCCTTTAAATTTGGGAGTGATCCAACGGTGGAATTGCCCAGAAAACTCAAAAACCAGTACCTAGGAAAGTTTTTAGGAACTTGGAAAAAAATCATTTAAAAACCATGGTTTTTGAGAAAATTAGTGCAAAAGGAGGGCATAAATGGATTCTAGAGAGAATTGAAGAAAATGAGCGCAAAATCGCGCAAAACGGAGCCTCTGTGGCTCAGCCGGGCGGCCGGAATCCGGTCGTCTTCTCCGGCTGCTGTCAACGGCGTCGGCGCCTCGCGCGGCCGCCATGACGCACAGCAGGACGACGTCGGATGACGTCGGCATCGCACGCGTGCGGACGCCCTGCCGTTGGCTGTCGCGGTGGGACCGGGACGCGGCGCGTCCTGGCGACCGTGACGCACGCGCGCGTGCGTCACGGTGCGAGAAACGCGGCGCGCGTCCCGTGCGCGTCTGCGGCAGCCGTGCGTCTTCGTGCGCCCGTATACGTCGGTATAAACCGGCGGAAAAGGAGTCTTGCCGACGGTTTAAACCACCTTATGGTGGTCCGGCAGGCCCCCTTTTTGCGTAGTTTTCATTAAAACTTGATTTTTGGGAGCTAGGGAGGTCGAATCACGATCCGGAAGAGGCGTTGTGGCCCAGTATTGACGAGCGGACTTAGTTTTAACTTAAAAACTTAGAAATGACCACTTTTTATTTAGAAAAATTTTAAAATAGTGATGTGACATGTACAGGTGCACTTGAATATACCAATTAAAGGGAGTTATTGGCAAGCTAGTGATCTCACACTGAGGTAGGTGACGACAACTAATGTTTTGACTTGATTTTAAACCATGTTTTAAACATAGCATCATGTGTGATTGTGTTTTAAATTGCGATTTTTATTTACCATGGATTTCTTGCGACATTGCGTACAGGATGGTTATTCCAAATTAAATTCTTTTACTGAATATACTTATTTAAAATGCTTTTACAAGCATGATGTTAATTAGTTATGCTTAATTAGAGATTTATTTCTTATTATATATATAGAAAATGCATGGATTTACATGGAAATGAGTATAGAGGCTTAGTAGGTGGTCCTTTTATAGGCTAACCCCAGGATGAGGGGCATGTCTTGGGGATTTCAAGCTATAAGTGCTCTTGAGTTTTAGCACATACATATGATTTCCGTGTTTTATATTTGATGACGGGTGCTCTCGCCGTTAGGCGCTCATCTTTAGGAGGGATAGGGCCGCCACCCACCTTCCGAGATTATGATGTGATGAGTTTGTGATATGATAGACACACTGCCCATGGATGGCATTCGGTAGGGGTTTGGTAACATGGATAGTCCACTACCGGTGCGAGCCTTTCCATGGGGCACGTACGTTAAGTCTCCCGTTATGGTGTCGACGGGGGAGGCGGATGGTTGATACCCATGGAGGGTTGCCACTGCGGCATGATGGCCCATATTCTTGTTATGTGTGCATGTATGATGAGCATTGTTATAGATGGTATGCACAGGTGTGACGACACTCGGAGGTTGACTATGTGTACTCCTGATCAGCGATGTTCGTGCGATGTGGTGGGACCCATTACCTTAGGGTGCCCTTATTCTTGTTGTATGCTCCATTTATTGATTCATGTCATGTTTTAACTCCGTGAATTTCATGTTTTAGCATATGGAATAAATTGGCATTTATTTGAACATGGCATTATGATATCACTATTTCCATAAATGTTATACTTTTCATAAATGCTGTTCATTATTTCTTTCATTTATTACATTAATTGTCTATGTACCCTACACAAGCGATAGCTTCTTTGAGGCACGTGCTTTGTTTTGCAATGCCTTAGATCTCGACGCGATAACAGGAAAGGCAAGGCTGTTGAGAAGCCGTGAGAGCTGCTGAAGACCATTTTTCTATAGTATTAGACAGTGATGTGAGTCATTAAACAGGATTATCATTTGGATTTTTATTATGGACTGCATATTTTATAATGGGATGTGATTTAGATCTTTGGACATTTATGTGGGATGTTATGATGGATAGACCCTGGGCCATATTATTATTGTCTTTTGGATGTTTATTTGATTTAAAATAAAGGCGCCTATTTATTTGACGTTGATTTATACGCGGATCATTTATTTATGTTTAAATTACGTATACGTCATTTTGAGAAAGGAAAAATTAACACCCGGAGTTTTAAGATAGGTTTAGTAAAATGTTAAATAAATCTTTTCTCATGGGATCCCAAATGTTCTTATTTAAATTGCCATTAAAAAAAAAAAAAAAAATTTTGTCTTAAAAATCCGGGGTGTTACACCATATGCAGCCTGTCAAATTAGTATAAGAGAGATGATATTCAGAGGAGCTCAAAAGGAGTCTCCATGGGAGAAGCCTTCCTGGGATATTTTCTTTTCCGATCTCCACATACGTATCCTGTTTGCCCTACCTCATTTAGGCTAGAAATGAAAGTGATACTCATCGGATTATTGTAGGTGCTATCTTTTCAATTTTAACAATCAATGGTCGTTATTCACAACCTAATGAATACATAGGCTAAGATCATCCAATTGACATGATTTAGGTATATAGATAATTTAAAGGAGGCTGAACACGATGAGTGGCTTAGATCTTCCAAATTGACGCCTATCCCACGAGAAAAGGAGCATCTCCTTTGAACTTCTTTGGTCACTAGGCATCCATATTTTGATCCATTCAAATGCTATTTGGTTGCTAAAAGCAGATGGTTTCGATAGTTAAGTATTTCACACAAATACCTAATGGCCCTTCAATTATTGATGGCCAGTGGCACAATAGATGGACACGCCCATCATTATATTGACATGCCAGTACAATACTAACCACATGTAATAACTAACTAAAACAAACTAAATTAGAATAAATAAAAGCATTATTTTAATTTGAACATAAGTGGCTGGTAGGAAATAAAAAAGGGTTAATTTTCACAAAAAAAGGACTGCTCCATAAAGTGTTTTACATCTTCAAATTAAATTAAATTAAAGAAAACAAAATTTTTATATGGTGCACAAAGACCCAAAAGTTTTACATGATATATAATTTTTGAATCTTTGGTATAATTCAATTTCAAAGTGTAAAATATTTTCCACAGAAAATTGTTTTTTTTATTGAAATCAATTTTCATTCAAACTTTGCCAACAAACCTATAGTTACAAAAAAAGCTCTATTTTTTAATTTTTTTGTTGCTTCTTTTTTTGCTTTATATGGCCTTGATAATGATGATGATGGCCCATATCAAACTTTAAAGAGACCCATCTTTTTCAATAAAACTCTTATTTTTGAAGTTGTTTGGTTATGTTTTTAAAAAAAATGTCTTTTTCAGAAAAAATTGTAATTTTTATCTTTTATTTTATTTTATGGATTTCTTTTTTATTTTATTTTCAACATTTCTATAACTATGAACTAACAGGCTCTAAAGAAAGATTAGCTAGAAGAAATGACAATTGTTGTAGGCATTGTTAGCTTTGACAAGTTATATACATGATAATTTTGGCTAACAATCAAAAGTTGAGGCCGTTTTGTCTTATTGAGTGGAAAATGGATCACAGAATTGCTATCATTGTATCCTTTTTCCCCATCAGGCATGTGGTGGTACTTTTCACGTACTTGAAATCATAGAAAAACGATTCCAGTGGTTGAACTTATTCTCCACCTAACATGTTACATCTAAGGAAGAGTATCACAGAGATGCAGTAGGTCGAAAGTAAATTAAATTTTCAAAAGTGAATGATTTTTAGGTGTCTTTTGGCTAATTTCCTAATTCAACTTTCATATGCGGCACCATTTATCTGTAAGAAACTATTTGTGGAGGGAAATGATTTTCTCAGAATCCAATCTCCCCTTAACTTGACTGCATCATAAACTGATCAAAATCCAATTTTGATTGCAAACTAGAAAACTTCTCTCAGATATACTCATTCTCCCTTGCATCTCAACACCAAGGAGGTTCTCAACTTTGTCTAGCCATATTATATAATACTCAACATCTCCCTAGCCATGCCTTTTCTTCTGATCCGCTCATCCTTGTTGCTCTCTCTGACTTCCCCCGAATGTGATTTCCTTGAAATCGATCGTCCTCTTGAATATTCTTGAGCTAATCTTGAGTGTTGTTGCCAGACAAGCATGAACCATGCTGTAGACTTCATAAATTATAAATCCTCGATTATGTTAGAAATATGACATTAGTTATTGCCATATTGGTTCAATGCATCAGTGGGGACTAAAACCAGTATCCATTATGTAACTTTACGTGACTTTACATATGTCCTTGATCAGAACTACGCCTAATCGGGTAGCTGAGTAATTTTGGAGACTAGATGGTGTACTTTGGTATGCGATTTCAAAGTCAAGATTTTACCTGCTTGGATCCATCAAGTACCCCAAAGAAAAAAGAGAACACCCCAATGTCACAAAGTGTCAAAAGTTGACAGTCTACGACATCATCATATGATTCAGAGCATTCACCCATTTGTCGGAAGGCCATAGCCTTGAAGTTCCAACGCAAGAGCTTTCCTAATCATTCAATAGTCAGAAGTCTATTAAGGTGAGATTATTAGAACGGTAACTTATCCATGTAGAGTCAAAGATTGCCAATTTGATTGAAGATCATTCTGTTTCTGACGGTTGGTGGTGAGCGGCATTGAATGGGGCAACATATCATCGGGGAGAATGCATCTAACCAGCACGTCTAGGTGTTCGTTGCTCAATGTGAATATCAATTCTTAGAGGATGAATATGTCGGGGCAACAGCGGTGCAATTTATAATGGATACATAACCTATGATATGACGTTATGGAAGACACCACCCGCAGAATACAATACACCAAATTTGAACTCAAGTTTGAAGGCAAAGAACAAAACTGTCCAAGTTAATAACTAGGAGATTAGGAAGGTGCATGAGGTAGACTCGATGTCATAGATCTGGGACCTGCTAAGATTTCCTAATATATGTTGGTCCACGAATACGTCCGATTACTTTGAATGCATACAAATAATATGAGAAGATCTTTCTACGTTGTTGTTTGTTGAGTTGGGGGTCATTTTCCCTTCCAAACTGCCAAAGAGAGAGAGAGAGAGTAAAGGAAATTGAAGAAACTAATAGGAGGTCCCAAAATCAGATATGAGACGTTTGCCATGACGGGAACATCTTATCTTCCAAAATTTTATCACCGAAGAAGAAGCCGCAGCAGATTTCGGGTTCACATTTTCTGGGCGGAAACAAGCCATACGGAACCGGTGGTATAGAGATTTCAGTCCGAGCCAATTAGAAGACAAATATCAGACTAATGTTCACAAAGGAATGTATGGTTAATCTTCCGGTGTATTACATTTCGCTCATCCAATGTCCATCTCAAGTCCTGAAAAGAATAGAGAAAATCCAAAGAGATTTTCTATGGATGGAAAGAGAAGAAAAGAAAAAATATCACCTTGTTGCATGAGAAAACACATGCAAACCAAAGAGAGAGGCTTGGGTATTCAAAGTCTCACAAAGGAAAAAGGAAATCTCTTATACAAGTGGTTATGGAGGTATGCCAACGATCATAAGCTTTTGGAGGGCCTCGATTGAAGTTAGATACCAGCCAAAAGATTCCTCGGTGGGTGGAAAAGGATGAGCTTCGGCAAGGCTCTAGATTATGGAGGGACATCACTAAATATCTAGACTTCTTCAAAAACCATTCAAGTTTCTTCGAAGGCGACAAAGTAAGGTTCTGGTCTGACCTATGGATCGGACATCAGGCCCTAAAATATGTTTAGCCTAGGTTGTTTAGAGCCGCGAGAAAGCATGGCATTGTTGTGAAAGACTATCTCAGAAGAAATAGTGCAAATACGCTTTGGATTATCCAATTCTTTAGGTCTTTAGAGGGCTTGAACATGAGCACTTGGTGCTATTCATGGACTGGCTTAAATCAGTGATCATTAGAAGATGGGATGTGTGGTCTGGACTAGGAATTCAAACGGAAAATTTTTCTGCAAAATCTGCCTATGGTTTATTAAAATGTCGAAGCTCAGATTGGAAACTTGTTAAAAATTTTGTAACAATTAAATGTTGCTTTGTGTTTCATATCCATAGAGGCATTTGTATAATTTTGGCTTTAGTAGTTATTTGCATTTTTAAGAATGCAGTATAATGTATGTAAACCTATGTTTGCAATGCTATTATAAGTGAGAGTGAGAAAAAACTAAAAGTAAGAACATTGAGGGTTTTTACGGTGACAATGAGGAAGAAAATTGGCGGCTAATTTTTAAGGATTTTTCGACTCTCGCGTTATTAGTGGATCTCTTTGGTTGCTCATCCCGTCGACGTATGCAAACTTGCCAAGCCACATATATCTTGTGTCTCTCTTTAAATGTATATTTCCCTCTTTCTCTATATTGTTTTTCTTTGATTTCTTTGAATGATCTTGATACAAACATTCTTCTATGCCATAAGTTGATCCTCTGATTCCATTACCGTAAAGTGCATTTCTCTTTAATATATGGTATCAAAGCTATGGTTGTACTAAGTTTTTGATGAAATTCTCAAATGAGGTTTTAAGACCAAAAGTGAGCAAGATGTCAAAGATTTTGAGTGCTAAGTTAGACGTAAAGAAATTTGATGGCATGGGAAACTTTGAATTCTAGCAAAGGAGGGTGAAGGACTTCTTGATACAATAAGGTCTTCATAGGATACTTGATGGAAAATTTCGAAAGCCATTGGGAATGAGTGATGAAGATTGGGAGGACACAAAGCTTAAGGCAGTGAGCACAATTCACTTGTATGTGTAGAATGAGATTATGTACAATGTTTTCAATGAGAAAACAGGTCCCAATTTATGGTTGAAACTCTAGAAACATGTGTGGGACAAAAGGTCTCACAAACAAGCTCTACTTAAAGCAAAAGTTGTCCTCGCTTTGCATGAAGGAATGTACACCACTTTTAGAGCATTTGAATGCATTTAATAAGATTGTGAGTGATTTCTTTAACATTCAAGTGGAATTGGATGAGGAGGATAAGTCTTTCATTCTTCTTATGTTACTTTTGCCTTCTTATGAGCATTTAAGGACAACTATGCTATATGGGAAAAAAAAAAACTCTTGACATATAGGAGGTTAGATGTACTCTTCTAGCCAATGAAAGGAAGAAGCTAACTGTAGAGGAAGAGAGTGATGAAATGGTTACAAGTGGCTTGAGAAAAGGAAGAGAAAGATTAAAGAGCATGATCAAGGGAATGAGAGATATCGATCAAAGTCTAAAAGTAAGAAAGGTAAATGTCACTTTCATAAGTTTGAAGGTCACTATAAAAGAGATTGTAAAAAGAGAAAGGACTATTTGAAGAAAAAGAAGCTTCAAGAGGAAGAACAAGCTAGTGTAGCCACTCAATTTAAAGAGGAGGTAGATGTTATCACACTTTCTTCAGGTATGATATCTACCTTTAATTGGGTTCTTAATTTCAATTATTCTTATCATATTACTTTTTAAAGAAAGATCATTGACACTACAAGCTCTTGTGATGGTGAAAGTGTATTAATTGGAAATAGTTATACATGCAAATCTATAAGCTTTAATATGGTAAAGATTCAAATGTATGATGGAATGGTGAGAACTTTGATTGATGTGAAGTATGGCTTAATTTAAGAATGAATTTGATCTCACTAGGAGCCCTAAATCCTATTGGATGTTGCATTGGTATGGAAAATGAGATCATGAAGGTAAAAAAAGGGACACCAGTTATGAGGAAGGATGAGAGAGAGAGAGAGAGAGAGAGAGAGAGAGAGAGAGAGAGAGAGAGAGAGAGAGAGAGATGTTAAAATTGAACAAACAGGGTGTACTCAAGGGGATCTAGTCATGTAAACTAAACCTTTGCAAATATTGTTTGCTTAGTAAGGAGTGCAAGGTGAAGTTTAGTATTTTTAGTCATAGAAGCAAGGGAATCCTAGAGTACATAAATGTTGATGTGTGGAGGATGGCTCTGGTAACTTCTAAAGGTGGTGCAAGGTGGTTTGTCTCTTTCATTAATAACTTCTCAAAGAAGGTATGGGTCTACTTCATGAGGAAAAAATCTAAAATGTTAACCATTTTCAAATTGCACATGAAAAAGATAATAGAGTTATGCAAGTGGAAGGCTATGTGGATTTTGACTTTACAGGTGATCTTGATAAGAGAAGGTCAATAATAGGTTATGTGTTCACTTTGAGTGATGGATCAGTAAGTTGGAAGTCTACTTTGGTGTGTAGTATAGCCTCAACAACTATAGAGGCAGAATATATGGCAGCACTTGAGGCAATTAAGAAGACAATTTAGTTTAAGAGTTTGGTGAGTGAACTTAGTGTGGTTTAAGACATTGCATACATTCTCTATGATAGCCAAACTGCAATTTATCTTACTAAAAATCTAGTTTACAATAAAAGGACCAAACATATTTACATCTAGTACCATACACTTTGAAAATTTATTAATGATAATAACAATTGATATAAAAATATCTCAACAAAGGATAATGTTAAGGATACCTTAACTAAACCAGTTCCAGTGGACAAGTTTGATCATTCTCCAAAGTTGCTAAATAATTTATACCACCCTAGGAAGAGATGGGGTTTTGAGAGAGAGAGAGAGAGAGAGAGAGAGAGAGAGAGAGAGAGAGAGAGAGAGAGAGAGAGAGAGAGAGTTTACTTTGAGGTGGAGTGGTCATATTTGCATTATTTTTGGATATGAGATGAGGTGGAGAATGTTGCTTTATGTCTCATACCTATAGGGGCATTTGTGTAACTTTAGGTTTATTAGTTATGGACATTTTAAGAATGTTGTATAATGTATGTAGATTCATATTTTGCATTACTATTGTGCGTTAGAGTGTGAGAGTAGAAAAAACAAAAAGTAAGAACATTAGGGTTTTCTTACGTGGTAAAGAGGAAGAAGATTTGCCACTAATTTTCTAGTCTTTGTAATATCTCATATTTACTAGATTTCTCAATGGGTGCTTTTCTTGTAAACGTAACCAAACTTGCTGCGCTACGTATATCTTGTGCCTCTCCTTAAATGTGTACTTTTTATTTTCTTGATATTATTTTTTATCTTTAAATAAGCTTGATGCAAACATTCTTCTATCAAATCCGCAAGAGTCTTTGTAATTTCTCATTTTTATTAGGTTTCTCTTCGGTTACTCTTCTCTTGGACAAAGGCAAACTTGTCTAACCACATATATCTTGTGCCTATCCTTAAATTTGTATTTTCCTTTTTCTCTATATTCTTTGTCTTTTATTTCTTCGAATAGTCTTGGTGCAAATATTCTTTTATGCCATAAGGTGATCATGGCTTCAACTACAATCTTTGAAGGAGACTTTATTCTTAACATTAAAAACTGCCAAAAGTAAGCTTTTTGTACATGGACGATGCTCCTTCATAAATCTTTTACCTATGATAAATTAATCTGGAGATGATGGTATTAGCCTGGCTTTTGTTATCTTTGCACGAGGAAAGGGGAAATCGGGAGCGTCTATTTTTATCCTGTTCCTATGAGCAGCAGGTTCGGAATGGCAGTATCGATAAATTTGACATGAAGTGGGCCTTACTCCCGACAACATTGAAAATTTAGTGCTGCAATGGTGCTGCCCTTAATGAAACGAGAGCAGGTTCTCTGGAATTTGCTTAGCGGGAGCAATTTAGTTAATTTTAGATGGGTCGCTCGCTAGTAGGCCTAAGAAGGATAAAGCTCGCCCTAGATGGAAACCTCCATCGCCTAACCAATTTAAGTTAAATTTTGACGGGGCAAGTCTGGGCAATCCGGGAACGGCGGGCATAGCCAGGGTTCTTAGAAATGCGGAGGGTACAACGATGTATGACTACGCATGCCTGATTGGCATCAAGGATTCCAATGAAGCCGATATGCGATTGTTGCTTCAAAGGCTCATTATCTGGAGTAATACAAATGCCTTTCCTCCCGCAGTTGAAGGAGACTCAACTAAAGCAATGACCTGCCTGATATGTAACCCCTCTTCAAAGTGGAGGTTTTGGCACGTAATTCACCTCGCAAAGTCTATCCCTGAAAATAAAGAAGACTTTTATTCATGTTCATAGATCAGCTAATGATTTATCTAATGGTTTGGCAAAAGAAGGTGTTATTCTTAGCTCTTTATGCAATGTCTTAGATATTGACAGACAGACAGGACTTATGAGAAGCTAGACGAGTAGCTGATTAAGACATTTCTATCAGAGGTTATGTTTTAATTTCACTAGGACTATACATGTACATCTGTAGTATTTGAACTTGATTTGTGATGATGCAGAGACTGTGGCTGTCAACTGGATGAGTCCTGAAGAAGTAAACTTGTTTTAAAAAGGTTTAATTTAAAAATAAAAATTTTATTTGAGTTTTTTAAATTTAAATATGAAACTGAATCATAATAAGTAATTAGTGATGAGTGACACTAGGGGCCCCACCTTTACTAATCAGGTGGAATCATGAATGTTAATTATGCTCCATGCTTTCTTCAGTGGGTGTGTGGATATGTTTTTGTTTCTTTTTAAAAAATTTGTACTTTGGTAGTAAGGCATATCTAATCATCATGATCTACCAACACTGGCCGCGAAGAGGTCTTTTCTCCATCCATAAATAAATTTCTACCTTTCCTCAAAAGATTAAAAAATAAAGTATGTAATAAGTAATCACACTAGAGCTCTTTTCATTATAAGATAATTATTATCATCATCAAAACCTTATCCCAATTAGGGGTCAACCACATGAATCTTATTCTTCCATTCCTCTATATTAAGTACTATGGATTCATTTAGTTCCAAAGTTTTTAAATTTTTCCTCACAACTTCTATCCACATTCTTTTGGGCCTTCCCATTACCCTTTTAGAACCTTCTACTTACATTGCCTCGCTCATTCTAACCGGTGTCCTTTCAGTGTCCTTTGGACATGTTGAAGTCATCTAAGTTTAATCTCCCACATCTTGTTACCTATTGGTGCTACCCCTAAATTTTCTCTAATATTTTTATTCTTAATTATATCTTTTCTTGTCTTACCACTCATCTATCTTAATATTCTAATTTCTGCAATGCTTATCCTATGAGCATGATATTCCTTAACTACCAATGCTCATCCTATGACTATCCTATAGAATTTTCCTTTTAGTTTGTTTCAGACACACATCTTCATTTGTTCCAACCAACTTGGATTCTCTAGGTAAGCTCTCTCTCAATCTCTCCACTGTCATGAATCAGTGATCCTAAGTATCGAATACAGTCTTGTACAAGGACTTATTGGTTATCAATCTTGACTAGTGTTCCACTCCTACTCTCCTTGCTAAAATTGCATTCCATATATTTTGTTTTAGTTCAATTAATTTTAAATTCTTTAAATTCTAATGCTTCTCTCTATAACTCTAGCTTTATGTTTACACCTTCTCTTATCTCATCAAGTAAGGCTATATCATCTGCAAGCACCAAGGAAGCTCCTCTTGCAGATGTTTTGTTAACTCATCAATAACCAACGTAAAAAGGTATGGGTTTAATGCCGATCCTTGGTGCAATCCTACAGTGACAGAAAAATCACCAGTCTCGCTACTAGTAGTCTTAACATTTGTTACCATTCTCTCATACATATCTTTAATTATGTTTATATACCATCGCAAAACTCCTTTCTCGCCCAATACCCTCCATATTAACTCTATAAGGACTCTATCACAAGCTTTCTCTAAGTTGATAAAGATTATGTGGAGGTCTTTCCTCTTCTCCCTATATTTTTCTACCAATTGTCTTAGTAAGAAAATAGCTTCTATGGTAGATCTCCCAGGCATAAAATCATACTAATTCTCTAATAAACTTGTCTCATATTGTAGCCTCTTCTCAATGACTCTTTCAAATAGGTAGAAAATTAAAAGCATAGTCATATCCCTAAAATTTCAACGAATGTTTAGAACACTTGAATATATTTTTGTAATTAGATACAATAAAAATCTGGATCCCAATTATTAGATCCATTAAAATCTACAAAATAATAACATTGAGCATGTCGAAGTTTAATTGGATTTGATCTTTAGGATCCATTGAACTATCCAGATCCATTGACAACCCTAGACTACTTGTTGCCATGCAATGAAGTAATTACTTACTTTTAAAAAATTATAAGAGAGTTGGGTTAGCATCCATGGCCAAGTAATGTCCTGCCATCTCCTGAGAAGATTGGGAAAGAGTGGAGGATAATTTCTTTTGTGTTTAGATCTTTTTGTACAATCAAATAATTATAGAACAAATTATTCACAGACTCTCACTCACTCACACGCACTATAAATCTAATTCCCAGCAAAAAAGAAAGTGATCATTTGAATCTCCAACCAAGCATATTCAGAAAGATAATTTAATTTCTTTTAGAATCAAGGATGGCGATACACAATTCCCACTTCTAGAGAAAACACAAGGGAAAAAGCTGCTAGGAGGATGCGCCTAGTGTCATGGACTTGCATTGCAAGGCTCGTGACCAAGGCACACAGCCTCTAATAAAGGCCTACTTAAATCATGGACATGGCTTGAAGGACTTAGGCCTGCTGTTAAAGACCCATGGAATCCAATGGAGGCCTGCTCAGCTCACAAGTCCAACTTGGGAGACTTAGATCCATGCAATGGATCCATAATCTAGAATGCCCAAGTACATCATGTACATATCTTGCTTTTAGAATTTTCCAAGAGCATCCTGAATGTAGTGGAACCAAAAGCTTGTATAAAGACTTCTAGAATAGTCTCTAACCGTTGGATGATCAACATTTGTAAAAATCCCCACCATCCATTGAGGAGGTGGAAGGAGGCAAGCACCTATAAATAGGGGAGCTTCCTCACTTGTAAGGCATCCATCAAAAAGTTGTATGCACCTTCAAGTAATAAAGTTACAAGTTTTTTCTAAGTTTCTTTTTAGCTGTTGTTCTCCTTTAAGTTTTATTCATGTTTACTTAATTGGTTTGGGGTGAGAAGACAATCTAAGTACCGTATAGGAGTTTGAAAGTCTTAGCCCGTGATACTCAGCGTGTGACTCCTGGTCAGGGACAAACAAAACAAGAGAGAGGATAAAAGTCACTGATTTGTAGTTACTCGAAGAAAAGTTTTCTCCCGCTAATATGAAACCAAAACAAATGCCCACAACTCGTGCTTAGTGGAAAAATCCACGCACGAGGGGTGGGACCTCGCTCAAAACTGACATTGATGGCTCATTAATGACTGTCTGATTAGAGGACTGGAATAATAACGAAAAATCCGTATACACATGGGCTGGACCTCGTTCAAAAATGACGCATATGGGCCAGTTGTAGCCGTCTGATTGGAGAACCTGCACGATAAAGTACGGATTGATAATATTGTTTTCTCATTTGAAATGGACTTTTTTATTATCGTCAAGGATTTATACAAATCCGGTTTATAACACAGATAAAATTAGTTAAGAACAAATAGCTCAGACTTTTTAACAAATATCTAGTACAGTTAGTTGATGACAGGTAAGGATCTCCCGCATAACTGCAGGTTTGAGTTGAATTACACGTAGAAGACCGGATAGAAGTAAGAGAGGGAGACTAATTTGGTTTAACTTTGTCATTCTTTACGTGTATTAAAATAAAAAATCTACTTAGTAAGGACACCTAAAAAGTAACGTCTTGCAGCAGATCTCTCACCTTTTTTTAGGGCAAAGATGAGGATGTCCATTGTGGGTGTCACATATTTGATGTGTGACAGACCGAGAACCTTTTCTCTCGGTGCATGACCCTCTTGCGAAAACTTCTGTGTCAAGGAAATAGATAGAAATTGATTTCCAGTAAAAAAAGAAGAAGAAGAATAATTATCTGCAGAACGTGTTTCAAGGTTTAAAATTGAATTACATAAAAAACCCAACAAATTTTTCTGGCGTAAAACTTGGTTCTTTGACCCTGTAATTTAATTTAAAGCTGTAGAATAAATTTCTTATTCCTTATCCTATATAAATCAATTCCCGTCCATTTCTGACAACGAAATAGGACTTTGTTTCTAATGTACTAAATATGAGAAACAGACATTTACAAATAAAAAATCATAGGCTATGAATTGAATTTTTCTGCTAAGGCGTCTTGGAAGACTAATATTTCATGTAATATTTAGGGAGATATGAGAAAATATTTTTTTGGCATCATTTCTTATAAATTAATTATTTATAAGAAATTACATTTCTATTTTTCCTTAATTAATTATTTAGAGGCAAGTGTTGGACGGCCATGATTGGCAAATAGTGGCTCCATTGTGGGCCACCTGAGGATGGAAAGCAAATATATGCTCTCAAGGGCGCAACTTCCTTGTGTGGTTCCTTAAAGAGAAGCAGTAGGCATAGGAAACGCGTTTCTTCGTCTCTAGACTAGAATCTTCCGTACCATATTCTTCGCACTACACGTCTGCATGACCTCAGTCCAAACCGCGAGTTTGACTAACTTCTCCATATATTTTCCTTCCATGTTTCCTGACCCCTCATATAAGGATCCAAAGCCAGCAATTCCATATTGATTTTTCTCTCACGGCACTTCCTCTGGTGCACCCTTGGAAAGTTCATTTAGCCATCCGGTTATCAAAGATGGTTGATTCGTCACCCCCTTCTGAGGAGCTTTCACTCAAAGACACGCCGACCTGGGCGGTTGCAGTCGTTTGTTTCGTACTGATCTCCATCTCCATCCTCATAGAACTTGCCTTTCATCTCCTCACTAAGGTAAGTCTCAGAGATCCATGAGCTCTGTTCTTGCTGGAAGAGTCTCTTCATAGTCTCTGAACCAGTGGCTATTTCAGTTTCTTAAGAGAAGAAAGAGGAAGTCTCTCAATCGGGCTCTCTACAACATACGAACAGGTGAGGGAGGAACAAAAACTGCTAAAAACTAAAGAAATTTTCCCTTCTTTATCTGGTTTTCACTTTCTTCTCTGAACTTAGAGCTGATGCTACTTGGGTTCATAACGCTGATGCTGACTGTTACTGAGCAACCTATTTCCAAGATATGCATCCCAAAGAGCATGGGAGACAACTTTCTTCCATGTGATAATTCAACTCTTCCCAGTGACATAGTGGAGCTATCCACTTGTGAGGAGAAGGTAAGAAGTATCTGAGCAACTCAAGGTACCTCATGTGTCTGTATATACATACATTTCCTGGGTCTGATTGAGTCGCTCGCATGGGTGATTATCTTGGTGAGCAGGGGAAGATTTCTCTGCTGACTAGTGGTGGAATTAACCAGTTGCAGATGCTGATCTTTGTCTTGGCAGTTTTTCAGGTTCTTTCTTCTTTTCTTACCATGGGTCTTGGAATGGCTAAGGTAAGGTTGTGTTTATTTAAATAAATATGTTATAGTTTCTAGATTATTTTACATGTTTTCTCTATTTTGGTCTCCAAAATTTGTCTATCAAAGATGAGTTGGCCAAAGAAAAATATGATTTGGTCTATTTGAGCGATGTTGTTCCTGATTTGGTGTCCATCTTTTATGTGGATTCTGCAGATGAAGAGGTGGGAATCTTGGGAAGAAGAGACTAAAACACTGGAATATGAATTCTCTAATGGTAAGCTTACAAGCAACTAACCAGGCCTTCGTTAGACTTTGACCCGATAATTCCTTGTCTTACCTATGAATGTTACAAATTATCCGATATTTCCTCCTGAAGTTTACAGGATATCGAGTAATGCTTATGCAATTTCATGTACTTTGAGGTTTGTCTCATTTAGTTAGAGTTACCCATTTGAATTGGAGTATCAAATTCCATTCGTTTTTCTGATCAAGGATTTTTATATATCAGACAAACCTAGCCTCTGACTTATTGCTATTTGTAACTTCGTTTTCAAACTTCCTAAGCCGTCGATGGAAAAGATATTATACCTACAAAAAAATGAAAATTTTGGTGCAAGGCCTAGCTAAGATGTGGACACAATATGAAGAGTTGGGACATCCATTGATGGATAATCTTCGCATATGGAGATTCAGGGTGGGGCCTCTGCGATGAACGGTCTGGATCATCCTGAGAACGTCTAGATAGGTTGGAAATATAGCAGTATGCATTGACATATTTTGGATGGAAAGTCCAAATAGATGATCAACGGTGAGGATGATATTATTTGGGGCAACCTCCAATTCCGATAAATGGAGCTATCGCGGTAATGGGGATGTCTAGAGAGAAACTTCTGACCATTTTAGAAGTCCTAAACCCTTTTTCAAGTAATTTGACCAGCACTTGAGGCGCAATTAGTTTCCTCTCCCTTGCCTCTGACGGCAATAAATACGGTGCACGCCCATATTTTTTCGTAGAAAATATCAGCGGGCTAGTATAGAAGTGGGTCCCACTATCCACTGTTTTTATGGGAAGTTGTTCTGCCAGACTCTAGAAAAGGACGCCGAAAAGAATGGAAATTGAGATCGGCCCCGGAATTTGGGTGGTTTGAACCGTCCCTAGTGTTTGGCTAATCTACTTAGGCTGTATGCTAAAAATCACACCCATCCAAAGCTTCCACGTACTCTCTCTTTCAGCTAAAACTTTCAATTGAAATGATTTAAAAGCAAAGAAGGCATAGTTAGAGTCATCCAATTATGAAATTTAGTAGCTAGAACATGAAAAACATGATGAATAGATGTAATCATTCAAACGATAGCCCTAGATAAATAGCATCCTTTTTTTGACATTATTTTCTCTGTCTGAAAATTATTTTTCATTTTATGATTATACACCTTTGACATGCAGTGCTGCTGTTGGACTGAGTTTCAAGACTGATCCCAAATCCTCGCCTAGCTAAGGTCCAATTTTGGATGACCCATCTATTTTGCCGTCCTACTTTAGATGGTTAGCACCAAAATTCATGACAGTTGTATGATTTTAGCTTCTCCCTTTCGAGTTTCTAAATCATGTTATTGGATTTTTCAACTAAAAAAAACTAGTAGCTTCAACACGAGAGGCCCATGTATTATAATTGCCAGGGTCAGAGGTGTGCGTCTAACATTAAAAAAGGAAAAGGTTAAATATAGTTGGGTGAAATCATCTAAAGATTGGGCCTAACTAGGTAAGGTCCTGACTTAGTCGCCAAACTCAATCCAGATAGTATTTATCTGATTGTAAACCATTGCTTTTCTTTGCCCCTTCTTAAGTGTCATCTTGCAGGTGAGAAGTAAGAGGCCTAGCTAGGTTTACCAGTACTAGTTTTCGTGCATGGCTTATTCTTATTATGAACCAAAATATAGACGGTTTGGATCCTGAGAAAAGTGACCCCTAGTTGTACTTTTGGGCTTACATTTTACATGCACTGTATAGTAACTCTTCTATTGCAAATGCGGCCTAGCTAGCTCTCTCTAATGTTCTTCTCTTTGAGCTCAGATCCTCGGAGATTCAGGCTCACCCGCCAAACATCCTTCGGAAGACGACATTTGCACTTCTGGAGCCGGCATCCTTTGCTTCTTTGGCCTGTTAGTTTCGTCAAACTCTCTCATCATTCCTATGTCCGTTGAGCAAAAATTCGTCAAATACCCTTTCATGTTGGCAACTCTTTTACAGGTCTGTCTCCTTCGACAGTTTTATGGATCCGTCTCCAAAACAGATTATTTCACTCTCCGCCATGGATTCATCGCGGTAACCCCACAATCAGCAAACTATGTTATATTACAACCTCGCAGTTTCTAGTTACAAAAATTTGACCTTGCCTAGCTTCTTCTCCTTTATAGGCGCACTTTCCAGAAGGCAGCAAATTTGATTTCCAAAGGTTTCTTAGAAGAGCTCTGGATGAAGACTTTCAGGTTGTAGTGGGAATCAGGTATCTCCATCTACCCATTAGAAGATGGTTGTTGCACCCGTTTCGTTGCTATAGAACAATGAAACTGATCTTGTTTCTTGCTATGCAGTCTATGGACATGGCTCTTCTCGATACTCTTCATCTTCTTCAATGCTCACGGTAAACAAAATAATTCTTCATGTACCTAGTTTCTAGATGGTTAGTATATAAGTTGGAGTAATGCTAAGTAGCTTCAATTTTCTTTTATTTTGCAGATTTTTACAACTATTATTGGCTTCCTTTCATTCCTTTTCTGGTAAGCCTACCCCTATCTATAACCTCGTACCAGAGAACCTACGGTGGACCAACGACATGGTGTTCCATTTGTTTGCAGATGGCTTTGGCCGTAGGAACGAAACTGCAAGTGATTATAACAAAGATGTGTTTGGAGAGCCGTAAGGAAGCAGTTGTTGTTCAAGGAACATTCCTTGTGAGGCCCGACGATAGTCTCTTCTGGTTCGGTCGGCCTCGGCTGCTACTCCATCTCATCCATCTCATCCTATTCCAGGTAAACCCACATAAGATGTACAGATTGGATGTGCAGCTAAATGTGCAAATATTAGGTGGTCCAAATAATTCATCTTGTTGTCTAAGTAGGGGCTAAAGATGTAATTCTTTGAAGCCCAATTTTTTTTTTCTTTTAAACGAGTAACCAGCACTGAAAGAGGCCGAAGTTCAAATTAAGACCACTTCCATGGGCATAAATCCTATTGAATTGACAGGCCCATTAACATTCAGATCACAACTGTGGTGGCCTTCTAGATATAAACCCCCCTACAATATCTGGAGACCGATTAAGATCTAGCAGCAGTCAACTTTGCAGGGAGGAAAACCCATGTGCCATAAAGACACAGCATTGAAATATAGGACTCGTAGGCCATCAACAGGCTAACCACATGGTTCTGGACCTTCTGGTTTCATGAGGAGCGTATATCCCATCTATAAAAAATTAACGGTTTACCTTCTTGAAAATGGGATGAACTTCCATTGTCACCGGTGAGATTAGCGGATTCAATCGTATCCACAGGGTAAATGTGGTCTGTTTTTTTTTTCTTTCGAACTGGTAACTCACGCCCCATAGCTCTTTATATGTATAAGCATGATAGGCGCAATATTTTAACTTTTTCTAGGCATATGATCCCATGATGGATCGCCGGAGAGGGCCTCCGTAAAAATATCATACACTGGATAATCCTAGCCGTCCCATTGACATCAGCCTTTCAAACTTTATTTCTCCGGTTTGTTCTTCGGCCAAAAAGAAAGAGCAATCTTGGTGCACGGGCCATCGTGTACATGCCTCCGTATACTGGACAACTTTTCATGATTCTATGTAGTCCCTCGTGGTGTCGTTTTCTCATAATAAATGTTATGTTTTCTGCAGAACTCCTTTCAACTGGCATTCTTCACGTGGACATGGGTATGGATATAGTGCTGATTAGCTAGAAAATTTTGGGCACAAAAATATGATGTTCGACAACATTTCAAGTAAATTTCAGGACTAACTCGATCGGGTTTGCAACACAGTACAAATTCGGGCTGAGATCCTGCTTCCACAGAGAGTGGGAGGACATCATCATAAGAATAGCAATGGGCTTGTTAGTTCAGCTCCTCATTGGCTATGTTACATTGCCCCTATATGCCGTAGTTACACAGGTAAAAACCAAACATAAGCCACTTTTTCTTCGGCTTCTTCTTCCTCGTTGATTGAATTTGCTCTTCTTAGATGGGTTCCTCCATGCGGAAGGTGGTATTTACAGAGAGAGTTTCAAGGGGCCTAAAGAACTGGCGTTCTATTGCAAAACAGCACTTGGTGATCCAGAAATCCAATTTGACAACTTCTTCAGCAGAACCTTCATCTTCACAGATCATTGAAACAACGTTATCCGATGTGACTCAATTGGAAATGACCGAATCTGAACAACCATCACCAGAGACTGGATTCAATGCGGTAGAAATAGTAGAAGAAGAGAAAAGCAAACGGCCCTATGATGGTGAGATCTCTTTTGGATGGGGACTAGACCGAGGCCAAGCTGGTGAATTTTATGGCTAGGTACATATCGCCGACGAATTCTGTAACCTTTATAGTCTAAATTGGGCTGATGGAAGCTTGAGAGAGTCTGTGGATTACAATTACATGCGTCTGAATCTGCTTCGTGGAAGCAAGTCTGGATCATGGTAACTGGAATAAATGTCGGAAAGGGAAAAGAGAGGGATTGTGAGTAAGAAAAGTCGAAGAACACCTTTATTGTATAGCTAGAACAACCAGTTTTCTTGTACCCCTTACCCTTTTCGTTTCCTCTTTATTATATAAGCATCCCCATCGGGCCCTTAGTCTTACTCACCATCTAATCCATGATTGAGCAGCACTAGGATGGAGTAGGCCTACTACAATGACTTCTTGGGATCCGCATGTTCCATACAGGCATGATCCGGTCAGCTAATCTGGCAGATAATAAGTAACGCAACCAATAGACACTGATTTTGGCATGATTATGTATTCCTAAACAGTTCATTCAATAAGCTTGCTTAGGATTTTGGTAGGGAAACACGAAATATTGGCTTTTTGGTGAGCTATAGCATGCGGATGAAATACCCGTTTTGGCATGGAAGCAAAGACATGCAGCTTAGGTGCTGATGGTATGCATCATAGATTTGTTCATCTAGCCCCTTTATTCATTGATAATAATAATAATAATAATAATAAACGAAAAGGTCTTTCTTTGTGATCGGACTCCAAAAAATCCCTTTCTGACTTCTTCCTTAATTTTTACAATCATCCCAAATAAATTAAAAACTCCGCCAATGCCAATCCCAAGCACAAATAAAAAAAAGAGAGATTTGTGTCAGTTGCTAACTGGCCAGTAAAATTTTTTTGAAGATGATTTTTGTTATTTTCTCTTCTTACTTACAAATGAATATGCATATGCATATTAGTTTATAAGTAATAAGAGAAAATAATGAAAATCATATTTAACTTCTTCAAAGTATGGCAACCCTAACATAACATGAATTGATTATTGACAACCTCTCAAGTCAGGGCATCCTTCGCAAGCAACGCACAACATCAGATCTTAGGTGCAGTGAAAAATGAGCAAGAGTTGCTAGGGTATTCCTCTGGAAGTAACATGTTATATCGAATCTCAAGTGTAGTGAAAAATGGGCAAAGACTGCTAGAGCATCTCCTTGTAAGCAACACCTATATTAAACTCAGGTGTAATGGAAAGTAGCCATGAGTTCATACCATGAGGGTTGAAAAGTGCATGGGTAAATAGGCTAGCTCAAGAGCATAAAATTTATATCGCCACGTGGAACATAGTGACATTGACAAGTAAGAGTCTAGAGTTAGTAGATAAGATGAAACATAGGAGAGTAAACATCTCTTGTATCCAAGAAACCAAGTGGAAAAAGGGCTAAAACTAAAAAAACCGATAAATATAAGCTATGGTACATAGGAAAGGAAAGTAATAGAAATGACGCAGAGTTATTGGTGGATAAAAAATTAAAAGATAAAAGTTGTAGATATTAACAGAACCAGTAATAGAATTTATAATAAAAAATTTGTTTTAGGCTACAATTATATGAAACACCTGAATTAATGCAAACCGTTCAAGACGTATGTGTCTAATCAATTCCTCAGCTTATATACCATGTACCATTGCCACGTTTCTTCTTTTGTGAATATGAAAAGGAAAAGGTAGCCCGGTGCACAAAGCTCTCACATATGCAGGTTCCAAGAAAAGAATGTACCATAGAGGTTTATACTACTCCGTCTTACCTTACCTTGCATTTTTTTAAGAGACTATTTTCACGACTTAAACACATGACTTTAAAGTCACACAATGACAACTCTACCTTGCGCCAAGGATTCCCTTCTCCTTGGTGAATATGAATATAATTAATAACAAGCAAACCATATCATAACGCAGATAAAAATACAAGGGCAACCGGCATCCCTGAAATACGCTTAGTCGCACATTTGAGTGGCTGCTTTCTGGAATTTGATTTAGCAGTGTTCAAGTGATTTATTTTATAACTCTTTGCTTGTTAAAAGAAAAAAAAAAGCGTCACGTTAAGAATTCACGCACCTTTTTTGTCGTTCCAGCGCATACTTTTTTGGATCAAAGCCATTCACCGTGTTTGGCATAGACATCCAGCATATGATAGTATCAAACTTTACGTCCATTAAATACTTTTAGCCTATGAGTTCAAATCATAGCCGTTGGTTTTTGTTAATATCAATCAGATGCATTCATTTTGTTATTTATTTTTGCACGCCCAATATGATGAGCGAATAAATTTTCCCTAAAAATGCCGTCAAATGAAAAAGGAAACGGGAGCGTGGACTTCTTTTGATCCTCTTAAAAGTGGACTGTGGGGACTCGAGAAACATACAGCATCCACTGACAAGGAGCTACTCTTCTACGTGAACGAAACCATCTATTTAATAAAGCATTACCTTCGGTTGCCTCCAACTTAAATAAAGTTAAAAAAGACTTCACATGCAAGTCATGTCAACAGAATATCACTGAATTTTATTGTGATTTTTAATAAAATATGTATGAATTAGTCATTCCAAGAAGAAGAGGGGCAGTTCTAGTACACGAAGCTCTCATCTATGTGGGATTTAGGAAAGGGGGACTATAAGGGGTTATAATACACAGTCTTACCTTGTATTTTTACAAGAGACTGTTTTCACGCTTTGAACCCTTGATTTTAAGGTTACAAGACAACAACTTTTATCGTTGCACCAAGGCTCCCCTTTCGTTCCAAGATGAATGCTAAACCAAAATAAGCATGATTTAGTCATTTGAAAATAGATGCTAAACCAAAACGCGGCACTTTTGTATGAAGGGACCTTTTGTGGATGATCTGGTCCATTCATCTAATTGATTCAGCTGCGGATGTTTGGTACTTGAAAGGCAAAAATACAATGCAGCGAGAAAGATCTCCATTGCCGGGTTCGCATAGAAAAGAGCGACGTGCTAGCCCGATCGCCGTTTTTGCTGGAACGACCGCCTTTTGGTTCTTCTAAATGATGTGACAGAGAGAAAAGAAATAGGAAGACGGGTTCTACTAATCCAGGACCTCCCATTGGCCCCTTGAACATGTGCCATGTCAATATGTCAACTGACGCTGATTTTGTGTTGATTGTATGTTTCTAGATTTGATTTTCGGTTCAATTGTATCTTGTGGACGAAATTCATTCATGGGTCTTCTAGTGATGTCCCGCACCTTAATGCTGTGGATCCAGACAGAAAGTTTTCAACTTGGTGGGCCATAAGATGTCCTTGTTCCTTTAATCAAATGCCTTCGTTAATAGTGACGATTTATTCTGTTTTTTTTTTTCTTTCTTTTCTTTTTCCTAAGTACGAGTTCAACCATTGGCTTAGAGTAAAACGGAAGTCATAGTTGAAGAATCGAAGCCGTTTCTCCGTGATCCTAAGGTTACTATGTTACACCAAACTTGACGGAAATTATCTATAACCTTGCAAACATTGATAATCAATAGGAAGGAGTCCTTCCAACCACAATCATATGTTATACATAGAACTACATGCTAGATGTGTAATTATCAATTTTACAAGTAGAACGCCGGCAAGAAAGAGAAGAATTCGGTAAATTAGCGAGAAATTAAGAAGACCGGGAGAAAAGAAATGGTAATACTCATGGTTGGTATGTAGAGGAATGCTCGTAGGAGGCCTAACAGGACCTAACGGAGAAGCCCCACATTTGGCAAGAAGAGAAGCCACCTTTGGTTAACCCCACCCGTTCATCTCATTGCTGTAGACTTGAATAGCCAGTAAACAAAAGATTCCGATGGGTGACTTTGGCATCGTAAAAATGGTGGCTTTGGAAGTTGAGTTTAAATCATTATTTATATAAAGTTTCTAACTATCTATTTCTCGTGATAAAAAGTATACTTTTGGATGGTGAAGTGTAGACACCCGTATTTTGTTGCTCCACGTATCAACTTTTTATTTTCAAGTGATTTAACGGGCAAGAGTGCACCATGGTGATACCAGCAACAATAAAAGCAATATCCTAGGCCCATATGCCCTAAGCCCACATCATTTTTGCAATGGCCCACACTGGAGGCGGCTATGGGCTTTCAGCTCCAATTTGTGGTCCGAGATCGAGCACATCTCAACCAGCTTGACAAATTTTAGTACAGGCACATCTGTTGGCCTGACAACTAGCCAGCAAGCTCATCCACAAGCGATCTTAAGTCCTTGTCCAAGCCCAGGATATCTAGCCGAGAGACTTTATGTTGGTAGCATGATGATGCACGTTCAGCACCTTAGACAAAGGGGACTCCAATCATGTGTACCAAGCAAAACATTGACTCTTGCATCCAACAACACATAGAATGTAAGGAAGCTTATTTAGGCACTGAGGTAGCTTAGAAAAGCGAAGGGGAGCCTTGGCATAATAGTTGAGTTATCATCGTGTGACTTTGAGGTCAAGAATTCCATGTGTGAAAACAGTTTCTTGCAGAATGCAAGGTGTGGCTGCGTATTATAGACCTTGTTGTGCCGGATCTTTCACTGATCTGGCAACCAAGATCTCTGGATCTGAGAATTATGCAATAGCACACACACATAATAGGAGACGAAAAGATTTACGTGTTTCGGCCATCTCAGCTTACATCCACGGGAGAGGAGAAAAACACTATATGATCAAATTACAAAGTAGGAGGAGGATCAAAACTAGATCCTCTCTCAACTCTACTCATACAAACACTACATCTCTTCTCTCTCATCTCTCACCCTTTCACGATCTGAAATCTCCTATTTATAGTAGTTATTGGTGTGTGTATGTCAAGATTTGTAGGCGGTAAAGTTTTCAACCTACAGCGCTGTTGGCCGTCAATATTGAATTCCATTGGAATGGTGCAGACGTTCTAGATGTCAGCTATCTTCATCACATGGGCATGGACCATATTGGGTCCACCCCAATACTCTCTCCCTCCATGCCCATGGGTGGAGAATGCACTAAAAAGACATTGCTACAATGTTTTTGCTCCCTCAAATTTATTGTACAGCTTTGATCTAGCTTACTCTCCAATAATCATCTGCGCTTTTTAGCGGCTCCAACCGTCTACTAGTATCTGCGACTTTTCTTGGAAGGATTGCTGCTCCCCCTGCTCAATACTCTCTACAAAGTCTAAGTGCTAATCAGTTGTCGAGTATACCATAAGCATCTAGAAGCTTATCCACCTAGAAGCCTGCTAGTGCCCCGCACCGGCCCTCGTTGGTCGCCCTTGTAGGCCACCCTCATTAGGTGCTTATAAATATCACTCGGGGTGGTTGCATTCACTTGGAATGGTCACCGGGTCTGCTCGGAACGGTAACCAAATCTACTTGGAATTGCAGTCATCTTTCACCAAGTCATCTAGCTACTATTCATTGAGCCATCCCACCACTATTCACTGAGTCATCTAACTATTGTTCTTGAGTCAGCCCACTCGCAGTAGTTATTGTATCCACTTTCTGCATTTATTCACTGAGTCAACTCCTAGTTGTTACTAGACCACTCACCAACTGTCATCGAGTCAACTCACTGTTTTTAGTTTTCTTGAACAGGGATATCATTATCAATTCTTGAGGTATTTATCGCTATTATTACAACTCGCACTGTTATAACGCGTATATTGTTGCAACGCGTTACTGTTGCAACTCCAACTGTTGTAACTCATATCTATTGTAACACGCGTTCTATTGTAACTTACACTGTTATAACTCAGTCTCCTATAGCACTAACATTTTGTTCCTGTAGCAATACTATAGCTGACATCATCATGAGTATATTGTAACTGCAATCATTATAGTTCTTTAGCAGTACTGTAGATGTACTGTAATGATTACTATATCAGTACTGTACATCATAACCTTTCACCAAACACTTTCCATCACCTCATCATATTTTCAAAACAGATAACCTTTCATTTTGTCAACAATCACTTAATATAAGATATAATTTCATATCATAGCATTTCCATTGTATTCACTAATAACTCTTTCAAACTCATTCACCAATTTCACATATGGAATCAAAATAAAGTGATCACCATTTAAATCAAAGAATATCTTCGATAGTATCAAATTTCAATTTACTAAAATAAGATGCATAGCCTGAAAATCTTGTAATCAACAGCCATGATCTTTAACTTAAGCATCAACAAAATCATACAAACATAGATGCTGATACCTGAACTTATGTCCTTCTGTGTATTCAAATTCAAACACCGAATTAATATATTCATTGTTTCTCAAATGTAATTATGAATCTAATATCATTAAATAAACAACTGAATTTGCACTAACTGTGCATTTATATTCAAATACGTAAATATCATCATTGGTGCTTTCAACATCAATACATTACCATCACGATTTCAATACTGAGACTTCAATGCTTTCATCAATACAAACAAACACAAATGTTTGTCATATTCTCCAATCACATATGATTCAAAGGAATTTCTTTAGTTCATTTATCACATAGTTTATATCCTCTATTCTCATATATATATATATATATATATTAACATATACTCTTCATTAGAAGAGTCCAATTTCACATAGTCAATCAATTGCTAGTGGAATAAACTCGAAGTCCATTGAATATCTCAAATTTGGATACAATTCACACATCAGATATGATCTTTCAAAATACATAGTTCGAAAAAATTTCTTAAAATAAAGTACATACTCACATCACTTATTTTCTTAAAGTATGCCAACCTTCATAGCTGATATCTATTTTTTATTTCTCATGATTACCATCTTTTTACATATCCTACAGGCCATCCTGCCTGTGTCGGGATATGAATTCATCATCAAAATCATCACTAGTCAACCAACTAGTAATGTTTAATAGAAACATTACTTTATCATTCAACAATGGTTTATTGTAATGTAATTTACTTATTTATCATGCACCATTTTTCTTGATTGAGTGGTTTATTTTACCAAGCACACATCCCATTTACAAAGAGAAGGAATAGATCAATGTGTTGATGATTTCTAGGGCTCATAAGATGGACAATGGAAAGAAAAGAAGTATCATCTAGGTTAGCCAGAGAAAAAAATCCTAGTGTTTTTTGTGGGTGCAGTTATTTTAGCTTCAACTAGAGTAGCTAGATTACTAGAATGCCTATAGTAAGGGAAACTGAAGAGGAAAGATCAAAAGGAAAAATAATAGTTTATTGTACTCGAATTTTAATGTTTCTCATGCACACTTAATTTTAACTAAATAACTTTTACTTTAAGGAACACACACATGAATATACAATGTATAAGGGAAAGTGAATAGAAAGGAGAGAAAAGAAAACAACAATTTCTTGTAAAAGAATTTAAGTCTTCATCATGCATAGTTATTTGCAACCAAGCAGTTTTTACTTTACGGAGCATTCACATAAAATACAAAATATGGGGAAAAGTAATAAGCAAGAGCAAGAGTGGAAGACACAAATAATGAGGAAATACGGAAAATCAAATGACAATGGTCTAGGGAAGCTAGAGATAAAGTGGAAGAAGGTTACAAGTCTAAGTAGAGCAAGAAGAATACAATGAGGTATATGAAGAGAATAGCAATAATGAAGAAAACAATTAAAAGCTAGAATTTGGGAATGCATAGGATGTCTCTTGTGCAATGATTTTAACTTATTTTTATTTTCTTAATTTTATCAACCTTTACCTCCATCTTTCTTCTCAATCTTACATCATTCATCATTTATAATAACTATAGTTGTCAACAATACATGTTATTCTCAAGAAAGGTATTCATTCATTTACAATTGATATAGTGCATGATTTTAACATACTTTGTCTTCTAAATAAGAAGACTATCACACCATTACAATGTGCTTTCATCTTTGTGGCAATTCATATTGTCTAACAATTTGCAATTCGATATAATATGGGTATCATACCCATGTCTATCATACCAAATGATGGTATCCTGCCCAAATCCATCATAACAATGAAGATATGCATATCATTCTTTCAATAAGCCATAATAAACATTTCTTTGAACAAGTCCTTGTAACATTGACTTATCCATCAACTGGAGTCATCATATCAACTCCTTCATTCAACTTTTCATTAACTCATTCATATTTTGCATGCTTATACATAATAGGGAAATACACAATTCTTAATTTATCCAGAGTTTTGGTGTGGATCATTGGTTTCTTAAACATATATGAGATTATATATATATATATATATATATATATATCTTATACATAATGCTCAATAATTAGCTTTGCCTTGAGTTTTTCTAGATTTTAGAAGTTATCTGTGACGACCTGGGTTTTGGAATGCAATTTTATAAAAACACAGTGAGATCAATCTCTATTTTTAAAACACTTTGTGCAAAAGAATGCTGGAAAAAATTTTCTTTTTCAAAAATCATTGTATGAAGAGCCCGAGTGTCATAATGAACTCTCAATGCATAGTGCCATGGCAATTTATAGACCAAATCAAAACAAATATTACACCCAAGATTGTTAGTCATAGCCACAGCTATAAATAAATACTTACAACCAAGATTACAACAAGTACCAAAAGAATCACTAAGTTGTACCTTTTCCTACTCGACTGTGGGTCTAACGTCTCCTGATACTCCTTCTATTTGTATGTTGTTTGATTTGAAAAATAATGGATTGAGTTGAGTATTTATCATACTCAGTAGGTAACTTGACATTACCCTTTTTGAAAACACAGCCATGCATCATACAAAGTTCAAAGGGTTTGCATGTATGACATCGAGATGCTTAATTTGAAATAAGTGCACATTTGTATGACAAAAATGTAAGCAATGGCATCTATTGAAAGTCTTTATTAAAATTCAGTATGCAATGCTAGCAATATATCAAATTTTAGAAAGCCGAAATCAATATATTCATGTCATGAGATCTACACAATCCGGTAAATCAATGAGTCGTAAATAATGATCAGGAAATATTTAAAATAGTCTTCATATGAGTCAAACGATAGCATCATGCATAGGGTCTCAAGTCAACTAGTCACGAGCACTCGTTTATGACCATTTCAATGCTATATGCATATCAATATCACTGAAATCATAGGGTCACTATGCTCATGACCAGAATCCCACCGGAGCATGTGTCTCCGGTATTTAGAGACCAGTCCACAATAGCCTCCACGACGACTATGAATATGTCCTCGAAAGGGTGCCGTGAACACCTCAAGTGGTCGTCCCTATTTACCACAGCAGTGAGGAAGGGACAATGCCGTTTTTGGCAGTAATACCATCCACCCTTTTGGTGGTAGAGGCCGAGAGGCCAAACCTGTACCCCTCAGCATAGTACCCACTAGGCTCAATAGCCCAAAAGCATACATAGATGATCCAAATCTCAATCAACATAAGTCATGCAATTTATGCATTTGTTTTCAAAGTATGCAAGTATTGAATAAAATCTACTCATGCTAGTACCTTATGCAATGTCATGAATCCATAACTCATATAAAAACATTATTTCCCAACAGCATTCTTAATTCAATGCAAGATTTGTCAAATACATAAATCATGAAAGCAAGTCCCGCATACTTGTATAAGAACGGCATGGTTTAAAACACATACTAGATACAGTAATAAAAATAGGTAACTTAAATAGAGTTTGGGATGCATTTTGAAAACAAAGTAGTATCAGACTGCCTACCTCAAGCGTTGTTTCTTAGCTCGTGCATGTCTTTCATTCGAGTTCGAGAATACCTTGGTAAAGTCCTGAATGATGTTTAAACATAAGATCTAGATGTTATTTCTAGGTTCACAGGGTAAAGGTTAGATCTATATGATTTGTTGGTTTCTAGGGGTTACTTATGATATTTTTAGGTTGATCTTTATCTAAGAATGTCCTAAATATTATTGTATAATTGGGTTTGTGTCAAAATTACAGACACAACGGTCCTTTTAGCTCATCAATTGGAGCTATATAGGCTCCAAAATTAGATTTTAAAGGTCGCGCCTCAATGGACGACCCAAATGTATTGCCTAGGGTCCTACGGGCCACGGTTCTAGGATGCCACGCCACGGGTTATAGGATACGTGTGTGCCCTGGTCGCACCGCAACCATGTTGGCTCACGTGCGTACATCCGAATGGTGCGCTAGGGTGTGCGCTCTGGACAGCGTCGCGCAGACGCGTCTTAGGCACAGCTGCGCACACGTCATGACTCCTAAGAGATGCCTGAGTGTCTTGGTCGAGTCGGGCATCAGTCCACAAGTGGCATGCGTGTGACGTCGCCCCAGGGAGCTTGGCATGGGTGCGCGTCACACTCACGCACCCCTAGGATGCCCGTGCACGATGGTGCCTTGGACGGGTTTCCACCTGCTTGGTTTCTTTCGCGGAGAGCAGTTGTTTTTTGGCCGGAAAACCCCCCAGATCCAATCTAAAGCTAGGGGAAAAAGGAAAGGGAAGAGAGGGAAATAGAGGGGCCTTACCTGGGCAGCTCGAGTCGTGCCCTTCCTCCATTGGTGCGGCTCCTACGACGCCTGTCGGAAACCCTGATAGCTAGAAAAATCCAGTGAAATCGCAAAGGCTAGGAGAGGAAAAAGGAAGAGGAGAAGAGAAAAGGATGACCGGCCTGAAGGGAGAACCTGGGCCATGCCGGATTTTTGCAGGGAACAAGGAAGGGGTTTTCTGAAGTTTTGCCAGAAGCCCTAGCTTGGCCAGAGAAGAAGAATAGGAAAATTGGATGGTTGGAGGAGAGGGGGAGAGCAGGCCTTATAGCTGTGCTAAGGTGGTGCTCGCCTTATGGCGGTCCCACCATTTCCCCTAGCACCGCCTTGCAGAGGCAGTGTTGGAAGTTCTGGAAAAATTGGGAGAGAGGCCTGGGGGAGGAAGAAGACGGGGGTGCCGTTATCAAAACGGTCCCATGCGTTTTTCGTATTTTTCGTTTTTAAGTACAATTTATAAAAATGCCCTCAATCTTCAAACGTCTATAACTTCTTCATACGAGCTCCGTTTTCGGCGTTCTTTGAGGCGTTGGATTTCATCTTGAGTGTAGAATCTAGTGACACTGATTTTCTTCACAGATTCCTAAGTTTCCTATTTTAATTAAGATAAAACATTCAACTACCTATTAAGACCATTAAACATATAATAAACATATGTTCATTCCCAAAATAGATAAGTTACAATATCGTTGGCAAATAGCAACATCATGGTTGTTCTTTATACAAAATGTCTCCAAAAATTTGGGTCATTACATTATCTCACACTATTATTATAATAAGTTTCTTATCAATAACTTAAAATTTTAGATTAAGGTATAATTCTTTCAACATAGATTCTTCATATGTGATGTATGAGTCTTACTCTAGGACTCTGTTCTGATAAAATTCTACCATAAACTCAAATTTTCCTTAAATTCCTTCAAGTAGTATTGTCTCTACATTCCTTTAACTTGTAGTTTCAAAAATACTCTTTTAGTCTCGTGTCATATGGTAGTTCTAACTTTCATTTCTATGAAAGTCTACAATTCTTCTAAGCTTTCTTGTATTAAACCTACCCTTTCTCAATTGTTTCTATTTTTCCTTTTCAATTTGTCATTCTTTAATCATCCTCGTCTAATACTAACCAAGGCTACACTCTATACCTTTTGTATAAACCTTTCTAACCTCTCATTTGCCTCTTTTCTACTCTTACACTTGGTCTACGTGACCAACGAGTTCATACCTATGTTGGGAATTTACATTGATACTGGGCATAATTTAACCTACCCTAGGCATAAGCATTTTGGGCTGCTATATGCTATGGTATTGAGGTATCCTTATAGATAAAGGATGTCTTACAACACTCACTTAACCATTTCTACTATCTGCTTTCCTGGTCCACCATTCACCATAATGGAATCTAGAATTCCTTAAATCATCCTACTAGTGGTCTTACTAGAGGCATCTCCTCATGGTTTACTATCCATCAGTAAGCTGGTTATACTAAGTTAATCTTTCGAATACTTAACTTATTCCATCCTAATCATATCTCTACTCACTACATCCTAACCTATATTTGGATTATTATCCTTTTTGTTGGGCATAAAGGTCTGCAAGTGACTGGATGAACTACTCTAATACCAATTGTGGCACCTCGGGATTTTTCCAAAAAAAAATCGCATTTATTTTGAAAAGGTGGTGCACCAATATTTTTAGAAATTCAAAACAGCGAAAAACATGCTCTTTGAAATATATTTTTCTAAAAACCCGAATGTCACCTCAACTCCCATACTATACATAATATAGTTTTTATAGAAGATATACATGCATTTTATGAAACAACAGGACCCATCCAGTGGTTCACATACACTGCTTCTATAATCATTATACTAAATGTCCAAGCAGCATAATCTAAATAACTAACTACATAATATAAAAACTTAAACAAAATATATACCTGAGGGTAGAGGTACGGCTATTGAACTCCTCTTGTTTGTGTATGTCTTCTCCTGTTTGTTTGTGTTTGAGATATTATAAACATAAAATATTTACAATATCTTAACAAGCTATGCTTGGTAGGGGAGGATTAAGAAAATATGTTAATTACATATGAATTAAGCATTTTACATCAATTAAAATATTCAATTTCATCATGATGCTTATATGGGATGAAGTTTACAACATAGTTCATAATTCAATAATTTCATTAATAATTCAATTATCTACAAGTCATTGATAAAATAGCTATTTATAAATCTTCTTCTTCATATGAATATAATAATCATATTTTAGAGATTACGCTTTACATGATATATTTAATATATATAATTCAATGGCATTTTAAATATTTATCAATATCATTTTTTATATGATACCATACTCCAATTCTATGAACCATACTCTGCACAATATATTTACCCACTCACTTCCCCATATGAAAACTTTTATGAAACTATGCCCTCCAGCATATCCATATAGGACTATATTTTATATATTAAAGTCGTTAAAAGTCATATAAAGTTATAAAAATAATTCCTAGGTTTTATAACCATACGGGGTTTATAAAATTCCAGCCACTGCTAGTAACATCACATAAGACATCTCATCATGCCATCATCAAATAAAGCATCTCATCATGCCATCATCATATAAAGCATCTCATCATGCTATCATCATATGAGGCATGTCATCATGCCATATACGCATGTCATCATGCTATCATATAAGTACTATAGTGCATTAAATACAAGGACTACTATGCTGCAGTCTAAATCCGTACAGAGCGCCTGGATAACTGCATAATAATCCACTGATGCTGAGGTGCAAATAACAAAATCCATGTCCACATGAGCGATGACCATAACTGTCACAGTGGTGGCCTTCCCATGATTACCCTACCAGACTTTTAACCTCCCTTGGGGCTTGGTATCTATATAATCACAATTTCAGAGAGTTGGTGGCCAAACCCTTATAACTCTTCTAACATAGCATCCCCATACCTATACCTTCTAAAACAAAACTCTTAGGCCACCACGCCTGGATGTAAAATAATAATATACATGCATCTTGCCTGTCCATAATATATATTAATATCTCATCATAATCATAACATCCTCATTTATTAGGAGATCGCCCACTAAGGATATACTATAAAATCTTAGACCCATGCATCACATATGATGTAATGGTACCCATGTACCATAAATGCCTTTTTATCACAATAATAACTATGATATTTTTAAGAACATATCGTGTGTATCCTTTAATATTATTCAATAGGCTTCAATTATAAGCATGTCATTCATTTAACATTTCAAATCACAAATTTTCATCATTCACAAATAAACATTTTTCATCATCATATATCATATGAAATGCATAATTTAAATGACATAATATCTATCATAAGAATAAGATCATGTTTAAAAGATGCATTTTACTACTAAGACATGCTTTCTTATTTCTCCACCTACCTCGTGTGGCGAGTTCATCTATTTCCCACTAGCTAATTGACGATACTTGCAAAGTCTCACAGATCCATATTGATCTAGTCCTTGTTCTTCACCTGAATTCGCCAAATCAAGTAACCAATCAGTAATCCTAAGAGAATAATCCTTTTTAAACAACTTATATGATATGGACCATAGAATTTGATCCTATTCCATACCGAAATTCCTTAATTGATCTCAGATGTGGCTCAAGGTTAATAGGATCATCTCTAGCAGGCTTAATCTTAATATCTTATAGGATTTGTGATTTGCATGTCCTAAGGGTCATGATAGACTATTTGAATAGGAAAAGTGAAGCCAGATCATTACTGATCAGATGACCTGATCTATCTGATCACAAGTATGATAATTTCAAAGGTTGGATATTCCAAGATTGATATTTGGGAAGATGAGTTTTGTTCCTCGCGTCACAAGGATCGCGAGGGCACTTCGAACTTTCAAAACACCTCTTGAATTGCTCAGAATCTAAGTTTGAAGGTCAAGGGTTAAACTGGGTCAACTTAGTTCTATCTAACCGAGTCAGAGACGAGTTGACTCGGCCAGTCAACTCAACCCCAACTCGGGTAACTGTAAAATAGCAAGGAAAACAAGGGTGGATGGTGACTGGTGGTTGAACTAGCGCTGTCTGATCCTGGCCACAGAAAATGCAGGCACGCCTGAAACCTAGGTCACATTAGTGACAGGGAAACGCAGAGGACAATGGCGAGGATGGTGGTGGTTGGGTGGCCTCCAATTTCTGGCCACCACCCGATCTAGTTAGGGGGAACAAAGCACAACAGCTGGCCTAAAAGCTTGGCCGTGTTAGTGCTTGGGGAAGACGAGAAAAAGGGGAAAGCCCACGTGGCCAGTGCGGCCTGGGCACTCCGACCTTCTCTAGCCTAGCTGTGCTGATGTTCGAGGAGCATACAGGATAACGATGGTGACGGTAGTGGCTACCAGAGATTTGGTGACTTCCAGTCACAGTCTGGTACAAATCCACAGAGAAAATAGAGGGGAAATGGGGTTTTCGAGCGGATCTAGCACACAAGCTTGACAGAGAAACCCTATCTGGGTTTCTTATTGGTCGTCGGAAAACACAGACTTGACGAAGATGGGGTTTTTCCTGTCATCGAAAAAATTGGAGTAGGAAAACCTGGCTTCTTCTTGGTCGCCGAAAAACCAGAAGGAAAGGGTTTTGGGGGTTTCACCGGTGAACAGATTTGGGGTTGCGGGTAACTATCTATGCCTGTGAATATAGGTCACCGGTGAACGGATCTACCCAGGAAGACGATGCTACGGTAGTCGGTTTGGGGTGTCTGAGCACGCCGGTGCTGATAAATTTGACGATGACGCAACAAAAAAAAGGGGATCTACTGCCAAGACAAAGAGGCCTGTAAGAGGTGCTGATCTGGGTTGCTTGGGGTATAGAAGATTTGGAGGTGAAATGGAAAAATCCAATCATAGCAGGGCCATGCGTACTAGCCCTCCATCGTCTCCAGTGCAAGGGACATCGCCGGTGGGGAGGGGTTGTTGGTGTTGCCCTAACCTGAACCCTAACCCTGAACCCGACATTACGTCGGGTTTCCTACGTGAGGGGTTCCAATATCAATTTGGCTCCCTTCCATTAAGTTATATATCAATTTGGCCCTCTCCAATTAAGTTATGCTTTTTTTTTTTTAATTTTTTAATTATTGTATTGCCCCTTACTACGAGTACCATAACTTTTTAATCCGAACTTTGTTTTCATTGTTTTTTGGTTTGTTGGATTCTATTTTCTGAGTACTATCTAATGGTTTTAGTTTAGTTCCAAATTATTATCCTATTAAAAGATATACTTCTTGAAAACTCATAATCTAGTCATAGAATAGTAAAATTTTAAGGTGAAATTCATCCAAGCTCTAATTTCAAATATTTCAATTTCACATAATGACACCTAGAATAGTATTTACAAAATTTTGGATTGTTACACACATACAGCTACAACTTCACATGGACCTAGATTTTTGAAAATCTAAATCGTTTATAATATTTTTCTTAATTTAGATGGGTCATGATCTAAAATTCTTATCCTGAAACATGAGATAACAGCCCAGATGAACCTCCAAAGGTGGATGACTTCTTGTCAAATGTGGGCCCTTTTAAATAAGGTCCTATTAACAGGCATGATATTACCTGGTGGGAAGTTCAACATCTCACTTTTACTACTAAGAATGGGACGAATGTAAGTTTTCTATCTTCTTTATTTTCATGATTCCAAAGAGAAGAATGTAAATGTCTTTTGGCCAACTTAAATAACATTAATAAGTTAAGTAAAGATTTTATATGCAAATCATGCCAAAAGATGTCTACCAATTTTGTCTTGATTTTCAATAAAATATGCATGAATTAGTCGCTCCCAGATGAATGCTAAACCTAAACATGGTGTGTAAGGCTCTTGGTACAGAGCACTACGCTTTTGCCATGGAGGGCCCATTTGGGGATAATCCAAGCTGTTCATCTATCTCACAACTTTGCTTTCTTTTTCAAGTACCAAATATCCATAGCCGTTCAATTGCTTAGCAGGTGTGTGGTTTGGTACATGGACAACCACCATTTGTTTCTCCTTATGACGTGACATAGACAAACTAGTATTAGGAACCCCGGTTCCATAGACCCCAGGACCTCATATGGGACCAAGAGACCACATTTGGTGGTCTCAATCCGCGGTTCATGGGGGTGGAACTTGCATGTGCTTTCAATCAGTCACCATCTATTGATGATCTAAAGGTGATAGCCAATTACATGTAGAAAATTATGGCCCTGATAATTCCATATGAATGGTGCCCTTAGTTTACTCACATTCTAATACATGGTTGAGCAGTAGGATGGAGTAGGCCCACTACAATGATCCACATGTATTTCTCAAATCACAGCCAAATTAATGTGACATGTCTATGACTAGTACTGGCTTACGATTAGATCTGCATTTACGTCCTAAAATTTAATATAGGTGCCTCTTTCAAATTTCACTTCATAAGTTATATACTTGGTGGGGCCAATTAACATCCAATAAATGAAAAATCTCAAAAGTCTGGAGTCCTATGAAAAATCTCCTCATGATGCTTGATTGTAGGTTCATGGCAGCACTTTTTCTTTTATTTAGAGAAATTTCAAGTAGATTTAAAAATTAGAATAATAAGTAAAAGGTAGTTTGCTTCATCATTCTTTACTATAAAAATAAAAAATAAAATAAAAGTAGGATCCAAGTGGTAGTTTGGATCTATCATTAATTCCTTCGAAATAGGGTCATGGCAACATTGACAAGTCATGAAGTATCAAGAGGAGTAAGGATGGAGCAGTGGCCATGGTGTTTGTGAGTGTTCAACAACAAAAGAAAAAAAAACCTGAAATGTCATTTTACAATTACATGCAGTCAAATCTAGGATCATTCAATCGAAAGGAAAAGGTCGGATAAAGAGAGATATATTTTTTCTTTAATTGGCCCCACCAAGTATCCCCATCTATCATGTTTTCTTTAAAATTGCTGGCGGAATTGAATGTTGAGCCCACAGAATATTTTTTTAATCCATTTATTGGTTAATTTCTTCTCAGTTATTACGATTATAAAGAAAAAGTAAATAATTAAAAGTAAAAGTAAAAAAACACTCCAATGATGCTTAGCTGATTCTTGTTGAGGCTAATGGATTTAACAGTTTAAGTGCAGTTGAGTAGTCGGAGACACTAGTTGTATAAAGGCAAAGTTTTCCGATATGATAGACAAAGAAACCATGGATCTTCAAGAACAGAAGTTTATGTATATATGAAGGGAATTGCTTGTAGAAACCGCTTCCGACATCTCTGCCGTTAGTGGAGGAATCATGGTTTTCGTTGGTTTGCATCTCAACAGTGTCAAACGGGGTTGGAAGAGCAAACTTGTATCTGTGGCCAACAGCAGCTCTTTTGCACCGAGGAGACTCTGTTCATCAATATTAAACCTCTTGGCAATGGTAGCAACATGATCACCACATTTGACAAGATAAGTCAGCAAGAACTTGTGTACAGAAGTCGAAGAAAGCAAATTCTGATTCAATTGAAGTTAAAGCTTCATACAAGGGCCTTGTTTGCTACCAAGGCAGAAACCACCTGGAGGGTTACCTTATGTGTAACCTCTCACTAAATCATGTACATTCTTTCCTCATGTTGTACTGGCTTTAGCCCCGTTCTTAGATCCTTCAATTACAAATCAGTTCGCTTCTTCCCGGACTCGGTGCTCGAAATCTTTTATTCTAAGACAGTGCATGGATAGTTCGTAGTCTGACATGCTCCATGCAATCATGGTGGAATAGTACTTACGGACCAAGTTCTGCTCCGTCAGTGGAATGGCTGCTCAGTTATTCAAGGAATTTTATATTAGTTTTGGAATCGTCGCTTAGATGCGATCTTCTCATATGACATTGATACATGTTCGATATCTTCATTATCTACAGATCACCTGAATGCTGATTTTGAAGGGCAGAGACAAATGACACTGGGTGATTGGGAAGGATATTTGTTTTATACCTACTGGCACATCAATAACCGGAACGTGAAAACGTGGATCTTGATTGCTCAAGTATAATATCAAATTTGAAATTGTTGCCAGAGATCGACCAGAGTTACGGCAATCTTATCCTGTAACGACTCTTAAGATTTCACATAGTCAAGATGGAGGGGTGCTATTTTTTCTTGGGCGGAACTGTAAGAGTATGCTTATCATTTCAAGACTCAGAAGCTTGATTTGATTGGTACACAATTGCTGTATACCAATTACTTCTCATAGAATCTGGCCTCTGCCATTGCAAACATGATTAGGTTTTCCTGATGGGTTGTTAATAACCTGTTATCATATGGGCATGATTTGTCAGATACTGTTGGAGTTGACTGAGCCTGATTGGGTGTATATCGCACGTTTGGCCACAAATCTTGAAGGCAAAATGTCTGATGACATAGCCTTTTTTATTGAGCACATTGAACTCAAATGGTGAGTCCAATGGAAAGTCAATCTTGTCTTTTCTCTCTTGTCGGTAAAGTCACTGTTGTGTCTTGCCCGAAGGCAATGAGAACTTTCTAGGAAAGGTGTTCATTATTGAGATAAAGTGACCTCATGGTGGTAATATTCCAGGAGTAGAACATGACTTAAATGGCGCTAAAGCTCTTGTCACCAATTGCTATGTTTGTGTGGCATGAATGCAGCTTTATGTATAAGCTACAAGGGGTTTTGTTTGATTCTCATGTTCCCCTCTATATTAATATGGAAAGGTAGATATTTTGTCCAATAAAAATTGATTTTGGTGTGATTTGTTAAGATGATTACCTTTTATGCATGCGAGTTTATATTCGCTCATCAATAGTTTGCATGTTTCCATTTTTTAAAAACACTACATTGTCATATGAAATTTGTTTAAACTTTGGTACGTATACTGGTAACAAGATAACTTCCTTATTTGGAGATTTGAGTAGCTTCTTTTGAGATGTTAATGTACTCCCCCCATGATTCGTTTGTTGCTATACCTTATTGCTGAAATATTTGGAACCAAGAACCCATATTTGTTGGATTATTCAGTCCAACAATATGCTCCTGTGCTCAGTTGCAAGTAAATGGAGGTTGACTATCTTCAAATGTGATATTTTTTCCGACGAGGAACCTTCTCACCCTAATTATGGTTGGCATCTTAGAAAACTAGATTAATGCTATTTCATTCAATGTGAGTATATAGATTGGTACACATTCTAGCTTACAAACAAAACTTTCTCTAGAGAAAACTCTCTGAATATAAAGTTCCCTACTAGTACCCCAAGAAGAATTAGCAGTTGCTACTTGCAACAAGCATGTGAGAATACAACTTCTATTCAGTATATTTAATTATTATTATTGAATGATTGCCTTGAATTAATGACTTGAATTTTGGTTGAAATCTTAGATTGAGTTACACATAATATGAGTCATTGCCTTCTTCTTTAGTACGCGTTGAACGCATACGGCACCTGAACCCGTGACTTAAAAGTACCACGGGAGGGGCCCTTGCGCCACTTTGCTAGGTGGCGTTTTGTTCACAGGATTTTTTCAGTATTGTCATTATCCCATATTGATCTAATGTGCTGCTCCGACCATGTGCTTCATCTGGGTCGACATTTAGATGCTCCAAAACGGGACCTCTATTTCCTTGTATGTTCATTTGAAGGTCCGTCAAAGCTCCAATTGTTTCTCATATTTTAATGATAGGATTCGAAATAGCGTTTTTATGTCAATCCAACTTGGTTTTTGGAGCTCCCTAGATCAAAATGCTTCACGAATATTTTTTTCTAACCAAAATCAATATATGAAGCTGGATTCTGATCTGGGCCTACGTCGAATCTCATCAAAATTGAACCTTTTTTTCTTTTCTGTTGATTCGATTACGATTGGTTTGACTGTTGTCAAAATCAGCTTTTGATCGGGCCTTTGCTTTCTTATATTTTCAAGTTTGCAGATCACAGTTTGAAAGTATTGCCCTTGGATGCCTGTGATGTTGCTTTGACATTGGATCAGAAATATTGTTTGTAACATGATAAAGAGTACTACTATTTCAGGTGTTTGTAGTTTGAGAAATCCCTGACGCATTTCCGATAAGTTCTGCACCTTCAGATGTGATTATGGCTGAAAAAAAAAACTTGATTTTGCTTTCATGTGTCTGTATAGACTGATATCCAATCATTAGCATTTTCGTTTTGGACCACCACGGTCTTATGATAATCAATGGATCAACACCTTGGATTATAAGTCTTTGATTTAAGAAGTTTTATTGTTTGATAATTTTAAGCCTTTATTGTTGAAAATCTGTCACCAGGTAACTTGCCTTTGGAGCATTTATCATTATATAAACATGCTATCATGCATATATTATTGAATCACTACATATAGGAACCACATTTCTTTTATTTAATTTAGTGTTTTAATCTAGGTCTTTTATTTGACAACGCTTACCTAATCCAGTTCATGCGACTTCAGCCATACGCATCAGCCATCGGGTACTAGATTCTGGCCTGATAAGAAATGAAGGACAGCCATACATGCACCCTTGTTTTCCTCATGAGCCCATCAATAGATGGTAATAACAGGTAAAAACTCGTAGCGTACCCAGAATTTAAATATCCAATCCGTTCACACAATTTTTCTAAGACTTAGATGGGTCAAGCTCCAAAATTCTCATCCGGTTAAATAATCTTAGCAGCTCTTGCTTTTAGTTGTAAAATGGAGAGTAAAACACTTAACAACTCAACAAAACAGTATCTAGGATAATCCAATGTACTAGAACTTTAGAACATAGCCCATATCAACATCGAAGATTTTCCCCCAAAATTCAGGTCGTAGATATCTTTTGCAAACTTATGTTTTCCATTTAATTGCCAACATAGTCACTAATCAGGTCATATCTTCTGGCCTCATCAGGAACATATACCCCACATGCAAGATGAGCTGCAACAGAAAATTAAACATTTAGCAGCATGCAATGCGATGGACTTGTAATCACCTGTTAGATTGGCAGACCAATCTTGTCGCTAAGGCAAATGTGGACTTTAGAGCATGTCTGGTACGAATAAGTATGATAGATTGAGAGGGACAATCTTTTTATACTCTACCAACTAAGCAACTACGGTGTTCTCCTGTACAAATTGTGCCAGCAAACACCACATGTGGAACCCAAATACAGGATACAATGATGGATTGTTGGGTAGGCCATTGCCCCCACCCCCATTCCTCGACAATCCCAAACCTCTGGTAGATTCATCTTTTCAGACTTTAAGAGCTGTCTATTCTATGATTCAGAGAATGATCAGGATTATCTAGAAGTGAGCAGGTGCTAGCTAAGGTGCACGACCCACCGTATTAAAGCCCCCGGTAAAGAGACCAAAGGGACCACATTTGTTGGTCTCAATCCTCGATTCTTGGCCATGCATGGAACTTGCATTTGGTCTCAGTCTCCATCTATTGATGATCTAATGGTGATATGCGAGGGATGGCAAGTACAAGTTCATATATTTAGGGGGTGATTATTCCATATAAATCTACAAGGAATACAATTAGAAATCGAGATGAAAGGTCACTGCCACCAGGATCACACAGCAAATGTCTGACTTCTCCCAATTCATTCTTGATGCTGATTTCGTTGATTTGCCAGTCCCAGGAGGATAATTCTCCTGGTCAAGTCAACAGCATCCACCCATCCTCAGCCACATTGATCGTTTTATGGTTTCTAGTCAGTGGATGCTGAAATTTCCATTGATGGCTCAAGTTCTTTTTCACGGTCGACTTCTGACCATAAACCCCTTATTTTGGATCTTCACCCGAATTCTTGGCGGCCAAGACCGTTCAAGTTTCTTAATTCTTGGACAAAGAGGACTTCTTCAGCAAAACTGAGGAATGGTGGAAGAATGCCACGGTGGATCAAAGGAAAGAGAGTGTTTCTTCAGTCTAAGATTCATTTTATCAAGAAAAAGTTGAGTGGGGGAAGCGGATCATCCGAGCAAGGGAAGGAAAGAAAGAAGCATTGGTGAATATTATCACTCATCTTAATCTGAACGCAGAACGATAGGGTCTTTCATAGGTGTTTCAGTGTCGTGCTGGAGCTAAAGAGGAGTTGCTACCCGAGGAATTCTGACAAGAAGTCAGGAATTACTTGGTTGCAACAAGGAGATCAAAACTCTAAATTCTTTCATCTGATGGTCAATTACAGAGCGAAGGAAAATTATTATTATTCTTATCGTACAACCAAAGAGTGACAAAGCAAATCCACTCACACATCCTTTTAAATTTAATCCTAGGCCAAGCGAAGAAGCTATGATCAAGTGTATTTCAGAGAGAGAATGAATTGTCTGCGACCAACAGCACTAAACATTTCAATTAAACAGGCAAGTAGGCTCTTTAGGTAGGACAAGTTCACATTCCTACTGGTTATTTATGATACATGGAACCTAAGGATACTTGCAAGTTAGCCCTGTGTACGACAAAGTACGAATCTCAAAGTTCTACTAAAAGTTAATTCCATCTATTTTCTGGGGAATCCTTGTTGGTCTGAAGGAACTCTTTGAGCAAGACAAGAAAGTATACGTTACCATGTTTAGGGATGATTTCCATTCGTTGTTACAGCTCAGAAGAGATGAGTTTTCGTTTCCTTTTTTGCCATGGCTGTCACTTGCATCTTAAACAAGATGGATGCCTTTCTTTACTCTTTACATGCACCGACTTGTCTACTCAGACAGGTAGAAGTCTTTCATATAACGATAACGTAAAGATAATATATATATATATATATATATATATATATATATATATATATATATATATATATATGAAGGTAAATCCAAGGGAAGTCAGCCTCAACTACCGTTGTACTTAGAAAAAAGAGTCCCACTAGATTAAATTAAGGTAAATTTAAATTATCTTTGAATGGAAATCGAGAACAAACAAGAAGAGTCGGAGTAGGTTCCTACGATTGAAAATCAACATCTGCTTAGCTATTTCATGTAGAAATTTCATAAAAAAGACAAAGTTGTACTTGTGGTACCTGCACGGAAAACGTCTAACACACTTGCAATTTTTTTTTTCTTGACTAAACCCATGTACTCTCTCTCTCTCTCTCTCTAGAATTTCTTCTGCACATGGGTACCTAAGATATGCATCGAAGAAAACTTGGGTGTGGCCCCTTTTTTATATTCTTTCGTGAATCTAAGAAGTTCTTGTGATTCGACCTCAATGAGATGCCTTGTCACCAAAACTCATCTCTATTTGCAATCTCTCTGCTCGTGGAAGTTATATAGTAGAATTGAGGATGCCAATGAGTATTGCCTCTATAATGCGCATGGGTCCACTCTTCCATTGTTTTTGAATGATCTATTCCGTTCATCTGATTTGCCAATCCAAAGATGGATGGGTGTTAAAAATCTCATCTTTTGGAGACATCTAAGATGGACTCTCATGGTTGGAAAATGGATCATAAAAATAGAAATCCCCTCTCCTTCAAATAATGTCTATTATCTGTCTCAAAAAGATTAGATTTTTGACATTCACCCATCTTTAGGGTTCAAAATTCTGATAAATGAAATGAATCATTCAAAAATGGAAGAGTGGACGTGCACGCATGAGAGAGATGTCATGCACTATCCATCAGTACCCTCCAATATATCGAATAACTTCTTCTCCCTCTCTCTCTAGTAATTATATGATATAACTTGTTGTATCAGGGCCGTATCACAAGGGTTCCTAAAGTCAAATTGTATGCCCATGTTTTCATTTTTTCAGTGATCCAAGATGTTCATCTAAACTACCCCATCTCAGTAGGCTTAGGTACCAAACTTCATGTAAGTTGGATGTCTCTAGGTCCTTCATTTTTTGCTCCTTTGAAGGCAAAAATAGGTAAAGCTTTAAAACTCAGAATAACAACTATTTATTGGCTTCAAAAGCTTTAAGAATGAAAGGCTTAGAGATATCCAATTGATATGAGACTTGGTACTTAAGCATCTGAGATGACGTGAATTAAATGAATAACTTGGATTGCTCTAAAAAAAAAAATGTAACCAATTTTCGAGCCTAACTTTTTTATACTTTTCATGGGTCCAAGGCTCAGTAAAATGTCATTGGTATCAAAACTCACATCTAAATATATGTAAGGCCTTCATCTCTCTCCACAAAGGCTTTGTCATTGCCGGTATTTCTATATCTAGGTGCGATGCATATGTGCACGTTTTTCTTTCAAAAAACATAACCAGGATAAATACAAAGGCTGATTAGTAGTTGGTTCTAGTGAACCATTGACCTTTTGCACCCACCTTTAAGAATACTGGTTATAAAATTCACCTGTACCTGTTGCAAATTACCCTGTCGTTACAAGGAACAACAAGTGCTGACTCCACCTTAGAGTGCTGATCATGGTATCGTCCATGAGAAGATCGTATCGGCATATGTGTCCAGCCCCCCTACAGAAAGAATCATCCTTGATGCATGCGATGGCACTTCTTGACTCTCAAACTCGGAATACATTAATTAGGATCATCTGATAAATGAAGAGTTTTGGAACATCAAATATATATCCAAGACGATAGCTGGCAGATGAACGGTTGGATCACATGATGTCAGCTTAAAGAGCTTTCTTCCTGCATGTAAACTGATGTCATGAAAGCTCAAGAAGATGTGGACTTCCCATTACTGGAATTTGATGTATTTATCTTCTTCCGTACTAGTGGTTTGACTTTGTCTTTGTATGGCTGTAGGTATGAACACAGCGAGAATGGGATAGTTTCCTTGATCACTAAGGATGGGTAGTACTGGGTCAATTTTGTGAAGTACGTTTATCGTAGCGGCCTAGTCAGTTTGGGTGCAATTGCCTATATCATTTGGACTAAGAAAAACGTCATTAGGAGAAGAAACACTAAGGATGATCTAAGATCAGCAGCGCATATGAGCTATGGCTCGTTGTTGATCGATCGATGAAGATTATCCACCACTAGGTCAAGTAACCTCAAGGTCGAATCTTAATCGTCCCCGCCAAGCTGCCTTGCTGTGAGATACGCGCGCTCAACATGATGCTTATAGGCATTTTCAGGTTCACAGCGTCAATGGTGCTTGAGATCACATGAGATAAGATCTGGCTTGAGATGAAATGAAGTGACTGAAAATAATACTTAAGCTGGGTTGGGATGACTTGGAGGAGATGAAATGAGATTGTTGACATGAGTTGGAGGAGATGGTTTAGATGACATATGCATATGACTCATTTCCATCTCAAGCAAAATACAGGGGTAGGGCTGAATTTTGGGATGAAAAGAAATGCCTCTCTTTTAAACTAGGAATAAAGTGATATACAAACCACTAGAATGGGCTGAGATTAGATTGGGATTTCTCATCTCATCTCAAGGACCAGTACTTCGTCTCATCTCAGATGAAGCATCACTAAATAGTGATATGACCCATGTCATTTCATTGCAAGTTAGATTATCCCATCTCAAGCACTACAAGATCATTGCCTTTCGGATCAATGGCCTCGATTCGTTTGAATAAACTAGTCATGTTTAATGTGGAACAGTTGAAAGCATCCATATCAGCACAAAATCAGTATTATCACTTTCTTAATCTCACAATCTCCAATCACGGCACCAAAAAATAATAGTGCACAATTAAAACCACGTCACCCACGTTTCATATATATATATATATATATGAAGCTGAATATTAGACGTCATTCATGGTTAAATATTAATCATTCTGGATTGTTCTTCTTGTGGGTAACCACTTGATGGGGAATAGCACAAAGATCTTACCAGCAGGCGATCCCAACCATTCGTACGAGTTATGCCTCCCACTGACTAAATCAAGACCGAACAATTGGCTAGATCTGATCGAGAGATGTTTCTCTGATCCGATGGTTGGGGTTATCATATGCTTCATTGTTTTTCGGTTAATGAATCGAGTTAAGGGAAAGAAAGTCATACAAGCATACTTTCAAATTCCTCCGAATAACTGAAATTTTTATGAGAAAACACCAACCTTTTGGTATCCCGATTGATTCCCGTATAAATCAAAAGTTACTGTTTTTTGTAAAATCAATACGAGTCGACATGAAGTTACCAATGAAACTGAAATATCGTAAGTAATGTTGTCAAATTCTCAAATACGATGTGAAAATCTAGTTATAAATTCACATAAAAAAAAACTTAAAATTACATTCTAATAATGCTTTTCTCCTATTTTTTTCTGAATTTTTCTTCAACATTTGCCTAGTTTTACGAATATTTGCTGACATATAATTCCAGAATCAAAACTTTGTAACGATGTACACAAGTTTTTTATTGGTGGATAGTGACCGACTTTGCGTATAAAATACAGGTATGTGCGCGGCATTTTCTCTGAGCAAGCTGTTGAATAAGTAGGAGAACCATGTCACCGTTGGAGATGGAGTGGCGCTTCTCTGTCGATTTGCAAGAGCATCATCTAAGGAAGGGAGTTGCAGAAATGACATTTCATGTCCGATTGTATGACGGGGCCCCATCCATTCGTATTTTGATCAGCAGTCACCATTTGTACGGTTGCTTGCAGAAGCAAATGGCATGTTTTCTACCCAACGAATATCCTAGGTGTAAGAAAGTCAACCATCTTTATAATACCAATAGACATTTGGGAGGCCGTACGAGCTAAGTCCTTGGTCAGCTGCTGATGTGTATGACAAATCCTCTCTCTCTCTCGTATATATTCATGTTCATGATCCCCGGAAAACACAGAAAAGGCACCTAGAAAGCATTGGAAGATGGAAGAGCAATCACTTAAGAATACACCAACTTGGGCTGTTTCCATTGTTTGTTTTTTCCTCATCCTTCTTTCCCTCCTCATTGAAGGTGCCCTCCACCTTCTAACCAAGGTAACTTAACTCTTCATATCCATGCATTAATCCAGGAACTTGCAGGTATTTATTTAGAGGAACTGATGAATTCCTCCTGTTTTCAGTTTCTGAAACAACGAAAGAGGAAGTCATTGAATCGAGCTTTGAGGAAGATCAAAACAGGTCTGTGGAGGAATGAAAGACTGTAATTTTACTTAAATATGGCTGCTGGCACTTATGGATGGTTTTGTCATCGCTTAATGCAGAATTAATGCAGATGGGGTTTATTTCCTTGCTTCTCACCATTGGAGAAGAACCCATATCTAGGATTTGTGTGAGCAAGTCTGTGGGGAACTCCTTCCTTCCTTGTGGTGACTACGAGTCATCTTCGGAAACTACGGTCGCCTCTGCGACTGAGGTTTCAGGACTGAACTCCACAGTTGCTGATCGTACCGTCGATTTTTCATCATCTTGTGAGACAAAGGTTAGTAACTTTCGCATGTATCGACAACCCGGTTCGTATTGGTTTCTGTTTATTGATCAAAAGAATGATGGACAGGGAATGGTGCCTTTGATATCAAGGGAGGGAATCATGCAGCTTCACATCTTCATCTTTGTGTTAGCAGCCTTTCATGTTCTCTACTGTGTCATGGTTATGTGTCTTGGCATTGCTAAGGTATTGTTAGAGAACCCACCATGGATTTAATTCCTAAAATGCAATTTATTCAAAAATTTACATGATCTTATTTTATTTGTCTGAATTAAATACGCTCATGGACAAAAAGAAAAAAGAATCAAAACGCTCCAAATTTTTACAAAATGGGGTCTACCTATAAATGATCTATGTAGTTCATCTAATTGTTTTACCTTTGGATGTCTCCTAATACAAAATTCATGTAGATTGGTATGAGATAAGAGGGTCTTTTTTATTTTTTTAATATAGACCATTGTTTACAAAATTTATAGACGTCCGTGAAAAGAAGAACATCCGATCTAAGTGACTCTTGGAGTAACATACATCCAAAGCTAAAGATAAAGAAATTAGATGAAGTAGATAATGATGATAGGTAGGCCCCTTTATGCGAAAAAGTTGGAACGCTTATCAGCGCAACCAAGAAAGGGAATCCATTCATACACATTTATAATTTAATAAATTTTGCACTTACAATTGTTTGAAATTTACTTGTCTTTGTTTGGTATCTAATACTGACTTGCAACTGCTAAATACACAGATGAGGCGCTGGAGGGCATGGGAAGAAGATACTAGAACCCTTGATTATCAAATTTCCCATGGTATAAACAAAACCAGATTAGCTTAAAAAAGAAATAATTTCCAATTAATTTCAATTACTTAGCAAATTGGAGAGCCATACTGGCAACTCCAGGGGAGCTTTGAAAGCCAAACAGGAAGATGCCGTAGGTTCTCGCAAGTTGCTTGGTTGGTCAACTGTCCCAATCATGAGCTGATGGGGCCTATAATAATCCTACTAGAAGCATCATGCTGACCATTCAATCTGTTGCCAGCTAACAGATGAGCCCATTTCGGGTGGAGCCCATTGTATGCCGAAGATTTGAACTTAGTGATTAAGATGTCAACTTTAGGTGCTAGATGAGATAAATATTACTCCTCGATGGAAACATTGTGACCACACCATTGCCTCATCAGACATGTGGCGATATAGATGTTTGGGAGATCCCAATGCCTTGGAGATCCGTCCAGTCATTGCTTATAAAAAAATATGATCAATGATGCAAATGATCTAAATAAGGCTCCCTATGGACCCTAAGATTTTTTTATGGCGAGGTGTTAACATGAGGCAAACCGAAGTTAGAACGGGACTGCATTAGGCGAGGTTACTGACTGCGCATGGCATGTTTCTCCCTGCAGGAGCCAAATGACATGTACAACATGTCAGCAATCTAACAGGGTGTTTGAGACGGAGTGAGCTGACTTTAATAGTGCTTGAGATGATGCAATGAAGTGATACCTCATCATCTCTGTTAATGGCTCTTGAGATGAGTCAAGATGAAACTCAGCGCACATCTCAGCATTAACTTTAAATTTTCAGTCATCGCACTTCATCTCATCTCAAAATAGAGTTATCCCAAATAAGATATCATCTCATCTCAAGCCAGCTCACTTCATCTCAAGCACCACTAACACCATGTAAGCCTCAAGTTACAAGGCACGCCCCTTACAAGCGCTGTTTGGAAAAGGAATAACAAACCATGAATAAACATATTCATGCACAGGAGGAATCCTTTACCAAAGCACGGCCGGAAGGGCGCACCTTTTGATGATCCAACCTGCTCATATATTGCTCCTGCTTTGAATGTCTAGTTCTTCCAAGACCACAATGATTTTAGCACCTGAAAATTATAATTCTGATCACAGAAAATGATAGGTTAGAACTTTTATATAAATAAACGGCATTGTTAAGAAGCTCAAATCCGGAGCAAGAAAAATCAGATGGTAGGTCGGATCATCCAAAGCTGGGGCCTATTAATGCAAAAGTGAGCTCTCTGGTTTAAAACATTCCTCTCATCAACAGACATTATATCATTTGTTATTGAAAGCCCTGAAAAAATTGGATAAGAATACTCAACTTCTTAGATCTTTAAGAAAACCAGCTGGCAGCATTTAAATATATAAGCCTTGTAACCTTAAGCTGTTCATTCTCAAGGTGCAATAGCAGGGGCCAAAATCACTTTCCGTAAATAACCAATCCACATGGATCTTGATCTTTCGACCCTGCTTCTTCCAAACTTCAGACACAGATTGAAGCTCTTTAAACATAATTTGGAAATAGCCCCAATTCTTTGGTTCCCTGTAGTTAAATAGTTCTATTCATGTTCTAAAGCTGCAAATAGCAGAGAGAAAATCACCAAATCACTAGGCATGAACAACTCAATCCAGGATTTTATCTAAACAGTATCATAAGTTTTTAGAGGACTCTTTAAGTAGTTACATAACTATTACATTATAGGTTGACTGAGACAGTAAGGTTTTGACAGATCCTCGGAGGTTCAGGCTCACTCGGCAAACTTCATTTGGACGACGCCATCTGAAATGTTGGAGCAACCATCCCCTCATGCTCTGGCCTGTAAGTCTCCCCATTCTAACTCCTCCAACGTAATTATCTACACAAACACTATATACTTAACCTGTGCTTAAACATCCTCATGCAGGTTTGTTTCCTTAGACAGTTTAGTGGATCAGTGACAAAAGCTGATTATTTCACTCTTCGAAACGGATTCATCATGGTAAGCAAACAAACTGTCATGGGAATAACAAGCTGAGAACACGAGTATTCATTGGATGGTTATTGCTCTCCTGCTACTTGCAACCTTCAAACACTGAAATGGTTGTTTAAACATAAATATATATATATATATATATATATATATATATATATATATATATATATATATATAGAGAGAGAGAGAGAGAGAGAGAGAGAGAGAGAGCGCAGCCTGGTGCATGAAGCTCCTGTGTGCACGGGCACCAAGGAAAGGACCACAAAGGGCCCATAGTACACAGCCTTACCTTGCACTTTTGCAAGAGGCTGTTTCCACGCCTTAACCATGACCTCAAAGGGCACACGACAACAACTCTACTGTTGCACCAAGGTTCCCCTTCTTAAACATAAAGAAGATAACATCAAAAAATAGAGAGAGTTAAATAAACACCAATAACAGCCTAATACAATGAGCTGTATGTTCTCAAACAATTTTGTAAGTGTTTTCAGGGGACCCAGTATCAGGGAACAAGCAAAGCATCCCTGGACTGTCAAACAGGTTAGCTTTGTTTGTGAGCCATTCTTGGAATCTGTCTCAGCCCCTCAGGAGTGTCTGAGAGCTTGGATCCCATCATCTGATCATTACCAAATATAAATACTTTTGAGTTCCTCAATTATATGTTTTAGCTACTTATGTGTCTCACTTTCGTGGTCATTTAGGCACATTTCACTGAAGGGAGCAACTTTGACTTTCGGAAGTTCCTAAACAGAGCTTTCGACGAGGACTTCGAAGCAGTGGTAGGGATAAGGTAAGTCCCCTCAATCCTCAAAACTGGCCCCCTGAAATGTCTTGTCTTATGTCATCACCAACTTACTAATGTTATTGAACTTATAAGTTGGGTTATGTGTGTTGCACCTGTGCAGCTTTTGGATTTGGATCTTCTCTATTTTCTTCATATTCTTCAGTGCTCATGGTAGGACTCTCAGAGATCTCCTTCGAACACTTGCAGTTCTCTTAGTTGCTCAACTGTTTCCATTGCTTCTTGATCTGGCAGGATTTTATAACTACTTTTGGCTGCCCTTTATTCCTCTGATGGTAAGCCAAAGAACCCAAATCTATATAATGTTCACAAAGATGCTGGCTCTGAAGAAAAAAGCTGTATGCTCTGTGCAGATGGTTTTGGTTGTAGGGACAAAACTACAAGTTATCATAACTAAAATGTGCTTGGAGAGTCGTAAGGAAACAGTTGTTGTTAGAGGGACATTGCTTGTAAAGCCCAATGACAACCTCTTTTGGTTTGGTCGACCTCAGCTTCTATTCCATCTCATCCATTTCATCCTATTCCAGGTAAAGAAATATGTGTCTACCTACCCTGATTTTTCCACTTTTATAAAGACCATGGTTTATGAGGACTGAAGCTGTTGAATCTAAATTGCAGAACTCATTTCAGCTGGCGTTTTTTATCTGGACCTGGGTAGGTATCTGAAATTTGTTAGCTTAGATATTTGAATGACCCCATGGCTGACCAAGTTACAGAACAGTACGAATTTGGGTTATCATCTTGCTTCCATCGAGAGACAGAGGATATAGTCCTAAGGATCTCAATGGGCGTAGTTGTTCAGCTCCTTTGTGGTTACGTGACCCTTCCTGTATATGCACTCGTCACACAGGTAACAACAGGAACATGCCGATTGTATGCTGTTAGAATTTAATGCTATCTAGCAACTCCATTTCCAAGCCTAAGCTTCTCTTCCCTCTCATACTCAACGGTTGAACAGATGGGCTCGGGCATGAAGAAAGCAGTTTTCACTGAGCGTGTTTCAAAAGGGCTCAAACATTGGCAAACTCTGGCTAGCAGGAATCTTTCAAGAAACAGATCAAGTGTGATGGGTCATTCATCAGAACACTCGATTATTGACACTGTTGAGTCGGTATCTGAAGTGCAGGAGTTGGGCATACTAGAATGTGATACTTTTCCTGTCACAGCTACAAATGATTTATCACCGCCCAAGACTAGTGAAGAGGCTGTTCAGCCAAAGGCCATCACCAAGGAGACCTATGATGGTGAGATCTCCTTTGGGACCTCCTGGAAAGAGGTCGAACATCAAAGGAGCATTGGAGCAGTAGTAATCACACCCAACCTAAATGGAACTGTGTCAGATGATACTGATCCAACTGAATCTTCCTTCCGCTGCCTCAAATCTGGCAGATAGCAGTGTAAACTCTGGTCGTAACAGATTTATGCTTGTCACTGACATGTTGACTCTACCCACCTTAACAAATTCATGATTCTGAATCAGGCATCAGGCATCATCCTGTGGGTACTATGTGCATCTATAAGCCAGCCTCAGTATTGTGAGTCGTATCTGGACTGCTAAATTGATACTGACCAGTCAATATGAATGAATTTGTACTCTTAGTTAAGTTTGGGGCTTTTTCTCTCTCCTTTTGAATGGAAGTTGAATTATCAGAAAGGAGATCAAAAGATAAGTTAACATTACATATCAGATCCTAGACTAGGGATATCTAGGGATCAGAAAATGAAAAGTAGACCACCACTTAAAATGCTGCACGGAGTAAGGGAGGCTGTCTCTAAATAAAGAAAATCTCTCAACTGGCCACCACAGTCCTACAATAAAATGGGGGTGACTGTAAATTGATCACTGCCATGACTGACCATTCTACAAAAGCTCAAAACACAGAATCATGACCTGCTCTAATAAAAAATGTTGTTAATCTACATGTATGGACATAAACAACAGCTAAATAACTGCATTCTGCGTAATGGAACTGAACCTAATCACATAAAACACAGAACAATCAAGATGAGAGCATCATATACTTACAATCCAATCAGCGACCAACAACTATTCCCTGACCACATGTACCTCTGCATGTAAGTTTTATGGATTGCTTGATATGAAGAAAGAGCAAAGTCAGCCATGTCAACCCATTATTTCATTTCCTCAAATTCGCCAAGAAACTGCCAAAGAACAGAACTTATTTTATTGAATCCCCTTCTCCAGAGGAAGAATCTTCCAAGCCATACCACAGCAAAAGAACAAAATTAATATTATACGTTTATGATCTTTGACATTAACTTAAGTACATAATTTCGCACCACAATTTTATATTTGCATGGAGTCAGCATATCAGTTGGTGATCCTCAAGCTCAAGGTAAATCTGTCAAAATTTCACTCTGGCCCCAGTAAGGCTGAAGTCAAGGCATCAAGCGTAGATCATGAGTATTTCTCACCACAGCTTGCAAAGAGTTCTGTGAAGCCTGTTTGACTGACAGCCTTCATGAAATGTTAGCAGTTGATTTTCAGATCTAACAAATTGGACAATAATCACTTTGGCTATCTTCTCTCCTGAGAAAATGATCATCTTGACAGTAATAACCTCAGTCCCTTGTGAGCTACAAAGACAAATTCAATCTAAATGATATGTTACTGCTGCAGCAAAGCCTCACATAAGCATTAATTTCTACCTCCAATTTTTCTTTTAAGAAAGAGGTCACACTCAAATACTCACCAGTAATATGAACTATAGCCTTTTTTAATTTTCTGCACATGATCAACTTGACCTCACTGTAAGATGCTTAGAGCTAGCGTATCATGCATAGATATATTTACCCAGCACAGGCTAAACATAAATCTATTCGCCTGGCACTACAACCATCATGCTATAAAAATATGAAATGCTGCACTTACTCCACATAAAAAACTAGTTCCAAGAGAAGATTGTCTACTGCAATGGGCAACAAGATTATTACAAGTTTCTTCTCAAATATTCAAGAGAACAATCACCAAATTATTACAATGTTCTTTATCAAGTATTACAGTCACCAATATCCACAGAATGGCAACGCTCAAAGACCACATAAGCTCCTTAGAGAGAAATTGCAGGAATTTTCTAGGCACTGTACCCTCTCCAAAAATATTCTGCAGCAAAACTTCCGATTCAAATTCTCTTGTATTTTTTAAACCATTTCCTTACTCTCAGAAATTCAAAATACCAAGACTTCGTTCGCCAAAAAACACTTGCAACCACCATACCTATCTTCATTCATCACGAAATTCTCGTCCATCCTCCTTGTCCAATTATTTTTATATGGGTGTGGATTGCATGTGTACGTTTATGGTGGCTTTCACACTACATGTAACACCTGCACTAGAACCATGAATGTGTTGATTCCATTGCCTTACCCTTATCATAAAGATATTAGGATCATCATCTAATTTGTCATGCTCTTCTCATATCAAACCATTTCAGTATGCATTTTATATTTCTTTGAGTGGATTGCTCCTCTTTCGATCACTGAAAGTTTAACCACTGCATGCTGATCCATCTGTAAAACTGAATTGCAGTAGAGGAAAACTTTTATACACGCATGCACACACACACACACACACACACACACACGCACGCACGCACATATCATCATCATCATCATCATCATCATTATTATCAAGACCTTATCCTGATTAGGGCTCGGCCACGAGAATGTTGTTCCTCTATTGCCCTCTATTAAGTATCATCGCTTCATTTAGTCTCAAAGTTTTTAAATCTTTTCTCACCACTTCTTTCCAAGTTCTTTTAGACCTTCCCCTTCCCCTTTTGAAACCCTTGACTTGCATTTCCTCACTCCTAACCAGTACTATTTTTGGTCTCCACTGGACATGTCCAAACCATCTAAATCCAATCTCCCTCATCTAATTACCTATTGGTGCTACTCCTAAGTTTCTTCTAATGTTTTTATTCCTAATTCTATCCTTTCTTGTCTTGTCAGTCATTCATCTCAACTCCTCATTTCGGCGATGATCATCCTATGTACATGATGTTCCTTAACTATCCAACACTTTGATTCATAGAGCATGGCCGACCTTATTGCCATCCTATAGAATTTTCCTTTCAACTTGAGTAACATCGCAGATCACACAAAACTTCAAAGACACATCTCTATTTGTTCCAACCCTCTTGGATTCTCTAAGTAACCTCCCTCTCGATCTCTCTACTCTCATGAATCATCGATCCTAAGTATCGAAAGTGGTCTTTTAGGGGGACTTCTTGGTTATTAATCTTTACTAATGCTTCATTCCCACTCCTCTCCTTATTAAAATTGCATTCCATATACTATGTATTAGTTCGACTAATTTTAAATCCTTTAGATTCTGATGCTTCTCTCCATTACTCTAACTTTATGTTTACGCCCTCCCTTGTCTTATTAATTAAAATTATATCATCAGCAAATAACATGCACCATGGAATCTCCTCATGCAGATGTTTTGTTAACTCATCCATAACGAACGTAAAAAGTTATGGGCTCAATACCAATCCTTGGTGCAATCATACAGTGATAGAAAAATCACCAATCTCTCCGCTAGTAGTCCTAACATCTGTTACACTCCTTGATACATATCTTTAATTAAGTATATATACCTCTATGAAACCCCTTTCTCACTCAGCACCCGCCATATTCACTTTCTAGGGACCCTATGATAAGCTTTTTCTGAGTCAATAAAGGCCATGTGGAGGTCCTTCCTCCTCTCCCTATATTTCTCTATCAATTATTTAGGTAGGAAAATAGTTTCCATGGTAGACCTCCTAGGCATGAAACCAGATAAATTTGTCTCATGCCGCAGCATCTTCTCAATCAATCTTTCAAAAAGTTTCATAGCGTGGCTCATAAGTTTGATCTCAATAATTAGTGCAGTGACATAGGACAACATGCAAAATGACATAATCTATATGCTGAGAACATATCAGAGTTAACTTAAATAAGAAAACATAAATTAAACTACGATGAACACTTCAACATGTGGAAAATCATCTTAATTAGCATGAATAGCCTACAATGTGTTACAGGATCTGTAGCTTGCCCCAGATCTCTAGCAATTAAGGTAAGATTGAAGTTTCAATCTAGATTGTCCCTCTAAGAACAATCCTAAATTAGCTTTGGATCTAGGGTTCAGGAATTTTATGAAGGATAAGAATTCTAGGCTATTGCCGATGCAAATCAGGTAACCACATGCAGCTCAGAAATCATCCTTTAAAAGACAAGGTAGAAAGGTACTGACTTACAGAACAGGATGAAACGAAAGTGACTTTGGCCTTGCACTGAACAAGGCTTCATTCCCAGGGAAAGGAACCTAGAACGAGGAATCCACCGAGTCTAACAAAATTTTCATTCATTAGTCATCAAAAACTACTTACACAATAACAAAATTTTTATTATTGTCCTTTATTACCCATCAAAGCTTATACCCATTGATTTCTCTAGTTTTAGCCCCTTTTCCACTTAGTTTCTTGAACACAAGCTATGTTGACTCTCCTACGTTTCATCATGTCAACAAGCTTCATACTTGTCAATGTGCTTATATTCCATGAGGTGATACGAATCCTATTCTCCTAAGCTAGCCTATTTACCCACACACTTCTCGACCCACATGACATGTGATTAGTTGTTCATTTAAATGCACTTTACAAAAACAAAAGGAAGTCAAAAGATGTTAACAAATTGGAAATCCATAAATCAGGTAAATACATCATCAAAAACGGGCAGCCCTAGTGCATGAAGCTCCCACCTATGCAAGGTCAGGGGAAGGGGCGGACCACAAGGGCCTATAGTAAGCAGCCTTACCTTGCATTTTTTGCAAGAGGCTGTTTCCATGCCTTAAACCCGTGACCTCAAGGTCACATGACGACAACTTTTACCGTTGCGCCAAGGCTCCCCTTTAGGTAAATACATCATCTCTTACCAAAAAAATACATATATAATTGGATGAGTGATCTCTATGGGCAGAATGATAATAGACAGGGGAGGAATGCTAAACTGACCACAAAGGAGGTAAGTCAACAACCACATTCATCTCCTTGCTTCACCTTTGGATATCTATTGGATCAAAAAGCAGGTAGATTGGTTGATTCTAGGTCTAAAATTTAGACCAATCTTTATCAAAATTTCTAAACTGTTTGTTTCCAAGGATAACTCATTAGATGGTAGAATCAACCAATCCGCATGCTTTTTGATCCATTAGATATCCAAAGGTGGAGCAAGGAGATGAACAAATCGGACCATGCAAAGATCTCTAGAAAATTGTGGTCACTCGACACACCTCCCTTTGCAGTCAGTTTAGCATTACTCATGGCTCAATTTGCTATTCCTAACAAGAAAGAGAAAGAAAAAGATGAAATTACACAAGAAGCTGTAAAAGATAGAGATCAGGGATTTAATTCCACTAGAATATCAGAAACCTCAATTGAATATATATACACAGTATAGGATTAGCTTCAATCCAGAATGCTTCAAAACTTTGCCTAACCCGTTCAGTGAAAAAAAAAAAAAACCATCACCACTAGATTGTTGCCTATGGAAGAAAGTCACAGAGGACTACATGAACTGACGACTGCAAAACTCGAGTACACATATCTGAGTGAAAGTTCCAATATGACTTTGCTGCCACCCCAATTAAAGCCATACCTTCCAATTGGTCCATGCAAATTTTAGAGTCAGGCTAATCTAAAGGCTGCTTGATCATTAATATCTTCTCAATTGTAGAGCAAAGGCACAAATTCTCAAATTTGCAATGAGATACAGCATCCTTGTCACGCTCTGGAGACACTAAAACACAATCTCTAAAGGATAATTTTAATTCTGGCACAGATACAGCATTCTTACAAGTATCTGTCGCTTTCACATCTTTGCTATTTGAGTGACAAATGCATTCAATCGGCATCACTTCCCTTTTTCCCTCACATCGCAACCACCAAGAGGTGTTCTTAAGCCAATTGTCATCTAAACATTGACAAGCACAATGTTTATCACAAGTACCATGTTGTAAGTTCCTGCCATGGAGCACTCCAGAAGCAGTGTAACTTCCAGCAACAAAAGACTTTGAAATTGCTGCCAGAAGACTTGCTGAACATGTTTCCACCACATCATGGACATCATCTACTGTTGAGCAGCACCCATTTGATTCCCAGTTCTTGGTAATAACTTCCTGGATTAATGCATGGACAGTCTGTAAGCATTCATGACAACAGTTGTAGAGACACAAAGACTCAGATTGAGAGGGAAGATCAATGCTCTTCCTGATGTTCGAGTTGATGATTCCAACAGTTCCATTAGGATTATGATCACCTGCCTCAGAAGAAACAACAGCATCTGTTTGTGATGAACCATAACCACAATTATCATTAGCTATTCGAGATTTAGATATGAAAGATGAATCATCAAGATCAGACATATTCTCTTTATGAGAAACAGTTGCAGTTGCCATGAAGCCACTAGATTCTTCTGGAAGCCCAAACTCTTCATGAAACACCAAACAGGGTACAGGATTTTTGGAACTGTGCACTTCCAGATGATTGTTGTTATGTACTTCATTCGAAGTGTTTGGACAAGCAAATGAACCAGAAGCTGGAGTGGAGCTTTGAAGTATACCAGGAGGAGAGGGGGCTAAGGAGACCATCTGAGCAGGCCCTACTTCTGTACTCAGACCGTTCATATCAGAATTAGACAAACCAAGATGAGTTACTTCTTTATTGGAATGGCCATATTCACCATCTTCCCTAGCAAATCTGGTGAGATTTTCTTCAAGTGCAGGTGATTTTACTTCTTGCTGCTTTTCACTGGAAATAGTTTGCATGCACATGTCATTCCCAACCACAACATCTTCACATGCTTGATTATCTGTATCCAGACTTCCCACTATCATGGGCCTGGCATTTGACAACAAGACTTGACTCTCAAGCTCTAAACTGCAAAAGCATAGATAACAGCAGCAGATAATACTCTCAGACTGAAACACAAAGTGCAAGTGGAAAAGCATTAAAGTAATAGAGACAAAAGCAATACCTTCGTGATGCATAAACCCAGCTGCTGACCAAATCTTCCAAATAAGCCACTTGAGATAAAAGCCGGAGGAACCGGTATCTGTCTTTTCCACTCTGAATTTTAGCATTGATCTCTTCAACTAAGAGCTCTAAAACCTTCCGAACTTCCAAAGAAACTTCAGTCACTGATCTATAAACTCCTTTATATGCCAATAAGCCGATAGCTACCAGCCCTCTTACTACATCGGAATGTACTCTGTTCTTTGGATTGCTAGAGCTGCATCCAATAGCTTCCTTTTCAACTGAGTTGTTAGCACGTATGAAACAAGAATTAAACGGCCAACCCTTCCATGGTCCATCGATACCTGTACAAGGACCTTCTTTCAGTTTTGAGGTTGCCCAACAAAGTTCAGCAAAATGTGGATATCGCAAGATCTGATAGCCAAATGTTGCTATTGTTGACAACAAATAATGTTTCCCTTTCAGAGCTCTACTAGGAGGAATTCTTGAAATGGAATCTTGATGAGAATGTAAAGAAACATGATCTTCCTCGTGGAGACTTATTTTAAACACTGGAGACCATCTCTTCTCACTGTTTATCAGTTGCTCGCTTTGATTAACTTTACTAGAACCACCAATATTGGAATCTATTCTTGCAGATTCAGTTGGTAAATCCATTTCTCCAGTAGTCGCTCCATTCTCTGTTGTTTGATCTCTAACTTCCAAGTAAACTTTTACAGCATCACAATTTTCAATTTCCCTATCTGCATTATCCGTATGAGTTCCATGATGAATCAATTGAACATACTGCTTAACCAGATCTCGTGATATCTTTTCTGCAGAGGAACTGAAGACGAGGTCACGGTTGAAAGTCCCGTCAACGTGCATGAAGAATCTTGGTATTGTGTGTTGTGAAGAAGATTGACTTGTAGAGCTCAATATATCAATGGCAAAAAACTGCTTTACTCTAGAAGGGAGGACATGTGTTGGCATCTCGCAAGTGGCCTGGAAACCAAGAAAAGTACATAAGTGAACTGGAAACAAAGTCACGAATCTAAATCATAGTTATCAACAGGGACTAGTATCTTACCAAAATGATAAAGGATGAAGATACACCCATGGATTCCACCTGCTCAATAAACGAATTCCATGCCTCAGATGTATTATCAGCAGCATCTGCCTGCCCTGCTTTTAGGGATTTGGAGGTCTTGGGACACAAAGAGATCTCCCTTTTATTAGTTTGACAGCGCGTCTCATGCATGGCCCACAAATCAATCCTAGGCATGTAAATCATGCAGCACCCCACACGTGAACATTTTACTGTGAGAAGTCAGGATGTTAGTAATTTAATAAAGAAACAATAAGAAATTACAGTTGATGTGTAGCAAAAACGAACAAGTGTGACAATGTGAGTGGATGTTATTTGTATCAGACTTAAGTGAACCTGATGCAAAATGTTTATCAGAAAAGACAAAGTAGTGTCTTGATAGTATCAATTGATGCCATCAGCATGATGTCATCATACACATAGGTAAGTTGGAGCACACTGTCAAGAGTCAACAGAAGTCCTGTCATTTTGGATGGAGAATATTTTGATACTATTTTAAGATTTTACAGCTAAGCCAGATCTCTGTTCGGAGTCAAGATTTTTAGCAATAGAACAAAGAACAGATCTTGAGGGCATCTTAGGAGACTGGACTTCCTCTTTGTTGTGTTTAGTTGATTTTCTACATAATAGGGGCGAGGGGGGTGGGGGGTGGTTATGAAGCTTAACGCACTTCTTCTGAAGCATTTTATCTTGTCTTAATGGCAAAATATTATTAAAGGGAGGAGAACTTATGGGGACAGATGACTAAGAAGTCTAGCCAAAAACAGACGTGCCTTTCATTTAGACCCTAAATTTTAACATTTGGGGAAAAGATAATGAATTTCTGGTGAGATCTTTGCTCTGAAATGATGACGAGAACTTCAGCACAGTCATGAACACAAGAAAATTCAGAATGTAGTCCAGTAGTTGGAAAGGTTAATTAGAGAACCCCTGCATAAATGTATCACGATATAATGATCAAAAACTAGAATTTCTGCACAATCTTCACAAAATGTTCGAGGAAATATTCACAATGGCTTAGTTAAAATAAATAGAATGATGCACATCACTGTTTGATACGCTTATAAAGAAGATATGCAGTGTGCTTCCATTGAAATACTATAAGAAACTAAAATAATCAATATAAGAAAGATAACCAACATCTAGTGCACTTCACGAACACAGCACAACAGGACTTGGTTTACATAAACGCACTTAATGACATCATACCAAAGATTATGTAATTATATTAGAAATCATAGGCTATCTGAACCCTGAAGACAGGATTTCACAAGAACTTCCAAATAAGATCTCATGCAAACCAATTGCAACCACCAATCAAACAAAAGTGCAACGAGAACAAGAAAGATTTATCAAGTTATATTCCATTTCTGAAGGGGAACCTTTGGCACAATGGTTGAGTTGTCATTGTGTGACCTAGAGGTCACGAGTTCGGGCGTGGAAACAGCCTCTTGCAAAAATGCAAGGTAAGGCTACATACTACTAAATCCTTTGTGGTCCACCCCTTCCCCACACCCTGCATGTGCAGGAGCTTCATGCACCAGGCTTTATATTGCATTTCACAATGCATTTAGCACATCATGTCCAAAGATCCATTAACCATAGAGCTCATCAGCAAACAAGCGTTAAGGTAAGAACAGGTACTTGCAAATAACAAATAAACAGAATCAGAACCAAAAATCTGACAGAGTCTCAAAGCCAATACACATACCCAACAGGTATAGAAACATCAGCTAAAAGCTAACTGAGGTTAAATCAGTATGAGAACTACTTTTAGCCTTTTAGACAACAACAGATACTGCTACACGCCTTCTGATGGCATCTAAGTGATGAGGTTGAGTATGGGGATCAAGCATGATTAATCAAGAAAACATGTTTCAGTGTTTTTCTGATAAGAAAATTAAGATGAAACATATAACAACATACATAAAATACGTGTTATCCCTTCAATCATATCTCCACGTCCTTCTTGTGAAATGGTAGCCAAATTAACCTTCTGAATTTCTTGATGACCCACAAAACCCTGAAGTAGACAAGCAGCAAGATGCCGTTGGCCTGACCTAGGACTTCCAGCAATCAAAACACGGAAACCTGATGTTTTGCAGCCTGAAAATGAAAATCTCCGAATTGAATTTCGATGCATTTGAGCCCCACAAGGATTCTGTTTGTAGATCTCCAACTTCTCATGGTCCCCACAAGTATCATCAGTTACTGGATCAGAAGTAAGAAAAGATAATGAGCCAATTAACAAACCAGCATGAGACAGACTTCTCTCTATCTCCTTTACAACTTCAGATTGTTGCATTAGATAAGGAAGATAGTTCGACCAGCAAAGAATATGAATTTTTTTCTGTTCCAGAATAGAAGTTATAACATTGTTTATCAACTTTGCTGCTTTGTAAATGGCAGGAGGCAACTGGATGCGTTCATCATGATAAAGGGAAATAAGCAACTGAGTCAGTGGTTGCAGTAGACATGGAACAAGGTGTGGCGGAAGAGGTGATGAAACTACATCATTTGCAGCCATTCCAGCTTCCCTCCGGGAGCATGGTGGTGGAGCACATGCAAGAGCAGCCAGCCAATCCCTTTCGTCTACCACAAAAGAAGGAAGAGAAAGGCGTCTACCATGACCTGGGTACTTCTCGGCAGTAGATAAAAGTTTCTGCAAGGCACAGTTCCTCTTCAAAGCAATCATTGCTGCTTGAGTACAAAGAGCTTGCAGATCAGCACCAGCAAAGCCAGCAGTTTGTTCTGCAATCCAAATAAGCAAGGATCCAGAGAGAGGTTTCGGCCAACTTTGAGTGTGAAGTGAGAGGATAGCAGCTCTATCCTTAAGTGATGGCAGTGGAAAATAAATTTCCCTATCAAACCTCCCTGGTCGTCTTAGAGCAGGATCAACAGCCTCGGGACGATTTGTTGCACCTATTACTATAACTGAACCTCGGGATTTCAACCCATCCATCAGAGCAAGTAAAGTAGAGACAACTGAACTATGAGTTTGATCTTGCTGTTTAGAGCGAACTGGTGCCAAACCATCAATCTCATCAAAAAATATTATAGATGGTTGAGATCTCTCAGCAACTTGAAACAACAATCTTAGCTGGCGCTCAGCATCACCAACATATTTTCCCAAACAATCTGCACCCTTACGAGCAAAATATGCTATCCGCTTATCACCATGGGAGCATGCACCAATTAATGCCCGCACTACTAGAGTTTTACCTGTTCCAGGATATCCATGCAAAAGAACCCCTCTAGGAGGCGTAAGCCGAAGATTGGTAAAGAACTCAGGATATAGAAGAGGTAATATGACCACTTCCTTCATGCATTGGATGACATCCTGAAGCCCAGCAACAGACTCCCAACCCTGATATGATTTTTCACTTTCAGCAAAAGGTCCCCCTATGTACACAGGTGCAATTCTGGAGATATCGCGATGAAGCCTTTTGCCTTCACGCTTCAAGAACTCCTCATCCTCACCACAGTTCTCCAGCCATTTTTCTTCTGCTTCAAGATCCTTCCTTGAAGCATCACTTGACAGCTTCCTAATCTCCAACCTCATCTTCTTAGCTTTCAATTTTTTTATATGTCGGATATAATCATTTCCTTGAAGTTGGAACAGATGCCGGTGATCTGTGCAAGCTATGAGAAATTTACGGTGATCAAAAATACAACCTTCAGCCCGTGCACATGGCTGCAACAAAGATTGCATGTAAGCAAAAGAGAGAGAGACACATTCCACTATAATAATAAGGCAAAAACTTGGAAAGAACTTGATATTAGGATAGAAAACAACAAACAACCAAGTGGTAAGTTTTGGGGCACCGATCAACACGACACCCGATAGTTGCTCCTGGCCTCCCACAGCGACTACATTTCAGCGCTCTTCCTCTGCAAAGAGCTGCTCTAACATTTTTTAAGCACCCCAAACCCGCAAAATAAACCTGAAATTTTACAACAATCATGGCAACAATACTAAAAGGACAGTTTCAAAATATACATATAAAAAAGGGTTAATCATCGCATAATAGTATAGCACAATGTCTTTGATATTAGGACAGAAACATCTACAGAGATAGAACAATAGAAGAAGATGCCCCGCATATAAACACAGAAGTCATTGAACATCATGAAATTGCGACAAACATATTTGTTCTTACTATGTACCACTTCTTTATTCCAGTGACATCAAGATAATATACAGTTTACCAGTTCCAAGTCACGTCAAAGGTCATGATTCTCAAAAGCATAAGCACCAAAAAGACTATCTTTCAAAAAGGAACCATCTAGGGAACTTTTGAAATCAAGTAACTATGAAATGTAAGTGTAAGAATTTTTCAGAACTACCCAAGTCAATGCTTGAGTCCCACAAGTCGACTCCTTTTGCCCACATCCTGTGATGACCCTCTCTCTTTCTAGCGACGAAGAGAATTCTCTAGCACGCAGGCCCCTTCTCCCCAGAAACCCCTCTTTTCCCGGCGACCTTCCCTCCCTCTTTCTGGCATGATGGAAATCTGGATTTGGGGTTTTTCTCTTGCAGCCAGCCTAGCATGCTTGTAAGCGCAGGCCGGCCACGCACTCATCTCTCCCTCAATCCGATCCCTCCCAGATAATCACGGCGATGACGCTCCACCTACAAGTGCCTGACAGAAAACCCATTTCAGGTTTTTCTCCGGCAACATGAAATCCCCACGCTTGGGCAGCCTAACCCGCATAACAGGCCAGCTACGCACCCCCTCTTCCCCCCTTTCATCGTGTTCCTCTGCCCCTGCAGCCGATCTGAACCGCCTGTGCATAGATCGGCTACACGATCTAGTATTTTTCCCCTTTGGCCTTGCATTCCCCTCCACCGGCATGGCCTGGCCATGGAACAAGCCGACGTGCCTTGGTCTCCCCTCTCCTCTCTCTATAGGGTTCTGGCTAGTGTAGCCAGCCCAGTATGCCGCTGTGCTCATGGGCCTGCCGCACTAGCTGCCCTTCTTTCCTTCTAGCATCTCGCCTCTCCCCGCCACTGGCACAGCCAAGGTTTTCCCCCTACTTCTCCTCCTCACCGAGTTTAGGGGATGAGGCAGCCGACAGCCAATGGCCACCGCCAACCTCCTCCCTCTGATTTCCCTTACTGGCGAGTTAGGGCTGAGCTAACTCATCAAGTCAACTCTCCCTGACTCATTTTGGGGGAGCTGAGTTTACTCAGTGAGCCCCCTTCTCTCCCTTGATTTGTGACTCGCAATTCTGACTAATCCAGGAAGGATCTATAAGATCCGAGAATACCCCCGCAATCGTGGCGATACGGGGAACGATACCCATCTTCTCATTTCTTGATCAGGGAAGATCCAACTGTCGATTTGACCAGACCCTTGATCAGACTTCAAATCGCCTGATCTGAGATGATCTGACGTTATTTTCCGATCCGAGTAGTACATTGTGATCCTCACGAAGTTTTGATTAAGATCCATGCAAGGTATTTTGGATCTAAAATGTCTATGGAGATGATTTAGCCTGTCATGATCAACGGCTGAGATTAACTGAAGATCTAGGTATGAAATTGAACTCAATTTGATAATACAAACCGTTTAGAATTATTAATTGGATTAATTGACTAGAATTCATCATCATCATCATCAAGACCTTATCCCAATTAGGGGTCGGCCACATGAATCTTATTCCTCCATTCCACTCTATTAAATACCATGGCTTCATTTAGTCCCAAAGTTTTTAAATCTTTCCTCACCACTTCTATCCACGTTCTTTTGGGCCTTCCCCTTGCCCTTTTAGAACCTTCAACTTGTATTGTCTCACTCCTTCTAACTGGTGCCGTTGTTGGCCTCCTTTGAACATGTCCAAACCATCTAAGTCTAATCTCCCTCATCTTGTTACCTATTGGTGCTATCCCTAAATTTCTTCTAATATTTTCATTTATAATTCTATCCTTCCTTGTCTTACCACTCATCCATCTCAACATCCTCATTTCTGCAACACTCAACCTATGAGTATGATGTTCCTTAACTGCCCAACACTCTGATATAGAGCATGGCCGACCTTAAAGCCATCTTATAGAATTTTCCCTTTAGTTTGAGTGGCACCCGCCAATCACATAAAACACCCGATGCACATCTCCATTTGTTCCAACCCGCTTGGATTCTCTGGGTAACCTCCCTCTCAATCTCTCCACTCTCATGGATCAATGATCCTAAGTATCGGAAGTGGTCTCTCATGGGGACCTCTTGGTTATCAATCTTGACTGGTGCTCCACTCCTACTCTCCTTGCTAAAATTACATTCCATATATTCTGTCTTAGTTCGGCTAATTTTAAATCCTTTCGATTCTAATGCTTCTCTCCATAGCTCTAGCTTTATGTTGACACCCTCCCTTGTCTCATCAAGTAGGACTATATCGTCTGCAAATAGCATGCACCAGGGAATCTCCTCATGCAGATGTTTTGTTAACTCATCCATAACTAATGTGAAAAGGAATGGACTCAATGCCGATCCTTGGTGCAATCCGACAGTAACAGGAAAATCACCAGTCACGCCACTAGTGGTCTTAACATTTGTTACTGCTCCCTCATACATATCTTTAATTATGTCTATATACCCCTGAGAAACCCCTTTAACACCCAACACCCTCCATATTAACTCTCTAGGGACTCTATCATAAGCTTCCATGTGTAGGTCTTTTCTCCTCTCCCTATATTTCTCTATTAACTATCTTAGTAAGAAACTAACTTCCATGGTAGACCTCCCAGGCATGAAACCAAACTGATTCTCCGATACACTTGTTTCATGTCATAGCCTCTTCTTAATCACTCTTTCAAAAAGTTTCATAGTGTGGCTCATAAGTTTGATCCCTCGATAATTAGTGCAGCTATGAATGTCTCCTTTATTCTTATAAGAGTTAATTGACTAGAATTACTAAATTGATATTTGATCTGGGGCGATCAGGTGAGGATCTTTGATGAGATCAGCGTGGATGTTGATGATCGAGCACAATTGAAGCCATCGGTGGATGATCCGACCAAGAGGACAGTTAAATATTATTCATATTGACTTGTTCAAGGTAAGATTACTATCTTGATCATTTAATGGACTGATTTGATTATAGTTAAATATGATTAAGCATGAGATTCATATGATAATGGCCAACTAATTGATTTAAATGATAAAATACCTAAGATTGATATGATATGAGCTTAATAGCTCTAAAGTATGTATTGACATAATTAAGAATAAGGATTAATGATTCTAAGTAGGCTGATTAAGTATGATTTGAATTATTAGCCAATTAAGGCTGGCCCCGCCTTGAGATTCTAGGGCTGGGAATTATTGGGATGCCTTGAACGCAATGTAATGAAATGCGAAAACATGATATTGTATGATTAAGAATCCAGGTAAAATAAAGTGGATTCTAAGTATGACTAAATGTGTTGTGTATCCAAGTATGAGTATTGAGGTGGTTGAGCTAAACTAGAGTCTTATCGAGACTTGAAAGGTATAGACGAGTAGTTCTTCGTCTGAGGTAGGTGATTACATTCGAGATTTTTCCTTGATTTCATGATCATGACTTCTCACTTAAAATTCTTGAGGCAGATGTTTTACGCCCTATCGCGTTTATTAAAACATGTTTATTACTTTGCTTTTGATAGCAACACATTGATTATACGATTATTCATGTTTTCACATGTGATGGTTTATACTTTATCATGTATTTTGACTTAGCCTATTGAGGTTTATTTCACTTGAGAGTTTTCCATAATTTATAGCATGTTTTGCTGCTTTATGACAGGTGCTTCTACCCAGTGGGTACTATGCTAGGAGGGTTGTAGGGTTGACCACCCGCCCTCTGACTTTATGATGATGATGATTAGACCACCGCCTTTGAGTGGTACAGGGCTAAGTACGTAGGTGGTGGTATCATAGGTAGTCCCCCCTATGGGTCCATTCCCCCCAGGAGATGGAGAGAGTCTCTCGTTTAGGTGTCAATGGGGAGCAACAGTGGTTTAGATCTTAGTGTGGTTGCCACTGCAGCATAGTAGCTCATACTCTTATTCTGTATGCTCATGTGGTATTTATATGTGGGGTAAGCCGGGCCTAAGCCGTGAGTGACTTCGAGGGCTGATGTGGGCTGCACGAGAGGGACCTAGGGATTTGGCATGAGTACTCATTACCGGTGATTGAGTGTCGTGGAACACTCTTAGGGCTTGTTTTTGTACGGTGCCCTGTTTTATCATGACATGCATTATATTTCGATGTGGACACGAATTCTTATTACATTTGATGGATGATCATCCATGTTTTGATCATGCCTTGCATGCAATGATGTTTTTCTTTGATAGTGCATTGCCTCAGACGAAAAGCATATTTTGATCCTGATTGTTTCGTTCAGATTTATGAGCTTTACATTTTGAACGCCTGATGATTTCATTTGCCAATGCCGGTCCCAAGCCCGGATAAAAAAGGAGGAGGGTCTTGCGTCAGGTGCTAGCCGGCAAGGGGGAAGTTGAAGATGATTCTATTATTTCTTTCTTACAAATGAATATGCATTTGTATACTAGTTTGTGAGGAAGAAATGAGAATCATCTCCAGCTTCTTAAAAGACGGCAACCCTTGTATCAGGTAGCCAGCCGACAAGGGGGAAGTTGAAGATGATTCTATTATTTCTTTCTTACAAATAAATATGCATTTGTATATTAGTTTGTGAGGGAGAAATGAAAATCATCTTTAGCTTCTTAAAATATGGCCACCCTTGCGTCAGGTAGCCAGCCGGGAAAGGTGAAGCTGAAGATGATTTTAATGATTTTAATGAAAATCATCTTCAGCTTTTAAAACTATGGCAACCCCAACATGACATGAATCGAAATCTGAAATTCACTCAAGCTAGGGTGTTCCCCATAAGCGACGTGCTGCATCGGATCCCGGATGCGGTGAAAAATAGGCAAGGGTTGCTAGGGCGTTCTCCCAAAAGCGATGCGCTACATCGGATCCCGGGTGTAGTGAAAAATGGGCAAGGGCTGCAAGAGTGTCCCCTCTGAAGCGACGCGGCCGCATCGAACCGTGTGCAGTGAAAAGTGGACATGGGTTCATACCATGAAGGTCGAGAAAGGCGATAGTAAACAGGGAATCTCCAAAGCATAAGATTCGCATCGCTGCATGGAATATAGGGACATTGACAGGTAAGAGTTTGGAGTTAGTAGACACGATAAAATGTAGGAGAGTCAACATCGCTTGTATCCAAGAAACCAAGTGGAAAGGGGCTAAAGCTAGAGAAATAGATAGGTATAAATTATGGTACGTAGGAAAGGAAAATAATAGAAATGGCGTAGGAATAATAGTGGATAAGGAATTAAAGGATAAAGTTGTGGACGTTAAAAGAATCAGTAATAGAATTATAATAATAAAAATGATTCTATGAGAGCAGATTATAAATATTATAAGTGCATATGCACCACAAGTAGGGCTACAAGATATAATTAAGAGACAGTTTTGGGAAGATATGGAGGGAGTTATACAAGAAATTCCCAATACTGAGGGAATATTTATAGGAGCAGACTTAAATAGCCATGTAGGAAAAGATAAGGAAGGATATGATAGAATACACGGAGGGTTTGGTATAGGTGAACGAAACAAGATAGGGGAGAATATCCTCGATTTTGCTTTGTCATATAACCTATCCATTGCAAATACACTCTTTAAGAAGAGGGATGAATAATTAATAACCTTTAAAAGTGGACTTCATAAAAGTCAAATAGACTTTTTTCTACTTAGGAATAATGAACGATCTATATGTAAGGATTGTAAGGTGATACCCGGTGAGAGTTTAACCTCACAACATAGGTTAATGGTTATGGATATTCATATCAAAAGATGGAGTAAAAGAACTGAACTTAATACACATCCAAAAACTAAGTGGTGGAACTTAAAAGGAGAGAAAATAACCTCATTCAAAAATAAGTTGATGGTAGAAGGAAATTGGAATTATGAAAGCAGTAAATACCATGTGGACTAATATGGCTGAGTCCATTAAGAAAGTGGCAAAAGATGTCTTAGGAGTATCTAAAGGTAAAAGGCTATTAGCAAAGGAAACACGGTGGTGGAATGAAACAGTGCAAAAAGCTATTAAAGAAAAACGAATGCATTTTAAAGCCTGGCGTAAGATTAGAAATAATGAAAACTATGAATAATATAAGAATGCTAAAAACGTTGCTAAGAGAATAGTAAGTGAGGCTAAACTTAAAGCATATGATGAGCTTTATAATAGACTAGGAACAAGAGAAGGTGAGAAAGATGTGTTTAAACTTGCAAAGGTAAGAGAACAGAAGAGTAAGGACTTAGAGCATGTTAGGTGCATTAGAAGCGATGATCAAAGGGTATTAGTCAAAGATGCTGAGATCAAACAAAGGTGGGAAATATACTTCCAAAAATTGTTAAATGACAATGGCCCTGAGAATATAGGGATTGAAAATACTATAAATCTAAATAACACTAGATATTATAGATATGAACGTAGGATTAGAATGCTTGAAGTAAAAGAGGCCTTGAGAAAGATGAAATCAGGAAAGGCCATGGGGCCTGATGGTATACCAATAGAGGTTTGGAAGCATATGGGAGATATTGGGGTAGCTTGGTTGACCAAGTTGTTTAACAAGATTATAAAATCAAAGAAAATGCCTGATGAGTGGAGGAAAGGCTCTATTGTACCAATCTATAAGAATAAAGGAGACATTCAGAGTTGCACTGGTTATCGAGGGATCAAACTTATGAGCCACACCATGAAACCTTTTGAAAGAGTGATTAAGAAGAGGCTACGACATGAAACAAGTGTATCGGAGAATCAGTTTGGTTTCATGCCTGGGAGGTCTACCATGGAAGCTATTTTCTTACTAAGACAATTAGTAGAGAAATATAGGGAGAGGAGAAAAGACCTACACGTGGTCTTTATTGACTTAGAGAAGGCTTATGATAGAGTCCCTAGAGAGTTAATATGGAGGGTGTTAGGTGTTAAAGGGGTTTCTCAGGGGTATATAGACATAATTAAAGATATGTATGAGGGAGCAGTAACAAATGTTAAGACCACTAGTGGCGTGACTGGTGATTTTTCTGTCACTATCGGATCGCACCAAGGATCGGCATTGAGTCCATACCTTTTCACATTAGTTATGGATGAGTTAACAAAACATCTGAATGAGGAGATTCCCTGGTGCATGCTATTTGCAGACGATATAGTCCTACTTGATGAGACAAGGGAGGGTGTCAACATAAAGCTAGAGCTATGGAGAGAATCATTAGAATCGAAAGGATTTAAAATTAGTCGAACTAAGACAGAATATATGGAATGTAATTTTAGCAAAGAGAGTAGGAGTGGAGCACCAGTCAAGATTGATAACCAAGAGGTCCCCATGAGAGACCACTTCCAATACTTAGGATCATTGATCCATGAGAGTGGAGAGATTGAGAGGGAGGTTACCCAAAGAATCCAAGCGGGTTGGAACAAATGGAGATGTGCATCGGGGGTTTTATGTGATCGGCGGGTGCCACTCAAACTAAAGGAAAAATTCTATAGGATGGCTATAAGGCCGGCCATGCTCTATGGATCAGAGTGTTGGGCAGTTAAGGAACATCATACTCATAGGTGAGTGTTGCGAGAAATGAGGATGTTGAGATGGATGAGTGGTAAGACAAGAAAGGATAGAATTAGAAATGAAAATATTAGAAGAAATTTAGGGATAGCACCAATAGGTAACAAGATGAGGGAGATTAGACTTAGATGGTTTGGACATGTTCAAAGGAGGCCAACAACGGCACCAGTTAGAAGGAGTGAGGCAATACAAGTTGAAGGTTCTAAAAGGGCAAGGGGAAGGCCCAAAAGAACGTGGATAGAAGTGGTGAGGAAAGATTTAAAAACTTTGGGACTAAATGAAGCCATGATATTTAATAGAGTGGAATGGAGGAATAAGATTCATGTGGCCGACCCCTAATTGGGATAAGGTCTTGATGATGATGATGATGATGATGATGATGATGATGATGATGATGATGATACTCGACATGATATTGGTACTCTTCGCAAGTGTTTATTGCATGTTTTATTTCTCGTAATTACCTAGACAAGCATAGCTTGCTGAAGCATTGCTTTATTTGCAATGCCTCAGATACAGAGAGTGACAACAAGTTGATGCGCTGATAGAGCAAGTAAAAGTGATGGCAATTTCCTAGTGAAGCATTGAGGATGTTCAAAGATGACAAGTTTTGTTCAGGACTTCACTTTGGGTTTTGCTTATGAACTTTATTATAAATTGCAATGTAACCTAGATGTAAGAATATGAATTCATGTTGGATGTGATAGCTGTATGGAATGACTCTAAGTATTTTGTCATGACTTGATTTTCTTATCCATTGTAGGAATATACATTTTATTGAAAATAGTATTTGATTGTGTGGATGAGTGTGGAGACTGAGTCTCTTATATGTCATGTCTTATATTATGTTTATCAGGTTATTTTGTATTGCACTTGTCATGTGCAATGGTCCAAAATACAGAGGAGACTCTGTCGGATTTTCGATAGAAATGGTATTCATTTCACCATTAAATCCATAGTTTTTTTATTGTATCACTCCCCGGATTTTGAAAGAAGTGTTTTTAGTCGAGTTTTTGTTTTTGGTCACTTTAAAAATCAAAGTTTTTAAAACAGGGATCCCGACTGTTTTTATAAATTATTATTATATTGTTGTTAAAACGCGGGGTGTCACACATCCACTTCTTGTTCTATATCTGAGGTTTGCTTTTTCACCACATTCTTCTCAACATACCCGATGATTGCCTAAGCCAAGCAGACACCTTTAGTCCATGGCAACTTTCAAGGCCATATAAGGACCAAGAGACTATGGGTTTTAATCCACTCACAATTCTAGAAAAGAAAGGAACTTTTTGGTCGACACCTTACTTTTGGTGTAATAGAAAAAGACGATGCACTATCTTGCAATTTTCTCATTAGCTACATGTAAAACAAGTTCAATTATTTTTGGACTTCCATTAAATTTTAATTGAAACATCCAACTCATAAGTTATAAAAATTTCGAGTAAGATATAGAGATCCTACTAAGCATACACATCGATATACACAGGATCTGTTGAATTTCAAGTCTTAAGTTATCTCAAAAGATATGAAAGATCTTCCTCCAAGCTGTAAACGGCTTTTCACAGAATTCTATACGCATCTATGAGATCATGTATGGAATTCTTTTTACTCACTTGAAATTAACCATTTCCCTCCTTTTCCTGCTAGGATTGGAAATCCTGTATTTTATATATCCATACGATCGAGTCCTTAGGTTTCCAAAATAGTGCAATGTAAAAGTGTACATTCATACTGAGCTTGATGATTGGTCTGATATATTGGCCTCACTTCATGGAGAAAGCCCTCAAGCAGCAGTCCTTCATTGATGGTCACCTGGCTATGTGAAGTGACTTGCTAGACAGAGAAGAAAAGAAAACACCTGATATTTTATACCCTTTGAAATGTATGAAAAAGACAACACAGCCCCACTCAACAACTCCTAGACCTCAGTTAGTACCAAGGAAATAGGTTAATCCCTCTTTCATGGCCGCATATCTTTCCGGCTAAGGAATGGGAAATCTTTCTCCTGTTCGAACTATAGAATCTAGAAGAAGGGTAGAAGCAACAGCAAAGCAGAGGATGAGTCATTTTTCAGCAGTTCAAGGTTCAAGAGGGTTCAGGTAACACTTTAAAGATTGATCTAACCATGGTATAGAAAACCTGACATTGTGAACCCTTTGACATTTCATTCTGTTGTCCGTCCCCAATATGGAACCTTCCCTTTCTTCTTGGTTAAGGCATCACTATCCAAGTCGCTACCTAGACATGTTTTTGCTGGTAGTGTGCATATGACCGAATGTCTCGCAGTTCATCATTACACATAAGTTCATATGCAGACATGCAGAAATAACATCTGCTCTCCCCTGTTTAGATATGGTACAGCTCCCTCTAACAAACGTTTATTTTGACTGACTATCAACAGATTTTTTGAGAACTCAGGAAGCATTAACAGTTATTTAAGGTGGTCATCACTACACAAAAAAAAATGCTGATATCACATTTGATACTCATAGAGATAATACCCCATAAAGCAAGGGCCTCAAGAGATATCTCCTCTAGCCCAAATTGACTTCTAGACATGGTAACCTAACCAATTGATTGTTTTGGGCTAGAATTTCCCTACATGTATAAGTTATGTCATTGCAGTCCTAGCAGGAATTGGAGAAGATAAGAGTTTTAAGGATATGTCGACTAGTGGAAGAGAGGAACATCAAGACCTACAGATCAAATGACAGCATCACCACATATATGTCAATTTACAATGGTCCTCAAGGCTTGAAGATTCTAAGGCTACTCAAAGGCTTGAAAGTAAGATTTCCCCCATATGTATAAGTCATGTGATTACAGAACTATGAACTGGAGGAGATAAGAATTTGAAGGATATGAAGACTAGTGGAATAGGGGAACATTAAGACCTACAGGTCAAATGACAGCATCATCACGTAGATGTCAATTTTACAATGGTACTCAAGGCTCAAAGGCTACTCTAGCAATTTACTTTCAAGCAACCATATGTCTTTGTGTAGGCACTGTGTGGATATGGTTAAGCCCCAAGGGCAAGGCAACTTCCGAAGGATGTCGAGTTACCAGGAATAAAACCTTCAGCAAGTTTTCCTATAATAATGAAGAGATAACAGAAAATTGATATAATCATAAACCACCAATCACAGAAAAACAAGAATTGGGGAGCATATTCTCGTAAATAAGTGTCCTTGTCTATTAGTTATAGCTCTACCATAGCAAAAGAGAGGGGGCAAAACTATAAAAGAATGTGTGTGTGTGTATATATATATATATATATATCTAAGAAGCAAGGTGCAAAACCTCTAACAATTAACACAATTATTTACATAATACACAGAAAAGTTCACAGATCCACAGCCTTCATCAAGGAAATGATAACTAGGAAGCTTAAAAATAAAAGTAAATAACGTGGTGAACCAGACCTCTGGACTCCAAACGGCACAATGCTGATGTACCCAAATTCCAGCAATACCAAAACGATCATGTATAGGTCCCAGGAGGCGCCCCAGCCAACCAGGTTCATCACCAAATCCATCCCACACATCATAATTAGGCTCCTCAGAAGATGAAGACCCACCATATGCCTCATTATCACTGTCAGCAGCATCTCTAATCAGTCTCTTTGGAGGCTTCCCATCAGTCCCTCCACCACACAAACCACACCTGCGCCCTTCCCTTATGCGTGGCCTTTCAAGTTTTACATCATTAGTAACTGACTTCAACTTATCTAACTTAGCAGCATTCTTGTTTTCTGAAATACTTATGTCAAGTTCATCTGGATGGGCATCCATGACATCACCACCAGATTCATTTTCCCTTGGCCCTGCAGAGACTATAGTCTCTTTTTCGACATTTACCTGTTTAGGATCATCTCTGGTAGCATCACTGCATTTTTCCTCTACCTCTCCGTTTGATTGGTCCAATTGACCAGTGCCTTGTCCCTTTGCTTCTAACTCCTTGTTGGACATTTTATCAATGTCAAGCTGCAATTCAGCTGTAACTTCTCTACCCTCGTTCTCTTTTTCTTCTGCAGAACCATCCTCTGTTGCCCTTTCATTTTCACCATCATTTGCATCCTTCGAGGGGCATGGAATTTCATCAACTGAATGTGATAACCGTTCTTTCAATGTTCCCTCCTCAGTAGATCCTTTCTTACCAGACGACTGAATAATGAGATCAATACTCTTTTCATCTCTCGATTCCTTAACCCGAGCAATCCTCCTCGACCACCATCCCTGCAAAACAGTACCATCAAATTCGCCACTCCTTTGATCCTCCTTTCTACCTATTAACCTAGATTCTTCTCCAGAACCATCCAATTCATGAAAACACTTCCTTTTACCTTTGGTAGGAGAAACCTTCTCCTTGGCTATTACATTAACATTCCTATCCCTGGATCTCAACCTCGATTCCCAATTCCCCGCTTCCACCGATCCACCTGGAGAGACCTTCTCGACGCACGATTTCCCCTTCTTCTTATCAACAGAACCCTTACTCTTTGAATTCGTAATACCACCAGCATTACCAATTCTAGGTTTTCTCTTCGGCGGGGATGGAGAGAAATCGACTATCACTGGGGCCCTTCTAACGCGAGTGCTCCGCCGGAGGAGCCCGCCATCGGAATCCACAGTCCCAGAACCTTCAGCAACACGATCAATAGGTTCAATTACATGATCACGGATAGCATCGAGTCTCTTTTGCTTTTTCCGAGTTCGGAATCGCTCCCTTTCACGACCGGAATGTCGAGACTCCGGCGATGGCAACGGTTTGGTTCTTTTCTGAGATAAGCGCATTGGCGCGGAACTATGTGCAGAGAATGGGATAGAAATAGATATATAATGAGATGTAGAGAGAGATTTTTCTTCCTTATGCCTTTTACTCTGCTGAATCTACGGCTCTGGATTGATCGTAAGGTTTCAATCTGAAAGGAGGAAGGAGAGGGGCTAACCCGATTTATGTTCGAGAATTTGGGAAGAAAAAGTGAGAATCCACGGGATGAAGCGTTCCAATCCTTCTTTACGGCTGTCGCTCTGCTACTGCGGCGGAACCTAAGAGTCCTTGTTCTTCAATAATGTTTGCCTTCACCAACCAAACGTTACCGCCAAGCACAATGCACCTCTTCGCCAATTGAAGGGGTTGGGTTTAGGCCAAGCCGGGCATTTCCCATGCATAGGTCACGGGTTCGAGGCGCTCATGGTTATGGGTTATCCATAAAAACTTGGTAACCAGCTTGCCTATAAAGAGAGAAGAGAGGATCCACCAATACCCCACAGTTCTGTGAGTGTAAATTGTCTTCCTCGAACTACAGAACCGACAAGAACCCAACTGAAAAACTACAGCATGGCTCTTCAATTCCAACTGGAGGTATTGCTTACTAGAAAATATCCGAACAATATAAATTGTTAGACTAAATATCATTATAATTTATGTTCAACATAAGTATATACTACTGAGGACCCAGAGCCATGCCGAGATAAATGGGAAAAGATATCGACAATATTCAGTCTCAAATGTTGTTCTAATTTAGTTTTTTAATTGAATATTAAGTCTCTAGTTTTAGCCCCTTTTTACTTTGTTTTTTGGACACAAGCTATATTGACTCTCCTATGTTTCATTGTGTCAACTAACTTCATACTCTTGTCAATGTATCTATATTCTATGTGATGAACCTTATTTTTCTGAGCTAGTCTCTTTACCTGTGCACATGTAGAATGACGTGAGGGCCCCTACCTACTTTTCACTGCATCCAAGATCCAATGCATCTCGTCCTTAAAGGGGAACTCCTAGCAAACCTTGCTTATTTTCTACTGCATTCAGGATTTAATGTAGTACGTCGCTTATGGGAGAATGTCGTAGCAGTCCTTACCCATTTCCCACTACATCCGAGCTTGGATGTAGTGCATCACTTATTGGGAGCACCCAAGACTGAGGAAATGCCTATACTTTAAATTCATGGTAAGGATTTGCCAAACGATTTTACGTCGGCTGACATCTGACGCAACCCTCCTTCGTTCGGTCTTGGGACCGGTTACAAGATTTAGTCATGGGCACCTGCTCTAGCGTATGTGCAATCTATGATTTGTTGCTTCCTTACATCTCCACCTAGGTAAGTGAGAAGGCCTGCCCCAACAACTTGGTGTAGTGGAAACTATCCCTCTCAACAAGCTGAGAATCCATGTCAACGTTTCGAGGTTTCTTAATTTTTGTTTTAAATGTTACTTTGTTCAAATTATGCCTCCATTTTCCTTTTTTGCCTGTCACTTTATGTACAACTAATGATAGATGCTGATGGCGAATCTAAAAAATACAGTGAAATTCCAAGATTGATAGCACAACATATGGGAGATGTAGGTGCTGAAATTTATTATCGAAAGTTCCACTCTCAAGACAATCAGTTTCATCCCCTGCACTTTTTCTTTGGTACCCCCTCATCTGTGTCGGCACATGATAATTCTACTTGTGCTTCAGCTGGGGTCAATACAGTTGGGATAACAAGAGCTCCTTGTGTTGATGGAAAAGAAGATATTGTGTTGGTAACACCATACAATTCAGGGAGGATGGAATTAAGTGATTGCCGTTGGGCCTAGTGTACTCAATTCTCTCTCCTTGGCAGAGTCACTTGGCTTGCCGAGGATATTGTGTGGTTAGCTGGAGATTCACGATATGGAGAGTACATCCTTGTTTCTGCATGGCTAAGGGACTACCATAATCCAGTTTTCTTCGAGGGTTTAAGAAGCTTCGGCATTACCATGTGCCCTGAAAGAAATAATCAGCTTCAAGGCGGAGATTCTCTGTTTTTCATACGTGCTGGAACGATGGCTGCTGCACTTGTCTTTAAGGTTGTGGACAGACCGGAAGTAACTGAAACGGAAACTCTTAGTACACATGCAGAGGCACCTAATGGTCAGATGCCAAACCTGAGCCTGATCAATGTTGTTAATTATTTGGTGGTTCATAGATAAGGTCTGTGTTAAAGTGAAGAAAGCATTTTCTTTACTTGGTCTGGTTGAAAATTGTTGGTAAAATGTTTCAGCGGATAAGCGACATTGCTGCAAGCTCAAATCCCCAATGGAAATTTGCAATCTCTGCTGCAGATTATGTTGAAGGTATAGCTACACTTGCAAATTCGATTTATTATCAGGTAAATTAGCACAAATGTCACTTTTCTTGTTATCGGGTCTTAGTTTTGAGTTCAAGTGAAGATGCTTTACTCTTTTGATCTTTATATGCTTGTTTCTGTTTTTTGGAATAGGAACTTGGTATTCCCACAGGTTCACATGGTGCTTTCCGGGACCATCAAGTTGATGCAGTTACACTGGAGATATCAACTAACCGTTCTTTGAATAGTGAGATTGGGAAATCTGCATTTCTTCTGAAGCGTGGCAGGTTAATTTTTCTTTTCACGATCAAATTGAGTTTTTGTTCCTAGGCATAGGTTTGGAAAGATTGACTGTTTCCTGATTTCTTTTACATTGAGAGTTATATCTATTTTGCTATTTTAATATTCCACTTCCTACTGGTGGAAAACCTGTATATCACCACATCCTGTTTTGACCTTAGATGATTCTGCAAGTGATCCATAACTTCTGGTTGATTTAAGATAAATGTTCTGTCTGGTAGAGGTTGATTGAGGAGTGATATGTTCGGTAAATAACCTCCTGGAGAAGTTTCATTAGCCATTTTTCCTGTAATTCTTGACGCCGCCTGGCAAGTTTGTTTCAGTTGGTGCGTATATGATTGCCTCTGCCCTGCTTGGCATGCCCCTCCCAATACTTGCAGCTGCTCTATATTCTGGTAACAGATGGGATGACTGCATGGGCCCTTGTGGTCTGCCCCTTCCCCGGACCCCGCATAGGCGGGAGCTTCGTGCACCGGGGCTGCCCTAGATGGGATGACTGCAAAAACAAAGACAACCATGCAACTCAATGCAGTTGTTCCGAGGAGCAGGGATTTGCCACTGGGTCATGGAGATGGCTTCAGCAGCAGCAGTCTTCGTTGTTCACCTTTGGGCGACAATTGTTGCACTATTACCCTATCTCATTTACCAATTGCATGAAAGAACTTCAACCACCAGCGTGTTAACTTGGATTGTGCTTTCCACTTTTATCCTCCTAATCCTGTACCAGATTCTCAGCTCTCCTTATTCGCATTCTGTTAGTGCTGCCTCACCAAGTCGATTTCAACCAGTTGACTGGAACATACCGAAATCCGTTATGATTAATGCTGCTTGGACAGGGCTTGGCCTTATGTCAATCATTAATTTTCCAGCAGCTCAAATTGGAGCGGTACTTCTTGTTCCAATGTGCCTGATTGTGCACCCTCTGAGGCATATCTAAAAGAAAGCGCCTCTCAGAGCAGTCATCCTGATAGTATGTAACTTGGTGTTGTTAATTATCGGGTTTCCTCCTGCTACAGTGTTGATGTTGAAAAGCTTGTTGAAGGAGTTTGGTTAAATCTGCATTTGTGACTTTTGAGACTGGGCAGAATCATTATGGGGGTGGAACTGTGCGACTTACCTCTAGTTAACTTTGGTTCACTTGCCCTGTTGGTTCTTATGCATTCGCATTTTCTGCATTAAATAATGTAGAAATGCATTCATCGCCAATGAAGCACTTCTGTGGCATCAGTCTTTGATTCTGAGTAGTGTTGCACCGTCTTTAATGAGTACAGAAGAACACGTGCAGACGCACACAAACTGTGATAGACGATTGCTCAAAGTATGTTGTTATAGCAAAACCAAGGTGAGGATCTCTACATAAACAATATACAATGGATGTTTTTGCAAAGCTAATGGCGAATGCTTACTGAAAATTTAGCTGTATTCTGTCATTTCATTGATTTTGTTGACGATTATGTCTCACCGAAATAACGTTTCAGTCAGTTGTCATTGCCTGTCGAAAGTTCAGTATAATCTTTTCTGGTTTGTAATTTGGATCTGGTTGTTTTGATCCTTCTTCCCTTTGTAAACACTCTCTCCGGTTTGTACTGACCAACTTGGTCTTATGATCAAATCAATAGATGAATACTTTACTCAGAAATGGGAAAAGAAAGGCTAAAGGCTGCTTTTATGTATTTACTGGGTTGAAGAAAAAGCAACTTACCCGTAACATGGTGCTACGCTATTTTGCTTGGTACCCGCTTGAGGAATTGTGAACCAAAGAATGCTAACTGAGTGGCACAGGAGTCGTCCCCATTATTTGTGTCATCTCGAGACAATGACTCTGGTGTAGTCATCGGTCCTACTGTGGAGTAGTTACGACTGAAAATCAATCTCTCAAATATGTGAGGATAAGCTTTGGATATTAGCTTGCCAAATCCCACTGCAAGCGGCTGTTTTTCTGTTTGATCTGGTATAGAATGGATGCACACATTTTCACCTGGTAAGCAGCAAATATACAAGCAGGATTCACTTTTTTCCAGTGCTCCAAACAATTTATTATGTAATGGACACCATTTGGCAATTATAAGGCATTGATCCACCCGGGGACCCAAAATTCCCTCAAGCGCATGCGCCGGCGATATCCCTTGTTGCAAGAATCATCCATTGATCATAGGTTCTATATCTCAAGTTCGCGTGGAGCGAAATGAGGGGCACCAAAGAACGCACAGGTTCAATATCCAAGGTCATGTAGTGTAACATCTCACGAAAAAAAAAAAAAAAAATGAAAAGGGTTTTAACAGAGGGAGTTGTATTTGATACGGGCACCCCTACCTCAAGGGAACCAGACACTATGTCGGGTCTGTTCTACCCAAACCCGACAAAGACAGAGAGAGAGGGAGAGAACGAGCAAAGCATGGGGAGAAGAGAGAGGACAAAGAAGAAGAAAGGGAAGGAGAGGAGAGGAGAAGGGAGAAGGAGAAGGGAGAAGGAGAAGGAGGGGGCCGAGCTGCCTGAGTTGATGGCACGCTGGCAAAACAAAGGAAACAAGGTTTTTGGGCTACCGCATATTTAGGCCGCAGTCGGAGAAAATGCAGGCTCGAATCACTAATCTGAGTTGATCAATTTGTTTATCTCCATCAAACGAGCAAGACCCCCATGGTTATTAGAGAAATCGATGTGATCTCAACCGTCGATCAAAGACGGGAACGATGTACAACGTGATCAGAGGGTTTCACCAGGAAAATAGAATTGATCTAGCTCATCCAAGGGTGGAAAAAGTAAGGTAACACTCCTAGAAGGTAAGATTTGTAAAACCCAGCTTGTGATTTGATGTATTTTTCCTAAATCCGTACAGTTCCACACTAAATCTAGGTTTAGGGACGATATAACCATCCATTTCCTAATCCAAGCATAGGGATAGGTAATGTAGGGCGTGATGTAGCTCCGATCACACAAAAAAACTTCAGATCTAGGCTGAAAACCGATCGTACTATCTTAGCCGTCCGATCGGGTACTGTTCACATAGAAATTTTGCAATGTCTGAATTACAATCAGACACAACAGATGAGTCTTAGAGTATTGAATTACTAGTACACGGCACAAATTGAAGAATCTAGACTGAAATGGATAGAGAAATAAAAACCATCTGATTGGACAGTAGAGTAATAAGGACCTGACACTTCTAATTGGTGATCAAACGCCACCACAGTGTACCCTAATCTTTAATAAGTTAAGATGCTCGGAAAAATTCAAGATAAGGCCACTGGACAATGAAAACAACCTACAGCTACTTAAGATGAATGGTGAGTAGCCAATTCATGACCAATGGCGTGGATTGAAAATCTAGTAATTGTTGTCATTCAACTAATTATCGAGCAATAGTTAATGAAACATCCATAGCCTAGAAATAAACACCATCACTTTGCCTTGTGACGACTAGTACCAAGGACAAATTTAAAAACTTTCATACTAGAAAAAGCTAAGAGAAGTCCTAGAATTGTATATCTGAATGTGTTTATGTATTTTACAAAGGCGTGACTGATCAAGAGTTGTCGTCATGTGACCTTGAGGTCACGGGTTCAAGGCGTGGAATCAGCCTCTTGCAAAAATGTAAGGTAAGGCTGCCTACTTTAGGCCATTGTGGCCCGCCCCTTCCCCGGACCCCGCATAGGCGGGAGCTTCGTGCACCGGGGCTGCCCTTTTTTCGTGACTGATCAAGAGTGCGTATGCGAATTGAACAAAGTAGTTACACTAATGAGCTAGAAGAGCACCATTTGAGGTTGGTGGAATTGAATATGAATTTTGAGCACTGAAACATGTCTTTTCAGCTTATATGAAAGACAAGATGGATGTGCATACTAAGATTGAGTTATGATTAAATTGCTCGTGTGTAAGCACATGTTATACATTCTGATGTTTCAATCCATTTGTTTGTTCATGACATGGAGCGACATGTTCATTAGTAGTTATGGGCAGCTGTGCGCCCACATTGTGTGGAACAAAACCTCGAGGTGGCGTGAGGCCTTTTAGACAGTAGTTCGTCCAGAGGGCAATTTGCCAAAGAGGACAATATTGCACTTTTATGTACTTTGATACCAGTAACAACACATGCACCAGTAGTTTTGGGCAGTTGCACACCCACACTGTGTGGAGCAAAACCTTGAGGCGGCATAAGGCCTTTTAGACAGTAGTTCGTCCACAGGGTGGTTTGCCAATAAAGATAACATTGTCTATTGTACACTCTGAAACACATAACGATGCGTCCCAAGTGAGTTAGGTACCGAATGAGGTGACCTTGTGAAGGAAAATAAAACCTTAAGGGCTAGCCCAAGTGAGGTGGGTACCAAATGAGATTGACCTTGCAGAGGGGCCCAAAGAAGATAATATTGTTTGTTATATACTCTGATATGCACAATAACGCGTCAGTATTTGATATGTGAAATGGCTCGTGAAAGCGAAGACTGGTATTATGAAATGTAAATGACTTGTATGTTTGACATGTGACTGTTCACTTGACATTTCAAAGAATGTGTTTTGTACTAATGCATTGGTATTTCTTCCATTTTGGCATGGATTCATGATTTTTATGAATGTTAAATGATTCAAGTTAAATGATAATTGAATTGTATTTGTATGATTTAGTATGGACAATTTGATTTATATAAAATTATCATGATTGTGTTTATATAAAATTTGTGTCTTATTTCACTTACATAAGCGATTGCTTGCTGAGGCATTGCTTTGGTTTACAATATCTCAGATACAGAGAATAGTAGCAGGTTTGGCATGTTGATAGTGTCTCAGAACAGGGGGCTTCCAAAAAATAGGAGTAGCATACTGATAGAAACGTGCCAACGGATGCTTTGGAAGAGGACAAGTAAAAATTGGTCTTTAAATTGAAGTTATCGTATTAGAAATAAGAAAGAGACTGCATTGTATGTAATTATGGGAATCTGAAAGACTTATGTGATTGAGTTGTGCTGTGGAGGTTCTGGGTGTGTTATATTGATGTAAATTGTTTTTGTTTTGTTAGATGTATGAAAAGGAGACAGAGTCTTCATTTATATTTTAAAATTGTCAACAAATGTTTGTTAAGTACTTCGTAATGACATGCGTTGAATGTCATGTGTCCAAAAAACAGAAAAAATTTTGCTGGATTTTTTGTAGAAACGAGTGCTCATTTCACCAAGAATCCTTATTTTTGAGAAAAGAAAAATGACACTCGGGGTTTTTTAAAGAAAATATTTTTTACTGCATTGTATTATTTTTACAAAAATTATTTTAAATTGGATCAATCTTACATTAGAAATTAGTTTGTATTTAAAATTACATTTGAAAACTCGAGTTGCCACATGTATCTTAGTTAATTCCACAAGGGAACCATGGCACCTCGCTGGAATCGTATCCTTGCAGTAGATCCCTGTGTTCGATAGCCAAAGGCGATGACACTGCGATTCGTGAAGACCTCCGGTTCGCTCTCAGGGGCCCAATTAGAGTGCCCGATCTTCTTGGTTTAGTCCAAACATCGGTCGGTGTGTGGAAGTTGAGGAAAGAGTTAGCATGCAATGGCGGGGGAAGGCGTGAGCAAAAGAATACCTTTCTCGGCCTTCTGTCTAGTGTAGTATCTTTTCTTATCACATGATATTTGCCCAAGATTTCAATTCTAGTCTAACTCTTCAATTTCCTAACAAATCATTTCATACATGGAATTCTAGTCTAAGCGAAGGATCAACATCCTTAGTATGGCCTCAAGGAATTTAGTCCACATTGTTCTACCGGACTTGAATAAACCAAAACTAATCCAAGAATTCAATTCTAGTCAGGTATTTGTTTTTTCCTCATTTCTGACAAAGGATTCAATTCTAAGCTGAGGATCTAATTTCCTACCTCTCCTTCTTGTTTACATACAAATTGTTCCACCCAACTTGTATTATTTTCCATAGATATGTCAAAGCAGCCCTAACTGATGAACCGTTAGATTGTGAACTTAATAAATCTAAGCCTTTGATATATGCTTTTAGACGGATGGTTAGAGAAGCAACTCCGGAATTAATCAAGAATCTTGAGATCAAAGGTTTGAAGTAGAGGTGCAGAAATTTTAAACGCGATTCCGTTCATTGTTCATCGATCAGTTCAAACAATGGTTTAGTTTTGAAGAGCAAGCGCTGCTTGTACTTTTGGCATCGCTGATATGATGCAAGTGAAAAAATCTGCAGATCTTTCTCAGACCTGTCTCTTAAACATGTCCGCTTTTCGGGTTGTTCAATTTTTGTATGATTTCTTGTCTTCGCAGAACAGTATTTGTTACTGAGCGATTCAACTGCTCAGCGTTTTGGCCGATATTGTTTTCCTTTTGTTTTATCGCTCTAGATGGCAAGGTTCAAGATAGGCTAAAAGCAATATACATTCTTACCCAATAATTCATTGACAAAATTTGGAAGTTACATCCTTGAGGAAACTCAGACTTGAATAAAACTTTGAGCTTGTAATAATTCTTTTGACTGTGCTAATTACAAGTTATGCTTGTAGCCAATGCATTCAACCTTGACAGAGGTATGGCCTCAAGCAAATACATTAGATGCGGTTCTCAAAAAGGAATTGTACGTCGCCACCATGTCTGGATCTCCTTGCAGTTGTCTGTACAAGTGCACCATCAGCAAGCATACGTTGCAGCACCCTTGCAATGTTCTTTGTGTCATCAATCCCAAGATGGTGACTTCCAACCAATCGCATTCCCAGTTGATCCATCATGGTCTTCATTCCTGTTGCCTGGCATCCATGATAAAACAATCGCATCAGGAAATACTACACACAGATAATGGATAACCGGGTATAAACATCAGAACGAATGGATAGTCCTTAGCATCAATTTTCATCTCAAACAATATATAGTTTAGACAAAGTCTGCTCACCCTTCTCTTGTAAAAATTTAGGTAGATGTCCTTCAAGTTGATCCACTCCATGAAATATGGAGGTGTCTTTATATGCGCGACTTTGCATTGCTGAGGGATTTTTGTTTTCAGATCCCAATTCCCACTGCAGAAAGATATGAACACATTACATCATCGGTGAGGCTCAGTCACAGACCTAGTAATCATATCTTACTGCCTCAGAATCAGAACATATATATTCATGAAGTAAGTTTGAACTGATGTTTTCTTATAAGATGTTGATAAATCTTGTAGGACCAGGAAAAACTTTGTAAATAGCATCACAGTTTTGTAGTTCAAACTAACAGCGATTTGAAAAAGATCATAAGTTTGCAAGACAGTCCATTTCTTTCATTCAGAAAATTTTATCTGTGATCTTGTCAGCTACAAGCTCATTGTTTCCAAATGATCTTTAGCTAGCCATGTTCAATAAAAAAGGACATGTTTGCAAACCAAATCTGAGATGATCACAACCATCAGGAACCATGCTAGCCCTCCCATAGGAAAGGAGCTCTCACTGGGTAGTCTTTCCAATCATCAGTCGGCCAGTTTACAGTCCAGGAAGGAGGATAGAGTTCTCCTCCCTTATGATATTCCGTGCATGGAAACGAACCCAGCCAGGATCATTCTGACACAAACCTCACTATCGGTGATATCAACAATGAGCTGGGTGGGTCGGTTGAATATTTACTATCGGTCATGCAAACTGTGTCAATTCAAGATAATGCAGGCCAATCTTCCTTTACTTTCAGTTTCAGTTCTTGAGGTACAAGGTAACAAGGTTTAAACTTAGGGAACATCATAATATCTTTCTTAATAAGCTTCTTCTTGGATAATCAGCTCCACTTGGACTGCAACTAAAAATATTAGAATGTTCTGCAGGAAATATTTGGAGCCAATCTCTTCACAGTTGGTCAATAATCAGCATTAAAAAATAAAAAATGTCTCTTGGCATGTCATTATGGGTAAAGCCTTAACATAAGTGAAGTTGTGCTTGGAATGATCAACATGACTCAGCCTCAGCTGATTTGTTTATAATTATGTAGCTTTGCAACAGAACAAATGGATGAATCAAATGTTCCAGACTTCTGAAAGATATAATGCCATCAGCGGAAGTGCAATTTCAGGAAATGGATGATGTATGCATGATCAAAGAAAACATTGGCATATACACGATTAAAGAAAAACATTGCCAGAAACTGAATATTTTAACCAATGGTGGTAGGCTAGTTATAAAAACTAATAGGCTACTTATTGTAAAGTTATCAACCAACCAAGTCACAAAAGCAGCTTGATTTAAAGATCCTCCCAGCTCCTGCTTCCACAGCTGATGAAGGGTTATCCAAGTTTCAAATTGTTCAAGCACTTCCCTAAATGGGATGGCTGTATCATGCCATACACTGCAAAACTGAGTTCATTATGTTTCCTATACAACAGATATAAGAAAAATAATAATTTCACACAATTAACTGAATATTGAATCAAAGCTCAACTTTCCCACTGGAAAATTGAGAACCACTGAAGAAAAACCTCAAGCAGACCTTAACATTAAACTTCTTTTTCTTTAACATGATAGATAAACTATTGCATCAAGAAATAACCAAAACAGATGCTATGTATGAATATGTAATTGACATCACAATTAAACAAACATTTTGGTTGGTTTCCTTGCGTGATAGGAATGATCCTTCAAACATAATGGTTTATGCAAGTTATACAAGGTGAAACTTTAAGTTATTGACTTTTTCATCTTTGCAAATCAGGTAAGAGAAGACCAGAGTTGAATGGAATTATCTCCTGCTACCAACATTCTGCTACTGAATCATGTTGTACTTGAAACCTTCTTAAATACAAGTTGTTCTGTTATACTAAGTTACAAATATGATCCCAATTAGGGAAGTTGAAAATTCTTTGTGACAAGACACAAGCAAATAATTCATACCTAACTCAAAGGCAATTTGCTCCAAAAGCCAATTATTGGAGTAAGCTGTCTGGAGGCTTTTAGCCTCCAGGTACGGGATTTAAGGACTGAATTCAGTGAAAATTTGTTTAAAGAACAAAGAGTTACAAATTCATAGCAGAGAGAAGTATCCACATGGTAAGGAAAACCATTGACATGCACTTTGTTAAGGAGTCCAAGCAATAACGACATTAATTATGATCTTAAGTGAAATAAGCAAGAAGGTGATGATCTTCGCAAAAGGATATAAACATTGTAGTTTCGTGATAAGGGCAGCATCACTAGGACGGATTTTAGATCAATTTGTAAACCATAAAAATGTAGACGGAACTAATTAAATGTTGAAAACATGCATTGCTGAGAAACATTGAAGTCCAAATTTCAGACATTTAACAGCTGTAACAACCAAAACAGAGCACATACCGATCAACTCCGAACTTGCCATACTTCCCTTCAATGTATTCATTTATTCTGCTCTCACTCATTTCAGTAGGCCTCACAAACCTGCAACGCAATGCATAATCAATGAACTCAAATGTATAAGTTCATGTTGATAACCATTACTCATAGGTCTAGTTCAAGTCCCTAACAAATACCTGTGGAAGCAATCTACATAATTCATAGTTTTCGCATCAATCATCACCACCGGGAACTCGAGAATCTCAACCTTCCCCTCCAAATCAAGCACCAAGAAGTAATCTATCTCTTGAGAAACCAAATTTCTGAGTTGGGTAGCATTCACCTGAAGCTCCTTTGAGCAGTCATGATTGAACTTCTCAATGTGCAAAGGATCATCCATCTGAAAATCATAGAAGGGTAGTGAGAGAAACAAACGAACAAGCAATGAGCATCAGAAACTATGCAAGAATATGTATATCATACCAAGGTGCACTTCCCTTGGAGATGATACAAACACATGGGCCTCCACCGTTTGATAGAATGACTCAAAGAACTGGGTTCTGCTAGAGAGCCAGAAACAGAAGCAGCAGAAACACTGAGTTTATGGGTTGGGGATGGAGAGAAAGAAGAAGGAGAGGGAGAATTCCTTAGTATAAAGGGAATGGCAGACGAGAGACAAGCATTGTAGCGTGGCAGAGGAACCCTATAAAATGCCATTGGGTTTTGTTTAGGGGTTGAAGATGGTGGGACGGTGAGGATTTGATGATAATGGTGGTGAAACTTTGAAGAGAAAGCGTTTGGACGGCAAAGTTATTGGTGTTTGTCAAAGCTTTTGGGTCTGTAGGGTCCTCTGGTTTGCTTATTAATAAAGACCAAGTTAATTGCGTGCAGAGGTCAGACAGGTAAACTGGGGATAAAAGGGCATATCCTTGCCCAACCTTTATATTGAGAGTATAATTTAAAAAAACTCTGAATAACAGAATCTTTTTTTCAAAAAAGACTTTTGATTTCTCCATTTTTTCCCCTGAATAATTTAGAAGTGTTTATATATTTCCAATTTTGTATAGATTTACCAAATTAAATATGAATTTATGAAATTAAACCCAAATTTAAAGAATAATTTATCAAATTATTAAACATACGATTTAGTAAAAATACACTCACATATGAATTTATGAAATTAAACCCAAATTTGAAGAACAAATGATCAAATCCTCAAAGATTATTTTTCGATTTAGTAAAAATACAAATTACAAGATTAAATTCATATCTTTGTAATTTATTTCTTTCTATTTTCCCCAATAACTATCAACAGGGGTGGGATTTGTAGTTTATTTTTCTTTCGAGGCTTAAATCCCTAATTAAATGCAAACAGCCCAAACTACAATGAAATTCATTGTTTTTCAATGAAAGTAAATAAAAGTTTCATGGCAACATATGTCTAGCATAGTTGGTCCTAGATAGCTTGGCATCTCCTTTGGAATACACTTGGTTGTAAGTTCGTTGATGGATTTTCCTTAGCTAAGAATTAGATTTAGGAGAGTATGTGAGTGGATTTTCTATGTAATTCTTTGCCTTAAAAAAGAGAGTTAAAAGCTTCATTCATTTTTTACTATCACATGATCTGTATACTCAAATAAACACTTCAATTCGTAATATATCAACCATTTATTCTCAAAATGAATGAAAGTGAAACTCTTCGATTTGATAGTCCATTACCCACACAAAGTGCAAGTATTAAACAAAACCAATAGTAGGACAATTTGCACTATCGCCAAAAAGCCTACTAGTCCAGTGGTTTGGAGAAAGAATCTTCTGTCCTGTTGACGTTACTAGCGGGTTCAAGGTTGGCATCCCTATCCCACAGGAAACAAAGATTTGTACAAGTGTGGGAGCAGTTTGGATGGACAAAGTCTTGAACTTTTAGTGGCACCTAATAGCTCGGGATGAAACTGAAAGCAAGACAAAAAGAGCGCTCTATAAGCAATTATGATGTTCAAATGCTGCAAGAACTAGACAATGTCAGGAGTTAGCACCCTTAGTAGAGTTGCACTGCAAGTTTCTGTTAGTCCTGATGCACCAAACCAGTACAGTAAGAGCTCCAAGCTATCGATTCTAACTTTTTTCACCATGGTACTAAATATGCATGGAAGCCAATGTCAACAAATGGGAAAAGGGCAGCACCGAGAAAGATATCAACATTTGAAGAGAGGGCAACCTCAATTTACTCCTAAGTTCCATACAACCTTCGTATGACAATGTTGTGTTTCACAACAAAAATTGTTCTCCATTAAAATTTATTTGGAAACAACGTAAATATACTAACAAAGGATTAATGGAACATCAACTCCCATGCATCAGCAACCATCCAAAATCATACCAAAAGTTAATTTTTATTGGAGAAATATCTACCTTTCCGTATCAATGGCATGCTTATACGAGAAGCTGCATTCATGGCATAGGAACAAGGCAATAGGCGTGAAGGAAGCGGTTGCCATTCGGCAAGCAAGGCAGTGGCTTCAGACTGATTTTCTTATTCATGAAATGATAAGCATGCGATTGCATTTCCTTCCCAAGTAGAAAGAGCAACTCACCATCTGGAATAGATGTAATGCTGAGAATTTTATTCTCTCTCACAACATGTTCAAATTCGGAAGGAATGGGTGACTCGAAATGAATAGGAGTAGACGAATGCCTAACTCTGTTCTATCTCTTGCAATAGTTTCCAGTTTGATGTTGTGCTTGAGCAACCAATGATACGACGAATTCAAGATCCACTTTTTAACATTTCCGTTGTGTGCCAGCAGTAATAAGATGGACATACCTTTGAATCACCCAGCGCCACTTCTGTCTTCCCTTCGATGTCAGCATTCAGGTGAGCTATAGACAAGGAAGATGTGGAACATCGATTCCTTGAACAACTGGCCAGCTGTTCCACTGAGAGAGCACAAGTCCATTCGTAAGAATTGATTTCTTAGAGCATGTCATACTAAGAACTCTCATGCATGCGTCTTCCAGTAAAAAATTTCGAACATCGAGTCGTCTTAGACACAAGCAAGATCTTGGAACGGGTTAAAAGCTAACTATAAGGTAAGAATATGCAATGATTTAGGAGTTTTGAGGAAGCTTTCGCTATTGCTTTGTGGCAGAGTTATAAAGTAATCCTCTTGGTGTTTTGTGCCTCTGCTCTCTGCGAATAAAACTAAGAGACGGGTCCGGGATGGCCAACCCGTGAGTGTGATAGAAAATCCCAGAAATAGGTGATGAGATTCGTCATCGACAACGGTTTCAAACTAAGGACGGATTAGAAGAGATTGGATGATACCTACTCTTGCATGCGCATTTGAATCTGTAAAGAGATTTCATTGGCAACTGAAGAAAAATCTCCTGTGAAAATGTCTTCCAAGAGATGAGGTTTAAACTTTGTTCCACCGATATCCTCCAGTATCAATTGCAGGGTTGGAGTCAGAAGGGTAATGTGTATGCAGATAGTCTTGGGATTCCCACTCTATCTAACCGAGAGTAACAAGAGGGTCTACCGAAAGTTGGACAAGTAGCATCTACTATTGTTAATGGTTCTTCCTGATTTTGACTTCCACAAATTGCATGCGACTAAATCAGTTTACATGGACTAAATTACATATTTGATTGCCAAAATGTGTCGCAATTGGTGGCAAACAACACGACATCTCTCCTGAAATATGCTCGATCATTGGGTGGATTAGATTCAAAGAACGTGTGAGAATTTTTTTCCTTTTTCTGAGAAATGATATTGGCAGTGAGCTTCCAGGACTGAGTTTATGACCTCTCCATTGAAACCCAGTCTGTGGATAATCTGACTCATTCTTCTTCACAGTTTGCTAGAGAGGCCACCTATAGAAACTCTACCCACTGGTTGCTTCTAGCTTTTAGTTTTCGCTAGTTTCTTCGGTTGAAAACTCCAGAGATCATGATTAAAATATTTTTCACCCGGAAGACTACTAGCTAGAAACCTTCAAAGGATATGAACTTTTGCAGCCGGCTAAAATATGGGAAGACTAAGAAGATGAGTGAGTTAGATTATCCACAGGTAAGGCCTAGATACAGGTGCCAAAAAATGTAAAGTACTGTTGGCTGTAAACAATTCAACATCTCCCCTAGAATTAGGCTCAATAGAATCCCAATCATTGAACTTTCAATAAATAAATTACTGCACTTATATAATTCCCAATAAATAAAATAAATTGGTGTGCTAAATTAATTTTGAATAAATAAATTATTCTTGTCATACCCAATAAATCAATTTTTGACCTAATAATAAATTATTGAACTAAATAATTCCCAATAACTAAATGATTTTTTTTTTTCCAATAAACAAACTTATACTATTATACTAAGTGAATATCCCCTTATACTTCTAGGGATGTGCATTAAATCCGTTTAACCAGTCCAAGGTATGTAAAAAATTTAAAGATATTTAAATTAGTCCATTCTTAGAACACGGAAATGAGAAAGCAAGATCCACTGGGGGAGGAGGGGTAACTGCCAAAACTCGTCGAGAGAAAATAGGCCATGCCTGCCTAAGACATAGATTGAACCAGGTGGACATGCTACACTTGCATTTCTAGAACTTGAAATGCCAAGTATGGATGAGATCGTGGAAGAGTATGATATTGCCCATATTTGGCACCTAATAGTTCAGGATGACACTTAAAGCAAAATGAAAAGTGTGTTCTATATGCAATTATGCTGCTCAACGCTGCAAAACTAAACAAAACGTCAGGAGGTTAGGACCCTTAGTTCAGTTGCAGCACATATTTCTGTACAGTCTTGAGGCACCAAACATCAATCATCGTCAAGCTCCGTGAAGTCTTCCACTTCGGTAGGCCTTGCAGTCTGATCGTTCCCTGAACGCATCTCATCAATATCAATGTGCAGCAAAGGGTCACAGACCACCCTGGTTGCCGTTAATTCCTTGGGACAGCCTAAGTAAAGGAATCGTCATAAGACTGGAACAAGAAATAAATAAATTATACATGATCAATAAATGCAAGTACCTGCAACAGGGCACCGGAGGTTCGACTTCTTGGAGTGTATATAGTGCATTATTGCCTTCTTATCATAGATATGCTTACAATCCATACTGCACCAGAAAGACAAGGTAAAATATCAGCTCACATAAATCAGTAACTTAAGGTTATGCTTCCAGAGTGCATGTCTTCTCATATCTCAGCATTAACATCTGCATATTATGGGCACGTAACTCGAGTGAGAGCTGCTATCTCCAGGCAAAAATACTTTTAACATGATCAAATGATGAGAGAAAATGAGAAAGACTAAGACATGATCAAATGAAGAGAGCAAGCAAGCAATGAGAATGACTAAGACAATTAGATCAATCTTTAGAACTTATCAAGACAATACAAATAACTCAAGAATCAAGAAGAGTACAATGACATTGCTGCATCTAGCTGCAAGAGAAGAATCTGACATAGTAAGCATTAGGAAGTATTTCCCTGAACAAGTGAAAGTTGGGATCAAATAATTCTAACTACTAACGAGAGGATATTGTCCCATTCATAAAGAGGCTAATGATTGGTAATAAGGTGGGCTTGGGAGAAAAAGAACCAAAAAAGGCAAACAACTTTAAATACCTTTATGGCAAAACAAACCACTGTAGCCTACAAAGAGAATTTGAAGAATTGTATCCGCATAGTATCACCGTATGCAATCAATTTGATAGAGCTTGAAAATTTTGTTGCATCATATCAAGATGGATCAGAATATGGAGCTTGTAGGGTCTCAGTAGTGAATTTATGCCAGAAAGATAGTAAACAACAGTCAAGGACCCCAGAAGTACACATTTCCAGGAATGGGTCTAAGTGCAATCATAAATAATTAATTGGCAAACACTGACAGAACTGGAAATAGCAAGCCATTACCTTGGCCTTGGGGCTTCTATTTAAAGTTTTACCTAGCCCGGCATGACCAGCCTCATAGCTTTCTTACTGATCAATAAAAGGGAAAGTCTCCACACTTCAAATCACACAAGAAATTTACAGACAGGCATCAATACTGAGAAGAGAATGGGAGGTGATTCATCTAAAGACTTGCTATAGCAGTTCAAGTTACACCATCAACTGCAATTCAGACTGGTTTATTGAAAAGAATGGATCGTGACACTTGATCTGCATACAGAGTCAGGTTTTGTATCTGATGTTTCTTTTTGGGTAAATATACAGTGTCGGGTTTCATATCAGATGTTTCATTTTGGGTAAATGATGACTTGCATACCTGTTTTATTCTGTGAATTGCTTAAACTGCTATACCGATTTGAACTAAACTGCAATCATTAGAAGGGATGCACAAATTCTATCACAAACCAGTCCGTCTTTCTCCGTGTGAGACACAGTTACTTCTTTTAATATCTGAAAAGCATATTCCTGTGTAGTATTGATGTCTGCCACAGTGATGACTCTTCTAGAGCATGTAGGCGTATTGACTTATTTTCTTGGTCCACAAGCTTAACCTACATGTGTAAAACAATAGCCACAAGCTACTAACTCGTAGATTTTTCCTCAAGCTGGCAACAACCTGCTAAAATTGCTTCTTTTCAGAAGCTGACAAAGTAACAGCATTTTGGAATATAAACTCTAAAAACAGCACTTCAGATGATTGACAGACTGCTTTTCCAGATCTGCTTAATGAAAATTCTTTGATGAAGCAAAAAAGTATAAAATAAGCTGATCCAATTAAGTTGTGCCATGTTATAGAAAGCATAGACGACAAATAAAAAGGTATATCCTTAGAGTTATTGATCATGATCACGATATAACTATTTAAACTCTTACAGAACAACATACCAGCGCACTGGATCTTCCAGTTCAATAACAGGCTTTCCAGTTAATGGGCATGTGATGTTTAAAATATTAGTCTGGGTACTGGTCATTACAATGTCTTCCTGCTCTTCACCGGGCATTGGCTGACCTGCATGATGAACATTCTGTGCAAAGAATGAAAAGATACACCAGTTATACTACCACACACACAGACATTAACACTAGTACAGTGTAAGGAGACAAAACAGTGTATGCACAGTGGTCACACAAAAGGATCTTAATACGAAAATAATGTAGGTTAAATAGAAAGCCAAACCACAATTTCAAGTATTAAGAATAATTAAACAACAAAAGGGAGAAAGAAAGCCATGAGCAGATAATAAATGCAACCAGCTGACTAGCCAAAAAGAAGACCATCGTTCATTATAAGCTGCAGAACTGGCAATCCAAATAAAGAGGAAATAGTAGGAAGTTCAATTTTTAACTTAGTAGTCATGCTTGTCCCTAGCATGCCTTTTCTTGAATTGATAATTCTGATATTTCTTCCCAGCCATCCTTCTCTTGGACCGCCATGCATGTAGCAAATAACTAAAAGACTATTGGACCAATTTTTCATAGTAAAAAGTTGTTCCAATATATTGAAACTTTAAAAAAAATTCCCTAATTCCTGGTGTGCCATTTAAACTTTAAAAAGCCTGAACAAAGTACAAGTTATTAGTTTTCCCAATTTGATGTAAATTTAACTTTTATCCTCCCATTTGGTGCAAATTTACCCCAAACTAATAGTTCAGCTTTCAACAATACATCAAATTCTTAAAAGTTGAACTAATATCCTAATCATAATACTTTTTTCTCCATTTTTCCTTAAATTCATACCAAAAGTTTCCAGAAACTTTCGAACATTTTCCTTGCTGAGTTCATGATCACAAAACTACATTATAGGAGGTATCATGCTGGAGGAAAGAGTAAATGCTAATCCTTGTTAAGCTAAATGCAAAAATTCCACGGCATATGGATGGAAGGATAAATCTGAATTGACTTAGGAGAAATATGATACTTCCCCTTTCCCTTATTCCTTTGTCTTATGCTTGAGGGCTCATGACCAGGCAAAAGCTCTATTCTGAAGTCTGAATATGCTTAGATTCACTCATTTACTTCAAGGATCAACCACAGGCATTTCTCAATCCAAAGTCCTAATTTCAAAATAGCAAACTATTGTTAAGAAAACCTTGGTTTCACAATATGTAACAGTGAAACAAGATAAGACTCATTGCTCTACCCTCATGAAACTCAAAACAACAAACTGTGCAAAGTTCATAGCTTCTCTCCATAAAAAGCTCTAGAAGAACCTCGCTGGTCTTTCTTTATTCTTGAAATTGGAGAGTTTATGCAAATCCACAATCTATCAATCATGAGAGAAGGCACTTAACCAACTTGGCTAAGTACTCAAAAGAACCCCATTATTCAGAAGAATCAGAACAGCATAATGGAGCAAATAGTCAAGTTATGACATTCATAGCTTATGTCCATAAAAAGTTCCACAAGAACCTCACCATTCTTCCATTTTTTTTATTTCTTGAAATTGGACAGTTGATCCAAATGCACAACCTCTCGGTTGGGAGAGAAGGCATTTAACCAAGTAGGCTAAGTACTCAAAAGAACCTCATTATTTAGAACAGCATAATGGAGCAAATAGTCTAGTTATGATGTTCATCAAAAAAATTCTCCATGATAAAGCTTTATATAGAAGAAATAGGACCAAAATTGTTCATTCACTGTGGATGATTTACATACAAATTACTCAATATTGGATCATTCTAAGTATTTAATTTGTGAAAGGATTTCTGTCATATACATGTCAATCTGACCCCTCTTTCTTGCCTACTGTTCAACTACCCAGCCAACCAATGCAGAGCTGAAGAGAAACAAATGCCACTGAGTAGAGTCCAAATAGTAATTGAGATTGTCGATTAGCATGGCTGGCCGTCCACACATTCAGCTACTCCAATTCAGACAAATAATAACGCGACACTGAAATTTATAGTTACCCATATTCAATGTTCAATGTAAGACATACCCAGATTGCTTCCTTGAATTGCCGGAATAATGGATGGCTTTCCGAGACAGAAGGTGAATTGACCTTGATCTTTGCAACCTCATCCTCTAACAACTTCTTGAAATCCGTTGGCTACAATTTCAAACCCAACCAAAATAAGGATATTAAGTCATAGCCAAAACACGGAAAAGAGAAGCCATAAGAAACACAAATGAGCAAACCTGATCTCCAGGTTGATATCCTTCTCCAATGCTTTGGATTGCCGTTGAAAAATGAGTACAATCATCAGCAGTTGACAACAACTCGAGAACAGCGCTTTCCAATTCCTTCACCTAAAGTAACAGAGAAATTTACTGGAATTATTAGGTGTTTTTGTCCTTGTACGAATCAATGTAATATAGGTCTCAGTCTTAGTAGAAAGAATACCTTATCGGACTGGTTTACTTTCTCTAAATCAACACCGACGGACTTCATTACCAGAAGAGCTCTTCGAATTTCCTGAAGAAAAAGTGAAAAGGGGATTAGGGCCTGACCGAGAAATGAGAGATTAGGGTTCGAGAGAGGAAGACGGAATAGATTACGGAGATAAGGGATTGATTGTCGGAGTATAAGGTGGAAGCTGCATTTGCGATCCTGGTATGAGTACTGCTGCTATCGACGCGACGTGCAGAAGTAGATGCCATGATTTCTGGGTTTGCTTTGCGAAATGGGGAATGGAGAGAGAGAGAATCGAAATGGGGCTTGGAGAAGGGAGAAGGGACGTTTTCGCGGGAAACGTATGATGGAAATATTAACGGCTAGAAATAATAGGGGAACATACTTGTGTATCATCGAAACCGTTGATCATCTGAATTGGCTGCGGATGTCGGCGACAAAAATTTTTTCCTTTGATGGATGACTCTAGGCCGATCGAACACGTTCCCATCAACCGTTATTTTATTAGATGGAGTTGGATTATGATGCATATCTTATTCAGAAGATAAACGGCTGGGATCATAAAAGAAGTTGAACCCACTTGTCCAATGTGGCTGTTTGTCACTGGGATGACCATCCGTTAATCTACATTTTCTCTGTTGATCTTACTGAGATCAATATAGTTTTGGTCCATGGCCTACCATATTCAAGTGCTTGTTTCATTCTCCTGAGTGGACCTACTTGTTCTTTTGTCTACCCAGATTTAATAGTGAAAGCATACATCAATCCTGTAACTTCCTTTGGAGCATTTTTTTGTTTGTATGAACATGCGTTCACGCATCCCAAATGATCACTTCAAGCATATTTCTTTAAGACACTAGAAAATTTCTTGGATGTCCTTTTGGGGCTTGCTAGTCATGTCGGTTTTTTTTTTTTTTGGGTCAATTTTTGATCCGTTAATGGTCGGTTATGATCGTTTGTCGGCCATTTGATTATCGGTTTTTTATAATAATAAAAACAACCCTCGGGTTTTCCTCAGAAGCAATTCCATTAGAAAAGTCCGCCCAGGGTCCCATGACCCACGCTCATTTGTTTCATTATTTTATAGTTGTTTATTAAAATATGACCTCAATACTTTGCTAATAGGCCTAACTTGTCAGCCCACAATAGAGGCCTACTAATACGACTTTGGATCACACTAATTAAGAAGTGAGCCCACAGGTATGAGCAACCCCGTAAAAGCCTGTATATTCAGAAATTGAGAGTGAGAAAAGATTTTAAAATTTTTAAGACTAAACAAAGTCATGGTATTTAATAGAAAATAATAGAGAAATAAAATTCATGTGGCCGACCTCTAAATGGGATAAGATCTTGACGATAATGATTCAGAAATTGAGAGAGGTCCACATAATTGTTGCGGATTCTGTCCACGACAACATCTCCTCCTCTTCTGTAGCTACAGCTGACGATCCTTTGCCATGGCTACGCCTCCTCTTCTGGGAAGAAGTAGAAGAAGAAGAAGATAGATCTGTTAGCCTGTCCATGTATGACAGATGGGACTCAGGTGGCCGCGTCTCCTCAATGTCATCCTGCAAATCCTGAATTGGGGGAGTAGTTTTGGTCCTACTTGGTAAATCCAAGTGCTCAGCCGAAGCATCCTCGGCGCCAAACCCTCCGGTTTACTGCACCACTAGCCGACTACAAGTTGTCATTTGTCACATGATCACACCTTTGTCCTACACCATTTTGCCTATTTGTGACACAGCAAAATAAGAAAAGCATTCAAATGTAAGGGGTACTATTTAGGACAATGCATTGTCAAACCATTAAAATATCAAGTTCTAAGTCACCTTCCCCCGTCTCCTCGGTAGCCGTGACTCGACTGTCATTCCATCCAAATCCAGACTGGCCAAGCAACGTTGTATACTGCTTATGCTTTTCCTTGAAATTCCTCCACTTCTCTAGATACTGCTTATGATTCCTCCCTATCCTTAACCTTTCATTCAACTCTTCAAGTCTTAAATTAGTATGGTTCTTCGGGAAGAAGCCATCTACATTGTGTCGTGGGCAGTGGCTTGATTCCTCAACTAGCAGACTCAATAGCAAGTCCTCCGGAAAAGACCACTTGTTATATTGCGAGTTTTTCCTGTTTTGCTTTTTTTTACAATCATCACCTTTCCTCAGAGTCTCTCCCTCCTACTCGGTTTCGCCGTCTCCAACCGTGTCATCATCTTCTACGTGACGATTCGAACATTCCGATCCCTCCATTTCTGATAAGGGCACGGAACCATAAAATTATTCGAGAAAGAACCATCCAGGATTTTAGGTTAATGATATCGGCAAGAAGGATGGGTAATAATAAATTCCCATATTAACCGTTTCTAACCTTCAACATTACATTTTACTTGTTTATAACATCTCATGCTTGTTGTTCATAGAAACAATTAGAAGTGCTGAAACATTTGGGACTAAATCAAATAACTTAGGAAATGACAGAAAACTGCAATGTTTTAGCTGAAGAAAGGGAAATAAGATTTCAGATAACTGAAGAAAGGGAAAGCTTGTGAGTTGAACTTCAAAGATTTGAATGGTGATTCGGCAGGGATTTCACTGTTAAATATGTGGTGGGGCTATTCAGTAAGCAAAGATACAACAAAACAAGCAAATTGGATATAAAGTCCCTAATCCTATCCATTACTACACTCTACAACTACTGCATCACCAATCCTATTTATTACTTCAATTTTACTGCAACTAATTTCAAGCCTATTCATGGAACATGTTATAATGGAGGAGTGTTACTTCTTGATCATGTAAATACTAATTAGCAATGGATACTCCACCAAATATACACAAACAGTCACATTTCACATCCCACAGTCAGATGATGACCAAATCCATGAGAATTATATATCACGTGAAGCATAGTAGCATAAACAGTCCAGCAAAACCACAGTGCATAAATTTCTCACAATAATTAATCCAACAATGAAAAGTATTACCAAAGGAATTGCATCTCATAGGACGCAACGAAGGAGACATTCAAGCAGCATAGAAATCATAGTCAAGTAGAGAGAGAGAGAGAGAGAGCGAGCTATCAACGACCTGCCACAAAAACCCAACAACAGAAACTTTTGAACAACCTTTTTTTCCCAAAAAGATAAAAATCGAAAGAAAAAAAAAAGTGAGGCGTTTTTGGCCCTATCTGTAATAGACCAGCAACAACAATGGCTTTCCCACTTAGAACATGGAGGGATTTCATCTGAAAATCGAAGAAAAACATCCTTCAGGTGAAATCCCCATTTCCATTAACCTAAAACATTATAAACAAAACTTGCAAGTAACCTGAAAATCGGCTGTAGTAGCTCTTTCCTCTTCTGAACTTCTTTTCCGGCTGGAAATCACGATCTTTGGCAAGTTAGGATGGCAGGTATGTAGAGGCAATGCCTAGCGCTCGGCTCGTTTGGGTAGAAAAGAAAAACAGCCCCAGGCGTTCGGCCCGTTTTCTATCAATTTTGGAGAATAGGCCAATTTGGGTCTTTTGTTCCAGCAAAAAACGATTCTCGTTTTATTTTTTACTGACGGTCGTTGGTTTAACAGAAACAACCCGGAGGAGCTCGTGCCTCCTATGAGCATGATGTTCATTAATTGCCCAACACTCTGATCTATAGAGCATAGCCAGCCTTATAGTCATCCTAAATAATTTTTCTTCTAGTTTGAGTAGCACCTGCCAATCACACAAAACTCTAGATGCACACCTCCATTTGTTTCAACTCACTTGGATTCTTTAAGTAACCTCTTTCTCAATCTCTCCACTCTCATGAATCATTGATCATTAGTACCGAAAGTGGTCCTTCTTGGTTATCAATCTTGACTAGTGTTTCACTCTTACTCCTCTCCTTGCTAAAATTGCATTCCATACATTCTATCTTAGTTCGGCTAATTTTAAATCCTTTAGATTCTAATGTTTCTCTCAATAACTCTAGCTTTATATTTGCACCATCCCTTATCTCATTAAGTAAGACTATATCATCTGCAAATAGCAGGCACTAAGGAATCTCCTCGTGCAAATATTTTTTTAACTCATTTATAACCAATATAAAAAAGGATGGGCTTAATGCCAATCCTTGGTGCAATCCTACAGTGACAGGAAAATCAGCAGTCTCGCCATTAGTGGTCTTAACATTTGTTACCGCTCCATCATACATATATTTAATTATGTCTATATATCCCTGCAAAAACCCTTTATCACCCAACACTCTGCATATTAACTCTCTAAGGACTCTATTATAAGCTTTCTCTAAGTCGATAAAGACCATGTAGAGGTCTTTCCTCTTCTCCCTATATTTATCTACTAATTATCTTAGTAAGAAAATAGCTTCCATGGTAAACCTCTCAAGCATGAAACCAAACTGATTCTCTAATACACTTGTTTCATGTCGTAGTCTTTTCTCAATCACTCTTTCAAAAAGTTTCATAGTGTGGCTCATAAGTTTGATCCCTCGATAATTAGTACAACTTTGTATGTCTCCTTTATCCTTATAAATTGGTACAATAGTGCTTTTCTCCACTCATCAGGCATTTTCTTTAATTTTATAATCTAGTTAAACAACTTGGTCAACCAAACTACTCCAATATCTCCCATATATTTCCAAACCTCTATTGGTATACCATTGAGCCCCATGACCTTTCTTGATTTCATCTTTTTCAAGGCCTCTTTCACTTCAGGTATTCTAGTCCTACGTTCATATCTATAATATCCAATGTTATTTAAATTTTTAGTATTTTCAATCCCTATATTCTCAGAGCCATTGTCATTTAACAATTTTTGAAAGTATGTTTTCCACCTTTGTTTGATTTCATCATCTTTGACTAATACCTTTTGATCATCGCTTCTAATACATCTAAGATTATCTAAGTCCTTACCCTTCTGTTCTCTTACTTTTGCAAGTTGAAACACATATTTCTCACCTTCTCTTGTTCCTAGTCTATTATAGAGTTCATCATATACTTTAAGTTTAACCTCACTTACTATTCTCTTAGCAACCTTTTTAGCATTCTTATATTGTTCATGGTTTTCATTATTTCTAGTCTTCTGCCATGCTTTAAAATACATCTATTTTTCTTTAATAACTTTTTGCACTGTTTCACTCTACCACCATATTTCCTTTACTAATTGCCTTTTACCTTTAGATACTCCTAAGACATCTTTTGACACTTTCTTAATGGACTCAGCAATATTAATCCACATGGTATTTACTTTTGTTTCATAGTTCCAATTTCCTTCTACCATCAACTTATTTGTGAATGAGGTTATTTTCACTCCTTTTAAGTTCCACCACTTAAGTTTGGATACCTGTTAAGTTCATTTCGTTTCTTCCATCTTTTGGTGTGGATATCCATAACCATTAACCTATGTTGTGAAGTTAAACTCTCACTGGGTTTCACCTTACAATCTTTACACATAGATCGTTCATTATTCCTAAGTGGAAAAAAGTCTATTTGGCTTTTATGAACTGCACTTTTAAAGGTTATTAAGTGTTCATCCCTCTTCTTAAAGATTGTATTTGCAGTGATCAGGTTATATGACAAAGCAAAATAGAGGATATTCTCGCCCATCTCATTTTGTTGACCTATACCATACCCTTCGTGTATTCTATCATATCCTTCCTTTTCTTTTCGTACATGGCATTTAAGTATACTCCTATAAATATCCCCTCGGTGTTAAGAATTTCTTGCATGACTCCCTCCATATCTTCCCAAAACTGTCTCTTGATTATATCTTGTAACTCTACTTGTGGTGCGTATACACTTATGACATTTATAATCTGCTCTCATAGAACAAGTTTTATTATTATAAATCTATCGATGATTCTTTTAACGTCCACAACTTTATCCTTTAATTCCTTATCCACTATTATTCCTACATCATTTATGTTATTATCCTTTCTTACATACTATAATTTATACCCATCTATTTCTCTAGCTTTAGCCCTTTTCTACTTGGTTTCTTAGATACAAGCGATGTTGACTCTCCTACGTTTCATCACATCTACTAACTCCAAACTCTTACTTGTCAATGTCTCTATATTCCATGTGGCGATACGAACCTTATGCTCTGGAGATATCATATTTACTGTCTCCTTTCTTGACCTCCATGGCATGAACCTATGTCCACTTTTCACTGTACTTGAGTTCTGATGCAGTACATCACTTTCAAGGAGACGCTCTAGCAGCCCTTGCCCATTTTTCACTACACCCAGGATCCGATGTAACGCATCGCTTTTGGGAGAATGCCCTAGCAACCCTTGCTTATTTTACACCGCACCCGGGATCCGATACAGCGTGTTGCTTATGGGGAACGCTCTAGCTCGAGGGAATGCTAGTTTTCGATTCATGTCATGTTAGGGTTGTCATAGTTTTAAGAAGCTGAAAAAGATTTTCATTTCTTCCTTACAAATTAACATACAAATGCATATTGATTTGCAAGCAAAAAAAAAATAACAGAATCATCTTCAGCTTCACCCTTGCCGGTAGGCACCTGATGCAAGGGTTGCCATATTTTAAGAAGCTGGAAATGATTTTTATTTCTTGCTCACAAACTAATATACAAATGCATATTCATTTGTAAGAAAGAAATAATAAAACCATCTTCAACTTCTGCCTTGCCAACTGCCACCTGATGCAAGACCCTCCTTTTTCATCCGGGCTTGGGACCGGCATTGGCAGAGTTTATTGTTGTTTGAAAATGACTAACAGGCACTTAGTATGGTTTTGCGTGATTAAATCTTACAAAACTTGAGTTCTAATAAATTTGGACAAAGACCTTTTACGTTCTTTCAACACACAAAAAAGTAAAAAAGACATTTTCCTTCTTCTATCAAAATGAAGAACTGGGATATTGGAGTCAATGAAAGTTATGTTACTTATGAAAATTCATGTCTAAGGATTGGTTGCTTGTAGCAACTAGTTTTCTCAGTTAATTTTTTTTTTAATCATGATCCATGGACATTTTAACTGACTAAATTAGAAAAAAAAACATAGGTTAAAAGCACCAATGGCATGAGTTTTTGTGGTAGACAACTTGAGGTTGAAGAACATAACTGGGTCAGTTCACCCAAATGTGGGTCTCGATAGAGAGGTCATAGACTCAGTAGGAAAGTCAGTTTAAAATGTAAGTTCTCGTTTGGAAAACTTGTTTTTATTGTATTCTTTCAAATAGATATGAGATAAGATAAGATGCACCATACCATTGTTTAGTGGTGCTAAAAATGAGATGAGATGAAAATTATCTCACCTTAACTCATTGTTAAGTTGAATTTTCAGTTATCTCACTCCATCTCATCCATTTGAGCCATCTCAATCTAGACCACTCTATTATAAGCACCACTAACCCTATGTTAGAAGAGTGACTCTTTTCTTATTCCAAAGAATAGCAACAGAGTTTAGGATTGAATAGTAAGAGCACCAGAGAGTCTTACTCCCACTCTTTTGAATCGATGCCAGGGAAATATTGGATGAAAGAAAACGTAAGCAGACCTAATTCTTTATTTTGTCTTTTGTTTGTCTAATGACTCGTTGCGTTTTAACAAGAAAGCAAACCTAATTCTAGCTTTTTGCGATCTTCTCAATCGTCATTAGCAAGGTCTTCTTTTACCATTAAAAAAAGAAGCAGAAAAGTAGCAATAGGGCTAGCTTCTTTTCTATCACGACAATGACAGGAAATCCGACTTAAACATTCACAGTTTTGAGCAAGCTTTGTGGGTGCACTGCCCATGGAAACAAAATATATTGCACTACCTTCCTCTTATATTATTTATTATCTGACAAGCTTAACCTGCCATTGAACAAGCAACACAAAATAGACAGCGTTTGGTGGGAGCCTCTTGGTGCTTGCTGCCAACATGCCAGCCATAGTGCACATGCTACTCATCTTTAAGAAGCAAAATGGGAGAAAATAGCAGGAGGCTGTTTAATAACTACAACAACTAATGGTCAGTTATGTCCATCCGACCTATCGCTGGTTGTGGGATTGTTGGGCTTCAGATCCTTAAATCTCTAAAAGCTACGTTACGTTTCACTTGTTTATCTTCTCGATCGCTGCAGCTAAAATTTTATTGACTTTCAGAAAACAAAAAAAGAACTAACATAACAATAGATAATAATTTTGGTGCAGATAGTATACACTGAAACTTGGTATGTACCCATCTTGATCATCTCATTAGTAGCTTATCATTGGCTACAATAAGATGACCCGCCAAATCGTTAAATGGGTCCTATCCAAGATTTGAGAAAACCCCTGATTTAGGAGCTTTAGCTCTTCGATCACATGCAACGAACACTAGCCTTGCAGTTTAGATGCATAATCAATCAAGTCTGCACAATCAACTTGCAAAAGTTTACTAATAAGGCCTAGGATGGCTGTTTTGGAAGTAATCCAGTGGTTGAGCGATCAGGATAATCAACGCATTACACCGCGCTGATTAATATATCTTGTTGAGAAGAAAAAATTCCCAAGAATATTGAAATTTTACTATAAATGCCAATATTTAGACTCTTAAACTTCAAATGATTAGGGAATTAGAATATGAAAGAAGCTCTGTTGAAATAGTAATATGAAAAAAAAAAAAAAAAAAGCTGCAAAATTGTCCATTCAACATATCATTTAAGCTGCATGTACAATACCTGTTCTAGTGGGGGCTAGCAAATATAATAAGATATCCCCCGAACAATATATAGAGCTGTTGCGAAGTCACTCATCAATGTGGAACCCAAACAAAACCACACATAGTATAAGAAAGTTGGTATTGGCTCCAGTGGTTGGAAATGATCAAAGGAAGCGTCGGTAAACAAGCTTTATTAGTAGCAAATGCTGACACAAAAATAGTAACATAAATAGGAATCTGGTGGCAAAATGTTTATAATTTTTAATCTTAACTTGGGGATCCGCCGACAGAAATCTAAGACTTTTAAACTGGGCCTGAAGACTGAAAATTAGTAGCGAGCCCACTTTAGTGCTCATTCGAACCATTCATCTTAGATAAGTTGTGCTTCAAATTCCACATTCATTGAATAAATTTTAAGCATCTAATTGCTCAAGCATAGGTTCATCCAGGTAAGATAAGCCATGGATCCATTTGCTAGCTGAGTCCGAAATGAGATTATCATGGATCAAGGTTCGCAGATCACACGATCAAGGCTCCAAAGTGTTGTGACTTATTAGCTTAAGGGATCAGATGTGCTCATGTGTACAAGTGGGCCCCAAGAGCATTTGTTAGTAATGATTGTGGTAGCCACTGTTGTTGTATAACAAGCCATAAATCAATGCCAAAGAATCAACATCGTTGGCACGTAAAAGAAATGCCTAGTGGGGCATTGTCCCAATTCAACTGCATAGCCAGCTCACTCCACCATGTTCCTACGCCCCACCTTATCCCCTTATATTCCCCTCCATCTCCCATCCAAGACCAAACCACACCACCAATTTGCATCATTATCCATGGCTTCTCCGCTTCTCCTCCTCCTAGTCCTCACACCAGCTCTCCTTCTCACTATCGCCCATGTTGAAGCCCAATCGGCTCCTGCCCCAACGCCCTCACCGCTAAACCTCACTGGCATTCTTGCTAAGGGAGGGCAATTCACTATCCTCAACCGCCTTCTGGGCACCACCCAAATCGGAAACCAGATCGTCAACCAGCTCAACAACTCTGACCAAGGTCTCACCCTTTTCGCCCCAACCGATAACGCCTTCAACAGCCTTAAGTCAGGTACACTGAATGGTCTTTCGTCGCAGCAACAAGTTGCACTTATTTTGTACCATGTTCTACCCAAGTTCTACAGCATAGACATGTTTGACACCATAAGCAACCCGGCTCGAACCCAAGCGACCGGAATCGAAAGCGGGCTTTACCGTCTCAATTTCTCGACCGTCCCTAACACTCAGCAAGTGAACATCTCCACCGGCATTGTCGATACACAGATCAACAATGCGCTTTACTCGCGCTTCCCCTTGGCGGTCTATCCGGTCGATAAGGTGCTATTACCAAATGATCTCTTTGGGGTTAAGACTAGCACTCCCGCTCCATCTCCCAAATCGTCTCCAACCTCCAAGAAATCTCCGTCAACGACATCATCATCTGCCGAGGGTCCGGCCACGGATGAATCGACCCCGAATGCAGGTTCTCTAGGGAGGAATATGAGGTGTAGTCTTGTCCTTGGCGTTGTGTTGACGTTCATCATGGGAATTGCTTTGTGAAGTTAGATGGCATTGCCATTGCCACTCTATTTAAGTCTTTACTGCTTGTATTCATACGTACATTGATGTTCTTTGATCTTCTTTCTTTCTCATTTGTTTTGGTTGTTCCTCAATAAAGTCTGTTCATTGTTAATCTGATTATCCTTCCAGCATGGATCTCTCTCTCTCTCTCTCTCTCTCTCAGTTACTAAAGGAAATGAGACTCTTGCACTCTTGTTTTGAAGAAAACACCCATTTTCCACTTTGGGCTTCTCTTATTGGCTATTAATCTTTTGTGCACGTTGTCATAGACGCACATGAACGTTTGATATAATATATGCGCAAGTGGTTTCAGGTTTTGGCAGAAGGTCACATGCATCTCAAGAGGTCATAGCTCATTATACATAAAGTAATATAGAGCACAATGGAACCAAAATATGCGCTCACAAACGCATCCATTGACCGTGCTATAGAGAGAGAGAGAGAGAGTAGCGTGAAAGCGATTTGTATTGAAGGAAAATGGGGTGGAAGTCCACTTTCCTGTATTTTTAATGGATTTAAGGCATTCATCAGATTTGCCTCGATCGGATCAGTACCAAAATTCACATCATTTTTATTGTGCACAATGTTGTGTAGTATTGCATTGCAAAGAAAAAAGTGCATGCAGAGCCCACTTGTTTCATTTAGTTGGTGATCTAAGTTGTTGATTTGATTTTACTTGTTCCATATGGCCACCGGTCTGCCAAAAACTTGTAAGACATCGTTTCTTGAATCTTTTGTGATTGTAAAAATAGACAGTTTTGAGTTTATTTGATGTCACAAACTTCTATATAGAACCACACAAGTCCAGTTGATTAAAAGTTTTGATCACCAAATAATTAGGTCTTACATTATAATCCGTGTCTAATATGGCCCCATTTGGCAAGGCTTAAATGATCTAGATCATCTATCTGGGTAGTCCGATCAATAAGAATAGTGGCCCAACTTATACTTTTCCTAGCACATAATTTTATAGCTAAAACTAAGTTTATTGATTGTAATACGTCAGTAATTAGGCACGTCTATAACTTCCCTAATTTGAAGATGTTGGTAGGTTGTTTATGCATCATGATCAACCATATAGTCCATAATCCTTACCAACTAGCCAAAGTAAAATGTGCAAGCATGTCTGATAAATGAAAATTGAAAAGGGATGGTTTCCATCAACTAATTATACTACTTAGACGAACAACTTAATAAGACAAGCTTAAAAGCTTGTCATGATCTGAAAGTATACAGAGACAAAGACATTGCAACCTCTAGATTTCCATTTTTCTTTTGGTGGCAACCTCTAGATTTCCTTTCATACCTTAATTATTGATGACTACAAATTTGTGCTAGGGAGAGGTAAATGTTAAATCATGATCCTTAATTAATGAGTCCGACCTGTAACCGGTCCACTGGATATCTATCAAAGCACAAAATATCCCGCTGAGGGAATGATCTAGTATCAGAGAAAATACTTTGTATCGGTGAATGTGGGTGGGGCCTTTGCTCGTACAAAATTCGAATCCGTCGCCAATGATTAGAACGGCATTTTTTTTTCTTATGATGCTTAAAACCGTCCAAACATATGAAAAATCATGCCAATTGAATGATCCAAGCTAATCCTTCTTTTTTTTCTTTTTTTCTTTTTCAGTTTTTTAGAATTAGTAGCCGCGATTTTTCATCCAAAGTCATATTGGCTATCATCATTTAAGGGCCACGTTTTATTGGTGGTAGTTGTTGGGTCCACACCCATGTGAAGTTAACCACGTAACAGTTGATTTGTTTGACGGATATGTATGAATAGCTACCTGCAAAAGGAGAGAACAACAGCCGCATTAGAAACTTCCACGATCGGTGCTAAAAAAGTTGAAATCGGCACCAACCAAATCTAAATAGTCTAAATCTGACAGCAGATTTTTAGATCCATTAAGATTTGCGGCACTACAAATCTTGATAGATCGGATGATCTAAACCTTATATATGTGATTTTGGTCGCTGACAGATAGCCTCTACGTACGTGCATGTTTGTTTGAAAATTAAGGTTCTTGCTTCTGAAATCTACTTCCGCTACAGAGAGGCGAACTTGACCGCCAACAATGGTGCAAGAATAATGTAAGAAATTTGACTAGTTTAGGAGAATATATACAAACGAGTAGTACTGACGTCATGCATGACTGGACATTTTGAGTCTTCTAGTAGCCATGATTCTTTCTTTCCAAACAGTCGTGTTAGTCACCCATCCATTTGGATCCCGATAATTTCCACTACTCTGTCGAGGTCGAGATCGCCCGAATTCTCCGTATAATTTGTACTCTTAACCAGCCAACTAGATGATTACTCCATAAACAATAAAGTTTCCGCTAAACTTTGTAAATTGACATCACTATTGGTGAATTGCAGGGAGGATTAGTACCGAGAGATAGCAGGCAGATGGACTGGAGGTTCTATGGAGAAGCCATGCATGCACAGCATTAGGACCCATGTGAGAGTTCCAAGGTTCTGAGGTGCAGCCTTTGAAGGCTTAGAATCATCCAACAGGGCAAATTCTTTAGTGTATGAGTCATCCATGGCATACGGATAAGATCAATGAAAGAGAAGTTAATTGGGCCTTCCTGAAATGTGTCTGCTTTAAAGGGCAGCCTGGTCCCGTTTATGTGGGGTCTGGGGAAGGAGCGGACTACAAGGGTCTATAGTAGGTAGCTTTATCTTGCACTTTTGTAGGAGATTGTTTTTACGCTTTTAACCTGTGACCTCAAAGTCATGCGACGACAATTTATTGTTATGCCAAGGCTCCCCTTCTAAAATGTGTCTGCATTGCAATCCGAAAAATCAGAGTAATCCATTTTGTTCAACTGTGATGACATGCCAATGAACGGTGAGTAAAAGAGTGTCCAAATTTGAGTTCCATGCTTGAAAGGCCGAAATGATCTAATGAAGAGCTTTCAATCACTTCATCTCACAGGCAAGGGGCTTCAGATACAGGAATTGGATCACCCTATAACATCATACATCCTGCCCAAGTGAACCAAACTCATTCCTAAATAGCCCTGTGCTTAAAAAGTTGTTAAATAGATTGTTATTATTTTTGCCGTCTTTTTCTTCGACTTATTCCTGTTTCTTTCTTGAATTTTTCGAAGTTTTGGACTCTTTCCCTGACTTCAGACCTTGGAGCTATGATTTGGAAGCAAACAACTTGTCATCTTAAAAATATCTAATTGGGTTAGATTTTGGTACATGTCTGAGCCGCGTGCCCATTTTGTGGATCGTTGAAAATGTAGGGCCAACGTGTACAATTCCCACTCATAATTTTCAAAGGAAAACTTGCAGATGCTGAGAGATTAGCAAGGAAGAAAATGAGTGGGGTGGGCTCCTAGAATATCATAAAGTCTTGCCACAATGCATATTGTTGGCTAACTTTTTAGCGCAAGAATGTAGTAGGTGGCCCTTCCACGCCATAGTCTTAAGAGACCTTATCCAACATAATTATTATATTTAGGATGATTGTATGAAAATGTAGTCATCTTAACTTCTAACTGATGAATCCTGCTAACAAATGTCTAGTGTTGGTCGCAGACAACTTGAGGATCTCCTTTGAAGTACTCTTAATCCCAAGTTTGAGTTGTCACTCTTTTCCTAGCGAGTGATTTGTTTTGTAATTCTCTACTTGGACTTGGGAAAAGAAAAAGAAAAACTTGCCAAAAGTCCAGGTAAGAGTAACACTTCCTAGAGTCTGTTTTTGAAAAATTGTCAACCCATACAGGATAATATAGTATCCAGAGGAGAACCATTTTATTGCTTTTATATATATATATATATATATATGAAAAGTTAAACTCCGCCAATGCCGGTCCCAAGCCCGGATAAAAAAGGAGGAGGGTCTTGCGTCAGGTGCCAGCCGGCAAGGGGGAAGGTGAAGATGATTCTATTATTTCTTTCTTACAAATGAATATGCATTTGTATATTAGTTTGTGAGGAAGAAATGAGAATCATCTCCAGCTTCTTAAAAGATGGCAACCCTTGTATCAGGTAGCCAGTGAGGAAGTTGAAGATGATTCTATTATTTCTTTCTTACAAATAAATATACATTTGTATATTAGTTTGTGAGGGAGAAATGAAAATCATCTTCAGCTTCTAAAAATATGGCCACCCTTGCGTCAGGTAGCCAGCCGGCAAGGGTGAAGCTGAAGATGATTTTAATGATTTTAATGATTTTCATGATTTTAATGAAAATCATCTTCAGCTTTTAAAACTATGGCAACCCCAACATGACATGAATCGAAATCTGATATATATGAAAAGTTATTGAATTGGCGGAGAGCAGCCATAATCAAGAAATAAACAAGATAATGATCAGATGAGTTATCAATGTTCAACCTCATTGCATCTGATTTTGAGGCTCGGGAGCAGTACACCTCTTGCTAAGCCATCTGCTAGCTTATTGGCTGATCTAAAAACATGAATAAATTCACTTCCAAGTTTTCAACGAGCATCTTAATCATATCAATAATATGCCAGATTCACCATGGTGCAAGACAAGTGCCCTGTAACTATGATATAGAATTCGAAGCGTCGCCTTCAACTAACAATGGTCCAAGACGCTGTGAGCTCCACATTTTGATACCCTCTAAGATCGACTTTATTTCCCCCTCGTTAGAATCAGCAATTCCAATAGGTAATGCAAAGTCAAAGATGATCCAACCAAGGGTGTCTCTAAGACACCATTAATCCCTGAACTCCCTCGATTCCAAAACAGGCCCCATCAAAATTGAGTTTAAAGCAACCGTTTGGAGGCGGACTCTATTAGGCTTTGGTTTTTCAAACCTCTTACCACCACAAGCTATGTCCTCCTATTTTCTTATAGTTTCGTTGGTTGAATAGCCTTTGAACTCTGCTTGTATTGACGCTCAGCAAGAAACATGTCTAAATACTTTCCCCTTTCGCCGATCTCTTTTCTTCAAAACAATCCAGGTTTCGTTCAATCCAAATACTTCGAACAACTTTAAGGAAGGGAAGCCTCCAAAGTAGTTCGGATCTTTTATTGAAGCCCATGACTGTCCATTGATCAAGGAGGCTAAGGAAGGACAGTTCAAGCCAAACTTTTTTAGGACGGCATTTCAAATATATTGAGATTGTATGAATAGATGGTCTCAATTTTCTTAATTATGCTTTTTTTTTGCACAAACGACATTGAGATGGACTATACCATCCTCTTGAAAGGAGATTATCAAAAGTCAATGCTTTATCTAGAGCGAATGTCCAAACAAAGAATGAAACTTTTGGTGGTGCTGCTGGAGTCCAGATGATATACGCTGGGATCCATTGATCATTTTGGCTAATGGGAAGCTTGAAGCTAGACTTCTTCAGAAAAGGTACCTTTTGAGCTTGGGAGCCAAATAATCTAGTCTTCATGATGTAGGTAGATGACGCAGCTTGAAGTTTGTGATAAAGCTCTTCCCTCTAAGTGGTCACTGACAATAGATATACCATATAGGATTCTTTTGCACAAGTGAAAGATAATCGGCTGCCATACAAAATGGACTTCCAGCAGCTTAAAAAGGCCAGAGTAGGTTTATCTAAAGCATTGGTTCCCTAGCCATAAATCCAACCAGAATTTGATATTATGGCCTTGCTTAACAAGAACCTTGTGTTTCTTTGAGATATTTCTCCATACCTTTAAAACCTTTGCACATTCTTCATGCTCTATCCATCATTAAGTGTTGTGGCTTGTATCTCTCCTTTACTAATTGTCTCCAAAGCAAGCTCGGGTTGTAAGCATATCTCCAATGTCATTTGGTGAGAAGAGCCTCGTTATCTTCCTTAAGTTTTCTTGTGCCCAAGCCCCCCGATGATCTAGGTTACTTATTTTCCCATAGAGGCTTTGATAAGAGTCAATCTTCTGTCTTTAGCAAGTTTCGTCACCTTCCAAGAAGCTATAGTTTACTTTCATATACTTGGATGATAGCCTCCCATAACTTGGCATTTGATCTCCCAATGGATAAAGGTAGTCCAAGGTAGTAGCATGGGAAGTTTGCCGTCCTACAACCCAAAAAAGTAGCCATTCACTTAAGCTCGTTTTCTTTCAAATTTATGCCATGAATTTCTAATTTGTTGAGATTTATTCTTTGGCCCGTGGAGAGTGTAAAAGCCTTGAGAAAATCCTTGATGTTGCTTCCTTCCTCATTGAATTAACCCATCAACAATGTCGTTGGCATATTGCAAGTGAGAGATAATCAAATCTGAATTTTTCTACTTTGAGACCATTATATAAATTGGAGGCGACCATTTTATCATCTTATTAAAAACTTCCGCAATTAGGAGGTATATATAAGGACAGATGGGATCGCCTTGCCTTACCCCCGAGAGCTTCGAAAACAATCCTTTGGGTGACCCATTTAAGAGATTGGAAAAGTGTGCTAACTCGAGACATCTTCTAATCCAGCTATGCTATTTTGAGCTAAACTTCATTTTGTGTAGCAACATTGATTATCCTCCATTCAATTCAATCAAACACCTTCTTCGTTATCGAGTTTAAAAAGAAAGCCGCCACTTGATGACATGCATTATATCAAGCATTCGTTTGCTATTCGAGTGCTCCTTTTTGCTGTAAGTTAGGCCGACTGCTGCAGATATAATCCCAGAAACTGCCACCTTGAAACAATTTGTTAGAGTCTATGCAAGGATCTCGTACATTCGCTGATCAAGCTAGCTGGCCGCAAGTCTTTAAGAGTCTTTTCATCAATCTTTTTTGGGATTAGAGCTACAAATGATGTTCCTATGTGCTTATCAAGGTTGTCCCTTCTGTAAAAGTCGTTAATGAAATCAGAGACATCAGCCTTAATAAAATGCCAGCATACCTGAAAAAGCAGAGACAAAAAAATCATCCGGCCCAGGGCTGTGATCACCCTCACAATTAAAAACCACAGTCCCTACTTCTTTCTCCGAAAAAGGTGTCTAGTTTCAATTGCAAGTCAGCTTCAGGGTCAGCGGAAGCGATCAAGTGAGCCTGCATATTTACCATCAATTGTCTTGAAATCAAGGTTTTCTGCAAAGCACAGCAAAGAAATTCTGAAGTATATAGCTTTTTATAGAAATCGATATCTTCCTTTGAAATATCTTATGGCTTTTCAAGCCTTTCTCCGTTCCCCATTAAGGAGGAGATTCGATTTGCTCTCTTGTGGGCACTGTTTTGTCCACAACCATGTGAGGTCCGCTGTACATTTGACTGACAAATTCGTGTGAACAGAAACACCTATAACAAGAAAAGAGCAGCTGTATAAAAAATATCAACATCCGGTGTTGGAAAAGTTAAAATCGGCACCAACCGAACCGAATAGTCAAGATTGGCAAGCAGAATCTATGGATTTGTTAAGATATGCTGCGCTGCAGATCTTGACAATCAGATCATCTACACCCTATAAATAGGGGAGATCCAATCGCTACAAAACAAGGGTGTAAGAAACAGATCAGAGTCAATTTGTGAGAGAAAAAGAGTGAATGTGAGTGAGTAGAGTAGAGTAGAGAGAGGATCTTATCTGATCATCCTCCTCCTTAATGTAATTTGTTCTTAAACAGTGATAGTTCCTCCCTTTTCCCTATAGACGTAGGCCAGATCAGGCTGCGTAAATCTCTTTGTGTTTATGTGTATGTGTGTGATTGTTTCTCTCAATCTCAGATTCTCAGATCTGGTGGCTAGATTTGTACAGATTGGCAGATGTAGATCGCAACAGTAACTTCCACAACATTGATATTAGAACTGCGCATTCCCAAGGAGAACGACCCGGCCCATTTCAGTTCCAGCCTAGGCCAAGGAGATTGGCCCAGTCCAGCCTAGTTTAGATCCAACTTAAGCTGAGGAGCGGCCCAGTCCAGATTGAAAAAACTAGATCTGAGTTTAGAGAGCCCAATTCCATATCAGAGCATTAGAGCACCCTCCATATCCGAGAACATCCTAGATCGTAGAGCTTGGATCTAAAGACATCCTAGATTGAAGAGTCTAGATTTGAGATCCATTAGATCTGAGAAACAACAAAGAAAGAAAAAAATGGGGGGGGGGGGGGGGGGGGAAGAGAAGCGGAGGAGGAGTGAAGAAGGAGATCTTGACCAGTGGCAGTGAAGCTACTAGCCCTCCCTAGAAAACAAAAAGAAAAGAAAAAAAATCACAAATCAACTCATTTGGTGGCAAGCTGCATTTGTAGGAGAAAACTAGAGAGATTTGGTTACGTGGGGGCTAATTTGGTGAAGCTGTCATCAAAAACTGTTGCTAGAATTGATTTGGTGAAGCCGCCACTGGAAGTTGTTGCTGGAGATGATTTGATAAAGCAGCAATGAATCAAGGAGTAGCACGCACCCACCCACGAGTAAAACGCAGCAGTAAGAGCTGCATGGGAAGAACAGGTTAAGGTTTTCTTCTTATTCCTTTTATATAAAATCCAAAATTTGCAGCTTATAAAATTGATATTGTCACCCCTATGAATAGTATCGAGTCTCTACAATGAGGTACTGTTTCGACTCATGAACAGACGCTGAGTTGACTCGTGAGTAGTACTCTAGTTGAATAGTATCCTGAATAGTACCAGTAAATAGTATTTTCCTAACAGTACCTGAAGATTTACAATTCTACCCCTAAATAGTACCCCCTCTAAAATGACATTTATATCCCCTTATACATAAAAATATTTCTTTGGCATCCCTTAATCACTCCCAAGGTTTTTTAACCATTCCGGACTCAACCGTGTATCCCTTTTCTCATGGTTAGACTCAAAAAAGCTAGAAATAAACTTTAAAAATCCATGGAAGAATCTGGTTCAGCAAATGTCGTGACTTGGGCTATGATAAAACTCAATGCCACCAATTACACCTTATGGAGACCTAGAATGAATGATCTTTTACACTATAAAGAACTTCATGACCCTCTAAATGATGAAGGAAAAAGACCCGAGGGTATTTCAGAAAAGGAGTGGACAAAAATGAACTTGAAAACTATAGGTCAAATCAAACAATAGATTGATCATAGTATCTTACAACATGTAGCCCAAGAAGAAAATGCTTATGTTCTTTAAAAAAAGCTAAAGAACATATATTAGGCAAAGGTTGTACGCAACAAAGCCTTGTTGATGAAAATGCTACTGAATCTAAAGTTGAAAAGTGGAACGTCAATAGCCGAGCACACTAGTGAATTTCAAAACTTAATGAATGTGCTCGTATCAGGAGAGTTTCCACTAGGAAATGAAGGGCAGGCCTTGTTACTGCTGAGTTCCTTACCTGAAAGTTGGGAGACCCTAGTAATTTCCCTCAACAACTTAGCTCCAGAAAGCAAACTAACTATAGCGATGGTCAAGGACACCTTATTCAATGAGGAGGTTAGGAGAAAAGAATCCAGAACAGACCAAGCATATGCCTTGGTTACAGAAAACAAAGAAAGCAGTAGCAGGCGAGGTCGAGGTCGAGGTCGAGGTCGAGGAAGAAGCAAAAGCAAAAGCATGAGGAGATCTCAAGATCATGTCAGATCCAAGAGCCGACACAAGAGACAATACAAGTGCTTCCAGTGTGGCATTCTAGAACATATAAAGAAGGATTGCCAAAAACTAAAGAAAGAAATGAGATAAAACAAGACATAGGAACGTAATGGTGAAACAAATGTCACCATTGCACAGGACATATCAGTACTAATGGCTGAAGAAGAAGCGCGCATGCACGTGGCCAACAGTGAAGTTAAGTGGGTAATAGATACAACTGCCTCCTACCATGTCACACCACATAAAGAGTTCTTCATCACTTATAGTGAAAGAGACTTTGGTACCGTGAAGTTGGAAAATAACAATTCATCCCAAATAATTGGGATTGGAGATGTGCAGATTAAGACAAACCCTGGCTGTACAATGATGTTAAAGGAAGTGTGACACATACAGGAACTCAGGCTGAACTTGATCTCAATCTCAGCACTTGACAGACAAGGCTACACAAACTATTTCGACAATAGCACCTAAAAGCTAACAAAAGGTGCGATGATCGTGGCAAGAGGGCCTCTTTGCAGCACCTTGTACAAGATTCACACAGATATGCAGAGATAGTCTCAAGGCAGTGGAGGATGAAGTATCGCTAAATCTTTAGCACAAAAAACTTGGACACATGGGAGAGAAAGGGCTATTTACACTCGCCAAGAAGTAGTTCATCAAAATAGCCAAAGGTATAACTCTAAACCCTTACAATTATTGTTTGTTTGGCAAGCAACATAGGGTTGTATTCTCTTCTCCTAGTAATAAAAGAAAAGAAATATTGAGTTTGATATACTCTGATGTATGTGGTCTCATAGAAGAGGAGTCCTTAGGAGGAAATAGATATTTTGGAACATTTATAGATGATGCTTTTAGAAAGGGGTGTGTATATTTTGTAAGAATGAAGGACCAAGTATTCAAGCACTTTAAGAAAATCCACACGATGGTGGAGCTACAAACAGGAAAGAAATTAAAGTGTCTTGGGATAGACAATTGAGGAGAATACACTTCCAGAGAGTTCGAGCCATATTGAACTGATTATGGTATTCGACATGAAAAGATGGTCCCACATGCCCCACAACATAATGGCGTTGCTGAAAGAATGAATTAGACTATTGTGGAATGAGTCAAAAGCATGCTCAGTATGGCTAAGCTGCTTAAGCCATTGTAAGGAGAAGCTATACGAACCGCATGTTACCTCATCAACAGATCACCATCAGCACCATTGAAATTTGAAGTTCTAGAGAAGGTGTGGTATGTTAAGAAAGTTTCCTGCAAATACTTAAGGTTTTCGGATGAAAAACATTTATGCATATACCTAAGGAGTTGAGACAAAATCTCTATCTCAAGTCAAATATATGTATCTTCATCGGCTATGGAGACAACAAATTTGGATACAGGTTATGGGATCTAGAGGCTAAGAAAGTTATTAGAAATAGAGATGTCGTGTTCCACTAGAACTAATTCTACGAGGGCATTAAGAAACCAACAAAGTCCAATGAAGAAAGTACCAGTGCTCTAGATATTTTCCAGATCCTGCACCAGTACAGTCCACCACTGACAACATGACCTTCTAGAAGCAGAAGAAGACGAGAATGCCGAGAGTGTTGAGCAGGGGGAGCAACAACCTCCTCCACTAGAAACTACAGGATCATCACAACAATCAGAAGATGAAGAAATCCCTCGACCAGAAGATCATGAGCCTCATCCAAAGACATCTTTGAGAGGTCGTGTACTGATTCCCTCAAAGAGATATTTGGAATCAGAGTATATCATGCTTACTGAAGAGGGGGAGCCAGAAAGTTTTTAAGAAGCACAGAATCATGTAGACAAGAGTAAGTGGATGCAAGCTATGTAGGAGGAAATTGACTCACTACAAAAGAACAAGACTTACTAGTTAGTGAAGCTTCTTAAGGGCAAGAGAGCACTGAAGACACAAATTGATATTCAAGCTCAAGAAGGATGGCAGTGGAAAGCTAGTAAAGCACAAGGCTCGATTGGTCGTCAAAGGCTTCGAACAAATGAAAGGAATCAACTTTGACGAGATATTCTCATCAATGGTGAAGATGACTTTAATCTGAACTGTATTAGGATTGGTAGCTAGCTTAAATTTGGAGCTTAAACAGATGGACGTGAAAACTACATTTCTTCCTGGAGATTTAGAGGAAGATATCTACATGGAGCAACCTGAAGGTTTTGAAGTACCAAAGAAGAAGCACCTAATATACAAATTAAAGAAGAGCTTATATAGTCTCAAACAAGAGCCGAGGTAGTGATACAAGAAGTTTGCCTCTTTCATGACAAGTCATGAGTACAAGAGAACAGCAGTAGACCAGTGTGTATATGTGTAGAGATTCCCTGATGGGAAGTTTATTATACTCCTTCTCTATGTAGATGATATGCTAATTGCAGAACAAGATGCGGCTGTGATTAACAAGGTGAAGAAGGAGTTATCTAAGTCTTTTGACATGAAAGACTTAGGCCCAACTCAACAGATTTTGGGCATGCAGATCGCTCATGGCAGAAAGGCAAGAAAGTTGTGGCTATCACAACAGAAGTATGTTGAATGAGTAATTAAGAGGTTTAACATGGAGAATGCCAAGCTAGTCGACACTCTGCTTGGTAACTCTTTCAAGTTGAGCAAGCATACCTATCCTTCTTTAGAACAAGAAAAGGAAAAGATGTCAGTGATACCATATTTGTCAGCAATAGGAAGTTTGATGTACGCAATGGTGTGTACAAAATCAAACATTGCTCATGCAGTAGGTATAGTAAGTAGGTTCCTATCCAACCCAATAAGAAATTACTGGGAAGCAGTGTAGTGGATCTTGAGGTATCTCAAAGCTACATACAAGTTGTACTTGTGTTTCGGAGAATTAGAACGTGTCCTGAAAGAATACACAGATGCTGGCATGGTAGGGGATCTTGATGGTAGAAAATCAACATCAAGATTTCTATTCTCTTTTGTAGGGGGAGTTGTATCTTGGCAGTCCAAGTTGCAGAAGTGTGTTGCTTTATCAAGAATAGAAGCAGAGTATATTGTCGCAGCTGAAGCTGTCAAGGAGATGTTGTGGATAAGAACTTGGTATTATACAGGAGAAATACAAGGCACATTGTCATAGTCAAAGTGCTCTGGACTTGAGCATGAACTCAATGTACCACTCACGGATAAAGTACATCGATATTCGCTATCATTGGATACGCGAGGTAATAGAACAAGGAACTGCTGAAGATGGAGAAGATTCACATAGATGAGAATCAGTAGACATGATGACAAAAGTGGTACCATACGAGAAGCTGATGCTATGTAGAGACAGCAGGAATGGACTCAAATTGAAAAGAAGAAGAATGTTCTTCTCCCATGGGTATGGAGGGGGAGAATTGTTGGGTTCACCCCCCTGTGAGGTCAGGTGTACATTTGATTGATAAATTCATGTGAACAAAAACACTTGCAATAGGAAAAGAGCAGCTGCATCAGAAAAGTCAACAGTCGGTGCCGAAAAAGTTGAAATCGGCACCAACCAAACTGGACAGTCAAGATTGGCAAGCAGAATCTATGAATTTTTCAAGATCTGTTGTGCTCCAGATCTTGACAATCGGATCATCTGCACCCTATAAATAGGAAAAATTCGATCACTGCAAAACAAGGGTGTAAGAAACACATTAGAGTCGATCTGTGAGAGAAAAAGAGTGAACATAAGTGAGTGAGTAGAGTAGAGAGAGGATCTAATCTAATCCTCATCCTTAGTGTAATCTGTTCCTAAATGGTGATAGTTCCTCTCTTTTCCCCTTGGACGTAGGTCATATCAAGCTGAACCAAATAAATCTCTTTGTGTTTATGTTTGTATGTGATTGTTCCTCTCAATCTTAGATTCCTAGATCTAGTGGCTAGATCTATACAGATTGGCATATTTGGATCGCAACAATAGCTTCCACAACAATGATATCAAAATTGCACATTCCCAATAGGCACTTACCGTAAGATAAAAATTTTGTGTTGTGCTCACCCTCTTGATGCTATTTTACTTGTGACCTATGGCTCCTTTAAGCTCTTCATGAAATTCTAGAGAGCTAATTTGTTCTTCAACTTGGTTTCTATATGCAATTTCCTTGAAAAGTAAAGGTGAGTCTTCCTCCTTCAATTTAAGGTCTGAAAGTTCTGCCTTAAGTGATTAGATCTTCGTCTAACTCCTTGGACCAAATCTTTAGTTTTGCTGTTAATCAGTTTCTCATAATGTTTACACAAATAAAATAAAAAAAAACATAAATTTTGTGGAAGCAAAAAACTGAAACCAAATAGATACTTACATCCAACCATAGCAGTAGATCCAAAGTAGTTTTTAAGAGACCTTCTAATTCAAGAGTAGTTCTTGTTGATGAAAAAACAAAGAGTATAACTACTTAAATCAGGAACCCCTTAAAATAAATGTTAATTTCAATTACAAGTAATGATCATTTATCACACACCGCTAAGGCTAAGACTAGTGACTATGCTAACATTTTGAGGTAGATTTACTCGAGACCACCATTGTTCGATCGCAACGGGATGGCCTTTTCCCTCAAGACTCCAATGATGATTTAAGTAGATTAGACTTATGATTCAAAGCTCTATCTTGAATGATTGGGCATGCATGATGTGTTTGGAAAAGAGCTGAGCTCCTACATTACATAGAAACCTGTATATTATGCTTAGAGTTGGCAGTGGCCATTTGTTTCTCCATGTAATATCCTCAAATTTTATGTTCAATTTCTAATAATAAAATAAATTTATAAATATTGTAAAGTGAATTGAGAATTGAAATATCAAGATTTGGATTATGCTTAAAAAATGAATCCAACAACACTAAGAATGGCCAAATCAAAGTTCGAGTGAAAATTTTGCTCAATTATTTTATAAAAGGGCAAATTTGTCATTTGACAAGTGAGACCCACAATCCACTGATGCAGGTCCTAGAATTTAGATAGACCAAAACAGATTTGAAAATATGCTAATTACATGAGAAATCGTAATTACCTCACCGTAATTGAATTTAAGGAAAAAAATTTCCCTTTCCTAAGCACTATTCATCATCTTCTTCTTCTCTGATTCTCCCCTTTCTCTACAATCAGCTATGACCAAATCTAACTATGTTCAACACCATAAATGGATCTCACCTTCTTCCTTGAAGTTGCATTGATTGATTACTTGAAGAGCATTGCGATCGTGCCTTTTTCCTCCAATCTCTCAATCTTGAGTAAAACTATCAAGATCGGATTTTCCACTGATCTGAGAGGTAAGATTCAACTTTTCTCTTATTTTTTCCTTCCTTTAATTGGATTTTCAACCGATCTGAGAGGCAAGATTAAGATTTTCTCTTGTTTTTCCCTTCCATTATCTTCCTTTCATTGCCTTTTATCGTTCCCAACATCTAGAATAGAGATTTTCATGTGGGTAGGGTTTAAATCTAGGAAAAACCATGGCACAATAGAAAATTCATCTTAAGGATAGCTCAGATGAATGATTTGAGGTGTTCATTCAATTCAAGGACCCTCAAAACCTTAAGAATGGTAATAACAGAACAAAAATCGAATCATTTGGGACTTCGATAGAGCAAAAAAAGAGTTGATGGTCCGGCACATCATCCCCAATGGATGTCATGCCCAGGAAGTGTCCTTGGGACGCTCCGACAAAGACACACAACGTTGCACAACCGCTCATTGTCTCGGTCAGTCAGGACGTCTGGGCATCCTAGAAACTGGGACGCACGCGGGAGTGTCCTGGTGACCGAGACGTATGCAACGCATTCCATCACAAGTCCTAGGGACACCGGTTTAAACTGAATCTGGCTCAAATTTTGATTTGCACTGTTGAACAGTGACCTGAAATAGGTTTTTAGGATTTTGGAGGCTATAGAAGCCTGATTTTTTATTTGAAACATCCGTTGGAATCGTCTTGACAATATGGACATGAATTTAACATTGAAATCTTGATTTGATCATATCTAGTCAAATCAAATTCATGAAATATTATTCAATTACTTAGATCAAGCCGATCAAAGGATGATTAGGCCCTAAAACTTGGACAATTATATGTTCCAAGGGATGAATTGATGGATCTAATGACATGATCATGTGTATTTATCCTAAAAATTGATCTAAACCATTGATCTAACTAAGGATTTAGAATTTGTTGATCAGGGAGCGATCTAACTATCAGATCAAGATATAAATCACATATATACATTAAAATGAATTGATAAACATGAAAATGCATTGATTTTGGTGATTAAGACTGGAGTTAGTAATCAAATCATAAATCAAAGCTATTAAGAATGATCCAATGGTTGGATCACCTCGATTTCCATTAAGATGGAATGAATTAAGCATTTTGTGATTAAGAGACATTACATTAACAAATTACAACTCTAATCGATGATCAAATAAAGTAGATGAGTAAATGATGATATAGAAACTGATTTTTATAATAATAAATTAGACGATCTAGAATGTTGATCTAGATCTAAAGCTAGATCAGAAGATAGTTGGACAATTTGACTTATAAATTAAAATAACTTAGGAGAAAAATTTATAATGATTACATTGAGGGAAATGAATTATGCAGAATAGTACTGTGGTACTGACAGGTACATCAGAGCGGTTGAGAGGATTTTGCACCTGATTTGGTTGTTTCTCTTATTGAGGTAGGTGACGATATTTAATGTTGCATATTGATTTTTTCAAATCTTGCACTATCATGGCATGTTGACTAATTATGATTGTTGTGGCATTAATTCTTTCATATGTGCTTTTATTATTATTTATTTAATTTGTTATCATAGAGATGAGATTTTGATAGCATGTTAAGGAGATTTTATGATTGATCTTTCTTATTGGGTTTTGATAGTTGTAGATCTTATATATTTGTTAGTAATGCATTGTAAACACCTTTTCTTTATTGCATTACGGAGATTTGATGATTTTTTTAGAAATGATGGTGGAGGCTCGGTGGCTAGTCCTTGAGAGGCTAACCCTAAGATGAGGGATAGTGCCTTGGGATGGTGAGCCACAAGTGCTCCTGGTTTTATGAGATATGTGATTTTCATATTTTATGATTTATGAAAGATGTTTTCACCCGATATCATGCTATGAGGGATTAGGGCCGGCCACTCACCCTCTAAAATTATGAGATGATAGACATCTGCCCACAAATGATACTCTATAGGGGTTGATATCATGAGTAATCCACATTATCGGTCTAGTCCCACCCATGTGGACGGATAATAAGTCTCCCATTACGGTGTTGACGAGGAGCAGTAGTCGGTAGACTTGGGAATATGGTTACCATTGTAGCATGACGATCCATACTCTTGTTCTGTGTATATGCATGATAAGTATTGAGATATTATTGCATACCTGTGTGTGACGACACTCAGAAGATTGGTATGAGTACTCATGACTTGTGGTGTAAGTGTATGGGACACTCGTGGGACCCACATATTTTGGGTGCTCCGCCTATTGACATTATGTTCATGTGAGATTTTATCATGTCATGCTTTACATCCATGAAATCCATGTTTTATTGCACATGATATTTTGCTACTCATATTAACATGATTTATGGCATTTGTATTTCATAGATATTGTGATTTACACTCATATCAATTTTTGCTTTTCGGTTATTCTTTTTATGTTATAATATCCTTACATTGAATGTCTATGTACCTACACAAGCAGTAGTTTACTTAGGCATTGCTTTGTTTCGCAATGCCTCAAATACTGAGCGCAATAGCAAGAAAGGCAAAAGTGTGGAACAACAGTGATAGCAGCAGGGACCATTCTTAGCTTTTTCTGATAGATAATTTTGTAAGTGTGACTAAGTAGACTTCCTTCAGGTTCTTCTTTATGGGCTATACATATACATGATTAAAATTGTTATGATACTTATATACTGTGGACATATTACTGAGTATATTGGAATATTATGATGGATAGACCCTGAGCCATATTATTGTGTTTTCTTAACGCTGGTTGTTTACAATAAAGGCGCCTTTGATTTTAACTTTGGTTTTGATATTAGATTTAGTTTAAGTTCTTACAACATATATATTATTCTTGAAATTGTTTGGTTATATTTTTTTTTGGAAATGGTATAATACTCGGGTGTTTTTTAAAAGAATATTTTGATATGATTAGTAAATAATAAAAAAAATTTATCAGAGATCCCGATTATATTTATTATTGCTACTTTTATTATTATATAAAAATATCTTTAAAACCCGGGGTATTAAACTCCAAGTATAAAGGCCTCCGCTAAGTCGAAGGTCGATCAACTCATTTCTGTCAATAAACTGATTGAAAGATAACATTGTCCATGAAAAAACCGATACCGAATTCCTCTCCTCCAAAGTGTCGCGTCGATAAATCCAAGGTCCATGCCACCTTCGTTTAATCATCGTCCACTCTTGTCAAAGTGCCTCTCTTTCAAGATCATCGTTTGATGCATAAATTCCTGCTAGGTGGTCAGCAAAGGCATTTGAAAGAATGTTAAATTTCAATGAGAATATATCCCAAGTTATTTCTCTTCCATCGAGATTAGTCCCGATTCTATGCAACAAGCAATCCAACTGAGAATTCAATAGAATCCACATGCAATCAATCACAACTTTATGAATTCCGACCGATCTAGCATCATATTTGGTCAAATATTGCAATTCGGTCTCATGCAGGCAAATAAACCACGATTTTATTCGACTGATCAGCCGATGGATCCGAGCCTTTTTTTTCTAGGGCTGCCTATCCCTCTCACATTCCACAATAAAAATATAGCAGTTTGGTCTCTTGCAGCAAATAAACCACGATTTTATTTGATGGATCAGCAGACAGATCAGTGCTTTTTTCTAGGGTTGCCCATCCCTCTCACATTCCACAATAAATAAATCATGAAAAAAATACATCAGTTTCAATCCCATCGGGACTAGAGCAATTTTCATCACTGCATGATCTGTTCACTTTCATAGTATGGTGTCTGTTCCTTCATTAATTTAGGTTGTTGAGAAGTGAGATTGTTTCAATTTCTCCCCCATCAAATTGAAATCCCATACGCCTACAAACTTGAAGGAATTTTCTCTGGTCTTCAGATTGTGCACTTTTGTCTGATCACCCTGGATAATCCTTTTGTGGATAACTGTTATCCGTGGATATGCATTAAGGTCTCCTTTGAGACCATTGTGAGGGTGCTCATCGTGGTGCAACTTTCTTCTCTTAGCAACAGTAAGAAATTCTTCCGTTTTACAAGAGGCGTTTCTGGCTGGGGTATTATGGGAGAACGTTGGTCGCTTTGACGTAAGACTTGCTTTACTAGTATTGTTTGAGCCCCACCCAAGTGGAATAGATGGGTCATATGATGATAAATAATCAGAGGGCTTGCATGTACCGAACGCACCAAAAATTTAACATTCAATTCATGAGAAGAAGTCAAACCGTTTTATATCGGGAGTTGTAGACCCTTTGAACAGGATCCAAACTAGTTGTTAACATTTTGATGGGACTCACGGGAGGAAGCTCTAAGGTCACTGAGGTTGGCTGATTTCCGGTCACTTTCTGTCATTGATGGATCGATGTTAACCCATTCTGAAGCGATATAAACCCAGAAGAATCCATCTTTTATTTTAATTTTCGTTCTGAGATCCTGCCACCAATAAGAACCTTAGTTTCTCTTCTTTTGGATCCAAAAAACTGAGGCTTTCAATTGAAACGAATTCTCCATGCACCTCTAAAATTCGGTTCAAACTTTTCCCCACCAACTATGAGGTGGAACACCTCTTAACTGTGAGCCCAAAAATCCTAGATGATGTGAAGCACCCGTTCTCCAAGGGTAGACATTTTTTAATGGTTTAGTACCCATAGAGCTCCACGTTGCCATAGCCTTCTCTGCCTCCTCCTTTGATGGTCGTGGTTTCTGCAACCCAAACTTCCACTTGATTTCTGAGGTTGTAGGACTGCTTCCTCATTCATGACTTTTGGCTTATTCCAACCTTGATGAAGGTATCGACCAATGACTGTTTTATCTAGCATATCCATATTCTTTTCTACACATTCATCAGACACCATTACACAAGGAAAGTTGTCTGTGGGTGGTGTTTCTCCAATTAAAACTTTCTGGGAAGTTTTAGGGTCAGCATATTGTTTTTGCCAGACGAACAGGGCTCATGTTCTTTTTACAAAGTTTGTTCCAACGCCGCTTTTTTCTCATTGATAAGATCCTTAGATCCCAAAACTCTATTGGTCTACATGTTTTCTGTTTACATACCTTCAAGCCCGTGTTTTTCTCCACGTACATCTGCTTTAGCCCCTTGTTTTTTACTACGTAAACTGCTTTATCTCTTATATAGATAATATTTTCCCACATCTCCAACATTAGAAACTTCTTTTGAAGTTGAACAATCAGCATCATTTCTCTCTCCTTGCTTTCCTTGCTTTCCTTGCATTCTGTAGTCCTTTTTTCCTTTTTGGACATCTCCCTCCCAATGGTACGATTTCTCGTCGCTGGGCTACCCACTAGTTTTGGTTCTTTGAAAAAATCAATAGTTGTGATTTCGACTCAAAGAAACCTAAGTTAAATAAGATATCCAATGGGAGTGAAATTTTTTATGTAGACTATATCTCAACAATGCAAACATGATGAATGGAGCATGTACTCTTGGGGTCTTAAGTTTATAGTATATGAGATAACTTATAAATCGACCCACCATTCAAAATAATAATTTATCATTATTATTATTAAAGAAGGAAAAATAAATGGATCCATTTGATGTAATCTTTCATATCAAAGCTCCATTTGGTCATTTTTAGGAAGATTGCTTGAAATTGTACTTATCTTAGCTTCCGTATAAAGCCAACCTTGAATTGATACGCTGTTTGGAATGTGAGTTTATTTCTGTTGGTAAGCGAGAAATGTCAAGGATAAGGTGGAACAATATCTGATGTTTAAGTCTTTGATAAGGCTGTTTGTATCATGAAATCAGCAACATGCATGGTCTTTTTGATGGCGGATGTATACAAATGGGGGTGAAAGGGTCAATGATCGATACACAAAAATTCTCCCTTGATGGTTTGAGGTTTCTAGATGAATGTAGACGTCCATCTTTTGTTTCCTAATTAGGCAGTATAAGCTGCTAATAGGAAGGATTTAAGTAGGGAGCAACTTTATTGTGCCTGATAAGGCGGGTGGAAGTGCACCTATCAGAGCTAGAGTGGGGGCATATCATTTCATTCTGAAAGCTGAAGTTCTGAAGAGACTGCCCAAATTGTGTCAACCAAAAGTGAGACTATCAGAAAGAAGGAATCCAGATACTATCCCATTCTTCTTTTTTATACGTTGGAGGTCACTGCTTACCTCACAAACCACCAGAGGAACCGCTGCATGACGCTAGAATTAATCCTTCCCAAGAGTTCTCCTACTCCAACACGGCCCATGACCTAGTCCTGATATTGCTAAAGTTCCCAATAGGTCCAAGTGGGGCTTGCGTTCTACCCGTGCTCATTGATGGTTGATTGTTATAAGTTCCATCAACTCGACCAGTTTCGAAGGGCGCAGCCTTTGGGTTTAGATCGATCGGAGAAACTTCCGCATATATGGGCGGTGATCTTATCCCGTGCCAAAACATGAATACTCATACAACAAACAAGGAAAAACAGCTCCAAAACCTTTGGTTGTTTAATCTATGTTTCAAGGCTGCAAATAGCATCCGGGAAACAGCACTGAGTCTCGGAAATTACGGAACCAATCCGTCTAACGAGTTCTTACACTCCTGGACCCTCCTCTAACGTGCATTACACATGATGAATCATGTTGCCCATAAACGCAAAATTATGGTCAAAAAGTATAAAAAGAGATTATTTAGCTTTGGTCCTCAGTCGTGATGCCGAAAGATTTGTGTTTTGATGATTAAAGAAACTTTATACAAAGAGAAAAAGCACCCAACGAGGGCCTTAGTGGAGCCAAAATTAAAATGTGTGATGATGGATGTTAACCATTCATCGGACGTTATTAGACGCCATCATCAACCACCGGGCCTTGCCAATGCCGATCCCCCGAATGGTCCCTGTCTTGGGACAGTAACACAGCAGGCAAACGAGGTAAAGCTTCTTTACATTTCCGCAAAGCAGGATGGGAGAGTGGGAGCAGTTGCTTTCTCACTTTCCTTCCAACTGAATCAAATGAGTATCAACTATAAGGAGCTGGACAGATTTCACAACATCTTTCAAAAGAAATCCCTCCAAAAGAATAACGTTGGAAGAGAAATGAAAGAGACAGATAAGCCTTAATTTGTGGTAGAACCATGATTCCTTTCTTCTTCTTCCTTCTTTTCCTTTTGACTCTAGTTTTGAAAGAGAGAGAGAGATTATTAATGTTTTAGAAACAAAAATGTCCATTGCTTTCTCCTAAATCTTAATAAAAGTATAAATATGCTTAATGGTGTGTGTTATGTGCATGCAAGTTTACTAAAAAGCCTTCTTTTTCCTTTTTTCTTTTTTGTACTGCCAAGAAAGAATTATGAAGCAAAATATCTACGAACTTAGTACCCTCAGTCCTAAATCTGCTTGAAATCTCCCCAAAAGGAGAAACTGTCGCATGGAAGGTCCAACCAAGCGTAAAAAGAAGCAACTTGTTATGTGCTACCACCTATGCTAGACAAATATATTAAACATACCATTTATAAACCAAATAGATGACATTCTAGGGACATGATGTATAGAAGATGAATCCATTTGACAATCTCAGCCCTCCAATCACTTAAGATTTTGCTACCATTGCTCCCAAACATCCCAAGTGTAACGCCCCCAAAGGGCCCACTATCACTCCTCCTGCCCTAGACTACAACCATTGGTCAACCTGGTACACTACACATAATCTGCTTCTTGCGGCAGTCTACAGTAACCCAGAACATCGCTAGCCAATCCATCCCTAAGATGACATCAAAATCCATTATGTCTAATAAAATGAGGTCGGCATCCATCCTCATACCTAATATCTCCACTGATACCCTCTCAAGGTACTCAGCAGCCTCCACTGTCTCTCTTGATGGCATCGACACATCTAACCCGAATGCTAGCTTGCACGTAGGCAAGTCAAGGCATGATGCAAATGTACAAGCAATAAATGAATGGGTAGACCCCGAATCAAAAAGAACTCTGGCATGTTTATTAGCTACCAGAAAAGTACCTTCCACCACCTAGTTCGAGGCCTGTGCCTGCCCTGAAGTGATGGCGAAGATGCGGCCCTGACTGCGTGGCACTGCCTCCGCTATGGCATCAGTCCTCTGTGGTCTGTCTCTCGGACCTCTTGGGCACTGTCTCATCATGTGCCCTGTTTTTCCACAGCCATAGCACCTAAATGGCTCGCTCGGCTGGAAGGGCTGCTGTCGCTGTTGCTGCTGAAATTGGTGGGGCTGATGTGGGCCGTGTCACTGACGGCCCTGTCCTGGGCACAATCGCCCTAAGTGTCAGCCCTTACAATGAGGGCACACTCTCCTACCTTGATCTCCTCTGTGCTTAGGAGGGTACTGCTGATCATGTCCCCCCTGAGACGGTGTGGATGCGAAGGGCCTCTTGCCTTGAAGGGCTGACTCATTTGTCTTCTGCTTCGTCACGAATCCCTCTCAAGCATCGAAGTCATATCTGCCGCCTGTGTCATAGTAGTCGGGTATGCTATCAGTACTTCGTGCCTCAACTGAGGCAAAAGGGATAGCTGCAAATCTGCGCAGCCTAGTAAATCGGATCAAGTGCTGCTACACCGTAAGGCTCCCTTGTGACAATGTGGGGAACTCCCTCTTCATGGCGTGCAGAGCATGAGGAGGGAAATACTGCTCGTCAAATATCCTCCAAAAATCTTGCCAGGATAGTGGCACTGAAGATGGGGAACGTATTTGCTGCTGGGTCTTCCACCAAAACCTGACTTCTCCAACCAATAAGTATGAAGCCAATCTAACCTGATCCTTGGGTGCAATCTCCATCCCCGCAAAGGCCTTCTCCACCTCAAACAGTCATCTCTCTGCTACTGCTGGCTCTCCTTCCCCATGGAAACTAGGCACCATCCTCCGGAACCTCTCGAGCTACTTAGCTAGTGGAACACGCGTGCTTGAGGATCCTCCCTTTGCAACTCCCTGTGTGGGCACCATCGGTGCTACATGGGATGATTGTGCTGCTGAGTCCTTTGGGACTGCTGCAGTCGCCGCCGGGTGGTCAGGGTGCAAGGCCTGCACCTCCGCCCGAACCTGCCTCGTAATATGTTCACTGAGACGTGGTAAGAGGCTCTCAACTACGCGAGCCGCAATGTCTGCCTCCTGCCCCCTTGCTCTGGTGTAGTGGCAGGGGTGGCAACTGGTGGAGCGGGGGTAGACCTAGTCCTTCGTTGATGAGCCATCTGTTAACAACTCATAACCCATGGTATAAGCATTTCTCAGTCTAAGCCAACAATTAATTGGCCATCATACTAATTAGACCCTTAAAGTGTGATGATAGAATAAGCATGGGCTCTGATATCAAACTGTGACACCCCGGGTTTACCAAATCCTTTTCCATATGTGTACAAAAATTAATAATAGTTTATTGATAGAAAATAGATGGGATCCTAGAACTTAAAATTCATAATTTAAAAACTTTTCACAGCGTCAAGAAAAATACTAATGAAGAAAACCTTGAGGGTCATTTCACCTCAAAAACTACACTGAATAAACAGAACCAAAAGTGAACCTTTTGAGCATGCTCACAATTAAAACCATGGTGAAATTTTTGCAACTGTAAAGATACATGATAATGAAAGTTCCAAAGCTCCAGGGTCTGTCCAAGATCACCACGTCATCCATATATAAGCATATGCATACTATACAGTGATATGAGTCTAATCTATTAATATATACAATGACTAAGTAGAATTCCAAATATCCATTACCAGTCCAACAATGAACACTACTCTGTCTTTGAATCTGACAGTATCTGGTCCACAAACCCCTGTCCAGCTCCACTCTAGTCCGCCTACTTCCCTTTATGACTGTCGCGCTCTGATCTAAGGCATTGCAAGATATCGCAATATCCCAAACAAACGCATAAACGATATCAAGGTATATGCCCTGATGTACCTGTTACACCATAAATCATTATTCATGGTTAGGCCTCTCATTTTCTCTATGATCCCTACATTTTCTATTTCGTTTAGTAAACCACGATTATCTTTGTGATCGCGTGTCGATTTGATGGTCTGATCATTCTAATCTCATTATCATTTTATGTGTAATATATACAACCAAAATCTAAAGCATGATCATCCATTAATCGGCTTAATCTAAGTCATTGAATAGTGCTTAGTAGTTTGGCTATTAAAAAGCTGCTCCAAATTAGATTTTTATCTTAAATCTAGGTCCGCCTTATTGAGACAATCACAACGCATCTTTCAGATCATGATTTATACTTATATAGCTCCTAAAATCATGTTTTTTATGCATAAAGGATAAAAAAAAAAAACTCAAAAACAAGAAAAGGACCCGCCGCACGTACAGCGCATGCTGTCCGCACGCGCGTGGGCTGCCCATGTGGCGTGCGTCTGGAACTGACGAGCGTATATCATGTGTCTGTAGACATGCTCTGTGCATGGGGGCTAAACAGCGCGTGTGGTGCGTTCCTGCTGCACCACGTGGCACGCGCTCGTCGCGCTCCCTCATCCGTGCCTTTTCCTTCTGCGTGGTGCGTGCGTATTGCGTCACGCGTCTCCCTTGTGGCGTGCGTTTGCTACACCGCGTGGCCCGCCAATCGTACCGCCGTCACCCCTGGCCGGACTGGTTCGCCATCGCTGGCAACCCCAAGTGCTCCATTTTTTGCTATTTTTACACCTATGAGTCTAGTTTTTCGCTTACATTTCATTTTCACCATCCATTTTCACAAATCTCACCTAAATCTATCATTTTTTTACAATTTTTATTGCATTTTTAAAAACTCCCAATATACTATTTTTGGGGGCCTTTGACATCCTTAGCCGTCTGATCCCCATGAAATTTCATGGGTCGGTTCCTTACATCATCACGCTCAAGATGAACGGTCCATATCCTCATCTGACACCATTACATATACTTTTTCCCAGGGCAACAGTAACGCCTAAATAAACTTGGAAAGAAGTATACAGCAAAGAGTGGGGCGAGCCTACCTTGGTCCAGCTAGTCGGAGGAAGGTGAGAGCCCACCGCATTCGTCTGGTTGCCGGGAAATCATTGCCGATGGCTCAGTTACGGGAAAATAAGAGGAGGGGGAGGGAAGTGCATTTGAGGCACTCTCCCCTCTAAATTTTTACCTATATACTTCATATTTATTTTATTTAATAAAATTTTCCTAATCTTTCAAATAGTAGATGTTACACCAAGTAGCCTAATTCTCACTCTAGAATAATAGTCTTTAGGGTCACTCAATAGAGAAGATCTTTGGATACATAGCCAATCAATAACGCAATAAGGAGTCTCTTACTTGAGTGACCAAGTTTTAAGAATATGTACAGGTATTGGTGTGCGTGTCTATTGTTAAAAAAAGAAAAAGAAAAAGAAAATTCTAAGACATCACCTAAATAAGGAGCAATTTGCATCACTAAACTTTTGGACCCCACCGTTGACTGCATCTAGAAGAAGACTTCATCTGATAGGCTAATTTCTTCTGCTTCCTAAAGATATTATTGGTCAAGCGGGATGACGAAACTTAAAAGTTTTTATTTTTTTTAATGTATATTTTCACAAGTAAAATGTTTATTTATTTAAATTAATTCGTCATTAATTTTGTAATCAGTGGGGCTAATAGTGACTTCGCGGGAACGCTGTTTTGACTTTTGACTTGGGCGAGGACTCGTTGCTTCCCATCCTTTTCTTTGCCATACGGCGCTTCTTCCAATAACCACACGTCAGCCTTACTCGTTTGGAAAGCTATTACGTGTCTTGGGGAAAAGTCAAGCTTTTTTGTCGTATTTGGGACAACCTACGTGTCTTGTAGTTGCCCCCAAGCTCATGCTTTTACTTATCTCAAGTATTTTAAAATATTTATAAAAAGAAAATATTCAAATTAATTAATTAAAATGTACATTATCTTGTTTCTAGAACAATGGAAAGGTTTCCCGTTGATCAAGCTTTGCTAACTTTGTGGGCCACAGTGCTGATTAGATAATCTTAATATTCACCAAGAAAATGTAGATTTTTTATTTTAAGGTAAGAGTATTCTTAAATAATGTTCCATATATTTTAGTAAAATTATAAATATACAATGCCTAGTCATTTTAATATATACTATTTTTATTAAGAGAAATCTCCTCATATTTTTAAGTAGAGTTAGATAATCCAATTTCTTTAAAAAGTTTGATACGTAATTAAATTCTATCATATTACTTTTCAAACTAAAAGATGTGAGATATAATACTTCTTTTTTACTTTTACACCTAGACTTCTTACGTATACACCTCATTTTTAATTTAATTTACAGTTAGTTATCCTGATCCCCTTTCTATAAATTTCACCACTCTAACTAAAAAAATTATCAACAAAGACCGGAGAGCATGATTTTCATAGTTCCTCTGAGACTCAAGGAAATCATCTTTATCATTATCATCAATATCTTATTTTTATTAGGAATTGGCCGCATGATCCATGTTCTTCCATTCTCATCTATCAAGAGTTATGATTTCATTTAGTTTAAAAGTTTTTAAAAAATTTCTTATAATTTTTATCTATATTCTTTTGGGCCTTCAAAGACTTATTATTAAAAAAAAATGAATTCTTATGAAAAAAAGAAAACTAACCCTTCACCTCCTCGTGTATTTCATTTCTCTTTATTATTTTTTTTAAAAAGTAATTACAAGAGTCCATTCGCCATTGGCCTTGTAGCGTCTTTAGCACGGTCAATATTCTGTATGTTTGTTCTCCCGCGCTCTCTTTCCGCGTACGCCTCCGTTTACTAGTTCAAAAGGAAGGAAATAGCCGCGGGTGGGAATGTTGGGAAAAAGTCGAAATATCATCTGCAGGAACCGAAGAAGAATGAGAGAACGAGAGAGAGAGAATACGTAAAGAAAGACCATTGATCCTGAAAAGGAAATAAAAGCAAAGCATCTTGATCGTCCGATCTGGAGCCACGTATAGACAGCACCGAGGGAAAGAATGGATTAGCACCGGCCACCTTTCTCCGACTGAAAAGTACGTTCTTTTAGATGGTTGGGTGGGCAAAATCCAAATGATTTCTGGGTCCGATGAAATTCTGAAATGGTGGACCCCCCACAATTTCATAACAGGACATCTCACCAGCGCAACAGAGATCCTACTTTACAATCATCACCTTGTGGGTCCCAATCTATTCAAAGGTGCACCACAGAAAAGGTATCGTACTGACTGGACAGTCCGAACTACCATTCGATTCGACGGCATAGATCTCACGATCAAGGTGCCGTTGATCCCCTTTCAACGTGGATATCGGGGATGCCACACCAATGAAGGCACAAGCCGGTGACGGTGGATGGGACTCCTGGTGGGAGGACCACCAAACGCGTTCCACGTCATCGACATACACGTGGTGGGCCCAGATTTGATGTTACACCAAACCAAGACTGGGATGGTTTAGTGACGTCAACGCTGTCCCGGGTATTACGTCGGCGTTGTCCACCGTCCACCACTGCTTGGTCTTCGCTCCAGCTGGGCATTAGCACATTTATTCTTCTCCTACTTGGGGGTTTGAAACGGTGCCATTATCAAACAAAAAGGAGAAAATACGTATTAATTTTTTTAGAGAATAATCTGGTGAATGAGTTATAAAAAATAAGACTAAAAATACAATGGCTATCACGGTCGTTCTGTAACGGATGACGTTTTAGGGCTCACACGTGCCCTCTGGATCCGATTGGACTAGCCAGTGCTGCAGTGGATCAGAAATCCGACCGCTTGTGACAGATTTCACCTCCATCGAATGCTCCTAGAGCCTTGATTATTGAATCCTCCCTTTAGGTGTTGTTAGCATTGATTGGGCTGCTCCTGATGATTGGATTTTCATTTTGTGCAGGATCGAAAGCCATCAGGCCCGTCTGATGACAGTCTACAAGTTTAATGGTTTCTAGAACAAGCTGATCATCTCATGTGGACCAAATAGATTGAGACTCATACCAGATCGTACGGTCGTCTTTAAGACTTATATCCAAAGATCGGTGTACGTCTAGTTCTGTGGTCCATGGCATGTACTTTTTCCATGTGCTGTTGCCCAAATCTGCGGTCAGCCAAACAATCCTAACTTTCTGTCGACCAGTTTATTGGAGAGATTATCTGGCAATGTCTTGATCAGATGGTTATGATCATTCAATTTGTTGCTACATTTTGGGCTTGTGTATAAATTCGGTATACACCAATTGTTCCGTGTAGCAATTTGCAAGTACCAGCTCTTTGGGTATCGGATTATGGTCCATAACAGACATCACCAAATTTTGGAAATATTCCTTTCCATTTAGTTGTACAACTTTTTCTAAAATGGAATTGAGAAGGAAATGAATTTAAGTTGCTTTCTTTCTTCTTCTTTTTATTTTTCTGAATAAATAGGCATTTTTAAATATTTATTATTATTATTATTATTCTATTATGACGTACGATGTGACCACTACATTTTATAGCACTCACCTTTGCATTATTAGAAACGTTCATCGATCATTTAAAGGTAGACTCTAAAAAATGTGATTGCTAGATCGCACCCATAATATGACCAACTTAGTATCCTCCTATACTATTAAGAAAAATAACATGATGAAAAACCCAAGAATTCAAAACCGTTGAATTTCTATATTAATTTATATTGGTTGGGTTCATGTATATTGTTTAAATAAATAAATTATGGCAATTGATGTGAATTGACATTATATCTTTAAATGGTGAGTTTAGTATTGTACTAATTTCTTCTCTCTTTTTTGAGAAAATACTAACTTATATTGGTTCATATAGTCTTGTAATAAAATTTTCAAAAGAATAGATAAATATATGGGATAGAATATAGAGACGAGAGATGCATGAAGGGCATGTTCTCTCTAAAATATATTTAAAAATCTAAAAATACATGTTATAAAAGGGCAGCACCAAAACACATGTGGAACCAAGTCGCCAAAAATGTGCAAGGATTGAGTAATATTTTGGAAAAACAAATATGGGATTAATTGTCAATTAATGGTTAACGTTTTTGTAACTATAATTATAAACATACCGCATATTGATCCTTGTGATCCGCACCTTCATTGGATTTGCATATGTGGGAGCTTTGTGCACCAGGCTACCTTTTTTATCAGGTTGGAAAAAGTTTGACTACAGTCTAAGACAGATTTATATTTTGAAAGATTTTATTCATTTATTGTTGTTGGCGATGCCTCTTTTGTACTAACAAAATTGTTTCTTTAATAATTTTGCTTAAAAAAATCTCTCTCCTCTCTTATTTCATTTAGATACTTAAATTAGAGACTCAGTCATAGTCTCTAATTCTCTGATCAATATATTTTCAGTATTTTTTCAAATATAAAAATTTGATTACTACAAGTCATGAAGTCTCAAAAAAAAAAAAAAGACTCAAATATTAAAGAGATAAAACGATTAAAATGTAAAATAAATAAATAAAACGACACATGGAACCTAAAATTAAGGAGAAAGCAGAAAAACAACAATTGTTTATTACTAGAAGTGTAGATTCTGGCAGAAAATTTTATTTTCTCAGCTCTGGCTAGAAATGCTGGAATATTTTTTTCCTATTAGGAAAATGGAATAATAAAAGGTGTGTCCCTTTACGTTAATAGCAATAATTTTTAGTGTGTTCAGCAAATTTTGACTATTATAATAAATCTCCCACAAGTTTTTAGGGAACTACCTTAATTCTCACTATTTATTATTTTATTAAATATCAACTTTTCTCCAAAAAAATTGATTGGACTTCGCTCAAAGAGTTGGCGAAACACTACAATTTTTTATTTCAGCAGCCAAAACAGAATTGGCGTTGGAACCACTGAAACAAAAACCTCCGAATAATTGAATTTCTTTTGGAAAAATCCCGACCTTTTTTATCTCCTAAATTTTCCCGAGCAATTCAGAAATTCTTAGAAATTACAAACCTAGTGAAAATTTACAAAATAAAATTACGAATTTATGGAATAAAACTCAGATTGGACAAATAAATTTATTAAATTCTCAATTATTATCTGAAAATCTAGTTATGAATTCAACTTAGACTTTTTCTATACATTCTCCGAATTTAACTTCTTTTTTTTCCTTGATGAGTTATTTTTTTCCTTTGATTAGATCATCAAGGAGCAACTTTCCAGGGCAACCGTTGGATCACGCTAACTTGGAAGAGATGTAGACGAAGGAGGATTGTCATGTGTATCTTAGATCAACCTTCCATTACAGGAAAAGGAATCATTCCAACGTAAGGAACCATCCATACAATGCAGCGAGAGCAGCCAAAACTGCCAGCAATCGAACCGGATAAACCTTTGACCCTGGACACATCCCTACTATACACCCAACAAACATGATCGTTCACTAAAAATAGTTTTTTTTTTTTTTCAAAAAGGATGACGCCAATAACTAACCATAAATTAAAAAGAATAAAAGTGGACGTTTGTGTGATGTACAACCCCCCTAGCACATTCACAAGTCTAGAGAGAGAGAGAGAGGGCCATGATCTAGGCTGATCCAAACCATTCACGATATTTGTCGTCATAGAAGAAGAGTTTTGGAGCCACAAAAAAGTCATCGTCGTGTAGTCTTAAGGTTTCATGTTTACGACGTGAAAATAATCTCTTGCAAAAATACAAGATAAGACTATGTAACCTACCATATAAATTCTCTTAGATGGCACTCAAATCATGCAATTAATGCAATTCTCCTAGTACAAGGATCTTCTAGAAGTGGGCCTCAATGTGAGTTATAGCTTGATGAAGACATAACAAAACTCTGGTCCCCAAGGCATATCATATAAACTCTATCAGATGCGCAACTCAGATAATCCAATCGATTCTATTCTCAGTACATAGACTATCTAAGTCGTTGCCAACATTGTGAACGGTTCCGATCTTCCATTAGCAGGCCCTGTTTTGAGTTATAACTTGAGGAACATGGGTCCCACTGTCCCAGTGGAAGTGCGGTCTCAGGAGTATCAAATAGTTTCCCTTTCATGTGACTCACAAGGCTGGAGAGAGAAACTAAGAGAGAGAGCAGACAGAATCACGTCACTCCAGGTAAGGCACCGAGTGGTTTCGAACACAAGATGTCGTAATGGAACGTCATCCACAGCGAATGTGACGCGTAGGATGGGTTTTGATGCGTAACTGCCGTTGACGTCCTACTGGCCGACGCATGACGCCATCCACCCACATATAAATTCCCCACTCCCCCCCTCTTCTTCTCCCCTACAGCCCCCCTCTCTCCGTTGCAAGAATTCAATTCCAAAGCAATTCCACCATGCAGAAAGCAATTCCTTACAGGACATGGATTCCTTCCTCCACGGAAACCCAAATCCCCACCCCCCCATCGGCCGAAAACCCATCGGAAAGCATCGAAAACGCCACAGCATCCGAGAAAGTGAAGAACTTGGTCGCTGAAAACGCAGTTCTGGTTCTGGGCCGACGCGGTTGCTGCATGTGCCACGTAGTCAAGCGTTTGCTGCTGAGTCTTGGAGTCAATCCTGTGGTTTACGAGCTGGATGAGGAAGATGAGGAAGTGGGTGCTGTAATTGAAGAGATGGAAGGGCTTTCCGGTGACCGAAGACTGCAATTTCCGGCTGTTTTCATTGGTGGACAGCTTGTTGGTGGGCTTGATCGGCTGATGGCTGTTCATATTTCCGGTGATCTTGTGCCTATTTTGAAGAAGGCTGGTGCCTTGTGGCTCTGACCTATGATTTTCTGCTTTTTTCTTTTTTGATTTTTGTTATGAAAATTCTAGCCGTGAAAGAATGCAGAATTCTGCTTTTGAACCAGATTAGAGATCTCCTCTTAATTTTTTTTCCTTTTCTTTTCTTATTTTCTTATTTGGGTTGTGAGGAAAGGCCTTGAATGGGGATGAGCTGCTCCTTTGTCCTTTTTTTTTTCATGTAGAATTGAATTTTCTGTAAATTGAAATCGTTTTTTTTTTCTCTTCTAGTTCTCTGCAGTGTCTTTGGTTGGAAAGATATTCAATGAAAATAATACGATTTTTTTCTGTTTCTTCAAATTTTGTTAGGTTAAACAAAAAAGAAAAAGAAAAGAAATTGAAAGATAAGATAGAAATAGGGAGATCAGCATGGGAGGTCTCTTAGGCATTTAGGTCGCTTGATTTTCTTTTCTTATATACACACACTTTAAATTTTTGAGAAAAATTAATGCAGAAATAAAATACTAAAATAAAAAGTTATAAATCAATGTAAGATATAGGTAGAGGCAGTGAGGTCACCATCGGAGGTTTCTTGGGTGTTTAGGTAGCTGGATTTTGGTACAGGTCTCTGTCGCTGTTGCGTACCAAGTCATAACCAATTTTCACGTAGGCAAAGAAAGAACGTAGAAAAATCAACAAAATACTACACCCTTGTGGTGCCCACGTTTCCTACATGTTGTTGAAAATTAATTTTAATCTAAAAACGAAGGATTAGGCGTTAGCAGTCCCCGAGGTATATATCGTTTTGGCAGTCATTTCTGGCGTGTTATAGAGTTTAGAGTGATATATTTTTTTTTTTAAATATCAAAATACCAGATCGGTGGTCCGCGGGGTATTGGTTTAGTAGTATATCATGTTTGTTATAGATTTTAGAGCGATAAATTATCAAAATACTAGATCCTATTGCGATCTCCGTACATTTATGTTAATTTTAGTCTCAAAACAGAGGATTAGTGGTTCACGGGCACTGTTTCCTAGTAATTTCTTCCGTGTTATAGTGAGTGGTAACTAAAGGTTCAGATCCTCCTCTTGGTCTTGTACACAATTTCTGTGCATTTGATGGAAAATTCATGGAAGGGGATGCATTTTGTGGGGCAGCTATCGCGAGGTATACAAGGCTACGGATAGTGTTATCCAAGCCGTTGATCCATCGGAACCCAAGATGGATGAAGGGTCAGAAAAGTTGGTCGAACTCTGCTGAGACCAAGACTGTGTCCATTTCACACGCAAAATGTGATTCACAAGGGATGAAGCATTGTTGTAAGACCACGAAAACGTAGACTTGGAGCCAAAATGTCGGTGAAAAAAACTGTTCATATGGTTCCAATACTGTCTTATTGAGAAATCTCATTCAGCGGGTCTCCATCTGATTACATTTACTACAAAGGCTAGAACCATCTGATCAGGTTCTTACTTATATTCATTCTCAATTTTGAAAGATTAACGCGTGGGATTAGCTGTTCACAGCTAATTAGGGACTGGGACAGCTAAACCGATGTAATTTTTAAAGGAAGCAAGTGGAAAGAGTGGTGTATTGAGCTGACACAGTGAATACAAAACCCTCCAAATATTTTCAAGGGATTATTTTAGGAATAAAGAATTCCAAAATCCGTAGGTTGAATTTGCCGACATTGCACGGGAGTGGGATAAAACGGGGGTTCTTCCACCTCGCCACGAAACCTTAAGATAAGACTTGGGTCAAGAAATCAAACAAGCCAGGTGGGAATGTGATAAACGCGGTGTTCCATCACCTTATACCAGCGAGAGGGGCAGAGAGAGAGAGAGAGAGAGAGAGAGGAGGTATACGATAGTGTGGAGAGTATGATGGGATTACAAGCAACTTTTTCTCCAGGCCAGCCAATACTGTAGAAAATGAAGATGGGATTAGAATGTTGGCCATGACATCTCATCCATTAGACCATCCTGGGAATTTCTTTTCAATTGGGAAATGCATTTTTCAATTGGACCATATTTTCAGACCATAAACCATCGTCTTAAGTCATGACCAACACTGTGAATGGTCTTAAATATGAATCCCGTAAAGAGAGGGTTGTTCCTGCCATATGCTCCCATTAGTCTCAAGACTATGATAGAATTTCTCTCTCTCTCTTGTGTTAGGGGACCATTTGAAATGTCCCTTGCGAAAAGCGGAAAAGGTTGTGTTCTAATTAGGCCTATAAATAGAATCAGATATCCGGATGGCACTAGGCCAATACTTAACGCCACAGAGTTACCGAGCCAACTACCAACAAACTATTATGCTAGTTCCTAAATATATTTGAAATTTCTGCTTGAACCTGTTATCCTAGTTCTCACATATATTTAAAATTTTTCCGACGAGGAAAATTTCCCATCTGGAACTTCTACATAACAAGGAGCTAGTTCTCTGTCAACAACTGCACTAGATTGTGCTCAGACAATTTCTCTGTAAGTTTACTCATAGACACAGAGTTTGGATTGGGAACAAATTGGTAAAGGCAAATATTAAAACAATTAGCAAACATTCCTGAAAAAGTCGAAAAAATTGGGAAAATTGCAATTTTTATGCGGGTTTAAAATTTTAATTTAAAATTTCAACTAGACTTTCTGTTTTGAAATGTGGAAACAAACACACTTCCTTTGAGTAGTACAATATTTTAGATGCGACAAATTATTTGTAAAATTTGATTTTTATTTAGTCAATTCATATTAATTTTGAAAAGTATAAGAACATTTGAATCATACGAGAAGAGGTGAGGGCATCAACATGTTAGGAAATTTTCAAAACATTTTCAATTATTAGAAATTTTTTGTGACTTTGGTTCTACCAATATAAAGATTCAACACTTGTAAGAGGAATGCTAAACTACCTGCACTGACGTATTGCATTTTTTGGAGCCTATATTTGTATAATCCAACTCATATTCATCTTACTACTACAACTTTGTATGTCTTATAGGTCAAAAAGTTTATTGTTTGGTGATTCTAGCTTTTACTAAATTGTGTATCATCTATCAATTTTCTGTGCTGCTTGTTTCTAAGCACAGCTTTTTAAATATTTTTCATGTGCTAGAATTATTCAAACCACGTGCTTTTGTAAAAAAAATAATCTATAAGACATCTAAATATAGATATATGAGAAGAGGCAAATCATTCAAATGTCATCATCATCATCATTGTCGTCGTCATCACTAAAGCCTTATCTCAGTTGGAGGTAGGCTATACAAATCTTGTTCCTCCATCAAGTATTATGGCTTTATTTATTTCATAAAATTTTAAATATTTTCTCATCACTTTTATCGACGCCCTTTTGGGCGTTTCCTTACCCATTTAGAGCCTTTGACTTGGATTAACTCACTCTTAACCACTGATGTTTTCAATAGAAAAATTCTCTTCTTTCTTTTTTTATTTTGATTTTTTTCTCAAGGCCCATCCAATTTCTCTGCTAGTTCAAGTGTTGGACATGTCCAAATCATCCATGTCTAACCTCTTTCATCTTGTTACCCATTGTGCTACTTCTTAGTTTCTTTTAATGTTTTCATTTCTAATTTTATCCTTTTTTCTCTTGCACTTATCCATCTCAACATTCTCATTTCAGATACATTCATCTTACATACATATTGCTCATTAGCTCCAACACTCTAATTCATAAAACATGATCAGTCTTACAACCATCCTGTAAAGTTTTTCTTTAACTTTGACTAACACTTACTACTGATCACATAAAACTCCAGAGGCACATTTCCATTTGTCTCAACCCACTTGGATTCTCTAAATAACATCCCTCTAAATCTCTCTACCCTCATAAATTATTGATCATACGCATCAAAAGTAGTCATTTTGGAGACTTTTTGGTCACACTTGAATTGGAGAAGGAGTCGTAATAGACCATTTATTAGTCTTTGTTAGTACTATACTCACACTCCTTGCTAAAATTGCATTTCATGTACATCATCTTAGTTCGGTTAATTTTAAATCCTTTATAATTTATAGCATCTTTTCACAACTCTAGCTTTTTGTTTACGCCTTCCCTAATCTTAGCAATTAAAACTATGTCACCTGTAAATAACATACACCATAAAATCACTTTGTGCAGATGTTTTGTTTACTCATTCACAACTAACATCAAAAGGTACAGGTTCAATACCAATCATTGGTACAATCTTATAATGATACTAAAATCATCGGTCTCCTTTTTAGTGGTCCTTACATTTGTTATGGCTCCAACAAATGTAGTTGCTAAACAACTCCAATAGCAAGGTCAGTTTAACATTCCTCTCCCTCTCTCGAGATTGCCACACCTTCTAGTAGACACAAGGCGGAATTGTGCTATATATAACAGCCTCCCATAGTCAAGTGTGCAACCGACATAGCCTTGGCCTAGCCAAGCAAATAAGATAGTGGACAAAAGGAAAGAAAGATCAGTTACTAAGTTACCAATCTATCGTCCACATCTACAGTACTTCGGCTGCACCTCCTCCATCTTCCGCAGCCATATACCCCGTACCCACATTGCCTTGTTCTTGTAATGGCACTCTTGCCCCTTTTTAGGTTTCTTATAGCCCCCAAAAATGTTACACCATCCCAAGGAGAGGCAACCAGAAACTGAAAAATGCAGTTCGAAGTAGCCATCCAGCAATGGAACTGTGGTATCAAAAAGCGCCGCATCGACTCGCGACTTGGCCGAGTCCATGCAGTTCTAGAATGTTCGCGTTCTGCATCTGGACTTGCCGAGTTTTGCCCACTTGAGAAAAAGGACTTACCAGGAGATTTGTTAGCCGGTAATAGTAAATCATATGCATGTTCTACATTAACCCCATGTCAAACTTGCTTAGGCAGAGTTTGCATTGTATTTGCATTTTGAGTTTTCAAACCGTGAATGGGGCAAAAGACCATGGATAGAAATTGCTTCCTGCTATTGGGTGTCTGGAAAATGGAGAAAATTATTTGGCCAGAGGGTAAAAATCAACATCCACGGAGGTTATTCTCGTGCCATAGAGACCCAAAGAAGTGCAGATATCAACTCCATATCTACATGTGAAACTAACTTTTGCTTCCATCCACGAAAATGAGTTATCAAAGACCTCAGCAGGTATGCAAACGTCAGCTAGCCCGTTTTTAATGCATGTTCATCTATTTGTTTATGATCTTGATCCGGACGATGTTAGGCCTTTCAGGTCAACCACAACTGTCACTACATGAGAAACTAGCTACAAATTTGTGGAATTAAGAGAATATCCCCACTATCATATGACCTTTCAACAGCAATGCACACCGAACTCTCAATTGGCTGCTTGTCAGTATATATAAACAGTCAAAGCCGGCAGCCTGCGTCCTCAAGGACCACAACAACAAACTGACCAATGTAGAACTTCCACTTTCTTAATTGTGTTGTGTTCAGTTGACTCCTGTGCAGGTTCATGGCAGGCCTTGTACCAAGTAAATTGGTTAGATATCTTAGGAGTTCTAGAATGGCTTTTCAAGAAAAACTTTTTTTAAGTAAAGAATGCCAGCAACGAGAGAGACTAGGTTAGAAGAAAACAGGGTTTGTGGTGTGGAATGTGGTCAAGTACTATAAACTAAAGAGAAGAAATTTTCAAACTCAATCCATCCACGAATCAAAATTATCTAATACCTTTGAACCTGAACAAGTTGCAGAAGTTGAGGGAACTGTTTTTTCTGCTTTGGTGTGTGATGAGGGCTATTGATCGCTGGCAGCAGGTACTTCTCTGAGCAGGTCATCGAGTGTATTACCATTGGTGATATCCCTGAGTACATGTTTGGAGGAATCAGGGACTTGTCCTGAGAATTGTAAACCGGCATAAGGAAATGTTTTTTCTGCTTTTGTGTGCTGAGGGCTTATGCTTGCTGGTAGGAGGTGCTTCCCGGAGCAAGTCATCGAGTACATCATCAATGGTGATCTCCCCAACTACATGTTTAGAGGAATCAGGGACTTCTCTTGCGGTGCAATGGTAAAAGTTGTCATCCTGTGACCTTAAGGTCAAGGGTTCAAGGCGTGGAAACAGCCTCTTGGAAAATGCAAGGTAAGGCTGTATACTTTAGGCCCTTGTGGTCCGCCCCTTCCCCGGAGCCTGCTTAGGCGGGAACTTTGTGCACCAGGGCTGCCCTTTTTAGGGATTTCTCTTGTGGGTTGTAAACCAGCATAAGCTGAAGATCCCTTAATTAATAGACAGGTGAGAATTGTGGTGAGAAACTGGAAAAGCATTATTAGGCTTCTTATCTGTACCAAAGGAATCTAGAATATCTGTTTCAGCAAATGAGTTGACCAGCATGTCAAGTTCAGCTTCTTCTGCAGCTGCCTCAAATCTAAATGTTTTCTTGTCCTTGGGGTCCGAAGTGACAGTTAGATTGGTATTTGCAGTAGACTCCTGAGTATATATATATTCGATCAGTACGGTCAAATGGCTTGGAATCATTAACCAGAATTCGCATGCTGATGTGTCCATTAGAGGTCGGTGATGGAATTTTCTCTGTGGTTCTCTGTATGACAGATTGTCTTTCAGAAGCTTGTGAACTATTACTGCTAAAGCTGTGAAAGTCATTACCTCATTCCTGCCAGTAGCATTCCTTTCTGCAGGAACATATCCACTGAATGCCAATGGCACCGAACCATGTTGAGCTTCACTAGCACTTGATAGTTCCGAGTTCACATCTCTTGGACTGTTGCTTTCCTCTGATCCACCAGGAAACTGCTAATTAACAGATAGCAAAAACGAATCATGACATAGAATTCATAAACCTCACACCTTTTCAAATAGATGCATGTAAAGCACTGCTCAATGGAGAAAGGAAAAATAACGTATCATCCAACTATAAATGCATTAGCGTCTTGTGGAGATGCACTTCCATTCAGTATAAAATGTGGGCACTGACGAAATACTGATACAGCAATGCCGGGAACTTCATAACTACCAATATAACTTAATCACTAAGGTATGGATAAAGCAGCAAGAAGTGAACCTTCAGCATCAGAGGAGAACTTTACAAACTACAAGCACAACCAAACATGTTAAGGAATTTTCCATATTTAGAGTCAACGCATCCCTGAACTAGTCGGTTGATACGGAAACAAGGACTAGCTGCTTGAAGCCGAGTACAATTAATGGCAGATATTTTGTTGGGGATATGAAGTGAACCATTGTAAATAGTTATTGAATCGCTCCTCCAGTGTACAGAATCAAAAGGTGGTACTGCCGAACTTTCACCAAGCTACCGGGGCATATGCATGTGCAGTTCAGTAAGGTTGGCCTCAAAAACCCCAACTTAAAAACATGCAAGATAAACTATCAAAATAAGGGGGAAATATGCATCAACGTGTTTCCTTCTCAAAGGTGGTTACTTGACACATAAACAGTCTCTCTCCAAAACAATCCAATCCACTACACCTCTGGTTAGCATCCCCTAACTTAATCCTAGAACCTCTAAAGCTAGATCCTACAAGAATGGCACCCAAATTGCACGCAGATCCTAGATGGCATGTGGGAGGTAATAGCAGGCAATGGAAGCAGGTACCTGAAAGGTCATCACCAGTTTTTTGACATATTTAAGACAGCAGAACCTATACCAAGTAGCTAAATTCTTTGTGACTGGAACCAGCTGGATTTAACAACAAACACAGTTCAATATATAAAGAAACCATCTTACTAACATCTTTATAGCAATAAATGTCTTGACAAGAATCACTACAGCTTATACATAGCGCTACTAATATGAAATGCATAATTATTTATAGACGGGAAGAAAGATGGTCCACCAGCCCATTACAACAAACACCATCACCCAGTGGTGCATGATCTAGAGTCAGCAATTGGGCCAAATCGAGATGTATGAAGTGTGTAAATTGATATCTTCTTTGGACAATAACAATAAAATTGTTATATACTGGACATCCTCAAGCAGCTAGCTGATCTGCAATAAACTACAAAGTTCAGCATAAACATTACAAGCAAATAGCAAAAAGTACAAAAGCAAAAGGTACTTCTGTAATAGCAACTTCCATCCTCAAACCATCTGAATCTGCTTCATCTCATCTAGTATGTCATCCTCCTCACTACGTGCTTATGGAAATGCAATAGAAGGGAGGTAAAAAAAAAACTCCATTTCATTCTTTCCATCTATTTTCATAGATTGAGTGTATTACGCACTGTTTTTCTAGTTTTTTGTAATTTTTTACCAAAAATTAAAATACATTAGTAATTTGTAATTTCAATTTTTTTTAGCAAATCTCCATATTGTCACCATTATAATGCTAAAAACGACTAAACCATGAACTCCATCAATGTTTTTTGTGCCTGTCATTTGTTTTCGTCATTTTTCACTAGTAACAGTGAAAAATAGTATGGCTTTTTTCTTTTTTGTAGCAAATGTGTAAATGTCACCATTATAATGCTAAAAACAACTTATTCATGGACTTCTTTGACTAGTATTTGTTCATGCGGGTTTCCTTTTTTCTGTGCTTTTCCTTTTTTAGATTTTTTGTAATGTTTGGGACTTATTTTGAAATTTTTTTATTTTTTAAAAATTAATTTTGAACCTTGTGAACGCAAGTTGCACCCCTTGCGCCTGGGTGCGCCTTGCACCCACAACTACATAGGGCTTGCTAACAGCCATCATCACATAATAGTAACTAGAAACAAATAGGACCACTCTCTGGGAACTATCTTCAGGCAACTGCTCCGTCATTTCATTATGGACCACCTCATATGAGGGATTGACACAGACTTCCCTCAGTGCACTCCACTGCCACTTCTAGACCATCAGCAAACCTCCATGTGTACAACCTGAGTGCTGCATCTTTGATGAAACAATTTCCTCTTAAGCATATTGAAAATTTCATCGTCCAGTAAACCTGCCCAAAAGCAGGTCTCCTCTCTGAAAGAACTTCATGGGATAACAGGTTTTGGTTCTGATGCGCAGATAGGAAGAAAGAATGCACAAAAAGATTGATATATAAGACAGGAAGATGAACACGATTGAATGCAAAAGACAAAAGAGTAAAAGCGGTTGGCAAAAAGTGCTTGGATATACAGGAGTAAAGATCAAGCTCAATGGAAGTTAAATGCTATCATAGAACAAGCAAGACTAAGAAGATGAAAAATATGAAAATAAGCAAATAAATCTATGTGACCGCATTTGGCATTGAGAGTCCTGGTATTTGTCATTTCATAACACATTCAAGGTATCAATCAGAGACCGTTGTCGTACCCCTAGTATTGCAATATTTCATACCCCTGGTGAGTTTTCAAAGGTGGAGAAGGTTCAAAAAGGAGAGAACCAAATTAATAAGGTGGAGAGCTTTAAATAAAAAGAGGAACACAACCTGTAGGGGATACCTATTTTTTGGTAGGAGAAAAAAGGAAACCCGTCATCCCCTCTTTCTTCTTCACACCCCTCTCTCTCACCACCTTTTCTCTTTCCCCCTCTTTTCTGCCCCCTCTCTTAGGTTCCACAGGCCACCTCTCTCTCTCTCTCGAACTGCCACCCCAACTCCACCGGCTTCATTGTCTTTGCCTCATCTCTCCATCCAGACAAACACCTTCTCAGCCAGAAAATTTTGATTTGTCAGTCTTTGCTCCGACATCGTCGACCCCAGCTCCCTTTGTCCAGTCCATCACTGCACAGCAACGGACCAGTCATTCCCCCCCATTTCCATCATTTCTCCCTCACCCCCATCTTTCCCAGTTCTCATTAACAAATCAGCTACCTCATCTTCCCTTCTTCATTCTCTCCCTTCTCTCTCTCTCACCAAACCCCTCCTTTGTTTTCGTTTCTCACATTCGACCACCTGACAGGCTCCATCGTTCCACCCGACAATCACCTGCTCTCTGCTCTGTTTCTCTCTGCGTAACCAGCTTCGCTCTGCTTAGCTCAGACTCAAGCCTTGCTCCCCTCTGTCTCACTTCTCTCTCTGATTTCACCGGCAGCACTTGAACATCGTCACCGCACCACTCCGGTAATTTCCATCACTTCATAGCACTGGCAGCCATCACAGCTCCATCTTCCCCCTTCCTTGCGTTACCGGTGAGATAAAAGGGGCTTTCTCCATATTCGTCATCCTCCTCGTCTCCCCTTCTTCCTTGTCTTCTCTTCTCCCCTAAATCATTTTTCTCTCCTCTCGCTAGCAGATTTCCTGCTTTTTGCATTTACGTTTAGTTCTAATTTTTTCCTTAAATTTTAACTTTGTCCGTTACCATTTAATTAAAATGTCATCGGCATCCCTGATTTAATTCCCTATCTGTCCCTATTTCTATTCCAGTTTTACTTTATCTTCGTTCTATTATCTAGAAACTGCTCAATTTGAGTCAGATCAAACGTAATCAATAAGTTTGCCTTAAACAACTAAAAACTCCCAATTTCTACTTTGTTTCTTCTCCGATTTTCAATTAACTTTTAGATTTCATTCTTAGGACATCTCTAAACTTAATTCATGTTTCTGGTATTTAATCTGAAATCTATAAAGTGACCTAGACAGTTCAAATCCCAAAATTACTATTTACTCCAGATCTTTAAGATTTTGAGGAATTTGACAAATCCAACCGTCAGATCATTAATCAAGGACATGCTGAAGACATCGATGAGGCTAATTAATTCCAAGAAGACCAAATTTGAAGAAATTGACAGTGATTAAGCTAGGAGAGTAGCATTTTCATGTTATTTAGTTTATTTTCTTTCTTTTTAAACTGAAAATTCTATAAATTTTAGAAGTTGAAAATATTTGAACCTTTATTCCATTTCAAGTAATTTATTATTATTTATTTCTAATTTTTTGTAATTAAATTTTATTTAAACTACCACTTTTTAGGCATTGAGCCGATCCCTTTTCATGTTGGTTATGGATGAATTAACAAAACATCTACACAAAGAGATTCTATAGTGCATGCTATTTGCAGATGATATATTTTAATTAATAAGACAATGAAGGCATAAATACAGAGCTAGAGTTATGGAGAGATGCATTAGAACCTAAATGATTTAAAATTAGCAAAACTAAGATAGAGTATATGGAATGTAATTTTAGCAAGGAGAGGAGCTAGAGTGGAGTACCAGTAAAATTGATAACCAAGAAGTCCTGGTAAAAGTTCACTTTCAATACTTAGGATCGATGATTCATGAGAGTTAAAAGATTGAGAAGGAGATTACCCATAGAATCCAAGTCGGTTGGAACAAATGGAGATGCGCTTCTGGAGTTTTGTGTGATTCGAAGGTGCTACTCAAACTAAAAGAAAAATTCTATAGGATCGATGATTCGTAAAAGATCACTTTTGATACTTAGGATCAATGATTCATAAGAATGGAGAGATTAAGAAAGAGAGATTACCCAAAGAACTCAAGAGGGTTAGAACAAATGGAGATGTGCCTCAGGAGTTTTGTGTTGTAACGCCCCGAGTCTGGGCTCCCTCAATAACGATATTGTCCGCTTTGGGCCACGGGCCCGTACGGTTTTAAAAGGCCTCGTTGCTGGTAAAGCCCACCCAGACCCTTATCAGCCGCTCAGGAACTTTCCTTCTAGTGATGTGGGACTAACTCTCAGCGCATCCCGCCTTCATCCCCTCAGATTATGTTGGGGACCTCCCCCTTAAACCATCTTGGCAGACGGCAACGGTAGCCCTCTCCCCCTTAGGGGATATGCATCTGCGCGTGGACTCCCACGCATTTGCTCACCTGCGGTTAGCCACCCACACCGGGTCGGGGGTTGGCTCTGATAACACTATAATGCCCCTGGGTCTGGGCTCCCTTAGTAATGATATTGTCCGCTTTGGGCCATGGGCCTGCATGATTTTAAAAGGCCTCGTTACTGGTAAAGCCCACCCAGACCCTTATCAGCCACCCAGGAACTTTCCTCCTAACGATGTAGGACTAACTCTCAGTGCTCATCCCCTCAGATTATGTTAGGGACCTCCCTCTCAAATCATCTTGGCAGACGGCAACAGTAGCCATTGGCGTCTAATAGTTTTAGTTTCATTACTGGTAAAGCCCAAAGTGTCATAGCCATTGGCTACTGTTGCCGTCTGCCAAGATGGTTTGAGGGGGAGGTCCCCAACATAATCTAAAGGGATGAAGGTGGGATGCGCTGAGAGCTAGTCCCACTTTGCTAGGAGGAAAGTTCATATGCGGCTAATAAGGGTCTGGGTGGGCTTTACCAGTAACGAGGCCTTTTAAAAATCGTGCGGGCCCGTGGTCCAAAGCAGACAATATCGTTACTGAGGGAGCCCAGACCTGGGGCGTTACAAGTGTGATTAGCGGGTGCTACTCAAACTAAAAAAAAAATTTTATAGGATGGCTATAAGGCTGGGCATGCTCTATGGATTAGAGTGTTGGGCAATTAAGGAACATTATATTTGTAGGTTAAGCATAGTGAAAATTGAAAATGTTGAGATGGATGAGTTGCAAGCTAAGGAAGGATAAAATTATGAATGAAAATATCAGAGGAAACTTAGGAGTAACACCAATAGGTAAAAAGATGAGGGGATTAGGGTTAGATGGTTTCAACATCTCCAATAAAGACTGAAAATGGCACTGGTTAGAAAGAATGAGGCAATGCAAGTCAAAAGTTCTAAAATGGCAAGGAAAAGACCCAAAAGAATGTAGATAGAAGTGGTGAGAAAATATTTAAAAACTTTAAAACCAAATGAAGCCATAATACTTAATAGAGGAGAATGGAAGAAAAAGATTCATGTGGCTGACCCCTACTTAGGATAAGGTCTTGATGATGATGATGATCATTGGACTTGCAACTGAGGAAACTAGATAGAACTAGTAGCTAGAAGCAAACAAATGGCATGTGTTCTTACATATTGCCTATCTAGGAGAGGGTAAAGAAGATGAGTGGGTCAAATCATCATAGAGCAGTCATAAACTAAATACCAAAAGCTCAATCTAGTAGCATTGCTTTCATCATCCAGTACAATTTTGGTACAAAGGCCCAATTTCTACTAGGCCTAGACAAAAAAGAATTGAACTTTCTCTTATGAATCATACGTTACAAATAGCTTTTTCTTTTTGTGGGACAGATTCTAGAAGATCAAAGCCATTTAATGTTGCTCATGACTTAGATGAGTTATGGTCCAAAAATTTCATACGTTGGATAATCAAGCTACCCTTTGAGTTTTAAAATAAACAATGAACAATTTGCCTATCCATTTTACAATTAATGCAAGATATTCTAGGATAATCAATGAAAGAGGTTTTCCGACCATAAACCATGTAAGTCATGAACAACATTGTGAATGGTCCGATCTTGCAATATCTAGACCCACATTTAGAAAAAGCTGTCCGGTCCCATCTGTTCCCTCAATGGATGCCTTAGATATTTCTAACATAAGTGAATTTTGGTACTAATTAAGGATAATTAAGGAAATGTAATTGAAAATAAGATGATCGTTTTGGATCCATAAAGAAAATAAGAAGAAGTAGGCGCCTGTCCTCATTTTTGTTCAATACAAGCCACGCAAGGGCTTGTAGTACTCTGTAAGGCCAAGCCTAGTGAAACCACAGCAAGAAATACCGTGGTTTTCTTGCTGTGTTGAACGTTCTCTGTGATGTCAAAAGATATCCTTCCATAGGTTTGTAAAGATGCAATACCATGACTAATGTTAAAAGAAATCTTTTACAGGCTCCAAATATGCATTTGACCCAAAGAAAGGTGGAGTACATGGTTGCATTACACAGGCTTCAGACATCCTATTGGAGCTGTTTGGCACTGGGGTAACAAGCCCGGCTACTGGCGGCCCCTAGAGAACCCATTCGTTTACTTCTCCTAATTGGAGAGATGTGGCAGACAGAGTGCCTTTCTTAAGTGCATGCTCATATTTTCTTTGGAATTAATGCGCGCTGGTAAAAGTACAAGCCATGTACCAACTTTCAACTAAGGTTCTAGCCTATGGCCTCCGAAGGGACGGTTAGTAAATAGGAAGCAACAGTCCAGTGAGTCAGGGAAGAAGCAAAAACTATTTTTGTATCAAGAAAGACTAAGAATGGGTGGAAAGCTAATAGCACACGAGGGATTAATGCCATTATTTAGAGAGGTTTTGGGAAGCTGCTGCCGTAACTTAGTTACACATACTAAGTAATCCTCGAGGTGTTTTGTGCCTCTGCAGCAAACAAGGCCCTTGCGTGAAGCTTTAGCATCGATTGAAACATCATCCTCTCTACTAAACTACGAAGTGGGTCTTGGAAGACCCCATCTTCATCAACTGATGAGAACTCTGGCCTTTCAGAATTCCAGAACAATCCAGAAATAGGTGAGGAGAATCGTTGTGGACACTGGCTTCAGGTGAGGGATCGAAAGTGATTATTTTCATAGAGATCAACGCATTCTTCTTCTTCACTTCTCTTAGTCGATTTGTACTCCTGTTAACAATTGCCATTGGAGGAGGAGCTTTGATCTTATGAGCTACTCTCCTTACCATAAATGAGCACAGCCTACTTGAGGGTTAAACAAACGAGATTTTTGCCAAGATGTTAATAAGAAAAATAGGAACTCAATGATTGTGGACACAGTTATTTCTAGATTTTCACTCTTGTTAAGAGTTGAAGGAGTGTCGTCACGTAATTTTGAGGTCACAGGTTCAAGGCGTGGAAACAGCTTCTTGCAAAATGCAAGATAAGACTGTATACTTTAGGGTTTTGTGGTCCGCCCCTTCCCTAGACCCCGCATAGCGAGAGCTTCGTGCACTGGAACTGCCCTTTATCATCTTGTTAAGAGTTGTGATCGGCTCAGGTTATAATCTGATCGGATATTTAATCAGAGATTCTAACAATTCCGTCTCCAGATTTGGACCTCGAATTAATTACAACTGAACATGGGACCCATGAAAGATCTCGCAATAGCCACAAGTAATAAACTATCATTATAAAACATTATTATGCAGTTCAAACGCCAGAAGATAGCAAAGACTTGCCAAATTATATGTGAACCAGTACATTTGCGCTGGGAAATACACGGAGTTACATATTCGTTTAATGATCAACCCACAAGAGGGACCTTCTTTGAAAAATAAGACCTGATTCAACTGGATCTACTTGTTAAAAATATGGCCAATGAATGTAAGACTTCTACCCCTTATACGTGGAAAGGTGTTTCCTTGAAATCGTCGGTATCTAAAAAGACTAATTGTAAAATAAGGCCTGATTAAACTGAATCTACTTCTTAAGACTAAGGTCAATGAATTTAGGAATTCTAGTCGTTATACACAGATAGGTGTTTCTTGAAATGGTTAGCATCTGCAAATACAAATGGATAAAGAGAGAGAGAGAGAGAGAGAGAGAGAGAGAGAGAGAGAGAGAGAGAGAGAGAGAGAGAGAGAGAGAGAGAGAGAGAGAGAGAGAGAGAGAGAGGCGAGAAAAACTACTTTGTTTTTGCTACCGATGTCATAGGCCGAATTTGGATCTCAAACTGACCATTTTCATAGTTATGATCCACTCCAATCTTAATTGGATCGCATCCCAAATGGAGAACTCTTCAGATCTCTTCTCGCTGTCCATGTCTAAATTGGTAGTAACTTGGACCATTCATCGGATACCACGATTGAATTACTACAACTATTTGTACGTGAGAGTATATGTCTCAGTGTGTGTGTGTATTGCCATTTTCTAGCAGCAACAACAGCAATAAGGTTCGATTTGAACTTTGCTACTGCTGCTAATGTTTTCTCGTCATTAAGTCCATGCTCTTGAATGTATACGTTAGCCAACAACCTGGCTTTGTTTCTATTAATGGACCTTTCTGCTTTGGCTTTGACCTTGTAAACCCATTGACATCCTTTGATTCCCTTCACGAAAAAGAGTGAAGGCATTCTCCCTATAGAATTAGAATGAAACACATATACACGCACACAAATATATTTATTGGTGTTCTTAGGTTAATATTAGTGTAGAAAAATATATTAAGATAATGATCATTTTTAGCACATGAATCCTATTTGTCCTTGTGCCACGTAGTCAATTTGCTTTATAGGAATTATTCAATGAGGGTTAGTAATAGTGAAGGTGTTACCTTGTGTTTGCTTACCTTCAACACTAAGAATAGGAGAAAGCAAGCATTCCAACTACTAAGTCTAGAATGGGGACACTGTAAATGCCTTTTGTCCAACTTCATTATAACTTCAAGATGAAGTTAGGAAGTTGTTTAAAAAAATAGATGTAAATCATGCTAACATGTGAATAGGCTACTTGGTTGTGATTCTCAATGAAATGTGAAGGAACCAATCATTCAAAAGCCATTTTTGGGCACTAATATATGCAGGCCAACCCTTTTCTACAGAGAGATGGAACAGCTACAAAGAAAAGATGTGGCCAGAGTAAGAAAAAAAGTGCACATACAATTAGGTACTAAAGACAACCGCCCACATTTGTCAAATGGCATTCCAATATGCTTTAGCAACTTTTGTGTGCGACACATGAGTTCTGGAGACTCCACGCTCAAAAGTATGAAAGGAGTCCAGTCCACATTTTTCACATGCATAGTGATGAGTTTTTGTTGATCTAAACCATTCACCATGTTCAAAATAACTTAGATAGGTTATATATTAAACTGCATACACATTGGATGCTTTCAGCCTAAGTTTCTCAAAGCTAAAAACCCATGACCATTTAAAACTTGTTTATTTCACTTAATCTCTAAAATATGAAACAAACTACTGACCTCTGGCTATGGTAGTATGTGATGTCAAATTTGAATCTCCAATCTTCATGCTTTGATGGAAAAAGCTTCTAGCCTTTTAGAAAATCTTTATGGAAGGGATGACGTAACCCTAAACTCTAGTTTCATCATATCGCTTTTCCCAAAGGCTTTTATCTTTATATACATGCTTCCATCAAGCAAGTCCATATAGTGTGGTGGAAAACTTTAGGAAAAAGTCTCCCACACTATGTCACTATTATAACTAACATTAATAGGAACAGGTTACTTCAATCACTTTATTTTCTTGTTACTACTTTAGGTTTGTAAAATACAGTAAAATTGTAGAGTACAAATATAAAAAACATGATATTGCAAATATGAGCTCCACTATGAGTTTGATTTAGAAATCTAACATTTCCCACTTGACTCACATTGATATGCAAAAGTTTCTTTATCACATCAAGGTTTTCTAAAAACAACATTTGAAATTTTCCTTTTTTTTAAAAACCAGTTAGAAAAGGCATACTATCTATAGATTTAAAAGCACCCATCTTAGAACTAGAGTGTCACAAGTGAAATCTTCTAATATAGATTAAAATTGGAAAAAGTGCACTAAGTCAATTTTCTTTGCCATAGGTAGGACCTGTTACTCACAACATGAGTTACTATTAAAAACACACTTCCATGGATAGCCTTTATAATTTACAATGTATTAAAATATCAACCTTAAACTTACAATATAGGGTACTAAACATAGTCTCTTGTAAAATTCAACTTCTAACACAAGGAGATAATTCTTCGTCACGTACATCAAAAGTGCTACGCGAACTACTCATCTATCGAAGTGCCTCCTTTCCTACTCCGTGCTCCGTCGACGTCTCTCCTAGAATTTTTCTGGGGGATGAGCATAAAACGGTCGCCTTGGAACAAAGCTAATACTACTAGTCATTCCATAATTACAAGACAGCCAAATAGTATAAATGCATAAGTAGGTAAGTAATGTGCAATACCAAAGCATGCACTAACCAATTAGTAAAAGATGCAATAATCTATCAACATAATGTTTTTTTATTTATTAGAACATGTATAAATAAATTAGAACAAGTATAACCGCAGACATGCTTAAATTGGACAATAACTTCAATCTAGCATAATTAACATGTTACTTGGAAATATCTAGAAAAATTGTTCAAATACAAGCTCTCACATAAAAACTTTGATTGGTGAATTCTTGGTAATAAAAATATATAATGTGATGCTTTGATAAGGAAAAATCAATAAGGGTTTCGCAAATGCGGTCATCAAAATCATGCAAGTACTCATACATAACATACGGGGTGACAATTTAGTCTTGTTAGGAGGACATTGGTACAACTGTCCTACCAATAGAGACCTCCATGATATCCAACGCTCCTAGACTATCCAACTCTCCTAGACCATTAGCAACACATTCCACAATATCCAACACTCTTAAACAAGTCCAACTCTCTTGACCATTAATCACAGACTCATATGATTGTTTGCGCTACTGGTACCTCTAGGTAACTACTGTCAACATATGTTTCCCACGGATACCATATAGTATTGTGCACCGATCCCCATGGGTGGTTAATTGGCTACCTTAGAGTAATCCTCATGCTAATTACCCTTCAAAAAGCTCATCACAATCTAAAGCCCATCATCGAGTTAATACCAATCACAATTAGAAGGTAGGGGCTAGCTGCAACCTCCTAGCATAAAGTCTTAGGCCTTACAGTTGCACGAAGCAAGCATGCTATTAATTGAGTGGTCCCCCAAAACAAATCAATCAAATCAAATCAAGTCATTAGATCTTATAATTACTCAGTGAGTGCTTGCCTCAGGATCTACCTACTCAAGCCACAGTCGAGCAGTTCTTCCCAAATATCAAATCAAATATCTCATAGGTCTTACAGCTACTCCAAGAGTGATTGCCTTATAACTCTGATGAAATTGTTTAACCATTTTCTAAATCAAGTATAAGTTGAAATATTGAAGGAAGCAAGTTTTACACCATCTCACACATGACTAATAAATCTCAAATGATTTGTAAAGAGTGGACTTTTCATACATAGTTCCATGATTCAAGTGTCATCATCATTTTGAAATTAAAGTCTTACAAGTAGTAAACTTGTTACCACATTCACATGTACTCTTTGTCCAGTTATTGTCATAAGTAAGACTAAAAGAATAGCATGAATCCCAAATATCACAAGTTACACACAATTCCATACACAACCATGAGTGAAAACAACATGTCTACTGCCTTGATCTTAGTATAATACCAATGACTATGTAAATTCCTTATAATCTACATGAAAATTACAACAAATTGAAGGAATTTTTATTTTTATTTTTTTTGTAACTTTTATGTATATTATAAGAAATTTACATAGCCATTGGTATTACATTCTCAAAAAGACTTAGGTAATGAGAATTAACTAATATATGGCTATACATTTGAAAATGAAGTGATCATGTTCCACTAGCTATAAAATTTTAATTAAATAAAAGTATCTTTATTGTAAGAATTATAACAGTAGTTACTCTATTATGCGAGTGTTTCTTTCAATGCATTATTGTGCAATTATTTTATCTTTAAGGATTTTATGTGATATGATTCTTTATAATGAGCTAACAAGTACTGATATTTGGGATTAGCCTTATCATAATCAACAATCTGTACCTTATGTATACATAAATAAGAAGAAAAAAATTTTAACTTACAAAATTATCATATAACTATAGTATTGCAATATTCAAATTTTATGGTGTTCAAATATACAAATGATTACTTTAAAGAGAATGCTGATCATTGAAATCTCATATGATCAAAATGCTCCCTAAGCAATTTATGTATAAGCCCTTATTTCAAGAGATCTGATATCATTAGTTCCATCCTTTTGTGTTTAACAAATACCAAATGATTCTAAACATTCTATTATACTTTAAGTATTTTATGTTGATATTCTTATTTTCACTCTCTCTTTTTTTTTTGTTCTCAGAGAAGAACACTTTAGTAGGATTAGCACACTGGCATAATCTATCAACATCTAGCAAACATGATGTCTTCCATACATAAAATAAATTTGATATCCCTGTCTTTAAGATACACCTATTAATGCATGACATTCTTCATAAAATCAAATGAAGAAATTACATTTTAAAACTTAAATTACTATTTGCAAGAAGCTTGTTCACATAATATATACTTATTTCGTTAGCCTAGAAACTAGTTATTTATCTTTATTGAGCAAAATCCTTAAAGTTGCTTCATGTATGTTTTGTCTCTTATATCCAATTTAGAGAAATCAAGAAAGGCCTTGGGGCCCAATGGTATGCTAATAGAGGTTTGGAAGTGTATGGGAAAACTAGAGTAATTTGGTTGATAAAGTTGTTTAATAAGATTGTAAAATAAAAGAAAATGCAAGATGAATAGAGGAAGAGTTCTATTGTACCAATTTATAAGAATAAAAGAAACATATAGAGTTGCACTAATTATTGGAGGATAAACCTATGAGCTATATCATAAAACTGTGCAAAAATGTGATTAATAAGAGGCTTTGGCATGAGACAAGTGTATCAAAGAACTAGTTTGGATTTATGCCTGGAAGTTATAACATGAAAACTATTTTCTTACTTAGACAATTGATAGAAAAATATAGGGAGATGAGGAAGGACCTCCATATGATCTTCATTAAATTAGAGAAAGCTTATGATAGGGTTCCTAGATATTTAATGTGGTGGGTGTTGGGACAAAAAAAAGGAGTTTCACCGAGGTATATAGACATAATTATATATGTGTGTGTGTGTGAGCACCTGCATGTGTATGTGTGTTTGTGTGCGTGCGTGAGGGAGCGGTTACAAACGTTAGGACCACTTGTAATAACCTGAATTTTTAAGTCCTATTTGAATATTGAAAGTAAGATTTTATAGAGATCAAATTTGGTAGAGATATCCCCATAATCAGATTCTACTCAAAAATGGAATCAAATGACATAAAGAACACTGAAAACGGAGATCAGATGATAAAGTTATGAGCATTTGAAAATTAGAGGGTATTTTTGTAATTTTATAAATATTACTAAAATAACCAGAAAACGCAGGGGGTTGTTTTGATAACGACACCCCCCCTTGGTCACCAACACATCACAGGCGTCTGCGTCGACCTCATTTCTCCGGTCAGCCTCTGCGGCGCTAGGAGAAATGGCAACACCGCCATGAGGACGGCACTGCCTTCCACCCTTATAAACCTCCCTTCTTCTCCTCCCATCGCATGGTTCTCCCTCTCCTTCCACTCCAGCTACCTTGAACGACTTCGACAAAACCCCAACTAAAAAACCCTTCTCTCATTTCCTTTGAGTTTTTCGGCATTGGCCCTGAATTATCCTTTTCTCTTTCTTCTCTTTCCTTATTCCTTCTCCAATCACCACTGCTCTGCATTTTTCAGCGAGCAAGGGTTTCGACAGCATGAGGACCTCACACCACCAAGAAAAAAAAAAACCCAGACCTTCCCCTCCTCAAGCTAACCCAAGTAAGCCCCTTTCCCTCTGCTCTTCTCTTTTTTTGGTCGACCTGATTGTAAGGAAACGAACTTACACCATAAGCGTCTAAACACCAATCAAGAAGAAAGACAAAACTACTCAAACTTTTAATCTGATAACTTACTACAAATGATCATCCCACCATGTGCTCTCTAAAAGAGCTTCAATAGCTTTTGGACTAATAGAGATTAACTAACAGGAAAGCAGAACTATAAGTTAATAAAGAACTTATGTATATCCTTGAGAGGCTTGTGGCATGCCTATTTATAGCCTTTGAGTCTTCACCAACCCTTCACCAACCAGCCCATTGAATTGGACTTTTAATACACCTTTTACATGAGCTACTATAGAATGGGTCAAGGACTAGCTGCTGGAAGCTTCCTATGTTCACACAAAGGGTGGCTACAAGAAGCTTCATATGTTCACACTTGACAACTTTTGAACTGCAACTTGAGATACAACCTTCAGATAATGCGTACCCTTGCCATCATGGGGCGTATGCCCGAACCCTCATTATTTCTTCTCATAACCATCGTGGTCTCTAATGACCTCATAAACATTAAGTTAGTCATACCACCATGGCACTTCTAGTGGTATCTTATTGAGGTGAGCATTGTCATATACCAACATTGATCAAGTAGGACGCACACGCGTAATGTACATCCAGAACCCGCACTCTAGAGTGTCCTTCAGGCGCATGCTGGTGTATGGGTGTAGTCTCGGTTCGATCGGGACCCAAGTGCATCCTGGGAACCATGACCCGTAGGGCCCGTCTTGTCGTGTTCTAGATCGAGAGACCTAATCTGGATAATTTATTTGATCTGAAATACTAAAACTGCAATTAATAAGGCTATATAACTCCAATTGATGATCTGAAAGGTCTGTTGTGTTCGTATTGATGACACTAACCTAATTATACAATAAAATTTAGGATCATATGACTATTTAATGTGATTATAGCCTAAAAATCATAGAAATCTCATAGATCTGCAAGATCAAAGATGATCATATCTCATAAATTGATCCATTGGATGTATTAGGAGATCAATATTAAAAGATCAACCCTAAATCACATGGACCAACCTTTGAATTATAGATTTGACAGTCCAAATCAACTACAAACCCGATCTAAGCATCATAAAGCCTATCTGTGAGATCTGACCATTCAATTACAAGATATTGATGATAGAAAGGTTATTGAAGGCAATCTAACCATTAAACATTGGATTTATAAGTGAGATCTAGCTTGGAGAAACACAAATCAATGATCTATAACCTAAAGGATAGATCTAGCCGCTGATCTATAAATCTAATTGATGATATATAAAGAATAGGAAATAATACTTAGACTCTTATAACCAAAAGTGATCCAGGATTTGAATTAAAGAGAAACGCGAACCAAGTGACATCATCGAAGTAGGTAGTCTGATGCTACTAAATTTTCAAATGCATTACAAAATCTAAATGATTTACTTGACTCTATTACTATGTTAAGCATGTTTTCTGAGATATGATATTCTTATAATGAGCATGCAGATTATCTTTATGATTTGTGGTCTTGAATGCGATTGCTTGCATTGAACAGATTTTATGTATGCATTGTTACAATGTTTTGAAACTAATTGCATATATTGCATGATTTAAGATAATTGAGATTTGGATTATATGTATGTATCTTTTTAGGCCTAATGAGCCTGGTGGGCACTATGCTGAGTGGTTGTTTATGTACAGGGTTGGCCTCGCAGCTTCTAACCACCAAAGGTGGTAGGTATCACTGCCCAAAGCGACATTGTCCCTTCCTCAATTGCTATGGTAAATAGGGACTACCATTGGAGGTGTTTACGATACTCTTTTTGAGGACATATCCATAATCACCATGGAGGCTATGGTGGGCATGGTCTTTAGATACCAGAGGCACACGATTTCAGAATAGGTTCTGGTCATGAGCATAGCGGGCCTTATGATTTCAGTTTTGATATCGATATGCATATTGCATTAAGATGGTCGTAGACGAACACTTGTGACTAGTTGGCTTGATATGTTTCCTGACCTCTCGGCTTGATGTGTTAGCCTACCCATTGATTTGATGTGTTCACTGAGATACCCACGTGCATGATATCTATAGTGGGTTTGAGATGCTATCATCAGTTTTGCCCGATTACTACTTTAAGAATTTTTTAAAGATTATTACTTTATGAATTATTGACTTTGACTAGTCGGCTTGATGTGTTCGCCGAGATTTTAGTATATGGATTGATTGATTACTACTCTACGATTTTCTTAATAATTATATTATTGATTATTAGATTTCGATAAAAGATTCCACAGTTCAAAATGTGAAAATGAGATTATAATTTATGCATAAATACGCATGTTTACACAAAAGAAAATTGCATGATTTTAACATGGAAAGCCCTTCTTGAAATTATGCAAGTTGCACGCTATGTTTTTAAAATAGTAGTATCATATCACCTATTGAGTATGAAGAATACTCATCCAAATATATTATTTTTATAGATTAACTCCAATAGAATTAGAAGAAGTATCTGGTAATGTTAGTGCTACGATCAAGTGAATAAAGATAAAGACAAGTATGAATGTAAGTATATGACTTACCCTTTGGACATGTATATGTAATTATTACATTTGGGCTGTGATTGAATAGATCTGGGATGCATATATGTTCGTCTTAATTTAAAAAATAAAATAAAATAAAAACTACTTTGTTTGTCTTGAAAGCAAACGACACTCGGGGTTTTCTAAAATGAATTTAAGATAAAAGATTTTTCTGCTACATTACATTGTTTTTTATAAAAGTGTTTTCAAATAAGGATCGAACCCGCACTAGAAATTTGTTTTGCATATAAAAATGCATGTTAAAACCCGAGTCGTCACACCACTAGCAAAGAAACCAATGATTTTTCTATTATTATGAGATTATACCAAGGTTTGGCATTGAGCACGTACTTTTTTACCTTCGTTATGGATTAGTTAACAAAACATATGCACGAGGAGATTTGATGGTGCATGTTATTTGCGAATGATATAATTTTGATTGGTAATACAAGAAAGAGCATAAACACAAAGCTAGATTTATGGAGAGATGTATTAGAATTTAAAGAATTTAAAATTATCCGATTTAAGACAAAGTATTTAACATTTAATTTTAGTAAGGAGAGGAGCGAGAGTGGAGTACTAGTAAAGATTGATAACTATTAAGTCCTGCTAAAAGAATACTTCTGATACTGGAATCAATATATAATTAATGAGAACATAGAGATTGAGAGGGAGGTTACCTAAAGAATCCACGCGATTTGGAAAAAATGGAGATGCACGTTTGGAGTCTTATGTGATCGAAAGGTGTCACTTAAACTAAAAGAAAAATTCTATAGGATAGCTATAATGCCAGTCATGCTCTATGGATTGTAGTGTTGGACAATTAAGGAAAAACATATATATAGGATGAGCATCATCAAAAAGCGGATGTTGAGATGGATGAGGGGCAAGACAAGAAATGATAACATTAGAACTGAAAACATTTGAAGAAACTTAGGAGTAGCACTAATAGGTAACAATATTAACAATATGAGGAAGATTAGACTTAGATGGTTTGGACATGTCCAACGGAGACAAAAAATGACACACGTTAGAAGTAAGGTGATCCAAGTCAACAGTTTTAAAAGGGCAAGGGGAAGGCCCAAAAGAATATAGATAGAAGTGGTGGAAAAAGATTTAAAGACTTTGAGACTAAATGAAGATATGACATTTAATATAGGGGAATGAAGGAACAAGATTCATGTGACTGACCCCAAATCAAGATAAGTTCTTAATGATGATGCTAAGTTCTAATTTAGAGAAGTTGTTTCCACATTCATTGATTGTAGCTTTTGAGTCAAAATTAACTAAAACAACTATCATCATATTCTTTATGAGTTCTTCTTAGTACTAGACGAAACGTCCCTTTAATAATTAATGCCTTCTTTATGAGTCCTTCTTAGTACTAGATGAAACGTCCCTTTAACAATTAATGCCTTTTTTGAGCAAATTTCTTGGCTATAAGTCTAGACTTTGGTAATTGTAAATTGTTGAACAAGTCTCTTTTATCTTATAGACCCATTTATAACCAATGCCCTTAGTTCCTTGTTGTAGTTTATTGAGATTGCAAACATGAGTACTACATAAAAAAAATTTCTTCCATCATGGGATTATACTACAACTTAAAGAGTTTTTTTATATTCATCAGGAAACAATCTTAAAGATCCTTGGTACTATTATAATGAGACTCTTGTAGATAAACTAGAAACCTAATGAAATTGATTATATATATATATATATATATATATTTGAGGACCTTGTTAAGTCTAGTATGTTATCCATTTCTTATGGATTTTGAAAAAAAAGATTTAGGGAAACATCTTCTTTGTGAAGTGTCTGTTCTTAAGTTAGTATGAGAACCTATATTTCCTCAAATGCTATAATTTGAAAATTTTCTCTCTCTCTCTCTCTCTCTCTCTCTCTCTCTCTCTCTCTCTCTCTCTCTCTCTCTCTCTCTCTCTATCATTGCCAACTTTAAGAAATCTAGCAATTTTTTTCTCAACAACTACGTAAATAAAGCTGAATTAATTAAGTATGCCATCCCATATGAGCAATACTTTTATTGAATGAGTGTGTCACTGTAACCATCTTGTAGGCAAGGGCTATAACATGCTAGTAGCTTAGCTATATATATATATATATATATATATATATATATATATATATATATATATATATATATAGACACACACACATACATATATATATATGGACACATACACACATAATTAGAGCTAATTTAATTATAAGCTTTAAGAATGAGTAAATCCTATATCGACAGGCATCTAGGATTTTCTCCTTTTGTCATCTAAGAACCTGCTCCTCTAATTTGATCAATATATGAAATATAACAACTTTCCTATTGGATCAAGTCGTCATATTTCATAATTAATCATGATTTGATGTTATAGTGATGATTACTTTCATGATTTGAGATGCTTTGGTTACTCCCAAGTCACTTTTGCACCTCTAATAGGTTATGATATTATGAAATAATTTGCATGGTGTAATAAAGAAAATAGACATCAAACTAATTATGCAAACTAATATAACATAATAAATATAAATTTATATTTAAATACATGGATCCTTTTTTAAAATAAAGATGTATGAATCATCCTACAAAAAGAGCTCCGCAATTATTATGCATTTACAAATCATTCCTTGAGAGCAAAATATAAAAATATAAAAATGACCTTCTAAAATTGTTAGAAGGGCTCCTATGAAATTTTGTAGATATAGTATAAAACTACAGAAACCTCCTTCTAAAAATCTATAATTTATTAGAGCTTAGGATCCAAGGTTCACTTAGTAAATCCACCATGGTCTATATAAGGAGTTTTTGCTTTATACATAGTATATATATTATAATTATTGTTGCTGTTATTACAACAGAGGAGAATTATGGAGCAAACTACTTAGAAGCTTTTATATAATCCCTAAATGTACTTGATATCTTCCCATGAACATTAAGAGAAAGAAATGCCACCTCATACCGTGACCAAGAATAACATGGAGAGGCACCTTGCTTGATAGTTTTTGGCAAAAGAGGCTTATATTTGCTCCACATACAAATATTTAAGTAGGGCCCCATTTTCTCATATTAAGTCTGAAACTTGGTTGATCAAGACTATTCATCTAATCTCTTTAGTTTGGAAATAAATTGGCCTAAAACCGTCTGGATTTGACAATTTTAGTATCTTACTTTTTTTCTTTTTTCTTTTTGTACAAGCAAAGAATTACGATCCCTAATTGGGATAAGGTCTTGATGACAATGATGATGACAAGCAAAGAATTACAAAGCAAATTGCTTACACGCCTAAATCTAACTGTAAATCAAAGAAAAATTGGTGACACGAACTGGAACCAATGGTTCACCGAACCTCGTACCATTTCCGAGGCACGGAAGAAACTTGGATAACAAGAAGCAACTGGAGTTAGACTAGTCGCTGTAAGTGCGCCGAGCTCGTCTGTCATCGGAATAATGATACTGTGGTCTGAATGGCCGGCAGAGGAAACAATTACATGTTGTGAGTGGGTCAAGCTGGTCACGAAAGGCCAAATGCCATTGGAATACTGTCCTCCAACCGTACCAGAATAGGCCTGCCTTGCTTTATAATTGGGTCCAAGTTCTACTAAAAGCGCATGCCTTCTAATGGACCAGAAATCTCCTTCCATTGTTGTCGGGTGAGCAAGCTCGAACCTGAAATTTGGATAGGAAACAATGCACTATCTTGAAGAGATAGCTGCTCTTGGTTCAAAGATAAGAGCTTAGACCCAAAGTTTGATAGGCTTCTAGCACATTTGTTGGTTTCGGCCTGGACTCATACTGTCAAGCAAAAAAAGGAATGATCTTGATAGGCTTCGAGTCCTTTTTTCTATTCTTCGACAACCCTCCATTTTCTAGAGACTTTCTTGATGAAGGTGGATAATGACGTCAAATATCCTGCTCAAAGGCCGTAATTAAGAATTCGAATCCTTTGACGTGCTCTTTTCAAGTCCCGGCCTGTCTAGAGCAGACCCCCAGTGGTTCCGATAATTAATAGAGGGCCAGGCCGCCTTCTAGTTTGTTGAGCAATCTAATAATGGAAAATGAAGCGCATAGTTTTACCATATATACCAACAAGGCCAATCAAATTCCACTCACACTATTAACCGACGAAAGTACCAACCAACTTCAATTTCTTGCCTTCACCTTTCTTTTTTATAAAGCCATTCAAGCACAGTACATCTTAAAGTGTTTGTTTAGACAGACGGCAGGGCGTCTAGTGGGACTTTGATTTTCATTGTTCACTGCTTGAGAGAATGAAACCACTTTCCCTCTAAACTGTAGTATCCAAGTTTATATTTTTATTTTTTGGTAGAATGCAAAATTAATATGGCATCGGAGTCTTATTGATCATGAGATTGTGAATTCAAATCCTGAAGCCTTTATGTGTCTGCACTTGGGTCCACTTGCAAGGGGCCAAAAAAAATATATTTCTTTTTACTTGAGACAATATATTGGATATATAAATATTACTAGCCCACTTCCTATCAGCTAAGCTTTTAGGTCGAATAATAAACCAACCACAATAATTAAATAATGCTCAATCAAATTGCAGCACGAGCTTATTAATTAAAGTTACAAATACCAACCAATTCAAACTTTTGAATTTTCCATTTTGATTCGAAAGCCATTGGACCATAGTATTAGTGGATGTTTGATTTTCATTGTCCATTAATTAGTTGAGGGAATGAAGGTCACTTTCCTCAAAAGGTTAGTATTCAAGTTTGTTTTAATTGCATGACCTTCTCTCCTCCTTGGATGCCACTGGCTTATATTTGCTAAGATGGTGTCTCACCATTACCTCCCCCCACCACCTCTCTCTTTCTCTCTCTGAAAAGGAGAAAACCTTCTCTAAGCGCAATAAACCTATGCTACCTCTTTTCCAAAGGGAGCTGCTTTACCTTTTTCTGTATGGCAAAAGAGAATCTCTATCCTTGGTGACCATGCATGTAAGCATGCATCCATTGGCTTGTTGGGTTCCACAGCATTTCCTTTAACAAGTTGGTGGGTGTTAGACACCAAATTATGAGCTAATGATGCATCTTAATTAGCTCTGTGGACCTTTTCCTGCGACTGTGACAGACAGAAGGGGATGAAAGGATAATAACTTTTAAGTAGCTAGCATTCCTAGGCTAAACCATGTAATCACTCGACGTACCTCGATTAAAAAACCGTGGAAAAATCTTAAACCATCCTTTAGAGAGTTTGCGACAAACTGCGCTAGTGCCAACGGACTGGCTTGACCTTTGACAACTTACAAGACCACCGATGATTAGCTGATTGTTAGCAATAACTGCGCCATGGTCTAATCAAAAGGCTCATCTCAATTATAAACTTGCATTCGTGTAGCAAATCACGAATTGGGTCACTACAAATTGCCAGGTCTAGGATAATGATTGGACAGTCAAACCCGATCAGCTGATTTTTTGCCATCACAGTGTTGTATATCAGTAATAAAAGGGTCCTCGTAGCCTAATCAAAGTTTCTTCTCAACCATAAACTTTCATTATTGTAGCAAATGACTCATGGTCACTACAAAAGGCCATATTTTATAACGATTTGCATTGCGCTAATAAGCGTTAGGGTGTGGGAAGATGATTGGGCAGTCAATTCAAGTCGATCGGATCGGATCGGATCCTAATTGTCGTCCACAGCCAGCCACGATAGCATGTTAGAATCAGTGTCTTCGTACAAAGCAGCAGGAGCATGCAATCAATCGACTATTTAGTAGGCAGATTACACATGCTAAATTGTACTTAGCTTATCACGCACAAGCTGTACTTAAACATGAAAATTGATAAGAACCATCCCCATTATGGAAGTTCGTGGATTGACTGGATCAAACCTACCAAAAATTAAAAGTCGTCAGGATCAATCTTGAAAACATCATTAAAGACAGATTGGAAGAAAATCAAGATCTCTGATTCTCTGGACTCATATAAATTAGAGGCAGGACGGTGCTGTAATTCATTCAGTTATCAAGCTAAATGATAGTTCATTGCAACCCCTAGCACTCCTTACTAGTTAACTTAATGAACTGGGTTGTTATTTTTCAAAAGTTCCTAAGTTGTTTCCATGTCCATAATTGGTTCCTATGAAATAATATTTACAAAATTTTCATTCGGAAATTTGTCAACAAACAAATATCTAGAAAATTATGAAAAAGGAAATATACATACCCCACAATCAACATTTACTTCACATACATAATGACACATAATTATTTTTTGAATAGAACTAGGGAAGTAATACTCAGTTTTCACCATACAATCTTCTTAAATCGTTTGAATTCCTCCGAAATCAACAAGGTGTACAAGAGTTATCAATGGCTCATTCAAATCGTTTCATTTGTTTTCTGAAGTATCTGAAAATTTTAGTTTATTTTCCATCCATAAGACCTGCAATTTGTACTTGAATTCCTTTCGTATCATCCTGTTCAGTTAATTCAATAGCTTGTTCATTGCCTTTCGAAACAAAACTCTATTCTTTAATTGAAAAGCTATATATTCTGCAATTGAATTTTATTGTTTAAAGTATTTGCGACACTTCAAAACTCAACTGGACTCAGAAAATGAGTCATGTCTACTTAACTGGGGGGCACTTGTGGAGACTGAAAAATACTCGAGCAGGTTTCCTAATAAGTATATATATTAATTTTCACATCTACACACATAATATCTATTATACAAATTGGTTACGATGTTTAACTATGGTTGTGTTGAAATTTTAACCAATTTACATACTTTTGTTAAGAAGCAAATCGACTTGTGGAGTAACTCAATTTACTAAGAAATCAGATAACTCAAACGCATTTTTCTGTTTTGCAGAAAAATTCAACTACCCAATAAATACAAAAGTTTCAAATACAGTGACATTGCCCTCACCTAAATTTGCTCTGGGAGCAAATTACGAACTCTCAATCAACTCGAAGATAGTGCAAAGATATTATTCCCTCTGAGTGTTGGAAAGCCTGAATGTTAGTGCTACTCCCACCAATAGAACCTAAAAAGGCCCCATTGATATCTAGAGATGCATGCCTTGTTGTTTTCGTTACTCTTTTTCTTTAATATAGCATGAACCTGCATGATTAATTTACTTAATATTTAATTATGAGAATCTAAAAAATCTTATGTCTCGTTCAACTTTTGTTTTTAACTAGTAACCTGCCTTCTGGTTAGTTGCACAAATTTCCCTCCACCTGGACATGTATTTGGTGTGTGTTAGACAATACTCAAATGAAATGGCCCCATAAGTTAGCCCTAAGTTTTTTAGATTTGGGAATCTACATGTGGTATTTGGCCTCCTTTTTAATAATTGAGACCCCCAAAGCTCCTCTTAAGTCAAATTATAATAGTTAGTACTTCTCTCGACTCTAAAGCACGAAAGGGCCCGCTAACAGGATAAGAAAATGAAGACAAATTATCCATGGATATTTATCCTACCTCTTGCTATGAACAGCCCAGTTAATATATAGATACATAAAGGACAAAGAAACCCTCATTTTAGGGCTATTTTTTAAAGCACGTTTTAATAATTTCATCTTTTCTTCTTTTCTTTTTTTTATACCAATGAAGAATTACAAAGGAACCACCCACAAAACCTCCCAGATCTATCCATCCCCTAATATCACGGAGGGTGCCAACCTCAATCACACAACCCAGCATCAACTGGAGAGGTGCCTTTTTTTACCTATCCATTGGGCTACTAGGCCTTCTAGCATAATTTCAACTATGTCTGAAAGATGGCTTTAGCATCAAATAAGGTTACTACGGCTGATAATTTTGTTGTTATACTTGTGCCACAAATTCAAAGAAAATTTAGGTTATAAAAATAAATTGGCCAAATTCATCAATATAATTATCGGTTAAGGATTCTAACCAAAATCTATTCATTGGGAAGCATAAAAATTTGGATTCTCAAATGGTATCTGGCGAGAGATCAGTGTTGAAACTGAAACTTTGAGTAAGCATGTATGCTAACAGTAGTCCTTTAAATGCATAATCTTCAGGATTAACGATCAAACGAGATGGTAATCCACATTAATCAATTTCAACAAAGGTTATTCATGTAAATTTGAAAAATTCATAGTCATTACAAAAAGAGTCGCTTCTTAGTTGTCTATTTCTTTTCTTTCGTGGAGATGGATCATATGAAAAAACTGTTTCACTGCCCCAGAACCGTCATTTTAGGATGTAAATATTAAAAACGATGGACTCCCATGATCGAACGACTCATGCCACCTGGCATTTATTTAGCGGGCCAGATCGTCACAGAAAAAGAAAGTATAGAAGAACCAAAAATCCTTAATCCTATTTAATTAAGTAGAGTAACAGCCAAGAAATTTGATTAAGTAACATGAACATCCTCCTTCCCTACGAACCCATAATCTCCACTCCTCTCTTTTCAAAACTTGGAAGGTTGAAATGCATCTTTTTGGGTCACATGCTCCTACCACCAAAAACAAAAAGGAATAAAGGGGGAAGAAGGGACACCCCATATGACTTGAATTTGCCTTTGGGTTTCCTCAGGAAGGAAAGTTGATATTGAGTTCTGCATTGGAGTTTGGTAAATGCTTTTCAAGGCCAGCTTTGGCTACGAAACAAGCCCAAAAGATAGCGATTCCCCTTCCATTCATGGGGAGTGACAAACAAGCAAAGAAACAAACATACCCTTCTCGACAAGGTTTTGCTTTTCCCAAACTCCCCCAAGAAATCTCCAGTGGACTTCCACGCATTTCTAGTCAAATAATTTCAACTCTTGAAATTTAAAGAGGAGTGCAACACTAGGACGCAACCTCATGATAAAGTATAGTGCGGCATCCCACTTTTGATTGATCTGACCCTTTCATCTGATTTCTCCGATATCCCATAACTTATAGGTAGCCCAAATATCATGAAAATAAACTGATTCTATTTTTGGAAAAATGTGTTTTTTAGTCATCTAATATGGCCCGTTGTTTATACAAAGTGTCTAACCATCTATTCCAGTGATCAAAAGTACAACTTGTCATAAGTTGGAATCATTCAATCCGTCCGATTCATGGACTAGGCATCTCCAACGAGCATAACTACCACACGATTTTTTGACTAGTATATATATCTAGACTCAGAGAGATATAGAGAACGTACGTGGAGCTCGTCATCTAAAACTGAGGCACCTCAAGATACTTACCATCAACCGCACCTACTGTAGCATTCTTCCCATTTGAACCTTAAAACTCTTAAACAGAGAGTGGTTAAAGAGTAATGACTGTCTTTAGGCACAGTGATTTGGGGTTTAGGGAAGGAATCTGATGTTGTTGTGTTTATGTCGGAGAAAATCTCGGAATGGGAGAATAGAACCTAGGGGGAGGCGAGAATATGCTTAGGGCCACCACAGGCCATTAGCTAAGCTCCAAAACTGAAACATAGAAAATGAGGGAAAAGCAAAGCATGATTAGATTATGATTACGGCAATGGAGAAAAGTCAGCCCACAAGCAGACGTCTTCTCTTGTATCCAAAAATTCACTGCCTTTTGTCAGTTTTTTTACCTTTAACTCTCGACTGTTGGGCTTACACGAATTCTCTCTCTCTCTCTCTATCTTCTTTCTTCCGAAATTCTCGCTTTCTCCTCCTATGCAGAAGATGAATCACGTACGAGAAGGGCTGCAAGAAGACACAAGGAATAAGGGGGGCTTGGTTTATCAAAATTCAAGAATTAAACACGAAGATTTGGTGGATGTGCAATGATCCATATATTACGTAGCCAGGAGTAAATAATGAGGATTTTTTTTTCTTTTTCTTCCGAGTTTAAGGAATAACACCAAGATATCCGGTGTATCTGCTATTGTCCATTGAATAGGTAGGACTGAAAAATGATGATAATTAGGTGGTAGGCTGTTGATTACATTGTTTAGTCCAGTGAGGAGGAGATTATGATAATTGTACCCACATCAAGGAACAAAAGGAGTGGCATCGGCCGTCGGCCGGAGCCAAAATATTCACCTATCGGCCATGTGAGTAACGCATCTCAGACTGAACTTAGTGACATGAAATGGGGTTTTGGCCATGCAATAGTATAGGGCAGTGAATACGAGTTCAGCCACTATAAGCCAATATTTGCACCAATATGACTGTTTACAAAGGCAGTTTGGAGTCTTCGGACCACTGTATATGGACGTGATTTTTCTTGTGCCATTACCTAGCCAAGATATCGCAGCATGGGCGCAGCTGACGATCCTAATTCCTAGAGCCACTATATATTGTTCTCTTGTGATGAATAGATAGTTGAGACGGTTCAGAGAAAATGTTAGTCGAAACCTAACTTATGGGAGGGTTTAGATGAGCCAATGTCACCTTACATTAAAATACGGCAAGAGTGTGATGGACTGCGTGGATCTAGAAAAAAAGTTTCACGATGCATGAAAAAGGGGGCGTGGACTCTTCCGGGATTCTTTGGAAGGGGAAGAAAGGTATGCACCACGGATCATTTCTTCCAGTGATTGGATCACAACCATCAAGCAATGGGTCCAGGCAGCACTATCAGACTGTCATGATGGTGACAAGTGTCACGATACGAGAGCGTCTCGTAGTAATGCCTGAAAATCTCACGAGATGTTTTCAGGTTTTCTTCTTTCAGATGTGGTCAATGTGATCGATGTGGCATTCTCGGACAATTATGCCTGTTCCTGTTTTCTTTGGTCCGACGTCGTTTGCTTCGGATTTTTGCAGCCTCGATGGTCGAACACGTGCATGGAGAATAGAAGGGAATCAAATATCACAATCCCCTTTATTTATTTTTTGGCCCTCTTTTTTTTTATCTAAAAATGATACTAAGAGATGCTCTTCTGCATCAAAAGGGCCCACCCACTTTGCTTTTGGGACGATTCATGTGGTGGGGCCTATGACAAGGATGTCATTATCCAATAGTTGTTCTTTGAATGATCCAAATCACCCGGTGGATTGCAAATGGACAACTAGAAAATTCGGGCAATAATACGGAGTTAAGGCCTTCGATCGCGCCAGCATCTCCATGACAAGGATCCTGAGATGGATGGTTCGAATCTACTGAGATCGTGTGGGTCAGTCTCTCACTAGGTGTCTGCATTTGATAGTGTCTATCAGCTCTTTTAGTTATAATCGCAAAGGATTAACATACTAAATTATGAGTTAATTTTTGCTGTCATTATTTAACTAGTAATTGTTGCTATAACTCGAGCAGAGTGTCCCCACAAATTTAGAAAAAGGGTGGCTCTTCACTTTAAAGAAGAAAATGGCTGTACTGGTCACACCAAAAATGGCAGAGATCTGTATTATAAATAGAGGAATGCTAAGTTGAAGGCCTTCCAAGGATCACATCTCGAAGGGCACCACATTTAGAATGAAGATGCCCACCTTCGCATGATCCGACCTGTTCATTTCATCGCCTTAGCCTTGTATAACTAGTAAACTAAAGATTCTGATGAATATATGTAATTCTAACATCCGAAAATGATATTTTTGGGCCCTGAATTTAGACCACTGTTTATAAAAAGTTTCTAACCATTCGCTTCTTGCGATAAAAGTTACATTTTCTTGATGCCAGAATTATCTAATCCATTTGCAAGTTGAACTACTAGCTATCCAAGGACAAGATATCAATCCGTTTGTTGTTTGAACTACTAGTTATCATAAGCCAGGACTATAAGATGAAAGGGCCAGATCATCCCGAGGTGGGTCATCATCATGCCAAAAATGGAGCGCTTCTACATAAACTCCTTTTAGGGTCTTCGGCCTCGCATTCCTCTTATTAATATATCTTACAGTGCAAGCAAAACTAAGTTGTGAGACTTTAGTGGAAAGCGTTTATCACTTTAAAATGAAAATACATAGCACATCATTGACCTATCGTACAACTAAAAAGGCCATACTTTTTGACAAATTTTAGAAAATACAAAAGTTGATTCCTTTAATTGTGAGGCATATCTTCTCTTCCTATAGCTGATAAACATGCCTTTTTATTGATGGATTCTGATTAACAATATGCATCCATCCATAATTCTGTAAAATCCGGAGATTCGGAGGGGTAAACGGTCGACTAGATAGGTCGTTTACATTACATACCTGAACTACCTCCAATTACTATCAACGGTGCAGCTAATATCCAAAGGATTTTTTCTGTGTTTTATGGCGAGTAATATACCCTGGGTGGGTATATTAAAGGGTAAATTTTGTCCGTTATTTTTGGCTGAGCCAAATAGCTCTAACATGGCAAATGGGCATTGCTGCTATTTTGCATAGTTTAATAGGGTTCAGGGTTCACAGTTTCAATGATCCCTACTGCCAGAGAGGTCGACTATGATCCTTTGGCTGGTGTCCTTTGAAAATTCCCACTTGTTCAAGCAAACCAATTATCTCAATGGTAGAGAAATTCCAAATCTAGATATTACTGCAAAAACTAAATCAAACATATCTCTGTCAAGAGAGAGAGAGAGAGTTTGACATATCTTCATTGGTCAGACGGTTGATTGAAAATTGTGAACCAATTACAAGACTTTGAATGAAATAGCTGCTGAAGCAATAGAAATGAGGGATGCACCCATCATCCACAGTATGCACATTGGAGAGAGAGAGAGAGAGAGTTTGGGAAGAATAGATATTTACACTCGTTAAACATGGCATGTTCATCCCCTTCATTTATTTCCATTTTCTGTCATTGGTCAGACAGTTGATTGACGATTATAACAAACCAATTACAAGACTTTGAGTGAATAAAGTAGCTGCTGCAAACCTGCAGCTATACAAACAGGGAGGTGTACCTATCAATCTACAGCATGGATATTGTGAAGATAGAGATGGGATTGTACATGTTAGAGACACAGGTCCTCCCAAGATTTATAGTATAATTTAGTGAAAGTGACGAAATACAAAAAGCACCAAATTATGGGATAATCATTCCAAATGGGAAAGGCATATAGACTCGCTTTCTTCCGACCTCATCATATGTGTCATCATGCACCTTTGCCCACCACCCTTCAACCCTCTCAACTTTAACTTTTCACCGTCTCTATAAAATAATGCCATCTTCTTCTGAAGGAAAAGCAATCTAGAGATAGAAAGAGAAAGAAGAGAGAGATTCATTCATCCAACCATCTCTTTTTAGAGAGAGATGCAATCATCCAACCATCTATTTTTAAGCGCGTATTATTAAGCCCCAGAGCAGACCAAACCAAAGGGACCTCTAGCTACCAATGTCTTTTTCCTTTTGATTTCATCTCCATCTCTCAGCCGTTCTATCTTCTTCTTTCAGCTCCTGGTTAATCAAAAGAACCCAAGAAGCAAAGCTGTAATGTTAAAAAAGATGGCTGCAGAAGCAATCACAAAAGCTTTCTCTCAGAACCCATCTGCGGATTCCAATCCTCCTTTGATCATAAAGAAGAAGAGAAATCTCCCAGGAACGCCAGGCAAAAACACTTTCCTCCTCCTTTCTCTTCTCTTTCTAGCATAACTTTACAGGGTATTACAGTAGATACTTGTATCTAGCTTCTTTCTTTATGTTTTCAACTGAAATTTTCCTCATCTGGATATTACAGATCCTGATGCAGAAGTCATTGCCTTGTCTCCAAAAACTCTCATGGCTACCAACAGATTCTTGTGTGAGATATGTGGGAAAGGTTTTCAGAGAGATCAGAATCTGCAACTACATAGACGTGGGCATAATCTTCCATGGAAGCTTAGGCAGAGGAGTAGCAAAGAGGCTAGAAAACGTGTCTATGTGTGCCCGGAGAAGACTTGTGTTCATAACCATCCTTCAAGAGCTCTTGGAGATCTTACTGGTATAAAGAAGCATTTCTGTCGGAAACATGGTGAGAAGAAGTGGAAGTGTGAGAAGTGCTCCAAGAGGTATGCAGTGCAGTCAGATTGGAAAGCGCATTCGAAAACCTGTGGCACTAGAGAGTACAGATGTGATTGTGGAACTTTGTTCTCAAGGTAATTTTGCAGGCTTATTATCTTTTTTTCTTCTTAGATTTTAGCTAATTCGAAGGTATGAACTGCATAAGACATGATTATTCGACACATAAGGAGGAAATAATGCTTAACATAAGTTCTGTGAATAGCAACAGATAAGAAGGCCTGCCCCCCTCTGTCTCTGTCTGTCTGTCTCTCCAATATGTGCACTAATGGATTCATATTATCATAAAAGATAGAAACAAGCAACAACAGAGAAATAATAGTTTGTAAGGTATGGTGGATTTCCTTTTCTTTTCTTTTCTTTCGCCCTCCCCCACCAAAAATTATGAAGATTACATTCACAAGAATCGTTCATAGGCAGAGCTTGCCCATATACTACAATGAAGAATATGAAATGACTCTCGACTCTCATCCACTTCATTTTTTTTAGTCTGTTGCAATGTAGCATGTAGCATGTATGAGATTTTTCTGTCATGGGTTTCATATTTTTCTTTCAGTGTTAAGTAGTCAAAGAGAATTACTAGGTTAATTCTAATTTATAAGCGCAAAACACTAAATTCTTGCTGTGTCTTCTTCCACTGGTAAATTTATTTGAGGCTTGCTCCTGAAGTTTGCTGAAACACATATTTATTGAACATGTGAAAGTTTCCATGATTAGCTTTCAAAAGATCCTTCATCAAGTCATCCGGCTTTTGGATGTATTAGATGAATGGACCTATTTTTTCCATAAATGTTCTCCATCTTTGTTTTATTGTAAGACTTCTCATAATTTGTTTTCTTATTATGATTGTTTTAGTTTTGTTTATTCTTCATGCTATGACCTGCTAATTTATTTACCTTTTTTTCTGCTCACATTTTAACAGATTAGACCTATTCGTATTTGTTTTTCAAACAGGAGAGATAGCTTCATTACCCATAGAGCATTCTGTGATGCTTTAGCAGAAGAAACTGCTAGAGTTACAGCAGCATCAAACATGCCCAATGCAGCAGCTCTTGGAGGTGCCAATTATCATTTCATTGGAGGTTCAATGAGGCCTAACATATCGCAACACTTCACTTCCATTTTTAAACCTAGCCAAAACAACAACGAAGCAATTGATCAAACCACATCTGGGCTCTCTCTGTGGATGGGCCATGGAAACCATGGTGGTGGGGAGACCATAAACAATAGTCTCTCAGATGTGCACCAAATGGGGCCTGCAAATTCTGGAACCTTATATGCAGACCCATTTGCTTCAGGTTCAAATCCACCACAAACTGATTATCAACTGAGCTGGGTTTATGGGAACAAGATATCATCTTCGAATTCCGCGGAATTGACCAGCACTTCTTTGCCTCCAGCCACCATGACGGAACTTGGTAGTCCTCACCTTGTGAGTGCACCTTCCTTGTTTAGCACTGAGCACCATCAACATCCCCATCCTTCGTCGGCCGATATGTCAGCGACCGCCTTATTGCAGAAAGCCGCCCAAATTGGTGCATCTTCAACAGATCCAGCTTTACTAGGGAACCTCGGGATAAGGTTCAATAGCACTAATCTTCAAGGTGGAAACAAGTACAATGGGCTAGTGGATCCAAACCCAATAAGCCCTGGTTTCAGAAATGATGTACAAAACCCCTTGAATAATTTCTCGACATCGAACCAGTCGATAATACATCCATCGAAGCGTCACAAATCTTCAAAGGATGACAAAGGACAAACCAGGGATTTCTTAGGTGTTGGTGTCCAAACCCTATGTTCGTCCTCACTTCAAGGATGGATTTGAATATTCAAGAAGCCATGAATAACATAATGGCCATTGAAAGGCAAATATGGTAATAAAGTAACCGTTGGGAAGCATGGAGAGATTATATTATTTAGGAACTTTGCAGGACGGAAAAGTGGGGTGAGCGCTTCATGGGGGGCCTAAAAGAAATCTTAAGTTTATACAGGAACTTGCGAGAGATCCATGCATATTCTCACGGTCCCTTAAAGTGACCCTTTTTAAATGAAGTGATGGGTGGGAGAACCCCCTTTTCAACTCCATTATTGCATTGTTTCATCTCTATCATGTTTGTGGTCTTTTCCGAACTGAATTTAAGTGGCAAAAAGCTGGATTAAGATTCAACTAGGCTTTACTGAATGATTAAAATAATTTCTCCAGCTTTCATCTTCTCGAATATACCTGATTTGGAGAATCAATTTGTTTTCTAATAGTAGGCATGCTATTATTAGAAAGCTTAATGCACCATCTGATAGCCCTTATCATGAGTGCACCATGATCCAAAGATATGACAAAATGAAAAATCCTAACCATTTGATTGGTAGACTTCCTGAAAAATTTGTTGCGTGTTTCCTTTCCATTTACAAGCTACTAGCTCTTGGATTTTCAAAGGGGTAGATTCTTGGAGCACAGTCATGTATACTAGGTTAGCCTGGATGGGCAGATTGCACCAATAGATGGTGAGGAAAAAGATGGCCGCGGTATACATAAAGAAATTTTTTATGTCAAGCCATTTTTTGGTACCTTTTCAACCATTTCTTTGATCCTTTTCATACTATGCTCCTAGTTTTCAACAGTCACACTGCAATCCGCTGTTAGTTTGTGGTTACAAAACACATCCAAGAGAGTGCTGAAAATGCTCATAATATTGCGTTTCAACGTTTAGGAAAGAATGTGTTGGAACAAGAGAAAGGTAGCCAATGATATTTGGTTCCCTAAATTGATCCAGCACCAAGGGTAATCTCTCAGTAGATCATGTCACTCCTTTATTTTCTCACAAATTGTCATGCATTTCTTTCTGAAAGTTAAACATAGACCACGGTTGTCAATTTGGTCTCGGTTGCCATTTCGGTTCAGACCAGGAACTGAAATTTCGCAAAAGATTTTAGTGTGTTTCGGCCAATTTTGGTGTAATTTTTCATATAAATTTTTTATACAAAATTTATCATTTGACCGAAATAAAATGATATCAATAGCCATGAGATAGAAATTCGAGAGCCACCCCGAAACCGTAACCCATCATTGGAGAAAGTAGTGCCAAGATTGGTACCAATGGCCTATGACATAAGGAAGGCAAGGATCCTATTAACATACTACCTACGAGACATGACTCACATGCCTCCTTAATTTTTCTAAATCTAGCTTAATGAAGTTTAATTTTCTTATTCCGAATATCCAATTAGGGTACTGAAAATTGTGATAGATGTGGCATATGGCAGAATCGGCACCGTCCGGTAGGGAAATGTGGTTGTCATCTAGAAAGCTGGCCTATTTGATGAGTCATCGAATTCCAGTGTCTAATCAATATCTGATCTTGATGAGACAGTGTCATTAGTGGACCCTAATTGATTCCTTTACATGAAACAAAGTCAAGAAGTGGCAAGGCATTCACTTTGAGCTGACGGTGATTAGACGACCTCACAACGGCCTTGATCTCCACCATTTCAAACATGATCAGGTGGAAAAAGACGTTCATGTGTCTCATATAGAGAAATATTGCTAAATGGTTTCATGGAGACAAATTCACCTTCTTCCATTGCCACTTACAGTAAGCTATTATTTTAATAACGGCACTTTCATTGTTCATATTGTTCTTATCAGACACCATTTGGGTAACACCAACATAACTAGACCTTTCAAGGTTTAGATGGAAGGAGAAATAGGGAAGGTAAAAGAAAGTGATTTACGGCAATGGGTCACTGAAAGTCCAACAATGTATAGGAGCAAAAGAGACAACGAAAGGAGAAGCGAGACACTGGGACCTAGTAGAAGAAAAGAGAGAGAGAGAGAGATAAAGAGGAAAAAATGTGAAAAGAAGACTTTATCGTAACCAAGTTGTACTAGGCTTTCACTTTTGACGATTTGGAATTTCCAAGATGCTCTTTAGTGGAGTTTCATGTAGTGTCTCAGCTTGTTAACCAGTACAAGGATTTACATCACAGACAAAAGTACGTTCAGGGTGATCTGAACCACTCATATTCTATCTCGACCACCTTTTAGATAGAAAATATTCCCTATTGAGTAACCCAACAATCGACATTGTTAATCTTATTGATATTCAAGGGAACAAGAGATTGACCAATAGCTAGACAAATATTTTGTTCGGTCCAATTCAGGTGTCAAAAGAGAGCCCATTCTGAAGTGATCTTTTAATTTACTAATAAGTTGTTTCATGGCTGTTCTATCCATACTTTATTGTGAAACACTAGACTGCCCACGCTACCATAATTACCTCTATATTTTGCTAGTCACATATAAATTTAGGATCAGAATACAGATTCAACCTTAGAGACCCAAATTCCCATGGTCACATAATTACTTAGCTTAAATAACTTGCGAGTGGGTTGGACAAAGCCCTTACTATTGTCAATTGTCTTTTTGATAGCCATGTAAGTCCTATTGAAGATGTTAGGTGTTTAATTTTAGCTAAAAGACCCATAGTATAGTATTTAATAAGACCATCTAACTCATTAATTTGATAATTTTTTAGATAAAATATAAAAATTAGCTCAAATTGACCATCCAACTGTAAATTATCAAAATTAATTATCAGATGATCAACTGAGCTAATTGGGTGCTTAATGTATGGTTTAGATGACTCTAATATAGTCTTTGTCCTTGCAGATCAACTAAAGGAGGGTTGGATGGCTCAGATTTAATTTCAACGGTGCAGATAGTTTGAAGATCAATAATCCGGCAAAGTCTTTTATGAGAGTTCTAAGGAAGTTTTGGGACAAATTTCAATTTTTCCCTTATTAGAATATTTCAAATTACATGTTCTGTCCTGTTATTGTTATTATTCATGTTTTATGTTATTCTCATTTTGTTTATTCGTGTTCTGTGTTATTTCGTAGTTAATCCAGGAATTATCTTATCTATTCATGTTTAACCAAATAAAGGGTTCTTGTTTAACTACAGAAAAACTCTTATTTCTTGTCTGTTTTAATTCAAAATTTCAATTAAATTTTATAACATGTTTTTAGGATATTTTCTAGTTTAATTGATGTTCCTGATCTTCAATTTGGGTTTTGAAAACAGATATAAGACATTAATTCTTAAATTCTTTAATTAGATTAGATCTCTAAAAATTTGCCGAATCTGACAAATTCATCTATCAAATTATTAATCCAGGAGTTGAATATATTAATGAAGTTTGATCAAAGTTTGAGATACCAAAAGTGAAGAAATTAGATAGTACTTCATTTGATTTTCAATTTGGCAATATGACTCAAGATGAAAGATCTTTGATTCTATACTTTATATGCTTTTCTTTCTTATCCTTCACAAATCATGATTTTCTTATTTTTACTATTCAATGTCTCCATTTGATTTGTTGCATATAATCCACACTACATTCACACTTTTGTTCCACAGAGGTGATGAACTGAATACTTCTAGGAAATGTTAAGCTTTTCTAATATCATAGGAATCCTTAATTTCTGTATTCGCAATAAAACCATACTGTGTCTTAACAACTTCATTAACATCTTGTTCATATCATGCTTCCCTCATACGTTCATGTCATAATCAATTGATTATCACAGATCAGTCATCCCCATCAGATTTAGCATCAAAATCTTCTAACAACTCTGTTATACTCAATTTCTTTGTTATTCTCCTCAACTTTAGTCTTTTACAATTCCTTATCATTCTCACGTTGCATTCCTCTTGATAAGATTCCATTATCGTACTTATATTTTGATCTTCTCTATTATTGTACGTTAGCCATTTGCTTTTCATAAAGTTCCAATTATGTCATCCAGAATTGTGCTAAGTTCTTTTGAATTCTCACTTTGATCGATCTAGTACACGTCAGAGTTATCTCTTAAGGATTCCACTGGTATCATCTTATATTTCTATTCCTCATTATCATCATAATCTTATTCTCATATGCTAGTTTCCTTGTATGCACTACTGCACAACAATCCTTAACCCCTAAGTATGTTAGACTAGAGTTTTGATAGGATTTGAGCCATCCAATACTTAAATATTTGCTAGATCCATCTCCTTCCACCTATTTACTTATGGTGTATTTCTTTGTGATTTTGGTATTATTTCTTATTCTAGTCACCTCTACTACCTATATTTAGACTACTTTTTCTTAATTATTCTCGTTGTATATGACTTTTGGACATGTAGGACTGACCGTGAAAGGATAAAACTGGGCTCTAATACCAACTGTGACGACAATGGTTTTCACATGCATTTTTAAATGCAAAACTAATTCCTAAGGTAGGATCGATCCTTATTTGAAAACACTTTTAGAAAAACAATGCAATTCTTTTATTTTAAATTCATTTTGAAAACCCCAAGTGTTATTTCCTTTCAAGATGGATAATGAAATTTTGAAAAATGAAGAAAAACATAAATATTTTCCAAGTCTATCCCGTCACAACTCACATCCCAACTGTAATAAGTACAGATACATGTTCAAAAGGTAGAGAGTTTACTTGCATTCATACTTGTCCCTTCTTCATTTACTTGATCATAGTACTAACATTTTCTAATGCTTCTTCTACTCCTGTGTGGAACTAATCTATAAAAATAATATATTTGGGTGAGTATTTGTCATACCCAGTAGGTGATTTGATACTACTATTTTGAAAATACGGCGGGCAACATGCATAATTCAAGGAGCTTTTTATGCAAAATATCAATGATTCCTTTTTGTGTAAACATGCATGTTTATGCATAAAATGTAAGTTCATTGATGCAAATTCAACCATGGAATCCTTTACCAAAATCTAGTATTCAACAATATAAATCATAAAGTAAAAATCAATAGATTCACGTAAGAAGATCTCGGCAAATATATCAAACCAATGAGTCAAATATAATAATCATGAAATTCTTAAAATAGTCATCATTCCAAGCAAATGGTGGCATCACTATAAGTATCATGTATATGGTCTTTCAGCAAATACACCAAGCCAACTGGTCACGAGTACTCGTATACGACCATCTCAATGCTATATGCACATCAATAACACTGAAATCATAGGGTCACTATGCTCACGATCAGCACATAGCTGAAATTGTGTGGCTTTGGTATCTGGAGACCTACCCACCATAGCCTCCACGGCAACTATGGCTGTCCTCGAAAAGGGTGTCATAAACACCTCTAGTAGTTGTCCCTATTTACCACAGCAATCGAGGAAGGGACAATGCCATTTTTGGCAGCAATACCATCCACCCTTTGGTGGTAGAGGCCGGAAGGCTAACCCCGTACATAACAACCTCTCAGTATAGTGCCCACTAGGCTCAATAGCCCAAAAAGCATATATATATATATATATATATAAGAATCTAAATCTTGGTCATCATAAATCATGTAATTTATGCAAGGATTTTCAGAACATGCAAACAATGCATAAAATCTGTTCATGCCAGTAGTTCCATTCAAGTCCATAATTCATGAAGACAATTACGCATGCTCGTATAAGAACATCATATCTCAAAAAGCATACTAAATATGGTAACAAAGTCAAGTAAATCATTTAGGGTTTGGAATGCATTTGAAAATTTAGTAGTATCAAACTACCTACATCGACTGTTGTCACTTAGCTTTCACTTAACTCGCGTCCCTCTTCAATGAGAGTCCTAGCGCACCTTGGTGAAGTCCTAGATATTATTTAGAAATAAGAATCCAAATATTATTTCCTATTTTATAGATCAACGGCTAGATCTATATTATAGGTTATAGATCTCTGATTTGTGGGTTTCTAATAGTTAATTTATGTAATTTAGGGTTAATCTAGGTATATCGATCTCTTAATATATCAAATGGATCAATCTATGAGTTTTGATCATCTTTGATCTTACTGATCTACGAGATTTTTATGGTTTTTGAGCTATAGTTATGTAAAATACTCCTCTAATCCTAACTTTTATAGTCTTATTAGGTTCGTGTTGTTATTACGAACGCAATGGTTCTTTTGGATCGGCGATCGGAGTTATATAGTCTCCTTAATTGCATTTTTTAGCGTCGCAAATCTACGGACGGACCAGATTCCTCTATATCAGGCCTACACGTCATAGTGCGCAGGACTCGCGCGCATCCTTGTCAAGCCAAACCTACATTTGTGTGACACCGGGAATTTTCTTCACAATATAATAATAATTTTCAAAAATAATAGTCGGGATCCCTATTAAAAAAAAACTTTGATTTTTAAAATGACCAAAACATAACTTAAGCGAAAGCATTTCTTCCAAGATCCGATGAGTCATACAACCACAAAACTACGGATTTAACAATGAAATGAAATACCATTTCTATCAAAAATCTAACAAAGCTTCCTCTGTAATTTGGATCATTGCACATGACCAGTGCAATACAAAATCACTTAATAAACAATGTATAATATATATCATAAGGGAGACTCAGTCTCCACACCCATCCACAACCAAATATTGTTTTCAATAAAATACACTCCAATAATGGATAAGAAAATATAGCCACTACCAAATACCCAGGGTCCCTCCATACAGCCATCACATCCAACATAAATCCACATTTTGACATCCAGGTCACATTACATTTTTAATTAAAGTACATGCCATACTCAAAACCCAAAGTGAGGTCTTGAGCAAACCTGGTCATCTCTGAACATCGTCTGTGCTTCGCTGTAAGCTGCCATCACTTTTACCTGCTTTATCAGTGCGTCAACCTGTTATCACTCTTTGTATCTGAGTCATTGCAAATCAAAGCAATGCCTCAGCAAGCTATGCTTGTGTAGGTGATATACATTCAAAGTAAACTCAATAAAAACAAATCACATGGCCCAAGGCATAAGATCATAAGATGATCAAACATATATATAAAGCCTTAAATTACCCAATGAAGGACATACCAAGTCCATGAAATAAATGAGATATCATCAACCATGATATCAGGACATGCACAATCCAAGAAAATCTAGAAACATGTGAATGCATGTCAAAAGTATCAAACATCATCTACAGTCAAGCCCTATGAGTGTCTCAAGTACACTCACGACAATGTGAGGTTAGCTCTCTATACCATCCGCTTTCACCCTTGCACCCTCACAAGCACTTAGGCACTCACAGGAATGATGCGTTCCACTTTCGCTTTCATCCTTTCACCCTCACGGGCACTCAAGTACTCACGAAAAGTCGCGTTGCACACCCGCTTTCACCCTTTCACCCTCATGGGCACTCAGATACTCAAGCACTCACGGGGTGAAGAAATGCATCCTACTATAGGATCAATAGTCTCAAACATCAAGACAGAGCGACTCCCACTCACGAAAGATATAAAAAACAGTGCATGCAAGAACCACCTGAAAGATAGCACACACATAAGAAACTATATGCTGAAATCAATCTCATGCATATGGTAAGGCATAAATCATATACCTCAAAAACTCAATCACCAAGTCATCATTTGAGAATCATGGAAAATTTTTGAATGAAATCACCTACCTCGTGTGGCGAGTTCATCCATTGTCCACTAGTTGATCGATCCCGTACGCTTCAATCTATACAAGACATAAAAATTCTTTTCTTAATACCTTCACTTACATATAGTTATGATTTAACTATTTGGTCCTATGTCCTTATATCAAGGGTTGGATTTACCTCTAAATTTAGTGTTCTCCACAAGATGACAATGACTGATCAACTCTTTATAAATGATCCATATATTAAGATTGGCTAAAGATGGTCTAATCCACATTTTTCAGGTAATCCAATGGTCCACATTTACTAAGAGTGGTTAGATCTACCTTTTTCAGGCAATCCGATGGTTAAGATCTACTCTAATTGGTCATATCCAGCTAATTTAGGGTCGTACGAGTTATTCATAGTGTTTGATTATCCATCAGATGTTCAGGAGTTACTGTGTGAACAGTAACCAATCGGACGGTCCAGATCGTCCGACCTATTTTATAGCACATATCGTGAATTCCATCAAATATGACTTATCTCAGGCATCGATCTACCCATTACTAAGCATGGATTAACAATTTAACAGTTGGATCGTCTTTAAATTTAGATCTAAGATCAAAACTCATGACTTTATCAAAATTTCAACAAATCAAGATTAGGGTTTTGTAGATCTTACCTAAAGAATGCATAACCGTGCTTTTCCCCTTCCTAGGCATGCTAGATTGGCTCCGATCTGTTGTGAAACGATCCATCCCTAGCTGCGCGCACTGTTCATGGCTCAATCCGCATTCATTTCTTCTCCGCTCGTAGCGAATTCAAAGGGGTTTTGCTCACAACTTCATGCTGAAGAGAATGAACGGCTTGGAGCATTAATCCATGCCGCCATTTTCTCCGGCAACCTCTACAACTCCGAAAAAATAAAAACCCTACGTTTCTACTCCTCCATCATGGCTGGGCTCTATTCTCCGGCGCACAATCTCTCCTCTTCTCCTTTTCTTTCTTTTCTCCTCTCTTCTCCTTTCTCTTCCCTCTTCTTCTCCTTCTTCTTCTTCCCCCTTTCTTTTCTTCCCATCGGTTTCCCCCTTTTCATCGAGGTTGGGAAACAAACCTACGTCTGTTTCTCAATTTCGTTTGAGGGGGTGCCGTTATCAAACCGACCCCCCCCTTTGAAAAAAAAATAGAGGATGTTACAGTTTGCATGCGTGCGCACACCTGAACGACAAGCGTCCTGGATGGTGTTGCGCAGACGCATCTCCGGCGCGGGTGCACGTGCGTCATGGCTCCTCGAGCGCTCGTGCGTTCTGGTTGAACCGGGAATGTGCCCGTGCGGGGTGCGCTCCCAAAGTCCGTCCCAGGGACCACGTTCTAGGTGCGTGTTACGTGCAGCGTCCCTGGGACACGTCTGGTTCGATGGGTCTGCAGTCCCATCGACTCTATGTTTCTTCCGGCGTTCTATGATCAGGAAACGCAGATTCGGCGGGGATCTGGGCTGGGAAGGAGAAAAAGGAGGGGGGAAGGGTGAGGACTTACCTGGGTAGCCTGAAATGGTGCCCCATCTTGCTGCCGATGCAAAGTTGTCATATGCCCTCATAAACACCAGGTGACCGAAAAACACTAAGAAGGGGAAAACCTAGTTTCCGGTGAGACTAGAGGGAAAAAAAATGGGGAAGAAGAGAGAGGAGAATGGTCGAGCCGAAGGAAGGACATGGGCTAGTGTCGAAAATTGTAGAGAAAATTGGAGAAGGGGTTTTTTTATTTGCCAGAACCCTAGGCTTGAAACCCTAGAAGAGGAGGGGAAAGGCGATGATTGATGGGAGAGGGGAGAGGGGGCTTTATAGCCTGCGAAGGCAGTGCTGTCCAATGGCGGTGTCTCCATTTTTCCTGTGCCGCCTTACAGAGGCGGTGCTGTTGAGTAGGCTGGAGGTAGGGAATGATGGAGGGGGTGTCGTTAGCAAAACAACCCCATGCGTTTTCAGCCTTTTTTGTTTTTAAGTTCAAATTACACAAATGCCCCTCATCTTCAAATGCCCATAACTTGGTCATATGCACACCGTTTTCAGTGCTCTTTGAGGCATTGGATTCCATTTTGAGCGTATAATCTAATGATATTGATTTTCTCACAAATTCCTTTGTTTTATATTTTCATTGAGATTAAACATCTAACAATCTATTAATATCATTAAACATACATTAATTTTCAAAATAAACAATTTATAACTGATTGGCAAATGGAAACCATCATTATTGATTGTGGTTATAAAAGTGGTATAAGAATATTGAAAATTTTGAGTCATTACACACGGTTAATGCTTTAAGGTGATATATATATGATGATCCAACTGTCATGGAGTGTGAAATTTAATTAGTAAGGGCACCCTACCCCCATAAGATCAAGGGTGGATTTCATCACTACTCTTTGGCTCACCTAGGATAATCACCTCAAGCGCGCTACCCTACCCTTCAAATAAAAAAAAAATCAATCAGAAGAGAATCACATGCTCATAGGACCCTCTTATTAAGATGCAATTTATTGTCACTCCAGTGGCTTTTGAGCATTGTGATTATTGGGGGTTATCTAATAGAGCCTCACTCTTCCCTTACCTCCTATTGACATTTATGAGGTCTAAACGCCTCCTTACATGAGAGTTCTTGCGCAGAACCTAACTAGTAAGCAATAGTCAAATCTAAAAGAGAGGAGGAGCACTAGATTAGCCTAATTAAAATCATTGTTCTCACACAAATTCAAGAAAATCAATATATTGCTTATTAGCCTAAGGTGTTTGACTGTGCCTTTTGCTTGCATCACAGAGTAAGATATTTTAGATTAGGAATAGTTCATGCAAGGGCATCGATCTCAGAACCCTGAACTACTACCTTTAAACCCAGAGATTTAACGCATCCAACACCAAGGGGAAAGAAACATCGTTCTTATCCCTATGGCTGAACCACCAACAAAGATTGAGCGCAAGACGATTAAATATTTTTATGCGCCACTTCAACTTAATACCCCATCATGCATAGCTTTACCTCCCACTAATGCCAACCACTTCGAGTTAAAGTCGAGTGTAATTCAATTACTCCCTACTTTTTATGGTCGAGACCGACAATACCCATACATACATATCAAGGAGTTCCTTAATATTTGTGCCACATTTAGGTTCCAAAAATTTTCGGATGATTCGATTAGGCTTAAGTTATTCTCGTTCTCACTTAAGGACAAAGCCAAGTTATACCTTAATTCCTTGAGGCAGGTTTCATACATACATGAGACCAATTGTCTAAGAAGTTTTTGAACAAATTCTTCCCTGTTAGCAAAACAAATGCCCTGTATCGTGAAATTATAAATTTCCAACAAAGAGATGATGAACAATATTACGAATGTTGGTAACAGTGGAATAAACTGCTGCAAAAATGCCCTCACCATAGATTTAAGAAATGGCAGCAAGTTCAATACTTCTATGAGACATGGATGCCTCAAACTAGGCAAATGATAGATGCAACGAGTGGAGGGACCCTCATGTTAAAAGATGAAAGTGAGGCATAGGAATTCTTTCAAACTATAGCCAATAATTCTCAGTAATGGGATTATTCAAATAGGAGAGAAAGAACTAACTAGCCCACTAAAAAAGGAGGTATCTATGAGATAGGAGCACATACTGATCTATCCTATAAGCTCGGCTCTGTTACTAAAAAATTAGGTGGAAGAATGAACAAAGCTTGAAACTATGTTTTAATCTTTCATAACTGCTACATTATCCCAACAACCTCCATAAGAGGTATGCGCTACTTGTTCTATTCTAACCCATTTAACCTCAGCTTATCTAGCTAATAAAGTATTCCCTGAATATCTTGTAGACCAAGCGAATGCATTGAATGCATATCGCCAACTTAGCAACAACCCATATTCTGAGACCTACAACCTTGGATGGGCTAGGCATCCCAATTTGTCTTGGTCAAAGAATAACCAACAAGGGGGGCCATTTGTAAATCCCCATGTCCAAAACTTTCCTCTTAGAACTATAGTTTCCCATCAGCCACTTGGCTTTCAACAACCTCTACAACAAAAGAAACCATATTCAGAGGAAAACATCCATACCATGTTGGAACAAATTGTAAAAGGTAATGATTACACTAAAAAGACCTTACACCAATTGCAAAATGAGAGTAAACAGTCAGCCAATGTCAACTCTCAAGTCATAGACACGTTAGAGATGCAAGTAAGCCATAATAGAGGAAAGGGTCAGTTTCCTAGTCAACCCATCCCTAATCCTAAGCGTCAATTTGAGATAGGGTCAAGTTCTCAAAACCTTAACCTTCATGAGCATGCCAAGTCCATAACCATCGTTAGGAGCTATCATCAAATCGATAACGAAGAAGGGCAAGCTAAGGGAACTGTGGAGGAAAAAGAGGCAACAAAAATATAGGAAAAAGAGAAAAGACAGAACAACTCTGTAGAACTTATACTGGAGGCACCCTACGTGCCTAAAGCCCCTTATCCTCAATTACTGAATAAAGCTAAGAAGGGATCAAACTTCAATGAGTTAATAGAGGTATTTAAACATGTACACATCAATATACCATTGCTCAATGCAATTAAAGACATCCCTTCCTACTCCAAATTCTTAGAAGAGCTCTGTACAACAAAGCGAAAGCTTAATGTGTAAAAGAAAGCCTTCCTCATTGAACAGGTGAGCTCTTTGATTCAACACAAGACCCCACCAAAGTTTAGAGACCCAAGATGTCCTACAATAACTTGCGTCATTGGAGAGCATATCATAGATAGGGCACTTCTTGACTTAGGGGCTAGTGTTAACTTGTTGCCATACTTTGTCTATGAGCAACTAAAATTCAATGAGTTAAAGCCAACCATTATCACGTTGCAATTAGCTGATAGATCTATCAAGATACCTCGTGGTTTGGTTGAAGATGTCTTGATACAGGTGGATAAGTTTTATTACCCTGTTGATTTCATTGTGCTAGACACCCAACATGTATCCGATCCTGATAATCAAATCTCAGTCATTCTTGGACATCCATTCTTGGCAACGTCCAATGCCATTATTAACTATAGGAATGGTGTAATGAAACTCTCATTCGGCAACATGAAGGTTAAGCTTAATGTTTTTAACATCGATCAACAACATTTAGACCTCGATGATGCCTGTGATGTCAACTTGATAGAGAGTCTAATTAATGAGATTTATTCACCATTGTCCATCTCGGACCCACTAGAGGCTTGTTTGATGCACTTTAATGGAGAATTTGATATAGATAAGTCTATTGAGGAGGTAAACAATCTTTTAGATGTTGCACCAATCATGGATACCTCTAAGTGGGGTCCTTATGTGGAACCACTCCCATTGTCTAAATTTATCTCCCATACCCTTAATAGAGCAACCACCATCTTTGTACCTAAAATCCTTGCCTGATAACTTGAAATATTCATACCTAGGCCCAAATGAAACCTTACCTGTAATAATAGCATCAAACTTAAATAAAGAACAGGAGGATAAGCTTTTAGATGTTCTTAAGGAACATAAAACTGCTATAGGGTGGACAGTAGTAGACATAAAAGGGATAAGTCTAGCCGTATGCATGCATGGGATACATTTAGAAGAAAATACAAAATCTTCCAGGGAAACTCAAAGGCGACTGAACCCCCACATAAAGGACTTGGTTAGAGATGAAGTCCTAAAGCTCCTGGATGTTGGTGTCATATACTCTGTCTTTGATAGTACTTGGGTCAACCCCGTTCAGGTTGTACCTAAGAAATCTGGGGTCACAGTAGTGAAAAATGAGGATAACGAGCTAGTCCCCACTTGCATGACCAATGGGTGGAGAGTTTGTATTAACTATTAAAAGTTAAACGTGGTCATGAGGAAAGATCATTTTCCTCTACCTTTCATTGACCAAATGCTAGAGAGGTTAGCCGGACATATCTATTATTGTTTTTGGATGGATATTTCGGTTACAACCAAATTCCTATAGCACTAGAGGATCAGGAGAAGACCACCTTCACCTGTCCTTTTGGAACCTTCGCCGATAGACGTATCCCTTTTGGGTTTTGTAACGCTTCGCTACATTTCAAAGGTGTATGTTGAACATTTTCTTAAACATGGTAGAAAGATTTTTTGAGGTGTTTATGGATGACTTCTCAGTATTTTGGTCATCATTTGATAAGTACCTACACCACTTGAAGTTAGTCTTAGTATGATGTCAGGAGAAGAATCTTGTCTTAAATTGGGAAAAGTGTCATTTTATGGTACAGAGTGGGATAGTATTTGGCCACATAATATCACTCAATGGGATAGAAGTCGATAAGGCAAAAGTGGATTTAATGCCAACCTTCCTCCACCAAGGATGGTAAAAGAAATTTACTCCTTTTTAGTACATGCTAGCTTTTACAGACTATTCATCAAAGATTTTAACAAAATTGCCAAGCCCCTATGTAATTTACTTATAAAGAAGGTCACTTTTGACTTTGATGAAGACTGTAAGAAAGCATTTAAGTGACTTAAGGCTAAATTGACTTCTACACCTATTATTCAAGTGGAATACATGTCCAAGTGGGTGGGAGGCTATACCATGCAAAACCAATAACCACAAGGTTGTGGTAAAAATTTTAAAAGAAAATATTTTTGCACGGTTTGGTACTCCAAGAGCCATAATAAGTGATGGGGGAAACACTTTTGTAATAAAGTGTTTAAGAACTTAAGGAAAAAGTATGGTGTCAACCATAGGATAGCTACCCCATACCACTCTCAGACTAGTGGTCAAGTAGAGGTATCCAATAGGGAAATAAAGCAGATTCTAGAAAAGACAGTCAATCCAAATAAGAAAGACTGGTCTTTGAGACTTATTGATGCTTTATGGGCTTATCGTACAGCATATAAAACCCCTATAGGAATGTCACCCTATCGCTTGGTCTATAGAAAGATCTGCCACTTACCAGTAGAGTTAGAGCACAAGGCATATTGGGTTATCAAAAAGCTAAATTTTGACTTAGATTCTGCTAAAACCCATAGAAAACTCCAACTCAATGAGTTGGAAGAACTGAGGAAAGATGTATATGAGTCTGCACGACTGTACAAAGACCGAATGAAGGTTGTACATGATAAACATGTTTTAAGAAAATCCTTCACACCAGGTTAAAAAGTCTTACTGTATAATTCTAGATTGCATCTATTCCTATGAAAACTTAGATCTAGATGGATAGGACCTTATACGGTATGCACAAAATATCCTCATGGGGCCATCAAGATTGAAAAGGATGGAGAAATTCAAAAGGTCAATGGTCAAAGGTTAAAGGTTAAAACCTTTCCTAGAACTGCTTGACCTTGAAATTGACGAGACACTTTTAGAGACACCTAAGTATCATGATCGACCTTAGATTACCACTCCAAGAGCCTTGTGGCATATCATCATTGCACTCACCATTATGTTTGGCTGAAGACGTTAAACTTAGCGCTTATTGGGAGGCAACCCAAGGGTTTAGAGTCTATATCACTCAACTTTCATATAGAATCCTATGTTTTCAAACATTAGGGACAATGTTTCATTTAGGTTGGGGGTGTAGATGCACATAGAGATTTTGAGTTTTCTTGAGTTTTTTTTTTTTAAATTGAAACAAGATTTGAAATTTTTTTGAAAAAAAAGTTTTTAAAGTAGAGTTCACTTACTATGATGAGAACTAGATGTTTATAATTTAGTAAATATACTATTTTTACCTCTTAATGGGAATACATATGATTAGTTTTGCATATCATTCATGTATTAAAGCATTTTATGAAACTTAATTCTTGGAAACCATTTATACACAGCACATAATTAAGACTAATATAGAGGTATGGCTTAGAGACCCTGAGGAAAATCAGTGGAGACCTATAACATAGTGAGAGTTTGGGACTATCTTCTTTTAGAGAGTTATAAGTAATTTCATAAATTCTTTGCTCTACATACATTAGTGTGATCCTGTTATCCCTGTTTTAGTTAAACATAAAAAATAAATATGAGTAATAACTTTAATTCTAGAAATTTATTGAATCTGATAGGCTTTAGGAAACTTAGGAAATAATATAGGCAATTCTTGCTCAGCCCAGAGACATAAAGCCTACCTAATATAGTATACCACTAGCTAGCCTTTTGAGCCTATTATTAAGCCTTTTCTTTCTTAACCCCACTCACCTTAACCTAGAATAACCCAGTAAAATAAATAACCACTACCCATCTTCAAAATGAGTAGAGTAGAAAAATTCAAAAATAGGACAAAAAGTCAAAGAAGTGAGAAAATATTAGCCGTCTTTCTTTCAAAGAAGAAAAAAAGAAGTGAATTTTTTTTTTGAAAAAGAAAGACCAAAATTTGAACCAGAAATTCACTTCAATTACAAACCCAAAAGAAAATTTGTCCTAATAGATATTCATTGAAGACATCTGCTCAATTTTGAACCTTTGAAATCTTTATATCTTTCTTTTCTAAACCTATCATAACCCTACATTTCGTCCTAGTGAAAGACCTATTGATCTTAGGTAGACATAGCCTTAATGAGGAGATAAAAATAAAGAATTAAGGTAAAAGATCTCTAATATTCTTGGTGATAACATCCACTCTTATGGATCACTTTCCTTTGTCTTACGAGCATTTAAAAGAATTATGAGAACCATTAGCTTGTTGGATTCGATCGCATAATGAGAGAAATATGTTTAAACCCCTTATCTGAGAGTTTTATTTCTGAGCATAGATCTGTGAGGATTTGAGGTCAAGGCATATTTTTAATGGAATGTAAGCATATTTAGTTAGAAGTCAAGATTTATGTGGCTGTATACACATATGCACTCTGAGAAATAGCTCAAATAAAATGTATTTAATATGTGTATGATATGTAACATTGTCAAATCCTCTTCATTAAGTTGTGAAAAACTAGTAAAATTTTTAATGAATGAGGATTCTCTGAGATAAAATAGGGGACTCGACCTTATAGAATTTTGTAGGTATATTCACTGCAAAACCTCACAAGGCCTAACTCGTCCATTAAGGGTTTAAGGGCTTGTTGCATGTGCTAAATGCAATCATGAGTATCTATGAAAGTAGCACCTTATACTAGTTTTGTGTAAAATAGTTTTCTGCATATTTTGCTTGGGATTAGTAAAATGCTGGTTTGAGGGTATGTTAAGTGATTAATTTTGGCTAAAAGACCTATAGTTTAGCATTTAATTAGATCGTCTAACTCATTAATTTCATAGTTTTTTTTGGATAAAATATAAAAATTAGTTCAAATTGATCATCAAACTGTAAATTGTCAAAATTAACGACCAGATGATCAATTGAGCTAAGTGGATGCTTAATATATGGTTTAGATGACTCTAATATAGTCTCTGTCCTTGCAAATCAACTAAAGGAGGGTTGGATGGCTTATATTTAATTTCAATGGTGCAAATCAATTTAAAGATCAATAATCCAGCAAAGTCTTTTACGAGAGTTCTAAGGAAGTTTTGGGACAAATTCCAGTTTTGCCCTCATTTAAATATTTCAAATTACATGTTCTATCCTGTTACTGTTATTGTTACTATTCATGTTTTATGTTATTCCTGTTTTGGTTATTCACTTTTTGTGTTATTCCATAGTTAATCTAAGAACTATCTTATCTGTTCCTGTTTAACCAAATAAAGGGTTTTAGTTTAAGCACGGGAAAACTCTTATTTCTTGTTTTTTTTAATTTAGAATTTTAATTAAATTTTATAACATGTTTTTAGGATATTTTCTAGTTTAATTGATGTTCCTGATCTTCAATTTGGGTTCTGAAAATAGATCTAAGCCATTAATTCTTAAATTCTTTAATTAGATTAGATCTCAAAAAATTTGACGAATCTGACAAATTCATCCATCAGATCATTAATCCAAGACATGTTAAATATATTGATGAAGTTTGATCAAAGTTTAGGATACCAAAAGTGAAGAAATTAGACAACAATTAAGATAGAAAATTAGATTTTTCTTAATTTTTTCTAGTTTTAGTTTAGTTAAGGTTTTATTATTTCTTTTTCTATTATTTCTGGAATTAGACCTCTAGAATTTCAATGTTAAACTAAAGATGAAGTCTGATTTTTTTCTGTTAATTTTTGTCAATTAATTTGAATTTTAAATAATTAAATATTATTAAAAACTCTAAAATCTTAAAGCGCATCCCTGTGGGATCGACCCATACTTACATTAGCTATACCACAATAGCTCGTGCACTTGCGAAAAATGTTAACAGAAGACTAAGAACTACAAGAATTATACTAATGCTATAATTCTTCGATTGTACCACATGGTGGGCCTTCTTACTGAAGTGGGCCAACCACAACCCTAACATTAAACCACAAACCAATCTAAATATCTTGTCACGATGTCTACAATGCCCTTTAAACAAACTCAATTTTTTCTTAATGTTCTATGACCACCAAATATTTCTTTCCCTACCTCACCTTTCATAACTTTGTTTTGGAAAGACTCGTCTACTATCTGATGGCCTAAAATTACCCCATTAAAGGGCTTGAAAACCCCTTGATTGCAGCTAATAGAATTGTTGCACATTATTCTCCCTATTGTGTCCCAAACGATCTACTTTCCTCCTCATAACAATAATTTAATTATAGCCATACTTCTTAAAGCTAGTTCATAATCCAGTGCTCCAAACTAGCACTACAAACAGGCACAGAAGTCCTTGCCTGCATTGGATAAGATCATCCCGCAATACTTCTTTCTTGTTTCATCCCATAACAACAAAAGATCTTTTATGACATCAAAGTATTCATCACTGCCACATTTCTAAAAAGATAGTTCAAATCTTATGGTCCTGATTGACCACCTACGAAAAGGCAGAAAAGTCCTGCAACCAATGAAGACACTGCATCTCTTTCTTCATTCTTATCCCAAAAAAGTACTGTCAATCTCTATTAATATCCTTAATCTTACTTTTACTAAAGGAACCTTTCTTCTAGCTTTGCTTGTCTTCTTCTCTTGAGCCTTCGGGTTGGTTCAAACTTGGCTTTCTCAGGCTACTATGTGATCTTATATTATGACAATCGTCATATTTTACCGTCAATGTAATATTAGTTGCTTATATTTTCCTTGGTAAAGTATGTGGATCCATGATATAACTTCTCTTAGAAGGTTCATTTTCTTTTTTCTTTCATATTATTTTGGATTGTTACCTACTTGCTGATTTTATCTTGCATGTCGCTGCACGAGAATTGATAAGGAGGCTCCCCTAAAAGAACTTGAACGCACGTGTAAGTGTTACATAAGCATCATTTTAGCATTTTCTGTTGGAGCCTTACTGCAACAGTGAAGTTGTTGTCATGTGATCTTGAGATACGGGTTCAAGGTGTGGAAACAGCCTCTTTCAAATGCAAGGTAAAGCTGCATACTATTGACTCTTGTGATCTCCCCTTCCACATTATATATTGGTATTAACTTAGGAAAAGATGATAACGTAATGGCCACCCCCTAAACATGACACTATTACGAACCATAATTTAATTTTTGGACCAAGTCAGTTGCAAGGAAAAGATTGAAGATGGAGCACTTCAAGTTGGAGTCCAGACACCGAGTGACGAAGAAGCAATAGAGGAGGAATGGGTGGTCTAGGAAAGAAAACACTAAGTTCTTTTGGAGGGACATCATCCTATGTAAGCCAGCAGAAAGTCCATTTCAGAAGCTACTAAGGCTCTGCTCCCGTAAGCATCACATCCTTTTCGGGGATGTAGTAATCGGTTTTTGCAAGTTAAGGAGTGTAACGGTGATGCGTTTTGGATTGGACAGTGAGTGTGTTAACTCTTTCTTTCTTTCCTTTCTTTCTCTTTTGAGGTTACAGTTTCAAGGTCTAAAAACAGTCTCTTACAAAATGCAAGATAAGGCTTCGTACATTGACTCTTGTGGTTCGCTCCTTCCCCAAACCCTCCATACATAGAATCTTAGTACACTGGGGCTGCCCTTTTAGTTGCATGTGGGGGATCTCTAAAAAGTAGATATACCATAATGTTGTCAATTACATAAACAAAGCAACAAGCATTAAGCTTCATAATATGGAAATTTCATTCTCAGAAGGCCCGCTTAATCAATAATACCCACTTCTTGTTCATTTCTTATCAAACAAGACACTCCAAAAGCACCTAAACCTTTGCAAATGGATTGTTTACGTGTATTCCCCAGACCCTACATATGCTGGAGCTTCGTACACCGGGACGGCCCTTTTAGTTACATGTGGGGATCTCTAAAAAGTAGATATACCATAAGGTTGTCAATTCCATAAACAAAGCAACAAGCATTAAACTTTATAACATGGAAATTTCATGCTCAGAGGGCCTGCATAATCAATAATACCCACTTCTTGTTCATTTCTAATCAAACCAGATGCTTCGGAGGGCTCGTGAACCTACACAAACGAAACTCCACAAATGGATTGTTTACATGTATTCCCAGGACCCTACATATGCGGGAGCTTTGTACACCGGGTCTGCCCTTTTAGTTACATGTGGGGATCTCTATAAAATATATATTCCATAATGTTGTCAATTCCATAAACAAAGCAACAAGCATCAAGCTTTATAGTATGGAAATTTCATTCTCAGAGGACCTGCATAATCAATAATACCCACTTACTTGTTCATTTCTAATCAAACCAGACACTCCGTAGGCTCCTTAACCTCCACAAATGGATTGTTTACATGTATTGTTGATTTTAGCTGCAATAATATTTACATCTCTCAGACATGTTTCACCTTCCATTTCCAACTAAAGCAGTGCTACGATCATCCAATGGATGAGAAATTATTGCACGAGTCAATCTTTAAATTCATAGGTAAGATTGTGAACGACTTAGATCTCTCGAAATAGGGCCCAACTTTCTCGTATTACCGGCACCATCATCTACATTCTCCCTGAATCGAGATCATTAGCTGTTAAGTCAACACAATCGACAATCGACTGTTCTTATCAAACAACTTCTCATTAATGCCATCTTCACCAAACAGAAGGGAAACGGAAAGAGAGAGCATTTTCCCGCCGCAACAATGCGATTCACCGACGCGCCCGTGATCGAGCTCGACGTGGGCAGTTCCCACCTTTCGATCGAGCAAGACAATGGCTCGATGCACGTGGGGACCACCGTATGGCCCTGCTCCCTCGTCCTCGTCAAATTCGTGGAACGCTGGCTCCTCAACTCCGCGGGCCACCCCAGTCCGTACTCTCACCTTCTCCAATTCTCCGGCAAGCGCGCCGTCGAGTTGGGCTGCGGTTGTGGGCCTGCCGGGATGGGCCTCCATCTCCTCGGCCTCAACGTAATTCTCACTGATATCGCTCCTGTTATGCCTGCACTGAAGCGAAATCTCAAGCACAACAAGCCTGCACTTGGAAAAATGCTGAAAACTGCGCAGTTATACTGGAATAATGACAAACAGATAGAGGCCATTAATCCACCTTTTGATTTTGTCATTGCTGCCGATGTGGTATATCTGGAGGACAATGTTGCCCACCTGGTTTCTGCAATGGAAAAGCTTCTTGCCCCTTCTGGGATTGCTTTGCTAGGATATCAGCTGAGGTCGCCCGAAGCACACCAACTGTTCTGGGAAATGTGTGAGAGAGTTTTTGTTGTTGAGAAGGTGCCACACGAGGATTTGCACCCTGAGTATAATTATGAGGAGACTGACGTGTATTTTCTAAGGAAGAAACGAGATCACGTTTGATGGTTTCAAAGTGGGTAATTTCTGTATTCTTCTTGTGTTTGAGTTTTATTGGTTTCCTAGAATTGCCAGTGATTTGGAAAATGCTAATAATGTTGCGTGCTTCAGATATGATGTCCTAGAATATTAGTCTTTTGCTGATCTGTGGTTTGAGATAAATAATGTAGTGCTTTGCAACCACTAGTGGTATTTTGGAACTTTATATTGGGGAACTTGAATGGCATGATAGGATATAGTTCTAATTAAGTACATTATCAGGTTCAAGCAATACTAACCAGATGTTTCATTACAATAGTTTTGGTTGCAGCTGAAGGTTGTACAATATTAGACTAGGTATTTGCTTGAAATAGGTAAGTAACAAGGCTTATTCACAAGGACACTAGGTTATTCTTGTTAGTGATAGGGGAAAATTGCTCGCAAGGAGGTCAGTCATGTCAATCACCTTAGGGATCAGTTTACTAGGTAAATATAAACCTTCCTCGCGGCAGGGTTTGAGAAAGTTTAGGGGGCACTAGCGTGTCGCACTTTTAAGGCTGAGCTTGCTGCTTGGCTCAGCAGAAGAGCCCTATTGGTAAGGGCCCGCTGAAGGAAGAGTTTTAGCTTGGAAGCTTCTCTATCATGATGACTTCGATACTGTTGAATATATGGCATGCTTTCCCTTACTCTTTCTTGATGGTCTGAGTTCTAGTTTATCCCTTCGTTTCCCTGAGGGGCTCTGTGGAGAAGGGAGGGGCAGCTAGAACCTCACGTGATGTGAGCTAGACCTGCAAATTTTCTGAACAAACTAAATTAAGTATTATGTACTGACCCTTCTTTTTGTAGAAAATTGCAGTGTTGTTACTAATGCTTGGTTACTATTTCCATTTTGCTTTTCTTAGTGCGCCGTCAGTTTATTTTATAACTTGTTAGAGTCCTGTCCAGTACTAGAATCAGTGATGTAAACAATTCTCAATAGCAGAAGTTTATTACCCTATCCAAAATTTTGAGTATCGGCATACCAAAACTTGTTACTAACTATTTAGCAGTGTCATAAGGTTTTGAGATTTGGAGACACATGCATGGAGAAATATTCACCAACTAGGACACATAATTGTATCCAGTAGCATAGAGATAATATCAAACCAACTAACACACAAATGATTCTTGGTTTGACCTAGGGAGCTAGTTTCTTGCCATTCTTATTCACTCCTAAACCACCTCATGATCTTTTTGATGCAACTACTATGCTAGAAAGTATAAATCACAGATTAAAACAACATGTAAGTGCCAGAGTAACCCACCGACCCTAATAATGATTTCATGTGTTATTTGGAAGCTCAACTTGGTCTAGAACTAGGCCAAGGTTAAAAAATTTAGTTGACTCGGGCAAGTCAATGATCTCAGTAGATTTTTCATCAAATTGAGTGAGTTGGAGAGTTATTAATTAATTTGGAAAGGCAAAAAATCAGCACAAGAATTCCTTGAAGGTAAAATGTTTTCAAGAACTCCATTGAAGTAAAATATAGTCAACTCAGTAATGTTTGTTTTTCTCACTAGACTTTTACAAGTATATAAGATGTATTGTACGACAAGCATGAAGGGTTGTAAAACCATAGGGATGGAATAGATTTCTACCACGTAAAGGAGTTCTGAACTGTAGATCTAAAATCAAAACAAAAACTTAAACTTAGATGATGATCAGTAGTTTAAGAATTGTGAATCCAACATAAGAATCGTTCTCATGTCACTTGTGTGTAAGATCTAGAATTGTTCTCAGCTACAAGGTAGGACATCTCTAGAGGAGTAAAAGCATGAACTATCTTAACTAGAACACATCATCTATAATCTATAAACATGACTCTTCTAGGCTTATCATAATTCATCTAAAAAAATCATCAACCTATGCGTAGAAACAATTTCATTACCACCTATTCTAAACTACAAGTCTTAGAATCAAAGTGAGATGAAAACATTAAAAATTTCCTCAATAAGCAGGAAATTATCATTGATTGAAAATTTAGAATTTAAACATAGAATATGAATGAGAGAACATAAAAACTCATATTTAGCTTCTTCTAATTGCTAAGGTTTAGTGTTTAACCTTGCATAATGGACAATCTGTGCGGCACATTTGTAAGAACTCTCCATGGCTCTTCTTTTTCTTCTTCTTTTAGGGCTCTTTTCTTCTTTTTTCTGGTCTAAGGAGCAATAGCAAGAATCCCATGAATGTGGAGCTTTTTTGGGCTTATATACAGAGGTGAGCTTCTTTAATTAGTGAGAAATTTGGTTCAAAAGTAAAGAAATTCTCATCTTTAAAGTTACTTGCTCAAGAAGTATTCTCTTCTCTCATTTTCTTTATTTTCTTTCCTTTTCTCTCCTCACTCTTTCCTTTTTCTTCTAAAAATTTCCCAGATAGCAAGCCATGCAACAATATTAAAAATAGTCCAAAAAAGGACATCTTTGACCCAGTCAATTCTTAGTAAAAGCTTGGTCAAACTGTTACATTTGATATAGGAAATTATTTTCCTTTAGCATAATAACTAATTAGATCCAGCATATCTTGATCTCCATGTCTAGATCTCGATCCAGCAAATCCAACCATTAAAATTAATCTTGCAATAAAAACACATAAATTAGTCATTTTAAAGTCAAAAGTCAAAATTTTCATTCTTAAATCAATTAATCCTAATCTTTAACAAACTAAACTACTTTAACTCCTAATCCGGACTAGAATAGAACTTAGAGGTATAAATTAACACATAAAAGTTATTCGTCACTCAAACATCGATGATCGACTTGTGGAGTTTCTGAATAATGGTTTATAAATTTGTGACATCTATGGAGAAAGATGACCACCCCTTAGAAGATGGATATGCTCTAGAATGACCATAAAAGCATTCTAATATTATAAGTGACAGGTCTCATGTTTTCTTACAAAGCTATTGAGCAAGCAAGTGATGAAACATGAGATAGAAAAGGGCAGCCCAGTGCAAGAAGCTCCCGCATATGCAGAGTCCGGGGAAGGGTGGACCACAAAGGGACTATAGTATACAACCTTACCTTGCATTTTGCAAGAGGCTATTTCCATGCCTCGAACCCATGACCTCTAGGCCACATGGAGACAACTCAATCGTTGCACCCCTTGATGGTATGATGCTATTGACATAGTAAGATTAATGAAGTTTGATTCCTATTTTTGTTGGACTTGCTAGAAGTTTCTCAACACATAACCTAGATTTTGTGCAAGTGTTAGAGTTTGTAGGATCTGTTTCCAGGTGTAGATTGATATGTTTTCAGAATATGAAAGATACCATGTTCTCCAATCGGATTATCTGGTCGAATTCTGGAATAGGAAACTTCAGGAATCTATTTGACAACTTCTACTTGGTATCTACAATCCAAATCTGAAATTACAATTGGATTTCAGTCTATATCCATAATTGGTGAGATAGTGATAGAATCTTAATTTGAATTCAATTTCACAAGACTACAACACAGTTTCAATTACACTCAGAAAGAAAAAAAATGCAGAACTCTGTAGGTTCTGCTCTGTATACTAAGTTCTGGAATTTTACAATGCTGGAATGCTTTTCTATCTCTTACAACTTCTAGCTTTCGAGAAGCTAGAGCCTCCACTTCCGTCCTTTCAAAACCCCCCCATCTTTCTGTTCTCCTCCCTCTTCTTATGTCCTCCTCTTTCTTCCATTCGTAACAACCTTTTGAATTAACCAACAGAGTAACTGCCTCTACAGCTGGTAAACCAATATAACTATCTGTTGCTTATTTTTGTTCTTTACTTCTTCTTGTGTAATAACTGCCAAATCTCCTTTCTTTAGGTTCTGTTGATGTAACAATGACCCCCCCCTAATAGAGGCACCTTGTCCTCAAGGTGGAAGTCAGGGAATTGCCTGTGAATGTCTTTCAATGGCTCCCATGTGCTGTCATGGTTTGGACGATTTTCCCACTGAATCAGTACTTCGTATTGTCCATTAGTAGCCTGCCTAATCTCTTTGATGTCTGCGGGGTATGCATTCACTTCAAATTCTTCAATCAAGGTCTGTGGTATGGGTTGAGGCTGTATAGTAGGTTCACCAGCTGCTTTAAGTTGGGATACATGAAAAACAGGATGTATTTTAGCCTGTGGTGGGAGCTCCAATTTATAAGCTACTTGTCCAATCTTTTCTAGGACAGCATAAGGCCCATAATAACGGGGTCGTAGTTTCTCATTGGACTTTGTTGATAGGGATTTGAAACGATAAGGTTGGAGCTTCAAATAGACATGGACGTCTATGTATATCTGCATATCTTTTCATCTTCAATTGAGCTGCCTCTAAATTGTTCTTGAGTTCACTTAGAATGGAATCATGGTTAGCCATTTGTCGATTAACCTCCTCCACCAATGACTCTCCCCCTGTATAAGTCAACAACTTGGGTGGTTCTCTTCCATATAGAGCCTGGAATGGTGTCATTCCTGCTGAATGTTGGTAAGTTGTATTATACCAATATTCTGCCCAACAGATCCATTTGGGCCAAGACTTTGGTTTGTTACCACTAAAACATCGTAAATAGGTTTCCAAGCATCTATTTACGATCTCTGTCCATCCGTTTGAGGATGATATGAAGAACTCATCTTGAGGGCAGTGCCTGCCTGTTTAAACAGTTCAGTCCAGAATTGGCTGATAAAAACCCTATCTCTGTCGGATATAATAGACTTAGGATAACCGTGTAGTCTAACCATTTCCTTGTTGAAGATGTTGGCTACCTCTTTGGCTGTGTAAGGATGACTGAGGAGAATGAATGGCTGTACTTAGTTAAGCCATCAACAACTACTAACACCGTGTCATAACCATGAGCTCTAGGTAACCCACTGATGAAATCCATGGATAGTTCACTCCAAACTTCCTTGGGAATGGGAAGAGGCTGAAGAGGACCTACTGGTTTATTAGCTATATATTTGTTTCTTTGACAGACATCACAATTGGATATGAATTTTTGAATATCTTGTTGCATTCCTTCCCAATGAAGTACCTGGGATATGCGTTTATAAGTACGTGTAATCCCTAAATGCCCTCCACCTAGTGTGGAATGGAATTCTTGTAAGAAGGCCGGAATGCGAGACAAAGATCTTGGAATAACCAGCTTCCCATGAAATAGTAAAAGGCCTCTTTTGAGTGTATACCCTGGTTGGCTATCTGGATCTGCCAATATGTGCTGAGCAATATGACGAATGTGAGGATCGTTTTGTCCTTCAACAGCTAAAGAATCCAGATCATCACATTGAACAATGGATAGGGCAAGATGATGTAATAGACGATCATCCTCTTTATTAAGCTGTGATCCACTAGTGGTCGTTTCTTCCTTTGTTTTGCTATTTGCATTGTTGAGGGTGGTGTACTCTTGCCTCCTGGATAATGCATCCGCTACTTGATTTTCTGATCCTTGCTTATATTGAATTACAAAGTCATACCCAATGAGTTTAGTCAGCCACTTTTGCTGTTCTTCATTTAATAATTGTTGATCCATGAAGAACTTTAAACTTTTCTGGTCAATATGAATGATGAATCTTCTACCCATGAGGTAGTGTCTCCATCTCTGTACTACCAGAACTATAGCCATCAATTCTCTTTCATAAACTGATTTGGATTGTGATTGGAGAGAGAGAGAGATTGGCTGAAGAAGGCAATTGGTCTACCCTCTTGCATGAGGATAGCACCAATCCCTTTTCCTAACGCATCCGTTTCCAGCATAAAGATTTTTGAAAAATCGGGTATGGCTAATACAGGAACCTCTATCATGGCTTTTTTCAATGTCTCAAATGCCTCCTAACTTTCTCTAGTCCAACTAAAGGCATCTTTCTTGAGTAATCTAGTTAATGGAGTAACAATGATTCCATAGTTTCTGACAAACCTTCCAAAATAGCTTGTAAGACCCAAAAATCCATGTAGTGCCTTGGCATCTTTGGATTTGGGCCATGATAACATACATTCTATATTGGACTCGTTAGCTTCGACCCCTTTTTCAGATATAATATGTCCTAAATACTCCAAAGAAAGTTGTGCAAAGGAACATTTCTTTCTATTGGCAATAAGCTTATGTTCCACCAACAATATGCTCCAAGTGAAGAGAAAGAGTTCTGCTATATATCAAAATATCATCAAAGAAAACCAATGCAAATTTGCGTAGATGGGGATGAAATACCTCGTTCATCAGCGCCAGAAAAGTAGTTGGTGCATTGGTTCGCCCCAAAGGCATAACCAAAAATTCATAGTGCCCTTCATGAGTTCGAAAGGCGGTTTTTGCTATGTCTTCGTCTTTGATTCAAGTATGATAGTAGCCTGATTTTAAATCTAGCTTGGAAAAAATGGTAGCACCACCCAATTCATCCAGCAATTCATCTATGGTTGGGATCGGAAATTTGTCAGGCACTGTTACTTTATTTAAAGCCCTATAGTCCACACAAAACCTCCAACTTCCATCTTTCTTCTTGACCAAAAGCACATGACTCGAAAAAGGGCTCTTGCTAGGTCGAATGATGCCTGAATTTAACATTTCCTTGATAATCTTTTCAATTTCATCTTTCTGTACATGCGGATATCGATATGGCCTACTATGAGGAGGTTGAGTTCCTTCGACCAGCCTAATGGCATGATCATGAGAACGTGCCACTGGCAGTCCCAGAGGCTGATCAAATACATGTAAAAACTGTTGTAGGATAGAGTCGATGACTGCTCGGTCCTCCCCTTGAGGCTGGCATTTACTCACTTCCATGCCTTTATATTCAATCATACACCCAAATTCTGAAGGGGAGCCTTGGCGCAACGGTAAAAGTTGTCGTCATGTGACCTTGAGGTCACGGGTTCAAGGCGTGGAATCAGCCTCTTGCAAAAATGCAAGGTAAGGCTGCCTACTTTAGGCCATTGTGGCCCGCCCCTTCCCTGGACCCCGCATAGGCGGGAGCTTTGTGCACCGGGGCTGCCCCCTCTATACACCCAAATTCTGCCCTCGGCACGACTCGAAGAATCGATTTGAAAGATGCTAAAGAACAAGATAGAGTCGGATCCCCATTCAAGATGATCTGACGATTGTCTATTTTGAAGCGCATGGTCAAATCACGGAAGTTTGCAGAGATATCTCGCAAAGATCCCAGCCATTTGATTCCCAACACTATGTCTGTTCCCCCTAGATCAAAAGGATGGAAATCTTGGACCACCATTACCCCTGGTAGCTGTAATCATACCTCTCTGCAGACGCCTTCTCCTTTGATGCAGTGGCCATCTCCCACTTGCACTCCAAATCGTTGCGATTTATCCACTGCTAGCCTCAGATCCTTGACTAGCTGACTAGAGACAAAGTTGTGGGAAGCCCCACTGTCGATCAACACTATCACTTCCCTGCCCTCAATTGTACTCTTTAATTTCATCGTTCTACCAGATGTAAACCCCGAGATCGAGTTTAAAGATAGTTCCAAATCGTGGTTTTCTCCTTCCCTAGTTTTTTCCACCCCTGCTGGAGGGAAAGAGAAGTTCTCCGTATCATCTTCCTCATCACCTGCAAATAGGAGTAGGAGCACTTGCAATAGACGGTTTTTACACTAGTGTCCTGGTTGATATTTTTCGTCACAGCGGTAGCATAACCCTTGTGCTCTTCGGTGCCGCAGCTTGGAATTGGTGAGCCTCCTAAGATTTCCCCTTTTTCTGACGATTTACTTGATGGACGGCCTTTCCTGATCGTTTTCCGGTCGAGAAACCCTAGCCCAATCAGAGTTGGAGAAGACGATAGGCAAATTATGGAACTGCCCTTGAGAACCCCCTTCGGTCGAAGCATTCTTGGAGTGGGCCTGGAAGGGCCCCGAGGTTCTTGGCCCACCATCGTTTCTTACTGGGCGGGCCCGTATCTGGTCCAAAGCCCAGTTCTTCTCTTCTATCTTTTGGGCCAGCTCCATCATCCCAGACAAAGATGAGGGCCTGAAGAGTTTTATCTCCGCCCTAATATCCTCCCGAAGCCCATTCAAGAAGGCTCCTTTCATCACCTCGTCGGAAAGATTTCCCAGGTGGCCAGAGAGCAACTCGAATGACCGGAGGTACTCGTGCATGCTACTGCTCTGCTTCAGGCCCAATAGGGCTTCATAGTCATCTTCCGATTGGGATGATTGGAAACGCTGTAGAAGAGAAGATCTGAAAGACTCCCAAGATTGGAATGGAGTGCTGTTCTCTGCCCACAAGAACCTGTGGAGTGCATCTCCTTCTAAGCAAATGGAAGTTGTAAGAATCTTCTCAGAGTCGGCGATTCCATTTACCTGGAAATACCATTCCGCCCGGCACCGCCAACCATAGGGTTCTTGGCCGCCGAACATTGGTAAATCCAGTCTCCGACTGTGCCAATCTTGGTGATAGTGGTTTCCCAACTGAAAGGGGCTTTGTTTGGGGTTTTCTGATGGTTCCCCCATCTCTGGGTTTTGGTGGCTACTCGTACCTTCGCCCGGTAACTCCTTGTTCTTGATCCATTTTCTAATTTTGACTAGGTATTCTCCCAGTGTACTGACATTAGTTTGCAATCTCCCCAAATGCTCCCTCACATCTCCTATCTCGCCTCTAACTCCTTCTATCTCTTTCTTCATACTTTCTGTTCTTTTCATCCTGGTTCTAACCATTCCCTGGGTTCGAACTGGCTCTGATACCACTGATAGAATCTTAATTCGAATTCAATTTCACAAGACTACAACACAGAGTTTCAATTACACTCAGAAAGAAAAAAAATGCAGAACTCTGTAGGTTCTGCTCTGAATACTAAGTTCTGGAATTTTACAATTCTGAAATGCTTTTCTATCTCTTACAACTTCTAGCTTTCGAGAAGCTAGAGCCTCCACTTCCGTCCTTTAAAAAAAAACCCATCTTTCTGTTCTCCTCCCTCTTCTTATGTCCTCCTCCTTCTTCCATTCGTAACAACCTTTTGAATTAACCAACAGAGTAACTGCCTCTACAGCTGGTAAACCAATATAACTATCTGTTGCATATTTTTGTTCTTTACTTCTTCTTGTGTAATAACTGCCAAATCTCCTTTCTTTAGGTTCTGTTGATGTAACAGATAGCAGATCAACTAGCACTGTTTATGTTGTTAGACTCATATAGACATGTTAGGACATCACTTATCTGTTTGATGAGAATTTACTTTTGAAATGTGCATCTTTGTTGTGCTATCTGTGCGATAGAAAGTACTTTATTTGCAGTTTTCTCCTTCCTACTGCTTCAATGTGGTTAGATCTGTTCTGCCTTCATACTACAATTTTGAAATTGCTTCATATTTCAAAGCTAGATATAGGCGTGCTACTTATATACCCATAAAAATTTACTGATGCAGATCTGGAAGATGTCATTGATGCCACAACAAAAGCAAGTGCAGTGAACTGAAAAACAGGAACATTTGATACACTCTTAGTTGAATCTACCTAGCTAAATGTGTAGTTAGTGACAAATGTTTTTATTAGGAGTGTTTTGTCGTCTCAGCTTTATTGAGGATATGTACGTCTTCATCCTTTGAGGAGAAGTAAGTTATTTGATGTTGCCTGTTGTTGGGAAAATTTGACTTTTTTCTAGTTATTGCAGAAGTAAGGCGAGATTGTGAAGTTTCAGAGCAGGGACAAATACATCTGTGTTCCATGTAATTAATGGCCTATAGTTACAATTTGAACTGCTGTCATAGAAATAATGGCTTTATATAGATGTTAAATGCATCATCAGATCTTTCTTGGTGTATGATTTTGGTTTTCAATTGCATCTTCTGGGATAAGGCATTGAACAGTTGATGCAGAGCATGTGTGAATTTCAAGTACTCAAACCAACTTCATCTTGTTTATACAGAGCTCTGCTGTTTTATTTGAATGTTTAGTGAGGTCGAATTTAGATATTTCATCTCATAGAGTAAGAGGCAAAGCAGAAGGGGAGCCTTGGTGCAACAGTAAAAGTTGTCGTCGTGTGACCTTGAGGTCACGGGTTCAAGGCGTGGAAACAACCTCTTGCAAATGTAAGGTAAGGCTGCGTACTATAGGCCCTTGTGGTCTGCCCTTTCCCCGGACCCTGCATAGATGGGAGCTTCGTGCACTGGGGCTGCCCTTTAGAGTAAGAGGCAAAGCATCCAGGAAAAATATTGCAAGACTTCGTTAAGAGGAGAGTAGAAAACAAACAGAAATCTGTGCACATCGCCATTCTTCTGCAACACTTGACTCGCTCAGTCACTGGAAAATCTCAAGACAACCTATTACAATCTTTTTCTAGATGTTTCTAACTTGCTTATCCGACTTTGCATGAACCTTCTGAATGTTCTATTCTTCTCTTTTTTCATTTTCTTGTTTTCTGTACAATAGGTTTGTGATTGTTGTAGGTTGTTGACCAAATAATACGAAAGTAAATTGACATAGTTGTGGTTTATTAAGTAATCACTGATTCACACTTGCAGCACTTGAGCTGCTGGATGGTGTACCCAGTTTTAGGCAACTTCATGCAGGGGCAGCGTATTCTGGGAGTGTGGGGGCCCCATATTCTACCACTTAGAAGAAAAAAGATAAAAAAGACAGACACTCGTTGGAATAGTTACCAGTTAACGCCATCCTAACTAAAGAAAATACAGATCCCTCTCCTTATAAATCATTCTATAGCTGCAATGCAACTTCTATTTACATAACTTATTTCTGCAGAACGAGATTTGGGAATTGCAGCGTTTACCATTCCTGTAATCATCATCCCCTCAAGCAGGAAGAGCAAAAGGATCATTATAGTGCAATTCTCCAACCTGACTCTCAGTACGCATTGGACAGCCATGGAGATCACTCTCCCAACAACAATTCATTTCACTGCACAGGATTGAACTGCCATCTTCATCACAAATAGGAGACAGAAGTGCACTATTCAACTTCAGCATCTCTTGGGCCTTCTCCAACTCCCCTCTCAGTCTCTCTACTTCCATTTCAAGCAACTTTTTCTCTGCTAAGACATTATTCAGCCTTGCCCGAACTGCGCTGTACTCGACTTCAGTGCTCTGCGTCTTGAATCGGGCTCTCTTGTTCTGGTACCAAACCGCGACTTGTCTCGGCTGTAGACCAAGTTCCCTGGCCAACTGAAGTTTCCTCTCTGGTTCAAGCTTTCTGTCATAGCTGAAACTTGCTTCTAAGAGCCTCAACTGATCTACTGATAGTCTTTTCTTGTTGCGTTTGGATTGGTGTTTATGGTTTGGGGATTGGGAATAGGCCATTTAGGGATTGTTTGCAGGATTTTTGGGATGATATTGCTGAATTGTCTAGTTTTTATTAGTAAGACAAAGCAGAAGGGAGGCAGTTGAGCCAGGGGACTTCATCCATGCACGTGGAGTTCACGTGATGGGGTCCCGCTCGTGTATTAGAGTATATAAACACGAACGCGCTAGAGAATGTGTCAAGTCAATACGTTTACGGCCCGAACAGTCGGGTGAATTTTCAGTTTTATTTTTATTTTTTTCGTGGGGAAGGAAGTTGGGTCAAGATGTTTTCTACCCATTGTTTTAGGAGTTCTGGCAGATAGAGAAAAGGACGGTGGAAACAACACAACCTAGACTAGGTTGGGTCACAGTTTTGGATGATCTGAGCCGTCATCTTGTTCCACCAATTCTATTTAGGTTGTCTACCAAAATTTATCTGTCAGAGGTCTCTAAATACTAAATATTTAAGTTAAAATTTTTATTGGATATGATTTGAAAATAAAACAGCATGGCTCAAGTTACCCAACAGTCATGAAGTTTGGTGGCTAAACAATCCAAGGCAAACCGATCATGATGAATGGATCAGATCATGTGAAGAGGGCCCAGCTAGGTTGTTCCTTTTCAACGTCAAAAGGTTGTTTTCTTGTTTTGTTTGTTGCAGCTATAGTCATAAAGTTCAGATTTGAGAATAAATTGGCAAGAAAAATATTCAAACAATTAGGTAAACACTTGTGAAAAGTTTGGGAACAAAAATATTTTTCATATGTTAGTAAGCTTTTAATTTGAATTTATAATCATATTTATCGATAATTTATTAAATTATTTGCACAACTTGATTTTACTAGGTAAATTTATATTAATTTCTTGAAATTTATTTTAAATTTGAAAATTACGAAAACATTTGAATTGTTTGAAAAAGTGAGGCATAAGAAAGTGAGGTCAAAAAGTTTCCAACTATTCAAAAAAATTTGGGACTACGCTTGCAACCTTCAGAAATTCCGGAATTAGGATTTTGAATGCGTAGATCAGTGCAGTGGTTTCACAGTTTAAATGTCTATCTGGGGCCCAGCTGGGGATCGAAATGAACAAGTAGGCCCCGATTCTTCTGATCCAATCATTTATCTTTGGGGACCGTTTTAGTTGGGGATCATCCTAAAATGTTATCCGTTATGATCCTAACCGTTTGTGTTTCACGTTAGAATAAATGACACACTTGCCAAAATTTTCAAAAAATAAATATTACTAAAACCTTAAGAATCAGTAGGGTAGAATGGTCTAATGCAAGAAATTTTGTGGCATGCCTATCCATGCAAACAGCCAAAAAGATGAACGATATGGATAAAAAAAAAAAAAAAATCTGATCCTTTCTATGTTTTTGGTAAAATTGTTCATTTCTGTTTCATTCTGGTGAATTTTCTCCTTTTTCATCAAATTCAGCGGTCCATTTTTGCTAGTCACATCTAGCTACTGTAGGAAAATTTCCAGGGCCGTTGGGAAATTTCCAGATAATTCTATAACTGCAGTTTGTTGAGGATTATAATTTCCTGGATTGAGCCAATTACACGGTGGGTGATCACTATTAGGTTGGCCCCACCCTGATAAAGGCGAAATAATTGACTGTTCATGATATTCTAATATGCACCACAAACTAAAGAGAAGCTGGCTAAGAAAGGGATAGATGTTAGCATTTGAGCCTCATTTCTTGGTCAATTTGGATGATGCATTTATAGTGTACAAGTGGGCCCTGCTTAAATCTCCATCAATGGAAATTGGCTCTAATTGGATGGCTGAAACTGTTTGATTAGTGGCCTGCAAATGGACTGTTATTTTATTATTATTATTTTTAAATTAATAAGTTGTTATACGATGGATACCCATATTTTCCACTGGAATATTTGCCTTTTTCTACCTCATTTTAGAAGGTAAATTCAATACCACAGCAAAATCTCACTACAAAAGAAAATGCAAACACAGCAAAATTTTCTAAAGCACCAAATTAATTATCCCGTTAACAATAAATACAGAAAAATGTGTCTATGAATTTTTTAAAAATTCTTTTTAGGTGATTAGGAAGAGAGAATCAGTTAGCGATTTATACGCATTTATTGACAAGATATGATGTAGGGTATTGCCTTAGAGAAAGAGAGATTGTAAGACACCAAGTACTAACCAGTAAATAAAAAGAAAAATGGAGAAAATCAGACTTTAACATTTCTCTCCTTCTTCTAGTCATAGTTACAAAAAAAATAAAAAAAATCACAATAATTAAAACTATTTTGTAGAAGTGCCAACTCATTGATCTCCCACTTTCTTTGCAGAATAATTCAAAAGTTTTACATGCTTCCAATTATGGGTATAATTTACCAAAATAAACATGGATTTATGAAATTAAACTCAAAATTGAAAGTAATTTATTAAATTTTCAAATATTATATGAAGATCTAGTTAACACTAGAAATCAAAAGATTAAATTTATATACTTGTAATTCAAAATTTTTGAATTTTTCCTTAAAAAAACCAATGCTTTTCACCCTTTGTGAAATTAACACTTGAATTCACCTATAGGTGAAATTCACCGTATAATTAGATTCCGCCTATTATGATTCTATCTGGGAGCTGAAACATTTGTTAGTTTGTCAGTTGGCTTTCTATGGTGAACTTTCAACGGGTCAGTTGAGACAGAATTGATTTTTACGATAAATTTGGTCTCCATGTTAGTCTTGGTGCATGAAGCTTCTACGTATGTGGGGTTAGGGGAAGGAGCGGACAACAAGGGTTAATAACATACAGTTTTACCTTACATTTTGCAAGAGGCTGTTGCCACGCCTTGAACTAGTAACCTCAAGATCACACAACGACAACTATGTTGGTGCTCTAAGACTCTCCTTCAACCCCCTTTGTCAACTATGCCTTAGCATTTCCTTGGACAAACTAATGCCTTTCAAATTTATGTTATCTACAAGAACAAAAGAAATTGGAATCGGTTGTTTCCTTCATTGTCTATGACTCTCCTTTACAACTATGGCATGCACAATAAACCGGTTTATATAATCAGGCACTATCCGATGAGCCAGATTTTTTAATTTTGCCCCTTGGTGTAGTTCTGCTAAGCTACAAAGCAAATCAAAGCCCATTGAAGGGACAACTTCGGTGATCACTGCGCATTAAATTTCAGATATCTAATGTCACATTCCTCCTGAAAGTCTGCTTCAAGTTGATAAAATAGAAATTGAAGTTGGGTGAGAAACCAAGTGCCATAATCCATACGTCTGATTGATCAGAGTTGTAGTCTTGGAGGGGAGCAATCCATCATCAAGGAGGCTGCAATGATGCCACGTGGGTCACCCTCTTCATCAAGACATGATAGAAGTCCTGTTCATGAACTTGGATCATTTGACTCATGAAAAATATTAGAAGATAAGATTAGACTTTCTGGATGAGGATATGAACAAGACCACATAAGATTCTTGATTCATTGATTCAATGTATGAACATTTCAAGTCAAGGATTTAATTGGCTCCAAGTTGGGATTAAATTAGTCATTTTAGTGTACTATTTTTCTCCTTATCATGGAACTTTTTTCTATATGCAGAAAGTTGTTTCCACCTTTGAAAGACTTGAAATGAGCTCTGATTGGTAATCTTGTTTAGAAGATAATCCGTAAGAAAGTCTTAAAAATTACGAAACGATGGCCAGTTTGACAATGCGGGAGAAAGATAAGATGTTATCTGATAAAGACCTAATTGGAACCAAAAACACCAACGTGAGCATGCATCCGGATTTTTTCCTTTCAGGAGGGATTTTTCGGTCACTGATGCGCCCTTTCTCTAGTAGTCTGCAAGAAGGTTGGGCAGTGCAGGGTCTAGGGAAGGAGTCGACCACAATGGTCAATAGTACTCAGCCTTACCTGGTATTTTTCAAGGTCACACGACAACAACTCTACCATTGTACCAAAGCTTGTATAGTCCGGTCATGCAATTATGCAGTATTATTCAAAAGAATAATCTGGTATAATCACATAACCCGGATTATATCAGCCTTGCCAATCTGGCCACAGGTTTCAGTTGGAACAATCTCCGATGACGGAGATTCTAGGATGTTGCATGTGTTGTTGTTTAGTTGAGTTTCTAAAGTTGGAATTAGTATCTGGAGATGCAATAGTAGTCCCTTAGATGGAGGGTGTTGATCCTCAAACACCTCGGACCCAACTGTGTAATCCTGGCTAAACCTCATTATAACAAAATCAGGTTCGTCCTACTAATGAATTCATCTGTGATAAGATATGAAGTCTTTAACCTTTTCATGACAAAAGGGCAGAGAAATATAGGCCCACGGACTCGCTATCTTAAAAAAGGAGTCAAGACCAAGCTCAATCTGTAGACGGATAGAATCCTAAGTCGGGTCCTAGACTCTATAAGCCAAACAAATTAATTCTACACATTTTTCTCCCAAAATGGAACTTAACGCAATAAGTTTCTTGTAGACCTTCCCCTAGAGAAAACCTTAACTGCATTCAAAACTACTGAACCAATAGCTTCCACTCAGTGCATTTTAGGCCAATCCTATGCTGCAACAGAGAGCTAAATGTATGAACTCTTGCTAACATTTGCTTTGGTAGATTGTTTAGTAACTTCTAACTAGAATGTTATCTTTGAAACATGGTATTTGTAGTGCCTGAGACAAGATAAGCTGACTTGGGATAACATGAGATGAGATCTAGCTTGAGATGGTTTGAGCTGGGTTAGATGCTTCAATTTGGAATGAAAGGACGTGAGGTGACTAAAAATATCACTTAAGCAGTGGGTTGAGAAGAGTTGGGAGGAGACAGTTTCAATTGGTTAAGAAGAGTTGGAGGAGATGGTGGTGATGATATGTTAATGGCTCATTTTCATCTCAAGCAAAATATATGGGTGAGGCTGGATTTTGGGATAAGAAGAAATGACTCTTTTTTAAGCTAGAATGAGATGAGATGGCTTGAGATGGAAGTGATATGCAAACATTAACAGTAAGCTGAGATGAGAATAGAATTTCTCATCTCATCACCAGCACCACTAACAGTGAGTTGGGATGAGATATTTATCATCTCATCTCAAGAACCACTAGCAGTGGGCTGAGATGAGACCATTTTCATCTCAAGCAAAACTATAGTGAGATGAGGGAGATATTAAGCACCACTAACAGTGACATAGCCCATATCATCTCATCTCAAGCAGCATTGTCAAAGGGGCTTATTACTTCCCAATCAAATCTTCCAACATTTATGTAAACTCTGGCTCGATGAGAGTATAATGCAAGAAAAGCACATTGAATTGTTGATTATTAAGAGCCAAAGACGGCTTAGAACCAATAATTCATTATCAAATAGATCTTTTCATTCTAATGCGGGAGTTACTATTATTATTAACAAATCTTTTTATATCTAATGAAGGTTATTGGATCAAATGACAAGGAGTTATTTGGAGAAGAAGTTAGTAGGAATACAGACTTGAACTTGGCTATGGCGTAGAGGACGGTAACTTTTGTAGATGTTTTGATAAATAAGTAGAGAAATCAAGTAAGAGATAAAACAGAGAACAAGAGTGAAGCGTGTAGGTAACTGGTTTCCTTTATGATATGGAACGAAGAAGACGAATGGAAAAGGTGGTGCAGAGAAAGCCTGCCGCCTTCAGCATCCTCCATTGTACATGTGATAAATGTGTAGAGTGATTAAGGATGGATAATAACATTGTTTAAGCCATATGCATAGGCAGTGCACACCATTTTTTCTTTTGGACCTGTTGGACGGTTAGGATCATTTTGCTGCTGTGCTGTATTGACCTACCTAACATAGTAACTAAGGAATATGGGAAACGTGCTCGACTTCTTCTTTTCCTCTTTTTTTATTTGGAGAATGTGATGGTGTTGTGAAAATTATGCTCCAAGAAATTAGCTTGTGTCATGTACAAATATTTTTGACCCACTTTCTATTAGATTCAACATGGTATTTGAGACTTATTGACCGAAAGGCAATGTAGATGAGTTTGCTGTTAAATCTATGCACAAGAGCTCAAAAGAAAGCCTTTCATATAAGAGGGTGTATTGGACAGAGAAATTTTTGGTGCCCATTTTCTATTAATTTAAGTTTTTAGATTGAATGGTAATCCAACTGCCTACCTGCTGTCTCATATAAAAGTTTTGATCCTAGAACAACAGGGCGAGACCGGAGCTTTTCAGCTACTGTATGGAACTGATAGGTGAACTTTGCTACGCTGAAATTTAGAATATTGGGGCTCGATTGTGCCTTCCCGTGTCCTTCTCTGCGATGAGGATAATATTTGTTCACAGATTTGATATATTCATGTACTTATTTGCATTAATCTATCAATTATTTATTTGTTCATTTCCAAAATGGATTATATCAGCCCTAATAATTTCTCTTGACAACTAAACCAACTTGTGACTTCCCTCACTCTTCCACGTTAAGAAATTCTTGGCCATATTCTTTGTAGCCTTCTTTTGGGAGACTGTCCACTTATGCTTTGGTGCTCCAAAGTCCAACCTTACTTTGTGGTATTGTCTTCTCTAATGGATGATTTGCTCTGATTTTAGTAACAGTTGATCCTCCATTTTTCCTGCCCTCAACTCCATTAATCAAATGAAACGGGTCCCATGGAAATCTCTCCTGGAATCTAAATAAGAAAGCTGTCTTCTTATTGCCCGTCTCGGCGATGCCGCCTAAGATTATCGAAAATGACTCTAGCACACAACCCTGTTGTCGCCTTTAATCACCAACAAATGCTTGGTTGCCGCCATGAAACTCTTTCCTGACCCTTTTCTTCTGCTTTGAATCATCACGATTAGTAAACTAATCAAATAAAAAGTTGATCCAGTAATATAGGGATGAAATTGATAATTGCATTTGATGGATAAGAAGGAGATTGGGGATGAAATTGACCAATATTATTATATAAAGGTATAATTACATAATAGAGTAGGTGCTTTGGATTATGCTGTCTAAGACTGCTAGTAAAGTTAAAACCTGTTGTGGGTTGCTTTCCATGGCGTACTGATATTTTCTTCTTCTTCTTCCCTTTTTTTTTTTTGGTAAGCTTGGTGTTATGAATTTTCTTTTGTTCTCTTTTATCCTGGTAAGCATGTGGTTATGATTTCGTTCTATTATAAGGTATATTCTAGTCATATGACTTTGAAGGCAAAAGCCGTCTAGTTGTTCGCAGATAACAAAGTGCCTCTTCTCCTACACTTCGTAGGAGGATAGGAAAGCACATTGGATAACTTTGGGCCAAACCAATGACTCCAACCAACTAGCCATCTCCTGTCCATGTTCTTGGTAGACTGTGTGGTCATAACTAGGAACATTAAGGGCCACAAGGGACACTTTTCCTTATCTACATTTGATGAACCCAACCAAGGTGTTCAATCCTACAATGACCACCTTGCTATAGACTGACATGCTTTCAACCATAATTTAGTCGTCCCACATCCATCGGCTGCTGATTCAAGGCTTGAATAATATGAATAAGCAACTAATAGCTGTCATTTCGGTCCACGGGGAATGATACCCTAAGTAATTCATTTTTCAGCAAAGTTCTAAGATAAAATATGTACAAAGAGAAGTTTGTCTTGACATAAAGAATGACGTATTTCAAGCGTATTCTACATGGCTATTCAAAGGACGCGCATCAGTTTCATGGTTCTTCATAGGTCACTTTCAGGTGTGGAAACACCTAGGTCTGTGCATGAAACTTTAATACAGAGTATCTCTAACTTGATGTAAACTCCAAATGAGAAGTAACGACAATATCTTTGACTTTCCATCATCTTTAGGCATTTTAAAATCGCCAAGATTATGGAGGAAGTTCACCAAGCAATGGAAGGATTCTTATACACATAATGGCCCAGCAAATTCTTGAGTTCCATAATTACAGACGCCACTTTTACGAGGAATGTTCCTCGTGATTAATCTAATGATTGTGAAAATTAACATAATTAAAAGATTAATTAATAAACTTAAATATCAATCTAATAGTAAGATGGATGGTGTTCATTAAAAACCTTGAATCAAAATTAACTAGTTGAATAATGTTGTCTTCAACCTAGAAGTCCATAATTAAGAACTAAAAAACTTCATACGTTTATTAATTAATATGATAACTGTAGCTGATTGGCTTAACCTAGCAATTGAAGGAAGCATATAATGTCTCCATTCTTGAAAGGTATAATATCTCTACGCCCATTTGCTGCATTGCCAGCTCTTCTAGTTGTCTCCGTTAATTTATCTTACTCTGATAGCGATTTTTTTCTAGGAAAAAAAAAACCAAAAAGGTGCAACCATGCAAAGCCAGAGGGTGGGGAATATGACTGTTCTACCATTATCTAGTGTTAGGTTAACGGGAAAAGTGTACAGATCATTATAAGAAACAAATTTGGTATATAGAGGCCTGCGGGTCATCATGATGCCATTAAAAGAAACAAAAAGGAAGAATAATAGCAAATAAAATAATTGATTATGAGGAGATTTTCTCTTTATTTATTTTCCATGGGGAGAAAACGACTGCTATTGTTGGCATGCAAGAAACACGACTACATAAGACGACGAACAGGGAGCTATAAAAGAGAGCTGGTGGTGGTCTCTCCAAGATTTCATCTTCATCTCCCCATTCCAAGAGAGAGAGAAACAGACAGAGGGAGAAAGATTGATTCAGTGATGGAAGGAATGAATAATATATTAGATCCTACATTTCCAGGCTTTAGATTCCATCCCACAGATCAAGAACTCATCATCCATTACTTGAGAAAGAAGGTCTCTTCTTCCCACGCTCCGGTAGTTTCGATAATAGCAGACATCGATCTCTACAAGTACAATCCATGGGAACTCCCTGGTGCCTTCACTCTTCTCCTCTTTCTTTACATTCTTCTTCTTTCCTTTGTGATGTTGCTCTTCCTTGCACTGCATATAAATGGTAAACCCATTTTTTTTTTAGTGCCACTTTGGAATTTTGCAAAGTAAAACACTCACAGACTCTCCTAAATCTAAAACACTCCCCCTATATTATTTTTCTAGTTTTTTCTTCTTTCTCGAATAACTACATCTGGCGAAGTTTTGTTTTCGCATGTAGCATGTTCGACTCTCTCCATGAAGGAATGTTATACGCTTTTTTTCTTTTTTTTTAAATCTACAACACATACCTAATAGGATGATGATTGCGGACCTTGAGCCCATAACCGAGTATCAACAGGGAAGGCACCTTTTCCTCCCAACCATGGGGTTAGAGGCCTTTTGCCACATAAACTGTAATTCGTGATAGAGAAAAGAGATAGATGATATGATATGGTGTAGACTTTGTGGCTTAATAGTCCTCTAAATGTTATTCATGTATATCTGATGAGACCTAGGCTTTCATCCAGCTGGTAAGGGGTGAAAACCACCCAAGCTGGCGGGTCACAATCGTTTCGTTGTTCCCTATATCTAATGGTGATGAAGTGTAATCAGCTCACACACAGATTATTATCTGAGTACCAGAAAGAATCATTTGTCATACATAAGTTGGTTATATAGCAGTTATAATCTGCCTATAATATAGGGGTAGAACCAAGTTGAGAACAAATGGGAAGGAGTGTCTACGTATCGAAAGAAAGGAATGAAATGTATATCAAATTTGAAAAATCTACATATTTCTTACAACTTGGTTTAACTTCCAAACAAGACACAGTTATTGAACCTTTTGGAATGATGATTGGGTACTTTTACATGTACGCACCACATTTGAATTGATTCAAAACAATTGTTCTTCAGGCAAGGCTTTCTTTGGTGAAAGTGAGTGGTTTTTCTTTAGTCCAAGAGATCGGAAATACCCCAATGGTGCTCGGCCGAATAGAGCAGCTGCATCTGGTTTCTGGAAAGCTACCGGGACTGATAAACCGATCCTCTCTTCCAGCGGGTCACAATGTCTTGGTGTTAAGAAAGCTCTAGTTTTCTACAAAGGCCGCCCTCCTAGGGGCGTCAAGACAGATTGGGTGATGCATGAATACAGGCTTCTTGACAATAGCCCTAGCCTACAAAAGCACAAGGGGTCCATGCGAGTAAGTTCTTTAGTGCAAAACCTCTTCACTGATGATTTTGGTTTATAGACTAGAAACCAAACGTTTGATGTATATGCTACTAGAATATCTTAATTTATGTAGATTTCTTCTATTAATTTTCCTTTTGGTTTCTGTTTTAGTTGGATGATTGGGTTCTATGCCGAGTTCGCCAAAAGACCAGCATGCCACCACAGGTGGGAGAGAAACAAGAATTTCCGCTAAATCAGTTCAGCTATTTAGACAATCAATACAAGGAGCAGCAATTCATGGAGAAGCAAGTGATGAGAAAGAACATTTTTTTCGACGATAGCAGCCATGAAATGCTAGCTTGCCTTATGAATTCCCAAGGAGAGACCGTAAACGCCTGCGGAAATATCATTCTGAACATGGATGGAACTACTGAAGCTTCAGATACAGCTTCTCATGTGGATGGAGATCCAAAACCACCCTCCATTGCTTCCTATCAACACGTGTTCGACTCGATGAAAAGAACCCTTTCCATTGGAGTTTTGGATGAACATATGTTGGTCCCACCCAGTAAGAAGTTGAAAGCTAGTAATACTAATGGTAGCATGGATGGACAATCTCCTTCCTATTCCACGTCAATGCGATCGTGCTTCTCAGAGTACATGATATAGTTTCTCCTTCTTTCGTGCAGGTGACTCAGATGATGTATACAGTATATGCATGGAATTAATAGCAATCTTTATCCAGACTAGAACATAAGATTGTGTATATAAACAGATGGAGATTTGTAAACATTCGTTTTCGATTATTACTTCGATGCTAGAGAAAAACAAAAAATTGTAGAATGGGGAAAAAGAGGTGAAAGTATGTAAAATATTGGATATGAAGTTGTCTAATATTCTTCTTCTTAGTTCATAGATAGTCAATTATCGGTATGTGCATGGACGCCTATTACAATTGCGCACAGAATCATTTCTCATCTTGTTCTCGTGCCATAATGAGTGCAAAATTTTGTATTTCACAGAAACATCAGTCACTTGCATAGGAAGGTCGAATCCTTGCAATCTCTGCAAATAAGTATATGCAAGGCCTGACTTTGGGTGATCCATATCTATGGTTCAGTCTCCATCCTCTGTAGACGCCTTTTCTGCCGAGAAAGTAGACTTTATAGTGAGGTTGGGAGTACTTCACCCTTTCAGGTCTCCGAGTGTTTGCCATAAATCAGTTGTTGTAGTTGAAGAGGAAGGGACTGAAGATGCTACTGAAACTACAACAGTAATGAGTACATATAGCAATTTAGTCGACCAGCAATACCGATCATCCACTTTGCAAGCGGCCAAGAAATGAAGTCAATTGAGTAATACATTTTCTAAGAGGGGATAAGCGAAAGATCACTCTAGAGATCAAGGTGTAACCAGGGAGGTGTCCTGTCCTTCCACACAAAACTGTCCTATAGCCCAGTTGCGAGCTTGTCCACAGAGTGGCTTCCCACTTTTTCAATTTTTGACAGAGCCACACGCAGTCATTTAGAGTCGGTTTCATAGCAATAGATACGGCTTTCTCGCTGTTGATCAGAAGCGTAGAGTGCCCTTTACGAGTGACTAAAGGGACAGCTTTGGTGAATAAAGCTCTTGTCTATGCGGTGTACGAGAAAGAGTGGATCACAAGGGCCTATAATAAATAGCTTTATCTTATATTTTGCAAGAGGCTCATCCCATGCCTTGAACTTGTGACCTCAAGGTCACGTGACTACAACTTTTTCCATTGCACCAAGCTCCCCTTCCCCCTTATGAGTAACTTGATCACGTTTAAATGGTAGTGGAGAAGAGTAGGCTTTTCAGGAAAAGAAAAAAAGGCCATTTCTCGAATCCCTGCTTCGATCCCCACCGTGGATGCAGGTCCCGGGAGGCCCCTCCGCTTGGTTTATTGCGACGATAAGGGCAAGTTTCGGATGGACCCAGAATCTGTTTCCATGCTGCATCTCGTAAAAGGACCAATCGGGGTTGTTTCTGTGTGCGGCCGTGTTCGTCAGGCCAAGAGCTTCATCTTGAATCAGGTTTCTCCCATTCCTCTGAGAAAAACCTTTTTTTTCTTCTTGTTTTCTGTCTTTCTAGGCTTGCTGTTTGCTTTGTGGTAGGAGAAATTGGTAGTTGTTTTGGAGGGAATTTTGCTACTTCATATTGTTGTATGCAGTCGGAATAGAGCATTTTGTAACTGAATTTTTTGGTGTTTGTACTTCAAATACTTGCCCAGATTCGTTAATTATCTGGTAATGCTGAATTTTTTTTAAATTGAGTGCAAAGACGAGAAATTTAGGACTTTCTTAAATTGGGATTTCGTATTTCCCAGTGAAACCTTTTTTTTGGGGGGATTTTTACAGATTTGCCATTACTTTATGGCATTTTTGCAGAAAAACCTAACGTTTTCAACTTTTTGCAAATTTGCCATCTGTTAAGTTTCCATCCTATTTCACCGTTAGTTTTTACACAATTCCGATATTGCCTTTATTAACACGCGTGCAGTCGTCGGAAAAAGCATCGGAAAACAGAGAGTAACAGGAAAAGTGAGGCAGGCGTTAGAAATCGTGGGCACGGTCGCAGTCGCCCTGAGGGCGAAACTGAGGTGCTAGCGCCGGCGGGGTAAGAGTGGGGGTTGGGATTGTTGGGTTCAGGGTTACGGGCAGTGGGGGAGGTGGGGGCTGGCCGGATGTGTGAGGGGCTGGCCGGGTGTGCGAGGGGGTTGGTACGGGCGATGGGGGAGGTGGTGGGCTGGCCAGGTGGGTGGTACGGGCGGTGGGGGAGTGGAGGGGCTCGGTTTTCCGGGTTCAGGGTTACGGTGGGGGGTTTGTCTGGGTTCAGGGTTACGGGCAGTGGGGGGTGGTACGGGCGATGGGGGAGGTGGTTGGGCTGGCCAGGTGGGTGGTACGTGCGGTGAGGGAGGTGGAGGGGTGCGGTTTTCCGGGTTCAGGGTTACGGTGGAGGGAACTGAAGGGGGATGGCCGGGGTGGGGGAAGGGGGTTAGGCTGGCCAGGTCTGTGGTACGGGCGGTGGGTGAAGTGGAGGGGGCTGGCCGGGTGGGTGAAGAGGAGGTTGGAGGCTGGTACCAGGGAGGCGGGGGAGGGTGGCTGGTACCACCGAACTGGGAGTGGGGAGGCGGTGGGGTGAGGGTGGAGGTTTAGTTGTCGGGGGGAGCCGATGTCGTAGCACCGGCCAGTGGAAAGGCGGTGCGATCTGGGTAGCGTCAGCCGGGCGTGGGGAGAGGGGTGGAGGTGGTCTGAGTAGCGCTGGGAAAGCAGTCTGTGTAGCGCCGGAAAATGTGCCGGAAACAGAGGACGCCCTAGGGTGTCTGTTTCTTCATGCTAGGGAAAAAGGAATCATTTTTCTGGAGTTGATATTGCAACCCAATGTGATAATTGTTGTTTTGCATTCGGACGAGCAGTTTACAAAAATTATGTTGTTGTATGTACCTCGAAAAATTTGCCTTCATTCGTTGAGTTATCATGCTGAAATTTTCTTACTGAGCCTTGAAGAACTGAAATTCTCGTGGAAGCATTACTGTAGTGCTCCCCAAGGAATTTGGGATTTCCTTGGGGAGAGCTAGAAAATCGTTTGAAAAACTGGAACTTAAAAAGACTGCTCTAGCTAAATGAAATGTTGTAAATGCACAGAAGATGAAACGTGTTTGATGTGGTTTTACAGATATTTCTTTTCCTGTGGAAGTAGAGAAAGAAGGAGAGAAGAAATGTATAAGAATTAGGGTTTCTAATGGTCTGTTGTTTTCAACTCAGCGTTTGTATTCTTTTTAACTGTCCCATATAACTATATAAGGTTCCTTGTGAAGGAAAGCCTTTGTGCAATGGTAGAGTTGTTGCCGTGTGACCTGGAGGTCACAGGTTCAAGGCGTGGAAACAGCCTCTTGCAAATTCAAGTTAAGGCTGCATACTATTGATCCAATGTGGTCTGCCCCTTCTATGGATCCCGCATACGCGGGAGCTTCTTGCACCGGCTTGCCCTTTATATAGGGTTCCCTATATTATTTTAACTGTCCCACGTAAGTTCCTATAAGGTTCTGCTACTGTCACCTGCTAGCAATGTATATTTGGATGGTCGACAATTTAGCCATTTTGAACTGAGATCTGGGCTGCTTGATCAATGATGCAAATCGCAGTGGTTCAAATTTGATGTGAAATCTGCAAAAAATCTCTGCTGGTCAAGGGGCTAGGATGACATTTTTAGTATGAGCGAGACAGGCAGAATAAGGTTTATTATTGTACATGGTATTGGTTGTTTCTAATTGTCATACACTTGCCGTGTCTGCTGAAGGAAAGTGGGGCCATTGAAAATGGAATCCGGTACTGTTTTCTCCATTTAAATATACTGTTGTATACAGTAGCCTTCTAGGTGTGAGGCCTTGTTATAAAGGGTGTGGCTTGGGACTTGGGCAAGCCTTAAAAAATTGAAAACCTTCTTCTAAATAAACAGATACTGTCTTTATGCCTATTGACCTATAGGTTTTCCTTTACTCTGCCATTAATAATTTGGCTTCCAGACTCTGTCACTAGGAATTACTGATAGGATAAGTACCTTAAATTTCTGGCCATTTGTCGCTGTTAGCATCTTGTCTCCTGGGTTAGACACGGTTACATGGTTTTCAGACATTGTACGCAATCATATACTTCATATGTTAGTATGTTTCCAAGATTTAGTCCTTGGTTGCAATTTTAAAGTTCAGAACCTCGTTATTATTCTTTGATGCTCTCTTCCTATTTGCAGTGCACTATAAGGTTCTTCTACTAGTATTTTCTTTTTAATGTTTTCAGGTTTAGATTCATTCTACACTTTGAATTCACTGCACAGCTGCAGAAACCTGATTGTCTTTTGTCCTTCCTTTTCTCTAGTCATATTTGGGTGACATGGAGTATTAATTTATGATATTGACACCAAGACATGTGCCAGTCTGAGAAGTTTGGTCTTGCCAGAAATTGCTTCTGTTTTTCTGGCTTATTTGTCCAGCAGCTGGAATGGTTATGTCATGTCAAATACTGGAAGATGTGGAATGCATAAGTTATCATTTTTTAGTATAAAGCATGCTTCTTTGTTTGGTGCAAGGTAGCTTCTAGGGAGGAGCAGTGGATTTCAAGTTGCATCTACCCACAAACCATGCACTAAAGGGCTCTGGATGTGGAGTGCACCGCTGAAGCAGACTGCTCTTGATGAAAGTGAATACTATCTTTTGCTCTTGGACAGTGAAAGCATTGATGCGTACGATCAAATGGTTAGCCTTCACCCTTTCTGTATATATCCATTATTAGTGATGCTTATGCAGGTTTTGTTTAGTTTCATGCTCTAATACGCTTTCACAGGAAGACACTATTTGGTTAAGATTAGCTTGCTCTATTAACTCTACGCATATTGTCATTTTTTGGAATGGCTGTGCATATTATCACTTTCAAAATGTTGGCACTCACTAATATACTCTCAAGAATCCTGTCTTTTGCCTGTAATGATCATTATTATTATTTTTCTTACAAGATATAATCTCCTGGTTGTCATTTGTAAAGTTGCAGTCTTATATTGGATCAAATATTGAATACAAGTCTGGATTGCAGATGTCTCATTTATCTTTTCTTGCCCGTGACATCTTCTGCGGTATTAATATTTTGATAATCCCGGACATTTTGAGGATCCTCTGCTTTAAGTTAAGATGTAATCAACCTCTGAAGTGCATTACTGGCCAACTTCTGTTCGTATTCTGCATATCTGAACTTGATGTATAAGCTGTTGTAGCTTGCTTGTTTCTTATCTAGTGTCTAAAGAGTATATGATACTATGGTTCAGGATTTAAGTTCAAAGATTTATGTAGTGTCGATAATGTATATGATCGTATGGTTTAGGGTTTAAGTCCAAAGATCTATGATGTTTGTTAAAATGTGGTTTGGAAGATGTGAAATTGGTCTGATTGGCATCTTGTTGCAAGTCTTAGCAGTAATTATTACTAGGGATATTGTGAATGGCTTCCTTGAGTGGAAATTCCCTCATCTATAAGATACTTTCCAATAATATCCCCCCTGGAGCCTGAAGGATGGATCTTGATGGGGAGATTGGTCTGCCTTTTATATATTAATATGTTTGAGAATTTTCACCAGCTTGGACTAAGGGCATCAAAAAGGCTCCATGGAAGCTTTGGCGTGGTGCTTTGCCAGAATTAGGTACTTGAAGGAGGCCAATTCATTTTTTTCTTACGTATCCTTAGGTGCATTTAGTAGCTAGAGGTGTTTCTTGATCTGGTGTATATATTGGACAAGTAAAATTGGAAATATTTGTGTTCCTTTGTCATTGTTAGCATAATTGAGCTCTCCTATATATATATATATATATTCACACTTCCTAGTGACGTTCAGAGGTCTCTCAATATTTCCTTACCTTTGAGAATGAGAAACTCATCACCAGTAGGTATTCAGTCATCAGATTCTGGGTGGTATGGACTTTGGAGTTTGGGCAACTAGATTGCTGGGATGATAATATTACTTCAACCTAAAAATCTTGTGATATCCTAGGTAGTTACTCCTTTCAATTGTTTATCATGTTCTAAACCTTATGTTCCTTTCTTGAATGTCTGAGCACACAATGATGTTTGAAAGATCTTTTCCTTTTTTTCAGATAAACTGTCTCATGTGATTTTGATATGTGATATTGTTTTTTGCTTTTGCAGATTTAATATACATTCATCAGTGCCATCTTGATCTATTTAACCTTCATCTGGGAAGATATTACCCTTCATCATCATCAAGATCTTATCCCGATTAGGGGTCGGTCACATGAATCTTGTTGCTCTATTTCTCTCCATTAAGTATATGGCTTTATTTAGTCCAAAAGTTTTTAAATATTGTCTCACCACTTCTATCTACATTCTTTTGGGTGTTCCCCTTGCCCTTTTAGAACCTTTGACTTGAATTGCCTTACTCCTAACCGGTGCCCTTTTTGGTCTCCATTGGACATGTCCAAATCATCTGCGTCTAATTTCCCTCATCTTGTTACCTATTGGTGCTACTCCCAAGTTTCCTCTAACGTTTTCATTTCTAATTCTATTCTTTCTTGTCTTGCCACTTATCCATCTCAACATCCGCATTTCGGCCAAGCTCATCCTATGCACATGTTGCTCCTTAACTGCTCAACCCTTTGATCGATAAAGCATGGTCAGCCTTATATCTATCCTATAGAATTTTCCTTTTAATTTGAGTGGCACCTACCAATCCCACAAAACTCCAGAGGTGCATTTCCATTTCTTCCATCTCGCTTGGATTCTATGGGTAACCTCCCTCTCAATTTCTCCACTCTCATGAATTTTCAATCCAAAGTATCGGAAGTGTTCTTTTAGGGGGACTTCTTGTTATCAATCTTTGCTGGTGCTTCATTCCTGCTCCTCTCCTTGCTAAAATTGCATTCTAAATACTTTGTCTTAGTTCAGTTAATTTTAAGTCCTTTAGATTTTAATGCATCTTGCCATACTCTAGTTTTGTATTTACACCCTTACTTGTCTTACCAATCAATACTATATCATCTGTAAATAACATGCACCATGTACTCTCCTCGTGCAGATGTTTTATCAACTCATCCATAACCAATGTGATCCTTGGTGTAATCCTATAGTGATAGTAAAATCATCAATCTCTTAGCTAGTGATTTTAACATTTGTTGCCACTCCCTCATACATATCATTAACTATGCTCATATACCCCCTTTCTTAACTCTCTAGGGACCCTATTATAAGCTTTTTCTAAGTCAATAAAGACCATGTAAAGGTCCTTCCTCATCTCCTTATATTTTTCTATTAATTGTATAAGCAGGAAAATAGCTTCTATGGTAGACCTCCCAAGCATGAAACCAAATAGGTTATTTGATACACTCATCTCATACTGTAGCCTCTTCTCAATCACTTTTTCAAAAAGTTATATGGTTTGATTCCTTGATAATTAGTGCAACTCATAATATGTCTCTGTTATTCTTATAAATTGGTACAATAGAGCTCTTCCTCCATTCATCTGGCATTTTCTTTGATTTTACGATCTTGTTAAACAACTTTGTCAACCACTAGTCCGTATCTCCCATATACTTCCAAACCTCTATTGGTATTCCATTGGGCCCTCAGGCTTTTCTTGATTTCATCTTTTTCAACACCTCTTTGACTTTGGGTATTCTAATCTTACAGTTGTATCTATATTGTCCAATGTTCTTTGGGTTTACGATACTATCAATCCCTATATTCTTATGGTAATTGTCATTTAACAATTTTTGAAAATAACTTTCCCACCTTTGTTTGATGTCGTCATCTTTCACTAGTACCTTTTGGTCATCACTTATAATACAGTTAACGTGGCTTAAGTCCTTAACTCTCTCTCTCTTCTTTCTTTTTTTCTATTACTTTTGCAAGTTTAAACACATCTTTCTCACCTTCTCTTGATTTTAATCTATTATAGATGATGTAGGACATAATGGCCCATGAGCCTTTGGATATAATGACCCATAAACCTCTATAAGCATGATGGCCCATGAGCCCATGACTTGAGTCCAAATCAAGAAGATTTTAGAGGGTAGACCATTCTAGAAATAATTGAAATATAATAATATGAGAAAAGTCTAGAATTGGTTGAATATGTAGAGTCTGTGGAGAGTGTTCTAGCTTAAAGTCAAAAAAGGAATAGATGGTTCTAGGTCATAGATAATTCTAGTTATGTACTAGAGTCTTCTTTCTAGTTCTATAAATAGGCATGTAAACCTATAGGTGAGATTTCCAAGTTTGTATCAAATTCTCTATCCTTTGAATATAATTTCTTTCTCTCTTTGAGAAGTGAGTTATATTTTCTTGCCTTGCGGATTCAAGGTTCCCTTATACTGCACCCGCTGCGTTAAGTAGTATCAGAGTAAGGTTTCGCCTTCGATGACCCACAATGAAGCAGAGTGTGTACATCCCACTGATGGTGATTGTGGGGTTAGTGCCCTATGGGAGGTGATTGGGAGTATATAGCAACGATTCAATGCGACTCAAGAGCATCTTTCTGGGTTAAATCTCAATACCACCAATAGGCCACCAATTGTTGACATGGATCGTGATAAGGGAGTGACCCAAGGCGGACTTGTTAATCGTGATCGAATGCATGCTAAGGGAGTTACCCAATGATATCCAGCTCTTTAATATAATGTTGCGCTACAGCCTCGTTACTTATCCAACAGCGAAGATTCCGAACTCGAGATAAATGAGGATGCCAATTATCGACCACAGGGGCCACAAAAGTACATCAATGACCGTCGACTAAAGGTAGATGTACCCCAATTTAGTGGAAATCTAAATATTGAAGACTTCCTTGATTGGCTTTTCGAAGTGGAGCAATTTTCCTAGATAATGGAGGTTCCTGAAACCAAAATGGTGAAGGTGATCACATACGAGCTGAAAAGTGGTGCTGTAATTTGGTGGGATCAATTACGAAGAAATAGAAAACGACAAGGTAAGGCACCCATCCGATCTTGGCATAGAATGAAAAAACTTCTTATGGATAGATTTCTACCACCAGATTATGAGCAGTATTTATTTTAGTTATATCAAGATTGCTCCAAAGGATCCAAGTCTGTATTTGACTACATAGCAGAATTTTTTAGACTTTCAAAACGTAATAATCTGAATGAGTTGGAAGCTCATCGTGTAGCCAGATATCTTAAGAGACTAAAATTCTCCATTAGAGAAAAGATTGGATTGCAGGTATTATGGTCAGTGGAGGAAGCACATAACATGGCTTACGGTAGAAATGTTAGACTGTGCTCAACCCACTCCAACATATCACAAGAACTCTACTGAGAGTTCTTTCCCTTCTATGCGAAAGGAAAAGGAGTTCAATCATCATCTCTTACAAATATGTTCAAACCTTCCAGCGGAGGAGGGTCTAGCCAAACTGTAGGACCAGGAAGACATGATGTTCCAAAGCACTCAAACCCTTATGCCAAACCAATGATGGACAACTGTTATTGATGCAACTAACTTGGTCATCGTTCTAACAATTGTCCCACCTGCAAGCTTGTTAATCTCGTAGAGGAAGAAAAAGAAGAAGAAGAAGAGGTAGAAACTGAAAATGTTGCAGCATATGAGGATGATGTTTATGAAGCGGCAGAATTAGCAATTGAAGAAGGAGAAAGAATTAATTGTGTTGTACAACAGGTGCTGTTTGCTCCAAAGACTGAGGACTTTAGCCAACGCCATAATATCTTTCGATCAAGTTGCTCGATCAACAAAAGGTCTGTGATCTAATTATCGATAGTGGGAGTTGTGAAAATTTTATTGTGAAGCGACTCGTGGATTATTTGAAGCTACCCACTAGACCACATCCTTCACCCTACTCCATCAGTTGGATCAAGAAAGGACCTACAGTCAGGGTAACAGAAATTTGCCATGTACCTATTTCTATTGGAAAACATTATAAATCTGAAGTGGTATGTGATGTGGTAGATATGGGTGCTAGTCATATACTACTAGGTTGACCTTGGCAGTTTGATGTGGATGTCACCTTCAAGGGACGAGATAACGCTTATTTGTTTAGTTGGGGAGCTCATAAAATAGCTATGACTCTTTCAAAACAACAAATAGTGTCCAATAAATCCCCAGAAATTAAGGGACAATCTCTTCTCACCATTGCTACTTCTGAGGTTGAATTTATATCAGACATGAGAGCTGTCAAGGAAGTATATGCCATGGTGGTAAGATCTCTTGAAAGAAAAGGCGACAAGAACTTTGCAGTATCTATTCCCAAACCACTACAACCATTACTTGAGGAGTTCAGGGAACTCATTGCTGATGACTTGCCAAATGAATTGCCACCACTAAGGGACATTCAACACCAAATTGACTTTATACCTAGAGCTAACCTCCCAAATCTGCCACACTACCACACGATTCCACAAGAAAATGAAATATTGAAGAAGAAAGTAGAAGAGTTGTTGCAAAAGGGTCACATCCTCGAAAGCGTAATCCATGTGCCGTCCCTGCTCTGCTTGCACTATAGAAAGATGGAAGTTGGTGTATGTGTATTGACAGTCGTGGCATCAACAAGATAACTATCAAGTATAGATTCCCAATTTCTCACCTTGATGACATGCTAGACTTGCTGGAGGGATCAAAATTATTTTCAAAGATTGATGTACGAAGCAAGTATCATCATATTTGGATCCGACCTAGTGACGAATAGAAAACAACATTTAAGATTAAGGATTGTCTACACGAGGAGTTGGTTTTGCTGGTCGGCCTTTCCAATGCTCTTAGCACATTTATGCGGGTTATGAATTAGGTATTGAAGCCTTTCTCTGGAAAATTCAAAATTCATAGTCATTTATTTTGATGATATTTTGATCTATATCAAATCTGAAAAGAAGTATATAGATCGCGTACACAAAGTCTTGACTGTCTTACGGGAGAACAAGTTGTACATCAACTTCAAAAAGTGCAGCTTCATGACCAATAGCATACTTTTCTTGGGTTAGTGGTCAACTCAGAGGGGATTCATGTCGACAATGAAAAAGTCTAAGTTATACGCAATTGACCCACACCAAAGAATGTGAGCGACGTTTGAAGCTTTCATGGTCTAACAACCTTCCATCACTATTTATTCGAAACTTCAGCACCATTATGGTGGCGATTATTGAATGTCTAAAGAAAGGAAAGTTTGCATGGAGTGAAGATGCAAATAAGAGCTTTGCACTAATCAAAGCGAAGCTTTGCACTACACCAGTACTAGCATTGCCTAATTCCGATAAAGGTTTTGAACTAGAATGTGATGCTAGCGGTGTGGGGATTGGAGCTATATTATCCCATGAGATAAGGCCTATTGCAAATTTTAGAGAGAAACTGAGCGAGGCTTGCCAAAAATGAAGTAATGTGATCAAGAGTTTTATGTAGTGGTATGTGCTCTCAAGCAATGGGAACATTACCTGATTCAAAGGGAGTTTGTAATTTATATTGACCATCAAACCTTGAAGTTCATCAACAATCACAAGCACTTGGACAAAATGCACATTAGGTGGGCTACTTTTCTTCAAGAATTTCCTTTCACTATTTGGCACAAATCTGGTGCTACGAATCATGTTGCGGATGCACTGACCCGCTGTGCTAACTTACTCATCACCTTGGCTTTTGAGGTTGTGGGGTTCGAGTGTCTAAAAGAACTCTATAGAGACGATGAAGATTTTAAAGAGATTTGGTCTAAGTGTGTTGAGAGGCAACCTGTCAGTGATTTTCATATGATCGATGGGTACATAGGTAACTTCGTCAATAAATGCTACACTTGCTAGGTATCAAAAGGACAATATCAAAATACTGGTCTCTACATGCCATTACCTATTCCTAATAATATTTGGGAGGATTTGTCCATAGATTTCGTACTAGGTCTCCCTCACACCCAAAGAGGAGTAGATTGTCTTTGTGGTTGTTGACAGGTTCTCCAAAATGGCTCATTTCAATCTCTGTCAGAAGACATTAGACGCATCTCATATGGCTCAATTATTCTTTTGGGAGGTAGTACGCTTACATGGCATATTGCATTCCATCACCTTTGATCGAGATGTGAAATTTCTTAGTCATTTCTAGGTGACATTGTGGAATATATTCAACACCTCTCTAAATCGTAGTTCTACAGCACATCCACAAACCGATGGGCAAACTGAGGTAACCAATAGAACTCTTGGCAATTTAATTCGCAGTATATGTGAAGATAAACCGAAGAAATGGGACTATGCCTTACCCCAAGCAGAATTTGCCTACAATAGTGCAATGCATAGTGCCATTAGAAAGTCACCATTTTTTATAGTTTATGTGACCCCGCATAGGCATGTTGTGTATTTGGTCCAGTTACCTCACAATCTAGAAGTGAATGTGGCAACAGAATCCATGGCTAAACAAGCCCAAGCTGTGCAAGAGGAAGTGAAACAGAAACTGGCAGAGACAAATGCTAAGTACAAGGAAGCTACTGACAAATATCGACACCTTAAGCAAGTCAATGAAGGAAATTCAGTGATGATGTTCTTGCACAAGGAAAGATTCCCTGTAAATACTTATCACAAATTAAAGCCCAAGAAGTATGGCCCATACAAGGTTCTGAAGAAAATAAGTAACAATGCTTATATGATCGATCTGCCAGATGAGTTGAAGATCTCCAAGACATTCAATGTAGTAGACTTGTTCGAGTATCATGCACAAGAGCATCTTTATCCAAATTAGAACTCAAGGTCGAGTTCTTTCCAAGAAGAGGGGACTGATGTAGACATAATGACCCATGAGCCTTTGGATATAATGACCCATAAACCTATATAAGCATGATGGCCCATGAGCCCATGACTTGAGTCCAAATCAAGAAGATTTTAGAAGGTAGACCATTCTAGAAATAATTGAAATATAATAATATGAGAAAAGTCTAGAATTGGTTGAATATGTAGAGTGTGTATAGAGTGTTTTAGCTTAAAGTCAAAAAGGGAATAGATGGTTCTAGGTCATAGATAATTCTAGTTATGTACTAGTCTTTTTTCTAGTTCTATAAATAGGCATGTAAACCTATGGGTGAGACATCCAAGTTTGTATCAAATTCTTTATCCTTTGAATAGAATTGCTTTCTCTCTTTGAGAAGTGAGTTCTATCTTCTTGCCTTGTGGATTCAAGGTTCCATTTGCTGCACCTGCTGCGTCAATAGAGGTCATGATATGCATTAAATTTAGCCTTACTACTCTCTTAGTAGCTTTTTTAGCATTCTTATATTGTTCAAAGTTTTTGTTATTTTTAGTCCTCTGCCATGCTTTAAAAAATACCCTCTTCTCTTTAATAACTTTTTGCACTTTTTTACTATACCACCAGGTTTCCTTTGTTGGTTGTCTTTTACCTTTAGATACTCTTAGGACATCTTTTGCTACTTTCTTAATGGACTCAGCCATATTAGTCCACATGATGTTTACTTCTGTTTGATTGTTCTAGTTTCCTTTTGCTATCAACTTATTTGTAAGTGATGCTACCTTCTCTCCTTTTAAGTTCAACCACTTAATTATTGGACACCTATTAAGTTCATTTCCTTTCTTTCATATTTTAATGTAGATATCCATAGCTATTAATCTATGTTCTGAGATTAGACTTTCAACGGGTATTATCTTTCGGTATTCCTAATATAAAAAAGTCTATTTGGCTTTTATATTATCCACTTTTAAAGGTTAGTAAGTGTTCATCCCTCTTCTTAAAATATGTGGTTGCTATAGCTAGGTTATATGCTAAAGAAAAATCAAGTATAGCTTCCTCCATCTCATTTCTTTCTCTAATACCATACCCTCTATGTACCATATCATATCCTTTGTTTTCTTTTCCTACATGACTATTAAAGTCTGATCCTATAAATATCCCCTATGTGTTGGGAATTTCTTGCATGACTCCCTCCTTGTCTTCCCTGAACTGTCTCTTGATTCTATCTTTTAACCTTACTTGTGGTGTGTATGTACTTATAACATTTATAATTTTCTTTCTTAGAACAAGTTTTATTAGTATAATTTTATCATTAGCTCTTTTAACATCTACAGCTTTATTATTTAATTATTTATCTACCACTATTACCATTCCTATGCCGTTTCTATTATTGTCTTTTTTTACGTACTAGATCTTATACCCATCGATTTCTCTAGTTTTAGCCCCTTTCCATTTGGTTTCTTGGGTACATGCGATGTTGAATCTCCTGTGTTTGATTGTATCCACTAACTCCAAACTCTTACATGTCAATATGCCTATATTCCATGTGGCATTATGAATCTTATTCTCTTGACCTAGCCTATTTACCCGCGCACTTCGAGAACAATGCCAGAACCTATGCATACTTTTCATTGCACCTGGGTTTTAATATAGCACATAACTTCTAAGGGAATACTCTAGCAGTCCTTGCCTATTTTCCACTGCACCTGAGAGTCGATGTAGCACGTTGGTTATGGGGAATGCCCTAGCTTGAAGGAAAGTAAAAAATTGATTCATGCATGGGGGTTTGCCATGAGTTTTACTTGCCAGCTGGCACTTGACCCAAACCCCCCACCCCTCCTCTCTTTTACCCTTATTTTGGAATTTTATGTGTTTACTATATCTGCACTTCTTCTGGCACACTTGCTTGCTTTTGAAGTCTGTTCTATGGTACTTGTTGAACACATATCCTAATACTTGAAACTTATTGTGAGTGAACTATTTATACGTGGTTGTTGACTTCTTTGTTGCATACCATATTTTCATTGTTTTGTCCTTGGGACTGCATCCTTATCTTATCTTTAATTATCTTAATGAAGTTTTTCTTTATTTGACCTATAATTGTGTTGTCTATTCATTCTTGCTTTCATAAGGCAGCAGTTGCCATTGCTTCCTGGTTACGCTCTTTGCCTGTCTTACCATTTTCTTCTATTGACAGATGGGGGGTATTGACGAAGCTGCACTTGACCGTCTGTCTCTTGTCACTCAAATGACAAAACACATCCGTGTTAGAGTTTCTGGAAGGACTACGGCATCTAAGCTTGAGCAGTTCTCCCCAGTCTTTGTTTAGCTTCTTTGGGTGATTGATACTCTCTTCTCTGCTGCGAAGTTTCCTTTTTAAGAATGGTTATAAGTTTTTTTAACTTATCCTGTTATTATTCTTGTAGGACTTCTATTTAGACTTAGCGGAAGATAATAGGAAAATAACCCCCTGTGATTACCTGGAACTAGCCTTGAGGCCAATGCAAGGTGGAGGAAAAGACATGGCTTCTAAAAATGAGTTACTAGTGTATATTTTTTATCAGTGGTTTTGGTGTAATGTAATATTTCATAGTTTGGGTGCTAATTTTTCTGTGGAAGAAAATGGTGCATAGGTTTGGGAGTCCATTCGAGCTCTTTTTCCAGATCGAGAATGCTTCACACTTGTGCGGCCTTTGAACAGTGAAAATGAGCTTCAACGTCTAGATCAAATCCTGCTGAATGTTTATTGTTTGTGCTCTTATTCTATGTTAATCTATCCGTATTCTTTTTCTATATATGAGTTTTACTGTTCTATGTGCAGCTGGAGGGGTACGGCCAGAGTTTAGAGCTGGTCTGGATACATTGACCAAGTTTGTTTTAGAGAGAAGCAAAGCTAAGCAAGTAGGAACTACCGTAATGACAGGCCCCATTCTTCTTAGTATCATGCAGTCTTTCTTGGATGCTATTAATGATGGTGCAGTGCCTATAATAACTTCCTTTTGGCAGGTTTGTGAGGATCGACACATTTCAGATTTGTGTTGTTTCCTTTTTTGTTTTATTCACCTGGTCAATTATACATGAGTTGACACATGCACATACACATGTCATCATCATCATCATCATCATCATCATCATCATCATCAAGACCTTATCCCAATTAGGGGTCAGCCACATGAATCTTATTCCTCCATTCCACTCTATTAAATACCATGTCTTCATTTAGTCCCAAAGTTTTTAAATCTTTCCTCACCACTTTTATCCACATTTTTTTGGGCCTTGCCCTTGCCCTTTTAAAACTTTCTACTTGTATTGCCTCACTTCTTCTAATCGATGCCGTTTTTAGTCTCCTTTGAACATGTCCAAACCATCTAAGTCTAGTCTCCCTCATCTTATTACCTATTGGTGCTATCCCTAAATTTTCTAGAATATTTTCATTTCGAATTCTATCTTTTCTTGTCTTACCACTCATCCATCTCAACATCTTCATTTCTGCGACGCTCATCCTATGAGTATGATGTACCTTAATTGCCCAACATTCTGATCCATAGAGCATGGCCGGCCTTATGGCCATCCTATAGAATTTTCCTTTTAGTTTGAGTGGCACTCATCAATCACACAAAACTCCAGATGCACATCTCCATTTGTTCCAACCCGCTTGAATTCTTTGGATAACCTCCCTTTCAATCTCTCCACTCTCATAAATCATTGATCTTAAGTACTGACAGTGGTCTTTGACAGGGACTTCTTGGTTATCAATCTTGACTGGTGTTCTACTCCTACTGTCCTTGCTAAAATTACATTCCATATATTCTGTCTTAGTTCGACTAATTTTAAATCCTTCAAATTCTAATGCTTCTCTCCATAATTCTAGCTTTTTGTTTACACCCTCCCTTGTCTCATCAAGTAAGACTATATCATCTGCAAATAACATGCACCAAGGAATCTCCTCGTGCAGATGTTTTGTTAGCTCATCCATAACCAATGTGAAAAGGTATGGACTCAATGCCAATCCTTGGTGCAATCCTATAGTGACAAGAAAATCACTAGTCACACCACTATTGGTCTTTATATTTGTTACCGCTCCCTCATACATATCTTTAATTATGTCTATGTATCCTTGCGAAACCCCTTTACCACCCAACACTCTCCATATTAACTCTCTAGGGATTCTATCATAAGCTTTCTCTAAATCAATAAAGACCATGTGGAGGTCTTTCCTCCTCTCCCTATATTTCTCTACTAATTGTCTTAGTAAGAAAATAGCCTCCATGGTAGACCTCCCAGGCATGAAACCAAACTGATTCTCCGATACACTTGTTTCATGTCGTAGCCTCTTCTCAATCACTTTTTCAAAAAGTTTCATAGTGTGGCTCATAAGTTTGATCCCTCGATAATTAGTGCAGCTCTGTATGTCTCCTTTATTCTTATAGATTGGTACAATAGAGCTTTTCCTCCACTCATCGGGCATTTTCTTTGATTTTATAATCTTGTTAAACAACTTGGTCAACCAAACTACCCCAATATCTCCCATATGCTTCCAAACCTCTATTGGTATACCATCAGGCCCCATGGCCTTTCCTGATTTCATCTTTTTCAAGGCCTCTTTTACTTCAGGTATTCTAATCTTACGTTTATACCTATAATATCCAATCTTATTTTGATTTGTAGTATTTTCAATCCATATATTCTCAGGGCCATTGTCATTTAACAATTTTTGAAAGTATTTTTCTCACCTTTGTTTGATCTCATCATCTTTGACTAATACCCTTTGATCATCGTTTCTAATACACCTAACATGATCTAAGTCCTTACCCTTCTGTTCTTTTATTTTTGCAAGTTTAAACACATCTTTCTCACCTTCTCTTGTTCCTAGTCTATTATATGCTTTAAGTTTAGCCTCACTTGCTATTCTCTTAACAACCTTTTTAGCATTCTTATATTGTTCATAGTTTTTATTATTTATAATCTTCTGTCATGCTTTAAAACGCATCCATTTTTCTTTAATAACTTTTTTAACTGTTTCACTCCACCACCATGTTTCCTTTGCTAATACCCTTTTACCTTTAGATACTCCTAAGACATCTTTTGCCACTTTCTTAATGCACTCAGCCATATTAGTCTACATAGTATTTACTTCTGTTTCATAGTTCCACTTTTCTTCGACCATCAACTTATTTTTGAAGAAGGTTATTTTCTCTCCTTTTAAGTTCCACTACTTAGTTTTTGGATGTATATTAAGTTTAGTTCTTTTACTCCATCTTTTGATATGGATATCCATAACCATTAACCTATGTTGTGAGGTCAAACTCTCACCAGGTATCACCTTACAATCCTTACATGTAGATTGTTCATTATTCCTAAGTAGAAAAAAGTCTATCTGGCTTTTATGAAGTCCACTTTTAAAGGTTATTAAATGTCATCCCTCTTCTTAAAGGGTGTATTTGCCATGGACAGGTTATATGACAAAGCAAAATCGAGGATATTCTCCCCCATCTCATTTCGTTCACCTATACCATATCCTCCATGTATTCTATCATATCCTTCCTTATCTTTTCCTATATGGCCATTTAAGTTTGCACCTATAAATATCCCCTCAGTGTTGGGAATTTCTTGCATGACTCTCTCCATATCTTCCCAAAACTGTTTCTTGATTATCTCTTGTAACCCTACTTGTGGTGCGTATACACTTATAATATTTATAATCTACTCTCCTAGAACAATTTTTATTATTATAATTCTATTGCTGATTCTTTTAACATCCACAACTTTATCCTTTAATTCCTTATCCACTATTATTCCTACGCCATTTCTGTTATTTTCCTTTCCTACGTACCATAATTTATACCCATCTATTTCTCTTGCTTTAGTCCCTTTCCACTTGGTTTCTTAGATACAAGCGATGTTGATTCTCCTATGTTTCATCGCATCTACTAACTCCAAACTCTTGCTAGTTAGTGTCCCTATATTCCATGTAGCGATACGAATCTTATGTTATGGTGATACCCTATTTACTATTGCCTTTCTCGACCTCCATGGTATGAACTCATGTCCACTTTTCACTGCACACTTGGGTTCTGATGCAGCGTGTCGCTTCCGAGGGGACGCTCTAGCAGCCCTTGCCCATTTTTCACTACACCCGGGATCCGATGTAGCACGTCGCTTCTAGGAGAATGCCCTAGCATCCCTTGCCTATTTTTCACCGCACCCGAGATCCGATGCAGCCATCACTTCTGGGAGAAAGCCCTAGCAGCCCTTGCCTATTTTTCACCGCACCCAGAATCCGATGCAGCGCGTCGCTTATGGAGAATGCCCTAGCTTGAGGGAATGTCTGTTTTCGATTCATATCATATTTGAGTTGTATTTTTTTAAAGCTGAAGATGATTTTCATTTCTTCTTTACAAACTAATATACATTTATTTGCAAGCAAAAAAGAAATAAAAAACCATCTTCAGCTTTACCCTTGCCTGCTGGCTACCTGACGCAAGGGTTGCCATAGTTTAAGAAGAGGGAGATAATTTTCATTTCTTCCTCACAAACTAATATACAAATGCATATTCATTTGTAAGAAAGAAATAACAAAATCATCTTCAACTTCTCCCCTACCAGCTGGCACTTGACGCAGGACCCTCCTCCTTTTTCATCCTTATGCACATACACATGTCAAAAGTGATATTCAGGAAGTTGCAAAGAAGACTTAGCAAATGCTGATGCCACATATGCAAGATGGGTGATATAAATTATTGTGACAACTGTGATTGAATGTATCTTATGGTCTTGAAGATTGTGAATTCTGTTTCATGATCACCCTGTCGTGTCATTTGTTGAACTTCTCTACTTCATAGTATACACACCATTTAGCACCAGATTGTGCATGGTTTTCGCTTTTTATTATAAAAAAGTGGAAGCTAGAGGATGCATCACTTGTCAGTCCCTCACTCAATGTGATTGTAGGCCCTCGATCCAAAATGTTTTCTTCTGCGGTCTTGCTAAAAGTTCTTACTGTTAGAATGTGCAGTCACTGATCAAGCAGCAAGATCTCTCTTTGGATTGGAATGATGCTTGCCATATGGTAATGTATGGCTAGCCAGACATGTGCCTCTGATCACCTCATCCACACACTGGGTCTCTTGTTATGGCTGGATTACTGTTGTTAATCGTCTTTATGCATACTACAATATATTTTGAGGATGTTTAAATCCATTTATTCCATTGTGGGTGATCTCTCTTCATTCAGAATTCTGAGTAGGACTGGCACTGTTCTTTCCTTTTCTTGTTTTGGATGTTTTCATTTATTTTGGTCGACAGGAAGTGAAAGCAGCTTATAGTTTTGTACTAGATGTGTCTATTCCAAATCAAATACTCTTTTAGGTAGATAATTGTATTATCCCTCGTTTTCTGCAGGTACTCGGGAGTCTACTTTCTGAGTGTGAGACATCATCACATGGTCCAGGAAAATGGCAAAAGTTGGCTACCTTTTGCAACAAAGGTTTTTCACATCTTTCCATATAATTATCCTTTGTATATTAACTTTTTCCTTCATTCCATTTGATGGTTTTAGTTTGAGTTCAGTTTGGAAGGGCCAATACTTGACCTTGTCAAGAAGCAATTAGACCAAATTGGGTCAGAGAAGACTGCTCGTGTTAAAATGCCTCTCAACTGAAGGCAAATTGGCACTGCTTAAGAAGCAACTGGAGGCGAGTGATAAGTACAAAGCTGACTATTTGAAGCGTTATGAGGATGCTATTGCTAATAAGAATAGAATTGTTGATGAATATAGAGGCTAGTGTAGTTAATTTGTGGAGAAAGTGCAGCTCCTTAGAGGAGAGGTGTTCTAGTCTCTTGAAGGCATTGGATTCTATTAGGCAGGAATGCTCCGAGGGGAGAAAGAAATATGAACAGGCTCTCTCAAAACAGAAGGTTAAAGAAGACCAGATCAATTCACAAATAGCAGTTCTCAAATCCATAGGCGATGCTGCTGAAGCAAGATTGACTGCAACTCGTGAATGAGTCCAGTCTGCTCAGGAGGCATCACAGTGGAAGCGTGATAGGGACAGTATTGGGCATAGAAGGCAACAAGGATGGGGACGTAGTGGGTGGATATATGCCAAGAGAAGTGGTCCTCAGGCCAAGCAGTTACATGGGATGCAGAGTTGTTACACATGCTTGTTGAGAGATGAATTTCCAGTCAATTGAAGGAGGATCAGGTGGTTACAATTCAGCTAGGAAAGAGATGCAATCTGTTGGTTAGGATATACCAAATATGCAATAGTGATGTAATCAGTTGGTTAGCATGTAACAAATAAGTGACGCAGTCAATCAGTTAGGATATACAGAGTTGAGTAGGATATGCTGAACAAACAAAGCAGTTAGTATCTAATATGTTGAATCTGTTACAGAGTTAGGCAAGAATATAATCAGTTGGTTAGGAAAATATGCAATTAGTATCCAATCTGTTATAGGTATCCAATCTGTTACAGATTTAGGAAGATAGGGAAGATAAAAGGGAGAAGGTAGGGAGAGGCAGGGGGGAAGAAAAGGAAGAAAGTAAAAGGGAGTGGGAAGTGCAGGGGAGGAACTGAGGTTCCTACTTCCTACTAGTTCCAGTAGTCTTTGTTTTGCTTGATTGATTGTAAGGTTCCCTGTAATTCATCCACTTCATCAATAAATTGAGCTCCAGTTCTTTCTGAACACTGCTTATTATCAAGTTTCATTTCTTCCTGGCCCAACAAAGCGCAAATATGATGTTGCAGTTAAAGAAGCCAAAACAACTCTGGAGAAAGCAGCAATAATACAGAAGCATTAATGTAACACCCCGGATTTTTAAGACATTTTTTTTTTAATAATAATAATGGCATTTTAAATAAGAGCATTTGGGATCCCATAAGAAAATATTTATTCAACATTTTACTAAACCTATCTTAAAAACTCCGGGTGTTAGTTTTCCTTTCTCAAAATGACGTACATGTAATTTAAACATAAATAAATAATCCGCGTATAAATCAACGTCAAATAAATAGGCGCCTTTATTTTAAATCAAATAAACGTCCAAAAGACAATAATAATATGGCCCAGGGTCTATCCATCATACCATCCCATATAAATGTCCAACATATGTCCAAAGATTTAAATCACATCAAATTATAAAGTATGCAGTCCATAATAAAATCCAAATGATAATCCTGTTTAATGACTCACATCACTGTCTGACACTATAGAAAAATGGTCTTTAGCAGCTCTCACGGCTTCTCAACAGCCTTGCCTTTCCTGTTATCGCGCTCGAGATCTAAGGCATTGCAAAACAAAGCAATGCCTCAGCAAGCTATCGCTTGTGTAGGTACATAGACAATTAATGTAATAAATGAAAGAAATAATGAACAACACTGATAAAAAGTCTAACACTTATGAAAATAGTGATATCAGAATGTCATGTTCAAATAAATGCCAATTTATTCCATATGCTAAAACATGCAATCATAGAGTTAAAACATGACATGAATCAATAAAATAGAGTATACAACAAGAATAAGGGCACCCTAAGGTAATGGGTCCCACCACATCGCACTAACATCCCTGATCAGGAGTACACATAGTCAACCTCTGAGTGTCGTCACACCTGTGCATACCCTCCATAACCATGCTCATCATACATGCACACATAACAAGAATATGGGCCATCATGCTGCAGTGGCAACCCTCCATGGGTATCAACCACCGCTGCTCTTCGTTGACACCATAACGGGAGACTTAGCGTCTGTCCCCAATGGAAAGGCTCAGACCGGTAGTGTGGACTATCCATGTTACCAAACCCCTACCGAATGCCATCTATGGGTAGGTGTCTATCATATCACAAACTCATCACATCATAATCTCGGAAGGTGGGTGGCCGGCCCTATCCCTCCTAGCATGACGCCCACCGGGCGAGAGCACCCGTCATCAAATATAAAACACGGAAATCATATGTATATGCTAAAACTCAAGAGCACTTATAGCTTGCAATCCTCAAGACATGCCCCTCATCCTGGGGTTAGCCTATAAAAGGACCAACTAATAAGCCTCTATTCTCATTTCCATGTAAATCCATGCATTTTCTATATATACAATAAGAAATAAGTCTCTAATTAAGCATAACTAATTAACATCATACTTGTAAAAGCATTTTAAATAAGTTTATTCAGTAAAAGATTTTAATTTGGAATAACCATCCTGTACGCAATGTCGCATGAAATCCACGGTAAATAATAATTGCATTTTAAAACACAATCACACATGATGCTATGTTTAAACATGGTTCAAATATCAAGGCAAAACATTAGTTGTCGTCACCTACCTCAGTATGAGACCACTAGCTTACTAATAACTCCCTTTAATTGGTATATTCAAGTGCACCTGTACATGTCACATCACTATTTTAAAAATTTTCTAAATAAAAAGTGGTCATTTCTAAGTTTTTAAGTTAAAACTAGGTCCTCGTCGTCAATACGGTCACAACGCCTCTTTCGGATCGTGATTTGGACCTCTTTAGCTCCCAAAAATCAAGTTTTTGTGAAAACTACCCTTAAATGGGGCCTACCGGACCACCATAAGGTGGTTTATACCGGCGGCGCCCCTTTTTCCGCCGGTTTACACCGGCGTACATTGGCGCACGAAGACGCCGACGCAGACGCCGAACGGGACGCGCCGCGTCCCGGCCCCGCCACGACCGCCACTTGGTTTCTCCCCCGCACGCGCGTGGCGCCGCGCCGCACGCGATGACGACGTCGTGTGACGTCGTCCCTCGGGCGTCACCGAGTGCGTCCTGGTGTCAGCGCCAGGGCGCCGACGTCGTTGACGACGTCGGAGAAGACGACCGGATTCCGGTCGCCTCCCGGCGAGCTCGAGCTCCGTTTTGCGTGATTTTTGCGCCATTTTCTTTAGAATTCTCTCTAGAATCCATTTATGCCCTCCTTTTGCACTGATTTTGCCAAAAACCATGGTTTTTAAACGATTTTTCCTAAGTTCCTAAAAACATCCCTAGGTACTAGTTTTTGGGTTTTCTGGAGAAATCTACCGTTGGATCACTCCCAAATTTAAAGGGTATGCTTTTGGGTCTCTTGTGCACTAGTTGGACAGTGCGATTTTCAAACGGACTAGGTTTGATCCATGAAATCACGCTCCAACAGTATCGTGCACACAGGTTCCTAAAAAATCTGATTTTTCCTAATTTTTAAAATGTTTTCCTAATTGTTTTTCTATTTAATAAATACGAAAAACATAGGTTTGAGGCTTACCTTGCACCTGGCCGGAGTTGCTCGTGTTGCCGGGGCTCCACTCGCCTGAAAATCCAAGTTTTGCAGGGCTAGGGTTTTGCGTAAACATTCAGAGAAAATGCTCAAAGTGGAGCGTTTTGGCAACCTGGGGAGGGTAGATATAGGCCTAGAGTCCTAGGGGAAGAGAACCTCTTCCATTCACGCCTCTTTCCATGGCTTCTCTGGCGATTTTGCCGGATCTGGGTACAGACGTGTGGAAGACGAGGGTGCCATTATCAATTTGGGCCCGTGTTATACGTTTCTGTCAAATGACAAAATTGCCCTTACAACTTCGACGGCTCATAACTCCTTTGTTTGAGCTCCGTTTTTCGCGTTCTTAGTGGCGTTGGACTCGTATCGACGAGCACTTTCAAATTATTATGTTTTCAGAAAAATATTTCATCCATAAATTTTTATTTTAATTTATTTAATAATTTCCTATTTTATCCTAAAAATTAAGGATATTACAATTAATAAGATGATTCTCAAGAGGGAAGATGATCTCAGGGAAAAGTTCTCTTCTACTTTGGCAGTAAAGGTGAGACATTTTCTTTCTTTTGGCTTCATTAATCATTTTGTTGGTGTTTGAGTCACGAAATCTTCTTTTGGTAATGAATTACAGGAAGAAGAAATTAAGGAAAAGCAGGCAAAGATTGACTATGCTGAGCACCGTCTCACAAGTCTGAGTGTAGAGTTCCAGGTAACACTTCAGAAAAGCCTATGAATGCCTTGCTGTACAAGTAAATGATGTTGATCATGATGGTTTTGGTAATCTTTCCCAGGCTGCAGGGTCAAAATTGTAGAATTATGATCTGGAATCAGCAGCCTTGAAACTTGAAGTGAGGTGGTTAGCAGAGAAGTTAGATTCTGTCAAAGCCGCTGCTCAATCATATGATAATAAAGCCAGAATTCTAGTACAAGTAAAGCATCACCAGGAGCAGAAATATCTATCTGAGCTTCAAAGGTTTGAGGAAGCAAGGGAAAGGTGTGCAGCTGCTGAAAAGGAAGCAAAAGGAGCAACTGAGTTGGGTGATAAAGCTCAGGCTGAAGCAGTCATTGCTCAAAAGGAGAAGAATGAGGTTCAGCGATTGGCAGTGGAAAGATTAGCCCAAATTGAGAGAGCTGAAAGGCATGTTGAAAGCCTAGAAAGCAGAAAGCTGGTCTGATGGATGAAGTAAATAGGTTGCATGTAGCTGAAGCTGATGCAGTCTCTAAGGCTGCATTACTGGATGCACAACTTGAAGAGAGGCAGAATGAATTGGAGAAAGTATCTGAAATCAAACAATGAACAGAGAGCCAATACGGCCCAAGTTCTTGAGGGACTGTTGGCGACTGAACGAGCGCCACGAGCAAAAGCAAGCGGTAGAGCAGAGAACCTGTCTTTACAGCTATAGACCACACAGAACAAACTCGATGTACTCCAGCAGGAGTTGATGTCTGTTCGTCTGAATGAAACTGCACTTGACTGTAAGCTGAGGACAGCTTCTCATGTAAAACGACTGAGAGTAGATGACCATGTGGGTGTGGAACCTGTCCATGATATGAAGTTGATGAACAGCTCACGGGAGGAAGAAAGAGGCAAAAAACACGACTAGCCCTTTCAAGATGCTACAACTGAAGATGGAGGTTCTGTGTTCAAAGGGGGCAAGGGTAGCAACCATGGTGCCCAAACAAGTTCCGAAGATTATACCAAGTTAACTATGCTGAAACTAAAGCAGGAGCTTACAAATCATGGATTTGGGGAACAATTCTTGCAATTGAAGAATCCTAACAAGAAGGACATCCTTGGTCTGTATGAGAAACATGTCCTGAAAAGGTCTACTTAACAACTAACCTTTAAACTGTGCCAGATTTGCTTGGATGCTGATGTGCTTGGGGTGTTCGGATGTAGATTGAAACACCTTTACATTTACATTACACCCTTTTTTTTATCATTTTCTGTGCTTGGGCTCACTTATCATCTGTTTTTTATCTGCAATCGTTTATGGGAGAATATACTTAATCTAACCATCGAGTGGGCTGATTTCTCGATTAATGCTCTCAATGTTATGGGTTAATCTTGTTCTTAGGTGCATCTTTCGAAACAAATGTTTGGGTGCTTGAAAATAAGCAGTGTATGGTTGACTGCTGATGTGCTGTGAATTTGGTATTATATTCTTATGCTCTTTGTTTATCACATTCAAGGGAAAAAAAAGAAGCTAGTTTATCACATTACAACTGTCCTTTAGTATGATTTGTGTGCTATGGCAAAGGTGCAAGCTTGGTGATACAACTGCAGTGCATAAAACCACCCCCGAAGTGGTCATATTGGCGCAAACATTGGCCACATCAGTCTGCATCGACTGATTTGTACCGATATTCACTGTTTCTGTGACATTTCAAGTGTGGAACCAAGTAATTTCAAGTAACTAAATTCACAACGATGAGGTTGATATGATCGTTACGTCAATGCCAATAGGGCCGATACTTTGACGCCGGTCGATGTGACGACCGTTACCACCATTTTCTTCCCCGCTTTTGACTAATGTACGCTCTAAAGGAACATTTTTTATTCGGGGCAAATTGGGCATGTCCGAGTGCATATCCTGCAGCGTCTTTCAGAGAAATTTCATGAATTGGTTCCCTGGGAAACAAGCCCCTTACGAGTAGCCAACCCTCACAGCATCCGCATCTGTGAGGCCTTTGAAAGTTAAGACCAAAAATTAGTGAAAGAATGTTGGGCAACGGGACCTCTCCTAGTTGTCAATAGCATTTCTTTTTGGCTGAAATGGCTGAATTTTCAATTTCAGTCACAAGAACGTATTGCGATATTTCAGCCAAAGTAGCCGATAATTTACCGAATTTTCAGTTCTTGGTTCAGACCAAAACAAAATTCAAAACTATGCCCAAAAAGGCAATATGGCTGGTTTTGTGGTTTGGATGGACGTGTTGCAATATGGAGATCTCTATGTTAAGTTACCTAAGAGATTAACTGCTGTTTGAAAGTAAGCTTGAGCTACTGAATGGTAAAGATGACAGAGATTATATCGAAGTGGTCATTAGGAATACATATAGAGTGGTCAATGCAGTAGATAAAATGGGGCTTTAAGGCTCCAAATAGCAGGGAAAAAGATTCAAACCGTCCATTTTCGCTTTTGCTGTCTTAGATAGCGATGCTCTTTCTTTCTTTCTTTTTTCCTAAGGAAAGGTAATTTATAGATTTGGAGGAGAGCAGCCCTCCCGTGGTCTTACAAAATGATCGAGTTGTCAAAGAAAAGGTTACATAAACAGAAAACTATCGGGAGAAACTCCCTGCCGTGCAAGCTTGACTTTATCAATTCAATGCCAAAAGAATTGAACCAGGATATAATGTCGTGAATCGCCTTCAATGATTAACGGGTTGCAATTTCGTGTGATCCTCGCACTATAACCTTAATTTCTGCCTCATTTCAGACTGCTACCCAACGGACCAGCAAAGTAAAAAATAACTTGGCCGAGTTGGTTTCTTAAAATTCTCCCAACACCCCAAGGGCCCGGATTGCCAATAGATAAGCTGTCGAAATTAAGTTTAAGCAATTGAAAGGAGGTGCTTTCTGTAAACCTTTCTTATATGTTTACTGTAAATCAAATGCATAATTGGAAGCGAAGTTAAAGGATCAAGAATTTACCTCCAGCCATTAACAGTAATTCGTTAAAAGATCTTCTGATTCGTGGTAGTAGACAATGATGGAGAACAAAGTCAGTTTTCTGTATGAATCAGGAACCCTTAAAGGTGATGGTTAATGGTAGTTATCCTTCCATCAAAGATAACTGCCACGAGTAGTTACCACATGTAAATATGTTGGATTTTGAACAAAATGTTGTGGACCACTTAAATTCCAACACTTTCCACTTAGAATCAGCCTTAGTTTTTCTCGATCCCAGCCTTATAATTTTTGGCCACTAGGGCATGATTTCATTTTAAAAAATTCTTTAATTTCTGGAGAGGCCGAAACCCCAAAGGCAGCTTCTCTAAAGATGTAATCCACAGTAGAAGGATAAGAAAGCTTACTTTTGAAAAATAGGTAGCCTTGCTCTAAGTCTCATGCATCATGCAATCTTAATACTTTGAAATGTAATCCACAGTAGAAGGATAAGAAAGCTTACTTTTGAAAAATAGGTAGCCTTGCTCTAAGTCTCATGCATCATGCAATCTTAATCCTTTGAAATGCAATCCACAGTAGAAGGATAAGAAAGCTTACTTTTGAAAAATAGGTAGCCTTGCTCTAAGTCTCATGCATCATGCAATCTTAATCCATTGAAATGTAATCCACAGTAGAAGGATAAGAAAGCTTACTTTTGGAAAATAGGTAACGTTGCTCTAAGTCTCATGCATCATGCAATCTTAATCCTTTGAAATGCAATCCACAAAAGGATAAGAAAGCTTACTTTTGAAAAATAGGTAGCCATGCTCTCTCATGCATCAAGAAATCTTAACCCTTTGAGGGGTCAAAGATTTTTTCACCTTCTATTTTTTATTCAACTTGTTGAGACTTGCACATAACGAACAAACGTTCAACTTATACCTATAAATCACTCTACAATTTATTATAATTATAACTCATTCTGCAGGGTTTTTCTTTCAAATACAGAAAAAAATAAAAATCTGTCTAGTTTTTTCTTACAAATAATATATATATATATATATATATATATATATATATATATATATATATATATATTATATTAGCTATTTCTATTCTCCACTGAAAAATGAAGACTAAGACTGGAGATCCATGAAAAAGCCCTTTATTGGATTTGAATCAGAATTCCGAGAAACCACCAAACTCCAGAGTCAGAAGAGACAGCAGGACCAGCTTCCCATGGCTCATATATAAGTAAAAATGAAGAACGGAAAAGGATCGGATGTCATGACAGTGGTTACGGATCGAGAAGACGAATGGTTAGGATTATATTTCATGGAAAATTCCATTTGTAACTAAAATACAGGTTCTTGGTAGGAATCCATCACGATAAGAACTCATTGTGCGTAGGGAGTTATGCCATGATTCACGTGAATTGATATATACAACATATCCAAAGACGTGTGAAAATGGTTCACGAAGGCTCACTAAAATAACAAATAAACGGTCTGGATCAGTGAAGGCTGTCATTTTGATATTTTTAAAAGGAAAATTAATGTGGAGTGCACATCCATATAAGCAATTCTTTTAAGAAACTATCTTTCTCCTCATGTAATTAATTACTCAATTTCAACAGAGCTGGTGCTGGTCCCAGTCAGTAGAAGAAGAAACTATCGTTTTATATGGTTTGTTCCACTTTAGACTCCGAAGAATTATTCATAAAAACTCTAAATGGTTATTAATTAGGTCCTATTTGCATTACCTATCCACCATGTGGAGTTAAGAAGCTTTCCTAACCGAAGACAACCGCTTCTTTTCCTCTTAAACAAGTAGTATATTTGGTCCGTGCATGTTCATTGATCAAAACCACTGATTCAAGAGGTATCTATTCTTAAAAAGGATAAGCAATAATTAAAGTGCAACTTGTTTCATGGAAAAATAAAAATGAATCAAGGGCATATATGATTGAAAAATAAGCACTAATTCAGTGACACCTTTTCTATAGTGGTAGGATATAAAAGACAAAAGAGTATGTGAGTGATTTGCTTTGTAATTCTTTGCCTTATAAAAAAAAAGCAGCAACAAAAATGATGGAGAGAAAATAGTAAAACTTTTGTATCTATAAATATTTTAAGTATAACATTCTTACTGTTTAAGAGAGATGTAGATGGGTAGAATTAGTATGTTTATGAAGAGAGAGAGAGAGAGAGAGAGAGAGAGAGAGAGAGAGAGAGAGAGAGAGAGAGAGAGAGCATTCCTAATCTTAACCCAAAAAAAAAATTTGTAAGGGTTTTTCCATAGCCTTTTGAACCTTGCTTTTCTCGTGCCACGTAAGTATTTTTTAAATTTAAATTGCTTTTATTTCATGTTGCATTGGTTAAATAAGTAGGCTACTAAAGGATGTAGTTGTTTATTAGTTGAATAAGTGGCAAAAAGGATTTATTCTATTCATAAAATCTCTTTATGAGTGTTTGTATTCTTCGACGATACTGTTTCTCTCTATAAATACCCCAACCTGAGTTTCTTTTATTAGCTCTAAGTATAATATATATATATATATATATATCTACCTTAAAAAAAAAATGAACTTTCTCACCACAGTGTACAATACAACATGCAATATAAGAGAAGTATTCGTTCAAAGCAAAAATGGGTGCCGTAATTACATAAAGGGCCTCACCTACATCCAACTAAATATTTGGCTTTCTTTTCGTTGAATAAGACCAGTTGGTATTATGTATTAACTGTTTAAATTCATATTATTCCGGCATATCTATTTCTTTTTCAAAATTAACGTACTTCCTAACATAAATATCGGTATGAGGCTTCTGGTTTTGGCAAGAAAGAAAAGTTTTGTGAAGCAACTAACCTCATGCACTATCCAAAGTTGCTAATCCCATATGTACTCAGGCGGAGCCAGAATTTTGTCTCAGGCCCAGCGGACAAATACTTTTGCTATTATCTGAAGTTACATTTTTCACAAAAGTGAGAAATACTAAAATTGAAATAAATAAAACAATATAATTTTCATTAAAACATCTTGTTTACAGCTGTCCGCCTCAAATCTTCATATTGTGCTATATTTTCATGACGATCTCATTGTCAATTTGATTAAATATTTCTTTCTCAATGTAAATTATCAAGCAACTACTCATCCTTTGATCTTCCATTTTGTTGTACAATCAATTTTTACTATCTTCATAGTTGAGAATGCCTTCTCAATGGTCATAATAGCAATGAGTGGCGCACATATCAATATTTTAAATCTGATTATTAAGGAGCAAAATATCTAATTCAGGAAAGTCATTTGGATATAATTGGGCAAGACCAGCCAATGTTTTTCCTATAAAAAGCAGAGAACAAATTGGTTGGGTTCAAGCATGCAACATGAATAAGTAGCTCTATATTCACCTTAATAAACCGATTGTTAAGCTCTTGAAGTTATATTTATCACTGTAAAATAATTTAACTTAGTAATTATGGAGGTTTAAGATATGGTAACAAAATAACAGTACCTACTCAAGGACTTTCTAAACTTTTAGGAAACGACGGCTCCCGTGTATGTAAGGTCCAAGAAAGGGCCGGACCAAAAGGGTCAATAGTACGCAGCCGTACCTTGCATTTTGTAAGAGACTGTTTCCATGTCTTGAACCTGTGATTTCAAGGTCACATGATGACAACTCTGCCATTGCATCAAAGCTCCCCTTCCGATTGAGAGAGAGAGAGAGAGAGAGAGAGAGAGAGAGAGAGAGAGAGAGAGAGAGAGAGAGAGAGAGGTTAACATTTTATTCTTCCACAAATTTTCATAAAGAAAACTAGTAGTCAGACAGGTACAGAACTAGAACCTAGTAAGGGCTTCCTCCTAAATGAGGCACCTTTTCACTTCTTTATAGCAAATAGCAACCTATTATACAAGAGGGTCATGCTTCCCTGGATATATGCCAAAAGCAAATCCACAAGATTCACCAATATTAAACCCAATCAACCGCTGTTGGACCCTCTACTTACACATATAGCTTGCGTCAAACCTATAAAATGTTCCCTCTGTTATCCGAAGAAAAATTCCCTTATTGTTCAATTAAATAACAATTTTTCCTATCCCTATCCTCCTATGCCAATATAAAAGTCACCAACTTGAAACTCATTTCGCCAGTGCACTAACCCGTCCCTTCTTTCCTCTTCTTTATCTACCGTGTCACTTTGTGTTTTTTCCCCGCATCCATGGCTAACAATCCTTAATGAAGAAAGGCAGACCCATCAGAATGCACAACGAAATTGGGTAGAAGCTGAGGTGGGCTTGGCCTATTATGGTTGCCTTGGTCATAAGCAATGAATGAGGAATTATAGTATTCCACAAGACCTGTTTCTTTGAGGGCAGTGTTACTATGCCCATCCTCGCCACCTTTGGAATCCTTAGAACCAGAGCCACACTGCCTTGGCTGTGTCTGGTAAAACACCTTGGAAACTACCAACTCTCCGTCCTTCTCTTCTTCATTGGAGCCTAGGTGGTACTGGTGCATGACCCAGTTTGTTTTTTCAGGCTTTCTCTGCTTGCCATAATTGGTGTAAAGTACTAAGATCTTCTTATAGCCCTTAACCATTCCACTCACAAATACAGGCCTTGTTTTGCCTGTTTTGTGCCACCTTGTTTCACCTCCTTGTTCATCTGTGTGCACTTTTCTTCTCTTCCTTGTTCCTGTCGTATACGCTTTCGATGGACGATGGAAGAAGTGACGGATTAGGCCATCTCTATTTACTCCTGTAATGAACACAAAATCAATATCATAAATCATCTCTGTTCTCTCATATTTGTATTACGTAACTCAGTACAATACATCTAAATAAGAAGATAAAATCGCAAGCTTTTCTTTTCTTTTCTGTCCCTTTTTTGGTTCTAAAGACATGTACATGAGAAGAGAGGGAGAGAGACTGAAATCATAAGCTTTCGTGTTAAGATGGAAACAAGAAGCGTGCCATATAAGTAAATCTGTAGCAGAATAACAAAATTTGCCTGTCATTTTATTCCTTCTACGGGTCGTCGTCTATTAGGTTTATCTTTTGGAGCATACACCTAGACATATACGAAAAACATGTACTTTTGTTTTTCTATGGGCATACGAATGGCGCATGCTCGTGTTCGTGTGGGTTTTATGTGTCAATTAACCCAAATCTACATGATTCCGAGGCATTTGGTGATCCTAATGGCTCTTCTTCTCAGTCACATCTTACATTTACCAAACGCCAACACGTAATCCTAACGCAAAATCATTTTGGAGCCAATCTTTGATACAAGTGTCGGGGGAAGAACATTGACCACACCATTTTACTATATATATATATATATATATATGTAGAGAGAGAGAGAGAGAGAGAGAGAGTCACGGAAAGAAAAACCTATGACAATTCTATAATACAAATACTACCTGTGATAATTCCATAGTACAATGGTATATGGAAGATCAAACATAGGGTTGAAGGTGTGATACTAACTCAATTAGAGATGCAGTTATCAATGTGAGAGTGATGCTAAATTCGGAGTTTTCTCGTGCAAGTTATTGTTCAGTTAGGATATTTTCTTGCCTATAACTAGCCAATAGAGTAATTTCCTGGTTGTTTCTGAATTCTTGTTTCTATCGAAGTGATAGATACAATTGCCAGATTGGGAGTCTTTCGTGGAAGTCATTGTTTTGTTAGGATTGTTTCCTATTTATAAGTATCAAATAGATTAGTTTCCTACTTTACTTATTTATAAAATTGATGTAAAATGGCTCTTGTTTGGTTATTTTGAAGGAGATAATGAAGGCAATGGCAATAGAAAGAGAATGGTTTTCCCCCAAAATATGTTTTAGAAGTTGTGGGTATTTTTTAATTGAACCAAAAAAGGTCTGATCCCCTCAAGAGTTCATCATGTTCTTGTTTTATTTTGCTTTTAGAACTTGGGTTCATATCAAATTCAGAAGAAATACACTTATTTATAGAACAATGCTACCTTGAATTGAAAAAAAAAACAGAGAGGAAATACATATTGCAATTTGATTATATGAAAGTGGAAACCTTGAAGCTAAAGAATTGAAGAAAATGTTATCGCTCAAATTGAAATTCGGATGAACTATATCATTTATTCTCAGTTCTTTATTTTTCGCTGCAGATCATTTAATTTGAATTGAAATAAATACCAAAATTTAGGATTTCTTTTGGTGTTTTAGTATCAATTATAAAATTATTAATTTTGTATGGAAAAACTGTAGTGGACAAAATTCAAATAAAATATTAGAGGACACATGCTTTGGGAGGTGCTAGATGTTATAAATTAAATAAGAGAACATAAAAAGCATATATCTTGATGTTTCTTGTTTTTTTCTCAATTCTAACTAGAGTACTGAAGAAGCTTTATCCAACTGAGTTATTGAAAGTCACTAAGAATTCTGAATTGCCAGGTGGCACAGAACTTGGGTTTTTCAGAAAATAGTCAGGATTAGTGGTAAGATTTGCCAATAAGTTAAGTCCAATTATAATTAAACCAGCCTCGATTTTTAGACTAATATGATTATACTAACATATGCACGCTTAGAACATTATTAGAGAAAATTAATGGCTTATTTCATTGCAAAACAACGATCAAAACATAGTTCTTTGGCAGTTTGCCCTCAGTAATTACTTCCGTTAGTACACATTTTACCTTCTAGTAGACCAATGAGTATTTACGTTATAATTGCTTAGTAAGCAAAAACAAGATCACCTGGAAGCTTTTCTGGGTGTGTGTAACAGATTCCATTCTCGCCTTCCAAAGTAGGGATGAATTCATCGATTAGAGGATGAAGATTGTGAGTATCAGACCTCACCTTCCCCTCTAAATGCTCCAAAAGCTCTTGGTCCGTCGGATCGAACTTTACTCCCGCCGGTAATCCCGGCAATTCATGAATAGCAGCCTTTGATTCATTTAGAACATGATAAAAGCCAATCATAAACAACCATGCAATATCCAATTTTCTAATAAATAATGTAAAATTTGAATAATATTTACCTGTTCATTGCATTGAAATTTATGACCACATGAAGGGCAACTTTTGATCCTATTTTCTTTGGATTCATCATCTGTTTCTCTATCTTCCTTAGAATCCTTTCTCCATGTCATCTCTGCCCTCTTCCTCTTATGCCCATCTAAGCGTTCCTCTCCCGTTTCCTCCACTTCTAGACTAGAATACAAACAGTCCAATGCGTGTGTGTGTGTGTGTCTGAGAGAGAGAGAGAGAGAGAGAGAGAGAGAGAGAGGAGAAAAAGAAAAGAAGAAAGCCGCTTGTGTCTTTTAAAGCATGTGTTCTTCTCTCTCTAGTCGATTTCTTCTTGATCTTTGGGAAGGAATTGAATTCTCTCCATCGATCACCTTTTCTTTTCTTTTCCTCTTTGTTTTGTGGGCTTTCTATAATTCTCTTCCTCAGCGGGCTGCTCCTTTTGTTGCCTGCTGAAAGAGAGGAGGGGAGAAGAGAAGAGGGTCTAAAGACGGGCACCCAGCCTTCTAATCTAATAATAAAACAAGTAGAGTTTCATTTTCTTGAAATATAAAAGGTTGCTTGGGGCTTAAGTTTCCCATGCTGTATCAACGTCGAAGAGAATAAATGCAGAAAACCGGGTCTGCTTTTTACCGGTTCAAAAGATGGCTAAAATGTTAATTGTGCAAACAAAAACAAAAAGAAGAAGTTGAGTGGCGATGGGGCAACCTGATTCGGGTAAGATGTTTCCCTCCATAGAGAGAGAAACGAGATTTTTTGTTGACGTCAGAAGTCTGCGTGAAGAAAGAAAATTAGGTAGTTGTGTATTTAGGGTTCCCTTGTGTGTATATATCTTTGAAGACACTCTAGGTTGACATTGGAGCTGAACTCTCTCTCTCAATTGTATGATAGACCAAACCATGCAAATTCTTGATAATAAATTAGATGCCTCTTGCCCCAAAAATCTCATCCATCAGAATATCCTAGCTTATCTGGCTTTTAGTTGGAAAATGAACGGCAAAAACTGGTTACTGTGGATCATCGAGTGGATGAGATTTTTGTAACATGAGACTCCGGGTTATGCTCGACAATGTAAACGGTTAGGATCTTCCATAATATGGGTTCCTCTTGAATTTTAGCGTTCGTACTAGCTAGTCCCTCGAACTATCATATAATTTCTCTCTCTCTCTCTCTCTCTCTCTCTCTCTCTCTCTCTCTCTCGATTAAGAAGTTTTGGTTTTATGCATTAACAGGCAAAAAAATCATGATTTTATTTTGAGTATTTATTTGGCAATTTGATAAAAGTATATAAGGTACGGTGGTCGGTCACCGACAGGCTATGGTATCTTCTACTACCTAAAGTTTATACGTATGGGCATCAAATACCATTTACGTCTTTGGAGAATTTTCTTATTTTTGAAATGAAATCACATATAAATTGATAGATTGAGATGGATTCATCTGAACCGTTATATATATTTTTTCTTGGATTATATTGGAACTTCGAGTGTATCCTGTGTATTAGATAAGGGTCAAATACATAGAAATTGGCGGGCCATAGATACAATATCATGCCATTTTAATGTTCCCAACCGATCGAGAAATGGAGTTTATGGGTCCAATGGAGGATTACTAACAAACTGGCAGACGATTTGTGCATTGAATTTCAAACAATCAATTCATACACGGAATTCGGATGAAAGCAAACTGTACACGTAACTTTTATTGCATGTAGTGAATTAGAGGAGTCGGTTTGCAACAGGATCTGCTGATCTGCAATGCATGTGACCATAGATCAAGACTCAAAGTGATCAGATTATAATAATTAGAAGCAACATCGATGGTTGGCGAGGATATTAAAGAAAGATGTGCAAAATGTGAATCTCACCATTCAACAATAAACAAAGTAGCATAAAGTAAACCAATTGTTGCAACATTTTGGCCATTGCACAATCTATATGGTGGCCCCCCCATTCACATGATACTTGTGAGGGGACAAATATGTTCCGTACGTATAGTACAACCCCATCTCTCTCTCTCTCTATCTCTCTCTCTCTCTCTCTCTTCTTCCCCCCCCCCCCCCCACCCACCCACACAAGAGTCGAGGGCATCTGAACCATGCATCTCCAGGCTTCGATAGTTTTGATCCAAAAGTCTTTTTCGTAGGTTCATCCAAGCCTTTGTTACCTGGAGCTGTTTTGAATTGTAAATTGGACACTGAGAATCCACTTTATAAGTCAAGACGATTGGTTTCTACTACGTCCAATATGAGCTCCATTTGATACTTCACTCTCCTGACCATGGACCTATCGGGATGTTACTGGTGCTTGGGATGGAGTAAACTCTCTTGACATGAGAAGGATTATATCGCTGTTAGTAGTGCTTGTGATGAGATGAAGTGATATTTCCTCATCCCACTGTTAGCGGTACTTGAGACGAGCTGAGATAAAATCATCTCATCTTAACTCATCCATAAATTGAATTTTCAATTATCTCTATTCATTTCATGCCAAACTTAGGTCACGTCAACCCAGCTCAAGTCATCTCAAGTACCCATCGTATATTTCCGCCTCTCACCGCCACCAGTTTTTGCCAATGTGTCCTGTTTTAATGGAGCCAAATGCGAACAACGGAGCACGTCGTAGACACGCAACGTTATGCGAAGACGTTTGCTCAATCACACATTTGCATGGCTTGCGTAGGATGGCCAAACCCATGGGACTGCTGGCGCCAACTTAAGTTCCCGCCCTAGCCTTCCTGATTTAAAGAATGCTGATTTGATAATCTTTGAACTTCTAAATGGATATGCAACAGCCAATGTTTAACGCCCATGGACGGTCACAGTGTCACACTATTCATTTTAAAACTCAATAAAATAGCGTCTAGAGTCATCTAACTGATCAGATTTTCGGTGCTGGTCGAGGGATCATTCAATTCATTAAGGGGAATAGATGTAGGCCTAGTTGTTCTGTCAAGCACCAAAACCCCATCGAGGAAGGGAGAACCACTGTGGATGTGATCCCGGAGTCTTGATATTTTTTTGCATAGTCCAGGGCTGGCGGCAGTAGAGCAGTGGAGCACGGCGATGTCCTCACCTGACACCATTTTTGGACCCAGCAGCAGATGGGCAGGCCAGGACCAGGAGCCAGATATGGATAGTAAAGTTTCGATCACCATAGTGCACAAGCATATTGCACTCAAAGACGTGACGAATGATGGCAAAATATGAGATGCAGAAAAGATTGAAAATGGTCTAAATCTTCCGGTTGGAGTTATAACTTGCCAAAGAGTGAACCTGCTACCTCATGAACAAACAGAATGTCTCTCTTGATGTGGCTCAAATGTCATCTCTAACCTACAATTGCTAGCTAATTTATGATATGGAAACTTTGGTACCTAGTGAAGTCAAATTCCCATCATGTAGTCTAGTGAAAGATCTTGACTAAACCCCAACATCTATTATTTACTGACTCAGCCGACAAGACTCATCCAGGACAAATTTCAGCCAAATTCAGTTGTTGGAATGAGCAGTAATGAACGAGAGCTTTAACTTAGTCTTGAATGATGAGAAGGAGACACGGTTTCTTTGGGGGCACGGAATTCTTTAACCGGCTATTGGACCTCGATCCCATGTTCGGTATCTCTAATGGGGTGGGTCTCGTCCAATTTTAACGATGTCTTAATGATGACTACCAGCAGTCTGAAAGAATGCCTTTGAGCAGTTGCACGGTAAAGGCACATATTTTACTGGGAAATTTTTTTGAATGGTTGATATTATTGATAGGTAGGAGAAGACTTACGTTGTGAAAGATCAAGTTGAGCTAGAAATGCAACCATTCAAAGGCAAGGATGTGTGTAACCATACTAAGTCTAGGAAAAAACAAAGAAATAATTCACTTGGAAAATATTAGCAGCTTAAACTGTCAGTGGAACCCACTATTTCAATTATCACAACCATTCATTTGGATAGGGCTGCATTTACGTACTTTATTTTTTCTAAAGATTTCTGGCATCCAGTACTCAAAGTCTAGCCTACAAGTCATAGCTTCTGAAAGCACTTTACTTTCCCATTTTCTTATTTGATTGGGTATTCGAAAAATAAAAATAAAGAAAGAAATAAACATTGTATTTAAATGCATTTTTACCAAATATTTAGCTTTTATAAAATATATATGATAATATATCCAGCTTTTCTTTTTCTTTTTCAATTTCCCGCCTTTTCTTAGGCCAGCTGGGTTTTTATGGACTACCCATAACCAATATGCCTCGAACAGTGACCTAAGCACCAGAGAAGCCATTCTAGTGCTTCTGCACGTAGAAAGCCTTAGCTACACTATTTGATAATTATAAGCCTTTGATATGGGTTGATTTTGGAGATGAATCTAAATTTTTGCTCTTTTCACCCATTAACTTTCAATTTTTTTTTAAGAAAAGGTAATCTTTATTAATAGGAGGAGAAATGCTCCTCCCAGGCTATACAAAAGTGGGAAACAAGATTGAGATGATCGAGGCTTCCCAATTGAAGACTCGAGTACATACGCACCTACCAAGATTACAGAATTTCTATTCTGTGGAATTCAACATAGAGATCTGGGACTGATCCTTGGCTTTTCTAGTAAAACACCCTCTCATGCTAGTTCATCTGCTAGCTGATTTGCAGATCTGTTAACATGCATTACCTTGTCCAGAGAACATTGTCGCACCTTATCCATTCTATAGAAAACATCCCAGAATTGCCAAGGCCTTTTCGATTTCTTCTTCAACCATCTGAACAGTATTCATGGAATCTCCTTCAATGATAATTGGATGAACCTAAAGCTGATTCCGGGGTTGAATTCCTGATGCCAGAGCCAATATCTCAGCCTCTGTAGAATTAAAAATCCACATTGGTTCCGCAATCGTCTAGAATTTTTCTTCCTTCATGATTCACAATCGTTCCACCTGCACCACTTCTGTTTTCTCTTAGCATCAGAAATGACAATATTCCATTGACTTAGGATGAGATTAGCTGATTCTGATGGCAAGTGCTTAGAAACCGCAGCCCATACAGCTGCAACTATAGTGATGCTGTTGTTTAGAGCCCCTTCACATTTACTTTCACCTCTGAAGCAACGGGAGTTTCCAACCCCAGATTCCAAACTACGGCATGAAAACATAAGGTCCACAGCTCTTTAGCCTTGAAGTTCATCTGGAACTCCCTTCCATTGAACACTCGTTCAAGAATCGAATTTGGGAGACACCAAGGGAAGTTGAATTTCTGTCAAATATTTTGCCATATCTTTTGTGCTACAGGACATTGCAGCATTATATGATCAATAGATTCAGTTGTGCCATGGATAACACCACGAGGGGCCCTGAATTTCTCTGCTATTTAGTTACTCAAAAGTCAAGATTTTGTAGTGACCCATGATCCAACGAAACTTTAGGAGGTGATGAAAAGCCCAAAACCAAATTAGCAGGATCCAATTTATAACCAAGATCAACCACGCAGTCATAAGCTGAACTGACTTTAAACTTACCATTACAGCAAGGAGTCCAAAAGATGGTGTCTCTTTTCTGAGTATTAGTGTAAGTCTCCTGTAATTTCTGCAGCAGAGAGTTTGATAGCCCTCGTTCCGTATCTCTCAGAGGTCCCCTCAGAGAGATACCCCACTGGACTTTGTCACCATTCATTGTGAAAAAGTTTTCAACTAAAGGAGATTCAGTAGCAGAGGCTCTGTAGATTCTACTGAATTCCCGAGGTAGAGAACTGTTGTCCATTCATGGATCAAAGCAGAACCTGATTTTGTCCCAAGTACAACTTCATTCTGACCCTAGATTTGAAGAACTCAAGATTCTTTAAAATGTTTTTCCACAAGTAAGATCCTTTACTAAAATCTATAGGACTAATCCACCAAGGATTCGATGGTTTGTACCTTTCTTGAGTTACTGATTTCCATAACCTATCATCTTCAAAGGAAAACCGCCAAAGGCATTTGCATAGCAGTGCTTGGTTGAACTCCTTGATTTTTCGAATGCCCAAACTACCTTCCTGCTTAGTTTTACAGTGTCTCAAGAAACAAGATGAAATTTAGTCCTAGCGTTATCTTGTTTCCATAAAAACCTTCTTTTTATTTGTTCAATCTTCAGTACGACAGATACAGGGCACTGTAATATCGAAAGAAGGTAAACTAGAAGATTGGCAAAGGATGACTTTACCTAATTTACTCTTCCACCTGATGACAAACATGCCCTCTTCCATGCGGCTAGATTACACTGAAGTCGATCCAGTATAGGATCCCATAGAGCAACATTAAACCTTTCCAATTGAGAGGTACTACTAAATACATGCAAGGAGAAAAACCTACTTGACAACGTAAAATCTTAAATATTCTTGCAAGTGTGCTACTGGAAATTTCAACTCCATAAATCTTCGATTTGTGTAAATACGCCCTTTGACCTGTGGCCATCTCAAAACATTTTATGATAGCCTTTAATCTGATTCCCTGCGGACTCACATTTCCAGCTATTACAAGGGTATCATCACCATAGTTTAGGTTTGTAATTTTTAGCTGAGAATCTGGGATCTGGAAACCAATGTACAAGAACTAGCCTTGGTTACTATTTGATTGAAGCACCAATATGATTGTCTAATGCATCGCCCATGAAGAAGCCATTAATGAAATCAAAGACATCATCTTTTAATATTTCCCAAAGACTTGATAAAACTTGAAACAGTAACCGTCTGGTCGAGCACATTTATCAGCTCCAAAAGAGAAGATAACTTTCTCAATTTCCTTGCCAGTGAAGGAGGCTTGCATACTATATCTGGCCCTGTCCTCGATTTTCTTGAATTTGAGTGCTTTTGGAAACTGTAAGACATTTCCATCAGATATATACAACCTCCGAAAGTATGCAACAATTTCTCTGCACATGATCTTAGGATATTCAGTTTTGACACCATCAATTCGCATAGCAGAAATTCTATTAGCTCTCTGGTGTTCACTAGTTGTGGCATGGAAATAGGCTGTATTCTTGTCCCCATGTGATAGCCATTTTGCCCTGGATCTTTGCTTCCACAATTTTTTCTTCTCTTTCAATTGACTTAAAGTTTTTCCAACGCCATGGTCCTTGTTGTCAGTTCACTGTCAGACAACCAAGATATCTCTTCTTTCATTTTTGGGGAGTGTAAGAGCCATTTAAGAAGCTCTGTAGCTTGCTTTTGTTCTCCATCTTTCTTCCCGGCCCCGCGTCTTTCAAATTTCCTCTTAAGATGTTTAAGGGCCAATCTACCACCAACATTTCCTTTAGGATCAACTTGTGACAACGAACTTTTTTGCCAGTTCTTTGAGATCCGGGTGTTCCAGCCATTTGATCTCAAATCTAAAGTTCAGCCCCAGGATGGGACACAAACATTTAATAGAATAGGTGAATGATTAGATGCCTGGTTGAATATGATCTTGCGATTGGAGGGAGGGAATAAGTTGATCCAAGGCAAATTCACAGTGGATCTGCCAATTCCACTGAGAATCGGTCTCTCCTGTTGATTGGACCATGTAAATTTACCTCTTCGGAGCTCTAAGTCAATTAGATTGTTATGGTCAATGACCTTATTAAAAGCCAATGTACCTGGGTATATAATCTTAGCTGTGTTCCTCTCTGAAAGTGACTTGACAACTTTATAGTCACCTCCTCCACACCATGAAACCTTCCACTTGCTGAGGGTTCTATTGAGTTCTAGCCACAAACATTCCCGTTCTTCGTCATAGTTAGGCCCATAGATTGGAAGAAGCACAGACCCCCAGCTCCTCCTCTACTAGCATTAACTTACTGTTATCCCAAGCCGACAGAAGCCCTCCAAATGCTCCAATGGAGTGAACATGTTTAAAATCGTAAAATTTATGTGTGCCAACGCCTTTACCCTTTAGGAGCAAACTTAGACCATTCTTCCAATTTAGTTTAGTGAATTGCCGACGACATTGGTTCATGTAATTGTACCAGTTTTCTGATTTGGGATTTTTTAGAAGGGTCTCGCATGCCCCTAATACTCCAAGACAAATAAATGATTAAGAATCAGAATCATCTTCTCTCCCTTGCCAGCTGAGGTCCTCCTCATCAGAGGTTATGCTGAAACCATCTTCTGATAATTGAACCTTCCTGAATCTGTTTGAAGCCCAGTAAATCCCAGAGCTTCTTAAAGTGATCTTCTTCCAGTCTTTTATTTGGGGGGTACTGTCGCTCAACCGTAGACAGAGGAGTACGGGCTCTCGGATGATGTGAGACATTATCTTCTTTCCTACATGCCTCCATCCATATCTTTGGTTTGGCAGTCTTTCTTCTTACCTTCGGTCTTTGCCTTGATTTTCAAGTCTCTGATAAGATCCTGTGTGAAGACAGATGTCCGGTTGGTTGGCGTTTCCTTTCCCTACAAGAAATTTCGGGGAGTCAGCTTATACGAATCGTGGGGCCCGAAGGTGCTGAGATTGTAAATCCATCTGCTTTAAAATTTAATTTTATATTACTATTTAATGCTGACTCGAAACTCCTCAAGTTCCCAAGGTTTGTAGATGTTCTTGAGGAATCCTGACCGTTGATAGAATTCTAAGGTCCCTTCATCTTCTCTGCCAACTTGTTTTCATTTTTCGGTCATTTTGCCCCCCTGTTACTGTCTGAGGATCTACTCCCATCCATTTGGACGAGATAGAAAGCCAAAACGGGCGATTTTTAACTATAATTCTATTTGTTTTTCTCTTGTAGTCGTTTTGATGACCCATTCGCTGTTACCACACTTCTTTTTCCCATCTCCGTAAGTCTTCCCTTTTTTTCCCTGCTCTTCTTCTTGTATTTATCTCCTCCCTTTCTCTGGCTCCTTTCTTTTCCATCTTCTTTCTCTCGAGTTCTCCTTACCGTTTTCGTCGTCACTTTCTATATTATGGATCCTCAGCCGAAAATTCAACTCTGCTAAAACTTATCCAAGATGGTGTGCGAAACAAGCAGGAACACTAAGAACCACATGTCCAATGGACGTGATTGATCGCTAGAGAATACCCATCACTTGAAAATCCATTAAGATGGCACAGAGATAGACATCACGGAAAGGACTGAAAGAGAATTACCAAACCGGTTGTTGGATCAGGATCTAATAATCTTACCTTCTGCTGACCGTGTTGTTCCTTCACCGTGGTGTCGCAGCCCTTCGACTCTTCTCCTCCAAAACCTTACTAGCTCCAACTTTTCCATGCGATTAATCACAAATTCGCCATGAAAAAGGCTTCTTCCTTGAAAGCCAGAAACAAGAGGCCTTAGGATTGACAGATGGATTGTTAACTGCGACACGGCTAATCCAATACATGGAATATACTATAGATCGATGGTTTGGATGATTGAGGAAAGTTTCCGCTACTTTTGTACGCTTAATATTTTACACGCAAACGGACCGTATAACAGCAAGCGAAACCGATTGCTTACATTGTTCCCAGCATTTCTGTATGGCCATTAGACCCACTGATCAGATGAATACCATATCTATTTTCTATTAATAAAAAGGTTCAAGATCACAGACTATCGCACTCGAATTGTAAGGGAGCCATTGTTGTTTGAACATTTCCCAAAATTATTAATCCGTGTCCTTATTCGTCTTTCTGTGATCATACATAGCTAATGAAAACGAAATCAACAAAGTCTGAGGGCACACATAACCCAAATATACCAAGAATCATAGTTTCATGTTGCAAACATAAGATTACAAAAGGTCTTCATTTTCAACCCAGGCTTGCCTAAACTCCGATGGTGTGTTCACAAAAGTTTCTCTAAACTTATCATTTTCAAATTTCAGCGAGAGCTTAACATAGATTCTCGGAGAAATCCCTTCCATGCCTTTAAGAATGTCATGGCATTTGCCGATGGAGAATGGGTCCTCAGTTACGGTAGATGTAGCAATGTTTGTCGACGCAGTAGATTGAGCCTTTAGTTTACCTTCTTGATCCTCATAGGTTGGCTTTGCTGCCTCTACTTGCCATGCACTAACCACATTTTTCTTCGCCTTGCGAACACTAGAAGGGGTCTTATCACGTCTACGCTCACTGGTGTCAAACTCATCTTCGATGTGAACCGCAGGCGTCGGGTCATTCTCACCATCGAGGTCCTCCACTGAATTACTATTCATAAGAGTTACTAATGATGTGTCTGCATCAGCTTGCCAAACTCCATGTTTCCCAGTGCTAGTAGGGTCACCAAATATTATTTGCAACTCATTCCAATAAGGCAGGCCACTTTTTCTATAGTTTTCCGTTTTGGGATGGTCCTGAAATTGTAATACATCATTCGTAAGTCCATAGAGGCCATTAACATTACATAAACAACAATCAATATCCATAATGAATTCTTTGAATATGAGTCACAACCTTCAAATATGAAGTCCACCATTCATTATTTGCAGCAATGGTATTGCTTCCAGAATTCCATACACAACCCGGTTGTTCGATGAGCTTTTTGAAATCCCTGTATTCTCTTTGAAATTCAATGTACTTGTTCCTTAAAATGGTTTTGTCGTAGGTGAGTTTCGTCCTCTTTTCAAATTCAGTAACAATTTCGTCCCATTCCTTTGCTCCGAATCCATTGCCACTTTGACTTTGCTTCTTGGATTGATCAGCCAAAATTTCAGCATATAAAGCTGTCTCCTTTGGGTCCCATTTAGCTGCATCTTCTTTTTGTTTTCCCGCTATCTAGATTACTTAAATATATAAATATTAGAAATCACAAATCAGCACGGAATCAGTTCTACTAGTTTCTTCGTAACACCAACAAATCAAGAGCAGCTTCCATTAACCTTTTATGATATAAATTTGCATCTAAAAAATGCAAGCATAAGAAGCATATAATTCCACTTCAAGCATCAAATATAAGATCTAGTATATTGGCATAATTGCACCAATTTCAGTATCAATTTTTTAAATGGCACCAGATTCCCAATCTGTTTCTACATGTTCTCATTTCTCAATAACAAATAAAAGAAGTAATCATGTGAAGAGATTGGCAATGACAAAGCAGACAAGCTTGCAAGAAGTGGAGTTGATATAGATACTCTTTTAGTTTTTGATGCGACATCTTTATCTTTTTTTACTAATAAAATCGTCGTTATTGCATAGAATTCTTTTACCATCTACGCACACACACACACACACACACACACACACACACACACACACACACACAGAGTAGCAATGTTCAATAATATTTTTTATTTTTGAATATAGGATACAGACGCCCATGATCAATCCTTAATAAGATGTTTATATGCCTGAAGTGCCATGGACGCTAGTGCACTACAAATTCACAAAAAAATTTAGCACAAGGGTGGTATTTCACCAAGATTATATTAACTAATAGCATTTTATAAACAAAAGGACAAAAAATGAAATCATTACAAGGCAACTTAAGCAATCCTGACCTCAATGATCCGTGGCTTAGGTTTACGGGGCTTCTTCTTATTGATTGTCACAAAGAGAACCCCATCTTTGTAAGAGGGAGAGATTGTATCTGGATCTGAGTTATCTGGAATCATGAAGCTCTCGGAGAAGAAGCCGCATTTCCTCTTCCTTATCACATATCCTACAATGTCTTTCTCCTCATTGTACTCGCCCGCGACGAGCAGCTCCTTATCGTCATTCTCTACCTGAACTTTGATGTCGCTCCCTTTCATGCCCGGCATTTCGATAATGAAGGTGTAGCAGTTGGGATACTCAACCAAGTCTGCTAGGAAAGGGCATGAGCTTGTTTCCATGTCTGACAGCTTCGTTTTCTTCTTCAAATCTGTTGTAAGCCCAACTTCAATTATAACAACACCTTTGACAAGATATGGTCTTTTATTCATGGACTTGTTGAAACTCATATCCAAATTAACACCAAAATTGTTTGCTTCAGTGAGTTTGGAGACAGATGGCGTATCTGTAAGAACATGGTAAGAAACAAGAACATAACTCATGATTCTAGTTAGGTGTAAAATATAAGCAAATATAAATAGAAAAACTAATGACTTGTTTGTTTCAGTTAGTCAAATTAGTGAATGTCAAATGTGTTTGATTACCATTCACATATGAAGTAGGCTAACAATATTTATTTATCTAATGCACGAGCTCTTTTTGGGCTCTTACACGTGTAAATTTGATAAATGAGGGATCTCAAGATTTGACCTCGAGGCAACAAGGCTTTGATATCATGTTCTATCAACATTCAACCTAAAAGCTTAAGTTGAAGTGAGTCAACAATATTGATATGTCTAACAACATGATAATTTTCTTAGAACTTGCGTTTTCTCTTGAACTAGTTTCAAGAGATAATGTCGAGCGACGTAATAGGATTTGTTGGACAAGTTGAAGGAAAAAGCCAGTTCTAAAGAAATTGTGACATAAAGTTTACCGATTCAACTAGCTTGGCTAGTACTCATACTCTAAGAGAACTTGTGTTTTCTCCTAAACTAGATCGTAGAGAAAATGTCAAATGACATAATAGGTATGTTACTGGTTGCAGGGAAAAATAAGTTCTGGCTGAGCGTTTACTAATTCGACTAGCTTGTTTATCTAGCTTAGTAATCATACTCTAAGACTAAATACCATTCCACTTTTGCGCCCAAAATATAGGAGATAGTTTTGTCTTGAAGTTTGGACGCAATTCCCTTTTGTTGCAACAAGTTCGTAGACAATTAGCACCATCAACTTGGATAGAGACTAACAAAATGATTGGTCATTGACAAAAATTCGTGATTCTTGGCATGACTCTATTTCTTGAGTGGATCCATTTCCATAAAAAATATATCATAGACCTAAATTCCACCCAAGAATGTGCTGCGGTGGGTTAAAGGAGGTGAAAATTACACGGGCGATTCCAAAATAAAATTGCTCAAATTACGGAATGAATTCAAGATAAGCAGATGTAGTTTTCTCAGGTAGCAAAAGTGCTAATTGGGTGGCAGATAAATTTGCAAAGGCAGGCATCAATAGACCTTCCATGATCAAATTAGACCATATTCATATCAGTGAGTATGAATTACTTCTTTCACTAGCATGCTTCTGATTTTTTCCTTTTCATCAAATGGTTGTGTTCCTGTGTCTCTGACCAGCTCAGTCAGAATTGAAGTACTTTTCTTAGTATCATCTACCATTCACTGAAAAAGACTCCATCCAAAGAGGTGGCTTTGAGTCTTCTAAACATTCACCTGCAGAAACAACAAGAACTACCACCACCACTACCAGTGTAAGACGAGAGAGAGAGAGAGAGAGACCTTGTCTTACAGTAAACTTCTTGTAGATTTGATCAACCACAGCTGCACTGAAATATACTTGTCGCGTCCACCCTTTAGGCAAGGTCTTATGATTCGGGACGCCGAAATAAATGTTCACCGTGCCGTTTGAGCACAGGTACATCCTGAGTTGCCTTGTTCCATGCAATGAAAGGGTTGGAAATCAAGAAAATCAATCCCAATTCCAAAGAATAAAGGACACAAAAAAAAAAATCTATAGAAATGCTCAAAATAAGCAAAAGTAGAATGAGGAGAAAGATATATGTATACCATTCAAGTCCATCAACTAGAAAGACATCGGAGTGATACATTCTGCCTCCAATCGAAACGCGGACGATCCAAGTGAATTGCGACGATTGCGGATAGCCTATCATATTTTCAGCTCCAGGTTTGATTTCTGAAGATCAGACAAGATAATTCACAAGCCAGTAAGAAATCCGAAGAGTTCGATTATCTCGAAACAAAAAGAGAAAATTCAAAGACCCCAAAGTGTAAATCATTACCTCCATCTTTCTCCATCGGTATAGTTATCAAGAATCTAACAAAGAGTGGAAAATATGCTTCAATTGGACCTCTGAAATGTATTTATAAGTTGATATGCCTGTAAACTTTATTCAACTGTTGTTTAGAGAGAAATGCTAGGCCTAATTCTGCCGAATGGCTGGCTTTATTGAAAGGTCTGAAACTGTCTACTGACTTGGGTCCTAAATGACAGATTTGTGGGGACTCGCAGGTGTTCGTGGGAGCAACAAAAGCCAAGAGAAAGAAGTAGAAGACGAGCAGGTCATTGACAACAAGACTGACGAAAGAAGAATGTAGTGGACCCGTTGATAGGTTTGAAGACGTTTTCTTCTGACCATGTCTACAAAGAGGCCAATGGTGTAGCCGGCAAGCTTGCTACCAGTCATCTATTACTGAAAACAGTGCCTGTTGGCATGTGTCCCCACCGATGTCTTCATTTTCGGCACTCATTCTTCATGCTAGTCGATATTTCCCCAGCTAAGCCCTATAACTAGTGTTTGTGTTTGTTTGGTTTTTGTGTCTGTCCTTTTTTATTGATGGTTCTATCTGCAGTTATCTATTTCAATGAATCTTCTAGTACATTTATCGAAGTTGTGCACTTTACATTCACTACCTAGCGGATGAAAGTAATACATGACATCAGAATTTGATTGAGAGCTATGTAATCAGTTCAGGAGCCCAATTGGTTAACTTTTCGAAGTAAGTGCAGAACCTTGAAAATATAATTTCCTATAAAAAAGAAGAAGAAGCATCGTATAAATACTTGAAAACTTGACTTACTAGAAAGGTAGACGAGTGAAATTAACTCGATGGAACTCGGGCTTTACTTCAAAATTTTTGAGTGTGAATTTGAATAAAAAAATTTGTGTTGATGATTATATCTACTGTTTTAGGACGAGATATTGCTCTTGGGAGGCGTCGTGTTAAAATCTCTAATCATATCTAATATCTTTTGTTATGCAAAGTAAATTAGTAAATTTGGACTCGCCTCAATTTGCTATCAAGTTGGGCAACTCGGATGAGTTTTATGAAGAGATCTGCTAGGTTTAGAATTACGTAAAGAAGTGTAATTCCCGTTTTAAAGAAAAAGTAAAAATCTTTGAGTGCCACGTGACACTTTTTTTTAGGACCTGTGGTTCTTCACCAACGCTTTTATGGTTGAAAGTGGTGAGACAAGAATTAGTCCTAAGGAAAAAAATTATCACAAAACACTCGTTGATTTATACTTTTCCCTCTTGTGCAAGTAGCTCACTTTGTAGCCGTACTCTTTCACTTTCGTCGGTAATGAATGCAAAGTCCACCGCTCTCTCCGTATAGGTATTTTTGGGACACGATGGGTCAAAGGTCCGAGCAGCTGCAACTTAGTCCACATTCTAGTCTCAAGGACAGGACTGGTCCACGTAGTGACAGAACTTGGCACTGGTAAAAATTTCTTGGACCGACTTCTCTGTTCTCACTCCTTTATTGTCATTTCAAGAAACACACCTATAAACTTCCATTTCATACTCAAGTGGCGTTTACATGTAGTCCTTCTTGTCCCTCTATAAGTTTGGATTTTGGTTTTTATTTTTTTTCTTACAAGCAAAGAATTAGAAACAAAATCACTAATAAACTCTCACTCCTGCTCACTCTAAATCTAACCCCATCCAAATAAAAAAATGGCAACTTAAACCTGCCATCAAGCATATGCTGAGAGAAATTCTGAGTTGCCCGTGACCAACTGTACTAAATATTTGGTGGCACATTTTGATCTTAGTTGACTTTGATTGTTATAACTCACCCATTAAAATTTGAACTTAAAAGGAGCTATTTATCATGAAAATGAAAATCAATAATGCTTAGGCCTTTTACAGCACTGCTGCTAGAAGAGCTTCTCCTGTGCATAGGAAGCCATCATAGTTATTCATTAAAAACCCAGCTTGCTTACGAAAAAAAAAGGATAAGCACTGGCTTCAGTTATCCGTGGATACTATTTTCTATGAGTTCCGGTAACTGTAAGAGTAGAAGGAAAATATGCTTTCTTTTTCATATATGTAAAGCTTTTTCTTTTCTTTAGATACTAACCTTTGGAGTATACTTTTCTTTCACCATGCTCATCTATAATATAATGAAGGTCGTTAGTGATAAGTGACTGTAAGATGCAATCCTCTTTGTTGGTACTTCTTCTTAGATTAGAAATCCACCGTCAAATTTGCTCATCCATTTTTGCAGCTGCCAGTATCAAGGACTAAGTTCACCATCCATGAATTACGCTTGTCCACCAAATCCATTAATCAGAAAGACAAGTCTGGCATGGATGAGCAGTAGATCCAAAATTCCGAGGCACATTAATATTATAAGCCTCCAAACTTTCTTTCCTCAAACAAACATTTATAAATAAAAAAACGCAACGAATGAAACGCTAAGCTATCCACAAACCAAAGGTTAGATTTATCTTGAGAGAGGGAACGCAAGTCATGACTCGTCATAGCAAGCTCTAGCAGAGGAATGGTTTGGATCGCTTGTAATGGTCAAATGAAAATAAAATAAATTGACGTATTTTAGAATACCTCTGTTGTGTTCACCATCAACTGCACAATGCCACCACCCAGCAAGGGCTTGAGCCTCTGATCTCTTTTTTGCAGAGGCGGTAAGTCTTTTGCCATGCCAGACGGTAGATGGGTGGCCTTATGCTAGGTCGATTGTCCTAAAGAGCGATCCCTAGAAGCGCCTCAAATTTTGCATCAAAGGATATAACAGACCAATTAATCTGATTTCTCTAGTTTTGGCTAAATGGCGATCAAACGTGTGAAGATTGGATAATTCTAATTACTGAAAATCTGTACTCTTGGCCATTAGAAACGACGATTAGATTTTCATCTCTCAGAAACAGGATTTTTATGACGGTGGAATTATACAATCATCTTTATTTTTATTTACAGAATTTCAGAGCGGGCGCAGTCATTTGAAGGGATTGGATCATCCTAAGGTAGGCCTGCTTCATGCAAAATCTAGGAATGCTTCTAGAGAAGAGCCTTGTAAGGCCATCACTAACATTTCTCGACAAACAGAAAACATTGGAAATGGAAATAGCTTTCTTGTGGCTATCAATGTTTTGCGCAGATTGTCACAAACAACTCAGTATCTTTCCTGAAGCTGATCATAGATTTGAATTGAGCGTGTGTGAATAATTAACTTTGTAATTCTTTATTTGTAATAATAACAATAATAATAATAGCCAGATTTCTTGAGTAACCCATTTGTAGTAGGCACTGTACGAGCTGTACCGAATAGCATGAATTTGGTGCAACCCCATGATAGTAGCCCGACCCGGATTCTTCGTCTGAGACCCAACTGGAAGTTCGCAACGCAACAGGCTCTACCTTCGGTCGTCGGCCAAAATTCAAACATAAAACTCAAATCTCAGCCGTCGATCATTTCCGATTACCCACAGTTTTGCTAGGCATTAATTGGACAGCTACCAATCATCAAATACCCCTTGATAGGACAGACAAAATGAAGGGTCGGTATCAGAATTACGGGATCCGTATAGGCCACTTGTCAGACTATATCAAACAGAACCAACATATACAACAGCTGGTATTTTGGTACGATAAGTAACAGCCTTAAGTAAGTATTACAGAATGATCTATCAAAAACTCTATATTGCGTACAAAAATAATGTACTAAATAATTGGTGGTCAAGTTAGCGATAAGTCCAAAGGAATTTGATAAGGAAAAGGATGCCACGACCGACATTTTATGAGGAATCTAATCCCACCGACTTTCTCTAGAGACTGTTCCACGCTCAGCTCCAAGACAAGATTTCATTCTACACGATAAGAAGAGGACTTTCTCCACCGTCCGAAACTATCGCCCAAAATTCTTCCAACTTTTCACCCGACATTCCCCTTATTATCCGTTTTAAGTAATGTACAAGATTCTTCAAGGCAAGTTCCTAAACTGCACCCAGTTGCTCACCATACTACGATTTCCATGCTTCAGATGTACCATCAGAGGAATACATATTTGGTCAATCCGGCCCATTCATTTGATTTCTCAGATTTCCATTATTTTATACAAATATTTTGATCACCAGAAGCACATTGTTTGGATGCTAGAATAGTCCAATCATCTTGGCTTCTAGGCTAAGGGATATCCATACATATGAGAAACCAGATGAATGATCTGGATCAAGCAAAGGTGGAGCCGTTTCATGCAAAATGTTGGGCACCACAGAACAACTAACCATTTGATCGGCCCTAAGTAGTCGGTACTCATTTTACATGGAACCACCAGTTTAAATGCAAAGGTTATGAGTTGATCTCCAAGTTGCTCAAGATATCAGCCACTTGATCAATAGATGGTCTGCTTTTCCTACAATTACCAACACAAGCCAATGCAACCTTAGCCAATCTAACAAGAGGCCTCATATCAAGCGGCACAGTAAGCCTAGGGTCCAACACTTCATCCCATTTGGATTCCCTTATTAAGGGCAAGGACCATTCAACAAGTAGCCCTTCTTCACATCTCCTACCACTCAAAAGCTCCAACAAGACCACCCCAAACCCATAAACATCACTAGCCTGACACAAGCCACCCTTTTCACCATCCATATAACCCACAAGCCCTCTCTTCTCTTGGGGTGCCAAGAAAGATAGCCCATAATCACTGACCTTTGTATGAAAATTCAAATCAACCAAGATATTAGAAGGCTTGATGCAACCATGCACCACATGGGGTGCCATCCCTCGGTGCAAGTACTCAATTCCTCTCGCCGCTTCTCCGGCAATCCGTAGCCGACGGCCCCAATCCAAGAAAGCTGTAGCACCTTCAACATGTTCATGGAGAAGAAATTCCAAGCTCTTCATCCCCATAAACTCCATTAGTATAATTCTCTCACCAGGGGCCTCAGAGAATCCAACTATGGGCACAACTTGAGGGTGGTGTGCCAACGATAGTGACTTGATAACGGAGGAGAAGCTCGTACCTGCATTACTCAACACAAGCTGAGGGTTGATTCGCTTGACAGCAACAGTATCACCGGTTGCTAAGATAGCCCCATAAACGACTCCAAGGCGGCCCCGGCCAATAATTCGGTTGGGGTTGAATCCATTGGTGGCGGCATCGACATCGGTTAGAGGGTAGGCATGGGCCGCAAGCTTGACTGGAAGGTGGTCCTCGGGCTCGACCGATCGCTTCGTGCATAAGATGAAGAGGAGGATGAGAAGGGTGAGAAGAGAGAGGCTGAAGAGCACCATGAGAATATCATAAGCAGGTGGGGAAATCGTTCCCCCATGGGTCATGTTGGAGACCTTTCCTTGCTACACTGTGGGAGAAGGTTGGGTGTCTGTCTAGGTTTAACCAAGGGAAGCAGGGAGAAGGTAACCGGCCTACAAAGCCAAGATAGCTTTTCTGCTGAATTTGTTGATTTGGTTGGGAGAAAAGTTGGGTGAGAAAGGGAAAGAAAGGTGGAAAAGGGGGTATATTTCCATTCCGTAAGGGGTACGTTTTTTGAAATCTCAATGAAAATATGTGGTGCGAACATCAGGTTAGTCATATTGGTTGGCCGCCCTCACAACAAATGACATCTATCCAAACTAATCTCACAGATAATCTTGTTAATCATTAGTTAACTGCTCCATTAATATGTTGATCCCAACCATTGGTTCTTTACTCCATTCAAGGTACTATTATGAATGGCTAAGAAATAAAAATGTTGCCGATAGATATCATCAGGGCCCAGTTTTGCGCCTTCACGTGATCGGATTATTCGGGCTCCTTGATGCTTCCAGCTTTGTTAAAGTTCTGCCAAGAAATTTTGAACCGAATGTACATTCAACCTGGAACCATAATCATGCAGTTTGCCCTTGATGATCGACACCATGGATGACCGGATTACAGATAGACAAGTGGTAATTTTTTTGGTATAATCTTCTGTTCAATTATAAGTTTAAGCCTAAAGTTTGAGTATTAGTTACATAAGTGGTTGGACCTACAAATGAGCATCTATTTTGGCTGCTAACATCGTGGGCCTCCACAACCGACCAGTTTGCTCGTTTATTTATTACTAGCACTATTCTTTCCGTAGGAGGCTCTCTCCTAGGTTCATCAGTTGAGCACAAAAAATAAACCTTAAAAGGAAACACTTTGGCACTAAAACTTGTTAATACCTGTCCTGGGTTGCGAGCATGAACCTTTGCACCACATACAGCGGGCTGGGAGTTCGACTTTGTGCATAACCCTGAACTATCGACTTGACTGAAATTTAAACAGCCGCACTTGAAAGTTTTCCCATTTTTCAGTTGAATTACCGACTTTAAATCAATTAGGCAAAGATGAGTTCCATCAAACAAAGACAATTAAAATTTAGGTAAACTTTGACATTATATTTTTAAGTGTGGTTTTATGATATTTTTCTAGTGAAACAATTAATAACATGAAGGTGTTACTATCTTAAACTAGCAAGGAAGAGTGACCTCGAATCCACTGTGCATTAGTTTATCATATGAAACAACGGGATTATATCAGAAAGTAGGTACCATTCACCTGTCTTTCTTCCCCCCATTTACTTTTGGTTGCCTCCAAAATCTCAGTTTCGCTACTAAGAATAGGAATGTAATGTTTCCAAGTTCTCCATTTTCGTGCTCTAGAATGAGAAGAATGTAAATGGGTTTTGAAATTAGAACCCCATATAAAGTTAGAAAGTAGTAAAAACTTTAACAGTTGCGAATCATACTAGAAAAACGTCTCCAGATTTTTCTTGATCAATAAAATATGCATTAACTAATCGTTTGAAATATATGCAACATTTTATGGCTGAAATAAGAATGCTTCATAGAAAATTTATACCGTGGATGTATTATTTCGCTAAGAAAATATGGGAGGCAGAGGTCGAAGTTCACCAAAATTCAACTCCATCTCACATGTCCTGGCGTGTAAGTTGATAAGAAAAATCATAATGTAAGGAGTAAAACTCTCGCTCTTTCTCTAATATTTTATCGTGCAAAACATTGCATCGTTTTGAATTTAAAATTAATGCATGATGGGACTCTTTTGTATATTTATTAGTGATCCAAGTCGTTCACCTAACTCGTCCTCTCCTAAATAGCCAAGGCACCAAACATGTCCTTTAATGAATACCACCTGTTTCTTGAACCTTTTGCCATTGTAAAACAGACGGTGTAATACAAGAATAAGCTCAAAACCATCTATAACAGCTACAAATGTCCAAAAAACATGGTCTTATAGGTACTAAGTAGGTCAGTGGTTAAATACCTAAAACATCCGAAACAAGCCCAATCACATGAATGGCATGGATCAATCACTGAGAAAATATGCAAAGTAAGCCTCGTATGCACTATTTTTTAGGCACTTCGCCACGAAATTGAATTTGATCGAGAAAACGTCCTATTTTATTCAACGTATTTATAAGTGACTGCTTGGTGAAGTTTGATAATTGAAACCGGAATTTTACTCAAATTGGCTTCTCTTCCATCTATTGTTTATAGAGGCTTTGAAAAACGGCAGTTACGCGGTGGGCGAGGCATATTTCCACGCCTTTTCGATTGTCTAAACCATCTGTCTATTAAGGCCCTACGAATGATCATATATAATAGGAAATTTTATGTCTCTGATTTTTTATGGTTAGCTGATGAATTCAGGCTATTTTATTCTTTATAGTGATATTTGCATCCCCTTGTTTTTTCTTATGATCCCTAAGAATGACTGTAAGTCTAAGTAGGTTTAAGCTTTGGAAGATCTAACCAATTCACAATGTTGCACTTGAATTAGACGGTACACATGGTACCCACCGTGGTATGAACAGCCACACTCCCATCACTCGAAAGTTTTCTCATTTAGCAGATGGAGAGTATGCCTATGTAATTGTGATATAAGTACAGAGGAGATGGAGACATAGCCCTTACTAATAGTGGGGTCATGGGGAAAGACGTGGACTAATGGCCCAAGATAGACAACTACAATGAATGGGATATAAAAAGTACAAGTTGGACTTGCCTTCTCAATGATCTAAACTGTCTATCTGACTGTTCATGATTTAGATTTAATAGGAATTCACTTGTGGACGATTCTATAACATTCTAGAGAGTAATCTGCTCTTGTACATTTGCCAATTCATATATAGCAAGTGAAAAGTTCCACATCCATCATGTTACCTCCTACAAAATACCTTCATGGAGTCCTTCAACTAGTTTTAAGCTAAACCAACTTCAGTTTTGGTATGGCTTACGAGCTCATGGGGCGAAAATATGAACAAAGAAAGCCCACCGAATCACTGCTTTCTTTCTTTACCTAGAAGCCGTTAGTCAAGAAGGAATTCCGCGTAGAATACAACCCCATTGGGAATCATCGTGGAAAGCTTCTAAGTTCCAAGTAGAGATTGCAAGAAATGACATGGTAGAGAAGAGGCCCTCTAGCGCAGTGGCGTAGGAAGAATCTTTTTCTTGGAGATCACAGCTACAAGGCTGCTTGTGGGTGCGTGTTTTCAACATTCAAGAGAAGAAAAAAAAATTGGACACACAAACTCATGCATAACCTCAAACCCTAGTACAAGAAGGCTTTGTTGCTGCAACTTAATCTATATCATTGGAGAAAAAGACTTAATTCAATGATGCCAAAGAAAATGTGCGGGCGAATTCAATGGTAGACTAGTAGTACACAAAGACATGGAGATGGCTTTCGATCGTATCTAATGGTGTATTGTTGATGAGGTCCTAAGAAAGATCAATTTCTGTGAAAAATAGAAGGTTAGATAGGTGAATGCTTGAATTCAGCAAAAGGTTTCTTCAAAGGAGTGCGTCAAGGCAAGCTCTTGCACCCTACTTGATCAGTGTGGCTGCTGAAATTTTAAACAAAATGATGGATAGAGCTCTAGAAGCAAATATCTATCAGGGCTACGGAGTTCCTAACTCGTAATTGGTTGTCTTTTAGATTCAACATGTGGATGACACCTTTCTTATTAGAGCCCAATAAGGTAACTATGCTTCTGCCATAAAACTTGTTGTCTATGCTTATGAAATCACCATGGGGCAGAGAGTCAACTTCGGCAAATCGAAAGTCTGGTATTTAGTAGAAGAAGAGATTGCCGGCCCCGCAAGGAACTTGGGTAGCAAAATAGTCACGTTTAGATGCAATTATCTTGGGCTGCCGCTCACAATCGGCAGCCCGACTGCACATCTTTGGAAACCAGTACTTCAAAAGTCTCAAAATAAATTGGCGAATTGGGAAACGGCGTGTTCTCTCTAAAGGAGGAAGACTTAACCCTCCCATAGTTGCGAAAATCGGCAGTCATGGGCAGATCCGGCCTCTTGATCATCTACTTGAGCATACGTTATCGTTTAAGTCTATATTCGTTGCTTTGGATGTTTGCAATTCCTTTTCTATCTATGTGATCGTGTAGGTAGCTTCTAATATTTTATGTGAAAAAATTTGATTCCGTATTACAAATTGTTATCACTGCTCATATGATTGGCATTAAACATAATTGTAACTTCTAATAATTGTTTGATTTTATTAGGAGATCCTTGATGACATTCCTGGATGTAGAGGAGCTTGGGCCCTACCAATGGCTTTACTCCTGGAATACAGAATTAGATAGTGTTGAAGTATGGATCATAAAAGATTCACCTGGAGAAAAGATCAACAATAATGGATACATCTATCCGAGTAAGTATCGAGATCACACACGACCAAGTTGTATACTTTTGGACTCCTGTCCAACAAAAGCAACCTATCCACCATCAGCCCATTTCTGGTAAAACTATTTTATCTACTTGATAACTTTCGGTCGAAAAGCATATTTAATTTCTCTTTGAAATACTTTAGTATTTGTTTCGTGCTTACATTGGAATGTAGATTTATGCATTGCTAGTTGATCTCGCTGGCCTTTCGATCACCAGCAGGGCAACTCGTTGTCTATGGTTTGTTCGTGACACGGTGGTCCTAAATTTTTTATCTTTGAGAATATGATGATCCAATGCTGTTGAAAACTATCTTCGTCAAAAAGATATCTTCCTATAACCTTTAAGATTCTTTTTATTACCTTTTAATCAAGAATTGATCATCAACTTATTATCATATGTTCCAAATTAGATCAGAGGCTATAGCCCCCATGATGGTCTGCACTAGAATGTCACAAAGCACCATGAAGCACTCAAATTACAATGCACTAAACTGATTTTGCAAAAAACTACGAAAAACTAGTGCTTTTCCCAGCATGCTTCCTTGACTAGTGCAATTCTTTACTCTAGTTACAGGTAGAGGATGCACAAGCAACAATTTCTCGTGGAGGAAAAGATGATAGCATGATCCTGCTTCTTCATAGATACTGAAATTGATCGGCAGATGTTTCTTGGGAAGAGAGAGTTAGGACAATAGATTCCAAAGCTGGTAACCATTCTGCCTACAAGTCTCTATCCGATTCTCAAACCATTTGGGGCTTCTAATCGCTTTAATGATAATAAAAAAGCCGCCTGTTTTTGCCGCCATTAACGCTTCTAAGAACTACCAAAGCCCTAAAGACCTAGTTGAAGCACCATTTTCTTGTGGTAAGGTTTTTCATTCTCTGTTCTTGTTTTCTTCTTTTGCTTTGATTTATTTTAATATTTTTTAGATTTTTTATTCTTATGTATAGGATTACATCAGCAAACCACAAATCACGTATTCCTTCCTACCCCTACTGTTTAGTAAACGTTCTTGTTTCATTCCTTGGTTTGATTCTCTCTTCCTTGGTTTTCCCATTTTTCTTTTTTGTTTTGTTTTTATTTTATTATGTGCTCCGTTGTTTAAGATTAGGGCAAAAAATCTCAAATCCTATGCCAATTGATAGTTACTATGCTGATTCTGACGATGAAGAGCGGAACCTACTTGAAGTAGTATATTATACCTTCCAACCTACTTTAAGTGGCATATTCTACTTTGGTAAAAGTTTTTTTATCTGATTATTTATAGCATTATTCTCATTTTAGTCTTAATAATAATTTAATGCAGTGTGGTTTTAAATAGAGTCGTCTAGGGGTTTCGGGTTTTACTTCTGTTGTTCTTACGTTTGCCAGAACTTTTAGTGAACCAGAAATATTTCTGCCTACCTAGATATTGAAAGGTTGTAGTCTTTAGAGAGTAGAATTGTAGTGCACGGGTTCTATATCGCACCGACTTCCAAAACTTCTGTCCACGGGTGATTCAAAACACCTAATCCTAAAGTTCCATCTGTAAATTTTTGTAGATGTCTGTTGGACATTTATTGTTGGAGTGGCAATTGAAAGCTAAACATCAGTAACCATAGGAAAACTGGTGCACCTGTTCGTCCAACAGGTTGACGGGTTGTGGCAGTATTTTGTTGAGTATTGCTTTTATGATTTTTTTTCTTGTGAAACTATTAACAATGTGAAGGTGGTATTATCTCAAAAAGGCACCCAAGTTCGATTTTCAATTGCATTGGTTATCAGTTTATCATACGGAATGGTGGCATAACATCCGAATATCAGTATCCTTTCAAATGAGAAGTCAGAAATGTTGAACGTCCATTGAAGATAAATTCATCTAACTTCTTTACTTTGCATGTATTTCTTTACCCCAACCCCAAAACTAACGTATAAACTCTTTGGTGAACAAAGTCCTATTGTGATTGTGAAAATCGACAGTTGTATGCAGATCCGGCCGCTTGTTCATCTACTTGAGCATGAGTTATCGTTTATGCCTATAGTCGTTGCTTTGGATTTTTCAATCCCCCCCTTTTTATCTACGCGATCGTAAGCATCTTCTAATATTTCATTTGAGAAATTTTGATTCCGAATTAAAATTTGTTATCACTGCTTATATAAATGGTATTAAACATAATTAGAACTTCTAAAAATTGTTTGATTTCATTAAGAGATTGTTGATGACATTCCTGGATTTGGAGGAGCTGGGGCCCTGCACATGGCTTTGCTCGTAGGATGCAGAATTAGATGGTGTTGAAGTATGGATTATAAAAGATTCACTTGGAGAAAAGATGGACAATGATGGAGAGATCTATCTAAGAAGGTATCGCAATCCCACACGACTAAGTTGTATACTTTGGGCCTCCTATCCAACAGCAGCAACCTATCTATCTTCAGATATTATCAGCCTATTTCAGGTAAAACTATTTTGCCTACTTGATAACTTTCAATAGAAGTGTGTAATTTGTCTCTTCAAGATACTTTAGTACTTGTTTGGTGGTTACTTTGAAATGTAGATATGTTCATGGGCACTTGCATGTAAGCCATATTGGCTGAGATTTTACTCGTTTACAATGGCTTTCAGTTTAAGTGATTATGTGGCTGAATCACTTAGTTTCTTGACAATCTCTTATAAAGGTTTGTTAATCGATGGACTAACATTGTTAGTACCGCTACGTTATGAGGAGAATGAGCGGTTTTAGTCATTTAGGGCTTCCTACAAAAATATACAGTCAAAATAGTATCAAATTGTTATGCGTTGTGGCCAGCGGAGAAACTGATGTGGAGATGGGATTCAGCCCTCCAATGTGTAAGTTTAATGGAGACTTCCAGCCGATTGGATAGAACTGGTTTTTCACTGGTCAGTAGGGAAGAAGAAGGGAGGGAGCAGGTGTTTACAGATTATATATGGACTGTCCTAAGGCCATGGGGCCCGATGGTATACTAATAGATGTTTGAAAGCATATGGGAGATATTGGGATAGTTTAGCTGACCAAGTTGTTTAATAAGATAATAAAATCAAAGAAAATACCTGATGAGTGGAGGAAAAGCTCTATTGTACCAATTTATAAGAATAAAGGAGACATACAGAACTGTACTAATTATCGAGAGATCAAACTTATAAGCTACACTATGAAATTTTTTGAAAGAGTGATTCAGAAGAGGCTACGACATGAAACAAGTGTATCGGTGAATCAATTTTGTTTCATGCCTAGGAGGTCTACCATGAAGCTATTTTCTTACTAAGAAAATTAGTAGATAAAATAGGGAGAGGAGGAAAAACCTTCACATGGTCTCTATCGACTTAGAGATAGCTTATTATAGAGTCCCTAAAGAGTTAATATGGAGGGTGTTGGGTGATAAAGGGGTTTCTCAAAGGTATATAGACATAATTAAAAATATGTATGAGGAAGCAGTAACAAATGTTAAGACCACTAGTGGCTTGACTGGTGATTTTCCTGTTACTGTAGAATTGTACCAATGATTGGCATTGAGCCCCTACCTTTTCACATTAGTTATGGATGAGTTAACAAAACATCTGCACGAGGAGATTCTCTGGTGCATGCTATTTGGAGATAATATAGTCTTACTTGATGAGACAATGGAGGATGTAAACATAAAGCTAGAGTTATGGAGAGAAGCATTAGAACCTAAAGGATTTGAAATTAGCCGAACTAAGACAGAATATATGGAATGTAATTTTAGTAAGGAGAGTAGGAGTGGAACACCAGTTAAAATTGATAACCAAGAAGTCCTCGTAAAAGACCATTTTCAGTACTTAAGATTAATGATTCATGAGAGTGAAGAGATTGAGAGAGAGGTTACCCAGAGAATCCAAGTAGATGGGAACATATGGAGATGTGCATCTGGAGTTTTGTGTGATCGGCGAGTGCCTCTCAAACTAAAAGGAAAATTCTATAGGATGGCCATCAAGCCGGCCATGCTTTATAGATCAGAGTGTTTGGCAGTTAAGGAAATTCATACTCATAGAATGAGCGTCGCAGAAATGAGGATGTTGAGATAGATGAGTAGTAAAACAAGAAAGGATAGAATTAGAAATAAAAATAGTAGGAGAAATTTAGGGATAATACCAATAGGTAACAAGATAAGAGAGATTAGACTTAGATGGTTTGGACATGTTCAAAGGAGATCAACAACGGCACCTATTAGAAAGAGTAACGCAATACAAGTAGAAGGTTCTAAAAGGGCAAAAAGAAGGCCCAAAAGAACGTAGATAGAAGTGGTGAGAAAATATTTAAAAACTTTAGAACTAAATGAAGCCATGGTATTTAATAGAGTGGAATGGAAGAATAAGATTCATGTGACTGACCCCTAATTGAGATAAAGGTCTTGATGACGATGATATGGACTGTCCTAAGGCCACGTTTAGGATATCGATACACACGGAACAATGTGGTAATTCCAAAGCTGGTTGTACTTCTTTATATCAATATTGTTGGTTTTTCTTTAGAGTGAAGGCCTGCTAGTACAGTTGTGTAAGGAATCTTTCTTGTGGAGTTCATGTGTTCAAGGCTGCTCAAATGTGCATGGGCCTAACAATTGAGAAAAGACTTTACTTGCGCACACTCAATTGAAGGTTCAAAGTTAGAATGGCCTACAATGATTGTGTTATCATTCTTCTTCCCCTTCTTTGTGATATCATTGCCCCTTTGCCACTAATGTACCTAGATCATACACCCACTGATCCATTAATTTTGGTTTCTGTCGTGTTAATGGAAACGCTCAGCATGGGCCCGTGCCACGTTGGATGTCAGGTGATCTATCGAAGGCCAGAAAATGGACTTGGGCCTACCTCTTTAAAGTTTCAGAATAATTATTACGATTCTGAGGATGTTAGATCTAAAATAACCCACTTATGGACCATTCTATGCGTTCCATTTGCAGGTGGTTTGCTGATGAAAGGAAGCCATTACTTCTTTGTTTCCGAGTATTCGTCCAAAGGCTACAAATATATCATCGGAATTGCCGGCGAGTTCTCGCTCGTCCATACCACTGCCTGCCGGATAGATGGTTTAGATCGTTGAAGAGAGCCATTTGCCATTGTTCCTACGCCCTTTAACATGTTCAAATGTACTCAGCTTGAGTCTTGATATGGCTTATCAGTTCATGTGATGAAGTGCATGAACAAAGAAACCCCACAAGTCACACCTTTCCTTCTTTACCTAGGGGACGGTAGTCAATATGGCATGCCAGAGAATTCAATTCCATCATGACTGACCCAATGGACTATCAAAGGTTTCGAGTTCCAGAGAGATTCCACGAGAAATGAAATGTAATAGGGGGGATTTCACCTATGAGTTAAAGAGGAACCCATAAAAGGGTAGAAACTTTGGTATTTGCCATAGAATTCAACTGCGTGTTAACTAGGGCCCAGTTAGTGTTCATCTTTGTCATTGTTTTCGTTCTACGGAAGACTCTCAGAGTAGTCCCTAAATGGAGTAGAAACTTTGGTATTTACCATAGAATTCAACTTCATTTTGATTAAAGCAAGTGAAGCCCCTTAATGTTCATCTTTGTCATTGTCTACGGTCTACGAAAGACCCTCGAAGAAACCGAAATATTTGCTACTTAAACTATTTAATCAAAGAAAAGAACTCAATCAAGATACTAAAGAGAGTGAGTGAATCCAAGAGTATTTGGAAAAGAATTCATCTCCATCTTGACTGAAGCTCCTCAATGATCGTCTTTTGTGGTCATTTTCGTTCTGTGAAAAACCCTCAAAGAGGCCGGAAACTCGTAACTTCACCTATTTCACTCCAAAAAGAGTGGCCAAGAAAATGGAACAGGGGTAGAGGGAAGAAGTGAGAACGCTAAGTGGAGGAGACATTGACTCCCAGCTTCTTTTCCTAGCTGTTTTCAGGAGTTCTTTTCTTTGTTACACCTGCAAAGTAACATTTATTGTACTCAAAAGCAATCAAATTAACGCAGAAGTAAAGAATTTTAACTAAATTCGAGGTATTGCTAATTAAATACGTGATGGAGGACACTTCAGCCACTGCTTTTAGCTGTGCAACCCCTTGGAAGTTGGTCTTTCTCTATTAATAACAAGACTAGATGTGATGGTTTCCATTGGCTAAGCTGGTACCCCTGTCATTAAGAAAGGGAGAGGCAATAGTCAATGCACTAGGTAGTACTGCACTGCCTCATAAATAGGGGACTTACCTGTCTAATCATAGCCAAGACTTGACGAGATCTAAAGCTCTGTATCTTTACAGATGGGATGGAAAAATTAAGTGTTATATAAGAAGGTCGAGTGAAAAGAGTTTCAAGTGTCAAGAAGCCACTAATGATGCTTTTGAAAGGGAGGGAACAAAGGGTGATCTTGTGCTCAATTTGCACAATAAAGTCATTGTTGGTTCCCCTAATTAATTCGAGAATTGTACCATTTTGTGTAAGGATTTTCAAAGGTTCACACCTAAGCTGGAGGTTCAGTTGTGATTCAATTGGTCAGTGTAAACTTACATTTCGTTTGGGTGGAATGTTACCAAGTGCTAGTGTATGTTCACATCAAAGTATTTTTGGAACTTACGATTTGTTGGTAAATTTGATCACTTTTCTTTTTCACTTCATATTTCTTAATTTAAATTTGTGTTAGCCCATTACAAGACCCCTGCCACTAGAGCCCGAATGAGCCATGCATTTTCGACAAATGCAACAATTTTTTCTTTTTTCTTTTCTTCTTTGGTAGGCAAACAGGGTTTTATAGGCTAACCCCAAATCGATTATTAGTTTATTATGACGGCCAAGAAAGTACAGACTCACCTTTTTGCAATGGTTCATACACACACCCTTGAGTAGCCTCCAACTTATAAGCTTTACAAATGAGGCTCACTCTTCAACTACTGTGCTATATATATGCACCATATGTACATGCAGACTTTGCCACTTATATCATCATTGATAAGACAATAAATATCAGAAGGCAAGGAAGCATGGCAAAGGTGAATTCATTTGACAAATGTACACTTACAGATTGGGGTGAAACTCAGCCAGTCGAAGGGAATGAGAAGAAAATTAAGAGCATAACTAGAAACTGAAGTCCATAATATGTAAATGACAAAAACAGAAAACACAAATACTACAAGTGGAATATTCATACATCTTCAATTCTCTCCCTTCGGTTATAAGTTACACCTACCAAATTCGTCCAAGATACATAAAGGAAACTTTCGTGAGATAGAGTTGGCCTCTGCGCTTGGGATTTTTTACTATGGCAGAATTTGGTTAAGCCTGAATGTAAATGCAAATAAGTTATGGGAAAGTAATCAATAAGCAGTACGTGCGCTTGCGATTTATCATAAACAATGTTTAGCAGGCAAATTTTTTTCTGACGGATTTTTAGTTTTAGTTTTCTTGGTACTCAGTTTTCTTGGTAGGCCATGCGAGTGAAAGTCTCTTCTTTTAAAGAAATCTTTTGCATCTCAAAGATTACCATCGATTTTTGCCCTTTTGACCATCGAAAGGGCAATATCTTCTGGAATCCATTGAGGTTATAACACTCGAGGGGTTTTTTAGTACGAATTACAAATGCAAATGATTCTTAAATTTAATCCTCGGGCCAAAGAGAAAAGTGGCGACGTAAATATACAACCAAGCGTATTTGAAGGAGACGTTAAGTTGTTGTGACCAATTTTACTTGACTTTTGTTGGCCCTCTAAGGGGTGTATTTGCTTTATACAGCATACATAATGGCGAGTGAATTTTTTCTTACTTTGCAGCAGGGACTTGTCTACCGAATGATTTGCAATATCTTTTTTACTATAATATAAGCGAAGTTTAGTTTACGGAGCATCTAAGTTTTTGTAGTTATTTTCTCATGTTTTCGTAGCTAAATGAGCTTTTCTATAGATCTAATGGGAATACTGGAGCACTTGAGTTGCATATTTTTTACGGGCTATGCTTTTGTGCAAGTCATTGAGTTCTTACTAGGGTTGTCAATCAGAACGGACTATCCACTATCTAAACTAGAGATGGCAATAGGTAAAGTCAGACAAAATTTTGGCCAACCCTAGCTTTTTGTCCGGACCCTAACAGTGTTCGGGTTATAGTTTTCCAACTCTAGTATTGTTTGAGTTAATTGGGGTCAGGTCCCTAATTGACCTCGATAGTTAATACTCATTTTTTTAATACTCGAATTTTTTTTATTAATAACAATTATCAGATAACTATATATTTTCTCGTAAATACATCATGTAAACTACTTCAGACTATTATTGCCGATGGTGAAGATCGAAGAGGCAACGTTGATGACAGTGTTGGTGCATCACTTAGTTGCCTCATAAAAGAGAGAAATAAGAGGGCATAAGTGTTGTATCCATGGGGGTTTCATCCTTGGTTAGTGTGCCAAAGTATAATATGATGTTTTAAGCTCAAAGTTTGTAAAGTTGAATGAGATTGCCTAGGCATTTTCTAGTAAGTTATATGTCATGTTTTTCTTTGTGAACAGTAGTAATTTGCAATGTCAATATAGAAATGTATAGAAAACAATTCGGATCAATTAAGGTCATAAATTTTTTACCGTAGCCCAACTCTAATAGGAATTAGGGTCATAATTCGTTACCCTTGCCCAACCCTAATAAAAAATAAGGTCATAATTTTTTACCCTAGCACTGACCCTAACTCCAAAATTCTTGCCCCTGACTCAACTTTTGCGCGTTAATTACAGTCACGCCCCTATTTCACTGTAACCCGTACCAATTTGAACAAATAGGATATTGATTGAAAAATCTTATATATGGATGGATACAATGTGTCTAACCTGGACTATATATTTTTTAAGACTAAAATACCCTTAAATTGTTTTGCTAACCTATAATATTAGTGAGGGGTAGATAAGTCAACAGATATATAAAATGTGAAAACTCTAATAAGAAATATGGATTTATGATCATACTCTCTCTCTCTCTCTCTCTCTCTCTCTCTCTCTCAACATTTCATTCTATTCCTAATGCATGAGTGCACTTGTTTAAATTGGCCTAGGTTCCTGGAATTTGGCGATTTAAGCTACTTTCTCTGGACTACTCTACGTATAGGGCTTACCACTAAAGAAATATTTATATTTCTACTTGAATAGATAAAGGCTTTTGTTAATTCACTATCCAAACTGAGCCAAATAGAATGGATAAAAATGGCATATAAATATTCAAACCACTATTCCGAATCTGTATTCAAACCAATAAAATTCATTGAAATTGATAGGAAATGATAATATCTAATATGTTGAAAGCCCTCGTTCTTACATGACCAAGATAAGCATTAATTAAGAAATACAAGTGGGTTTTCTGTTCAATGATCCGCACTATTTATCTATTAGCCCATGCCAAGGACGACCCAAGTACCAACAACAAAACTCTCAAGAGATATGAGATACTCCCACTCTCCTTTAGAATTATTGCCACTCCCTCAGTTGAGGTTTTGTACAAAAAGTATAAGTTGAGACTAAACCATTTTGTCTTGCCATAGATGGCAATATCCCAAAACACATGCTTTGGGTGATCCTAACATTGATTTTTTCTAAGCAGCTTTAAGCATCATTATTTTTCGAAGTAAAAATAGCTTACAAAAACAATAGTAGGATCACCCAGAGTGCCTTTTTTGGGCAGGGATTGTCTACAGCCAGATCATTAAGATGGTTAGTACAAATTATTCAAAATGTGAACCTCTTGAGTTTTAAGTACTACAAAACACCAAATGAGTGAGTGAATATTCATTCATAAAGGGGTATGGATATATCCTTCCCAAGACTATCACCCAACTATTTCTAAAATTAAGAGCCTTATATAAATCATATGAATAAAATGGTCTAGCAATATTGGAAGTTAGTACGACCCAGCTACAACAATGCCTAACACAATTGGTGGCAGACAATTGGGCATCTCTCTTGAAATATGCTTGGTCCCAAGTTTGAGTCGTTGGTCTCCCTTGGAGTTGTAGATTAGATTTAGAAAGTGTGTGGGTGAAAATCTATGAGTAATTTGCTTTGTAGCAAAAAAATACAACATTTTGCAAGCTAATGTCTAGTCTAATTAGTTGCAGGTTTGAGTCACTGCTTTCTCCTGAGACCAAAAGAGACTAACTAGATGTTAATAAATGTGTATGAGAAAGAGAGAGTATTGCTCATTTGATTTGGATAATACCAAGCTTCTTGTAAGGTTCTTTTACAAGATTTAGATGAAATATATTTCAAAACCAGGTAGATTGGCTACCAAATCCTGGAGGACGCGGAGAGGCTGACTTACCATCCACATTAAAGTTGGCATGACAAAAAAATAACCACCATGACAGAAAACATTCTTTTGAGTAAGCCGAAGCCATAATTTTATATCAAAGTTTCTTGCAAACAATTTTCCCTAAGATAAACTACCATCTGAGAAAGAAAACTGCCCAAATAAGCATGCCAAAGGAGCTAACCACAGTACAAATCTCATGACATATAGCGAAGCACCCCTGGAGCCCCAAGAATCTTCTTCAGTAGATGATCCTAATCACTACTGTGCTGTAAATTAGAAGGATCCAAAGGTTGAGAAAAACATACAAAGATCATAATCTAGCATTCGATTAGGATTCTTTTCTGTTGGATCTTAAGGTCCAAACGATTTAGAACAATGAGCAACGCATCAGTGTCAATCATAGTGTCCGCCGAAGGCCAAACTGATCCGCATCAAGCAATGAGATGATCAGACGGTTGGGTCCGATATCCAAGTGGCAGCTACTTCATGTAAAAGGAAGCGTTTTGATGAAAAAACCTTAAATAAGGGTGGCAAAATATGACACGACACGATAACACAACTTGAACCCGACATAAATTTAACAAGTTAAAGTCGAGTCTTATCATATTCGTGTCATTTTCGAGTCAACCCAAAAGTGACACGTAAAAAATCGTGTCATGTTCGGGTCAATCAATGTTGACCCGTCGTATTGATTTGTTTGACACGCAACCTATTAATTGTAATGTTAAAACTATTAACCAATCGGTATACTACTATAGTAATATAAGATGATTCTTAAAAAACAGTCACGTACTACTATAGTAATATAGGATAGTTTTTCAAAAACAGTCTTATACTACTATAATACTATAAAATGATTTTTTAAAAACCGTTCTATATTAATTATTTTACATTTATTTAATCTTGTTACATGACTTGTGATGACTCATTTAATAATCATGTCATGTTCAACCCACGAGTTATTAACACAATTATTAAGGAAGTCATATTCGTGTCAACCTATATACTATAATAAGTTAGTCTCGACACGACACAAACACAACCCGCCAACCCAAATTGCCAGGCCTAACCTTAAGGGCCGCTTTGGTTGGCAGGAAATGAACGGAAATCAATTACCCCGGAAAAAGGTATTCTCTGCGGAAGCATTTCATAGCTTCTAATTGAATTACATCAAAGACCCAAAAATATTACATGACATAAAATTCTTCGGACTTTGATGTCATTCAATTTCCAGCCAAAGAAATCATTTTTCAGCAGAAACCAATTTTCATCCATTGAAAATGTTGGAAGATCTAAATTATATGGAAAATAAAGCCACAGCTTTCCAATAACAGCTGGGCCTGATTCACTTGATGACAGAGACGTATTCACCACTTGGTGAATAAGGACATGGCTAAGATACCCACATGGCCCTCACTCTCAGACTGTCCAAGCAATCTACCAATGTAACAAGATTTGAGAACAATCTTTAGATGCAGTAACATGAGCCTTTACCAAATATAAGAGAGGCAACTTTGCAACAATTAGGGAGAAACAGCTGGGCCTCCTTCAATAAATATGAGGGACCACATTCATGCAGCAACTCATAAATACTGCTGGCTCTGACAGAAGGATATGTGGCAGTGCAAGCCTATGAGCTAACCATGTAAGTAGTAGGACCACAGTGACAGCACTTGCCTTCATCAGCCCGCAGCCAAAATCTAAAGATAAAGAGATACTCAAACTTGGATCTTTTGCTTCACATTCAGTACGTAGTAACACAACCTACGGTAACATATAGAATCCCCAGCCATCTCTATGAAGCTTCTCTTTACTAAAATTGTAGAATAAAATTGTTGGAATGAGCTAATAGACACCCTCTCTCTCTCTCTCTGTTAATGTTGTTGCAGAGGATTCAAATACTTAGCCAAGCAATAAGGAAGAGCTCATCCCTCTTCATTTAGTGAGGCATAATCTTCGACTCGGTTTCTTCAAACAACACTACCCTGATCGGATGCATCTTCATAGAAATAAGGCGAGAGTCTTCCTTCCTTTTTTGTGGGATTTGGCTTGACTTCCCCACTTACTTCGTGCAGCATTTTCACCACTCTTCTCATTGAGGGTCGATTGATTGGGAGAGGGCTCGTGCAGAGAAAGGCTATATTGAGGACTTTGCACATCTCTTCTTTGAAGCACGAATCAAGTTTGGGGTCTAGTACATGCTCCACACCTTTCTGTTCCGATGTTGTGCAGACCCATTTAACCAAGTCCTTCTCACCAAATTCAGGATCAACAGGCAGCTTCCCTGTTAATAGCTCTAGAATTACCACGCCAAAGCTATAAATATCGCTCTTTTCATTCACCCTGAGTGTGTACGCGTACTCTGCAGAACGTAAGGAAACACATTTATAAGCCATGAATTCAGCAGCAAAGCAGATCAAAATCAATGAAGAAGAACAACTTATTGATCAGTCAAGAAATAAACAACTTATTGATCAGTCAAGAAATAATCCCAGTCTGTCGGGGCATTGAAAACTATGCTGGCTATGAGGATGAGAAGTACTGCATACAATGCATCAAACAGGGGAAAGAAGAAGACAGAAATAATTGGATCAGATGAGACATGACCAAAGGTCCATGTAGATACCAAAAAACAGCCTAATGTGCACATGACAGTCTAATTATACTTTCTTAGTTAGAAACTAATACAGAAGTCCAGTTGTGTGTTAAGGAAATTGAGACAGCTCCAATATACAGGATCTTTCTGCAACTGTTGAGCCTAAAGGATTTAAACAGTTCAAGCAGATAAAAGAACAGTTGAGAGAGAATATCAGAATCCTGAAAAGCAAAAAAATACAGGACGTCACAGGAAGAAATCTAGTAAAAGAACTACAACAACACGCATCTGGGCAAGGAAATGAATCAAAATACAAGAGAGTAAAACACCTATATGGAGCAGACCACTAAAAATTAGAAAATCAAGTAGACAGGAACAGAGGAAATCAAAACAGGAAACGAAATCAAGACATGAACAAGATCATCCTGCATCATTTACCAAGCTGAAAATATAGCAACACATTCACTTGATCTTTACGAATTCGAAATAAGAAACTGGATAAAAAACCAAGGCAAAACACAGCCATCAAAGTGAGATAATAGACCTGGAGCAATATATCCACAGGAACCAGCAATCACGGACATAGATTTAGGCCCCTTTCCTAATGCATCCACCATCTTTGCAACACCAAAATCGGCCACCCGCGCCCTGAACTCTCCATCAAGTAGTATGTTATTCGACTTCACATCTCTGTGAACAATTGGAGGCACACAGTCATGATGCAAATAAGACAGCCCTTCGGCTGCATCGACCGCAATCTTATACCTCGTTGGCCACTCCAACGAACTTCCCTTGCTACTATGAAGCAGATCTCCCAGGCTCCCATTGGGCATATACTCATAAACAAGAAGCTTAGAATCTTTAGCAGTACAAGCACACCATAATTTCACAATGTTCTTATGTCTAATCTTCCCCAGAGTAGCCACCTCTGCTTCGAACCCATCATCCAAAATCCTCTGTAAATCGCCATTTTCTTCATCGTTGCCTTTCTTCGATCCACCCCAAAGCTTTTTCACAGCAACTGCTTCTCCATTACTCAAAACTGCCTTATAGACCTTCCCGGAAGCTCCACTTCCAATCACGTTATCTTCATCAAGGTAATCCAGGATTTCATATTCACTGAAACCCAATTTGTGGAAGGAGGTTAAAGTCCACCTCGGTTTATCGATGCCCCTCTTTCCATTCTTGTAATTCCTATATCTCCAGAAGAACAATCCAACTCCAACAATCAATACCAAACCCGATAATACAAAAATCAGCCAAACATAACCATGGCTTTCTGAAGCCCTCCTTTCAGAACTCGAACACAATCCCGCCATATCATCGCATAACCCCGGATTACCAACAAAGCTATCTCGGTACGCTTCACTGGAATACAATGGTGGGAGCTTCCCAGAGAGGAGATTGTTAGAGAGATTGAAGCTATTGAGCTTCAAATTCTGCAACTCGAGTGGTATTTCTCCTGTTAGACGATTCCCAGAAAGATCAAGGTAGTTAAGAACTGGCAAATTTCCAATTTCTTTGGGGATATTTCCTGAAATACTATTTTGAGCAAGATTCAAGTCGCTGAGCTTCTTCAGCTTATGAATCTCCGAAGGTAATTCCCCTGATATTTCATTGTTGTGGAGATCAAGCCTTCCAAGCTGCGGCAAGTTTACAAGGCTTTTGGGGAGAGGCCCACTAAGTTGATTATTGCTACAAGAAAATTCTCCCAGTTTCGCCACTAAACCAATCTCCGTCGGGATAGGTCCAGCAAACTGGTTATGACTAATGAGAAGCAGAGAAAGATTTGAAGCACCAGAAATGGACGGCGAAATCCCACCAGAGAACGAGTTTCCGACGAGCTCCAGCAGCCCCACGTGGGGAAGGCCCCACAAACCCACCGGAACCTCACCGGACAGCCGGTTACCTTTCAGCCGGACTCTTGTCAAAGTCCGGCACTCAGCTAAACGCGCCGGAATTTTCCCTTCCAACATGTTATATAGCAAAAGCAACTCCTCCAAGGCTCCCTTATCACAGAGACCCGCCGGAATCTCGCCAGAGAACTGGTTCCCTGAGACATCAATAACCTGCAGCGGCGAATTCCGGCCGAGATCCTTCGGAAGGGCACCATTGAACAGGTTACTAAAAAGACGCAGTTCATATAAATTCTTCGACTTCGCAATATTTTCCGGCAAGTTTCCAACAAACCGATTTCCATAGAGATTCAACGACTCAAGCTCTAATCCACATAACTCCTCCGGAATCTTGCCTTCAAGTCGATTCATCGAAGCGTCAAATCTTCTCAAGGAAACCATTTTCCCCATTCCAGCCGGAAGCTCACCGGAGAGAGAGTTGTCATAGAGCTCAATCTGAACTATACCAGAAAGCAAGGTGATTTCTTCAGGAATAGCCCCTTCGAGCTTGTTATAGGAAAGGTCTAGATCAATCAGTTTTTTTAGGTTTCCAATCGACGGTGGGATCTGACCCACAAGATTGCATCCAGCAAGCCACAAAACCGTCAGGTTTGTAAGCTTCCCAAACTCCGGATGCAGCGGCGAAGGAAGAAAATGGTTGTAGGAAAGATTGAGCTGTTTCAGAGTAGAAACATTCGAGAAGAAAGAAGGAATAGAGTCATTAAGGAGATTGTTGACGAGACTAATGGATTCCAGTTGCCGGAATCCGGCGAAAGTGTCGGGAATGGCGCCGGAGAAGTTGTTGGAGCTTAAGTCTAAGTGGACCAGATTTGTGATTTCCGGGAGAGTGGACGGTATGTCCCCGACAATGACGTTCTGGGAGAGATCTAGGTAAGTGAGAGACTGACACGTGGAGATTTCCGGCGGAAGAGAGCCGTTGATCAAGTCGTTGGCGAAGGAAAGGAAGGAAAGGCCTTTGAGGCGACAGAGAATGGTCGGGAAAGGTCCTTGAACGTTGGTGTTTGAAAGGTCGAGAGATATAACGGAGGAATTCTGGTCACATTTGACGCCGGTCCAGCTACATGGGGTTCCATCTCTGGGGTTCCAGTTGGAGAGAACTTCATCTGGGTCGTCCAATCCTTGCTTGACTTGTTGGAGATAGAGGCCTTCCTGGTTCAAGGATGCAACTAGGATTGGAGAATTGAAGAGGATGAAGAAGAGAAGAAGCATGGTGGTGAAGAGAAAGGGAGACTGAGGAGCAAGGTTAGAGAGAATTGTGTTATTTTCTACTCTTGTCAGGGGGAATAGGTGGAAGGCAGGGGTGAGGGAGTAGAAGGGGTTGAGGTTGATTTAAGAAAGTGAGAATGTGTTCTCTCTCTCTTCTTCCTGATTTACCAGTTGCAGAGAGTACAAAGATTGATTTGATAAGAAAGAAGAAATGACCTAGGTAGATTTACAGTTAGAGAGAGGAGAGAGAGCAGGTTAGAGAGGGAGAGAGAGAAGTTTTAATAAATAAATGTCTTTTGTTTTTCTCTCTCAACCTTGTTGCCCTCTGTTTCCTGATTAGTTAGACAGGAGAGAGAGAGACTTTTGGTATTATCAATTTGTTCTCATCCTTCGATATCGATTTATTGATGGGAGAGAGAGAAAATATAGAAACACAATCTAATGAAAGGCGAATTGCCTTGTTTCTCTCTTTAGCTGGTTAGAGAGAGAATATATTGTGACTTTTTTTCGTACTCTTATGATTGATTTGGTATGGTAAGCTATAGAGAGGAGAGGATGATGGAATGAAACTTGTGTTGGTTGTTTCTCTCTCTTGACTCCTTAGAGAGACGGGAGAGCGCCAGGGACGGTCGCATCTCTCTCCTCAAGGAAGGAGACAGGGAGAAGAGAACACGAATCTCAAGTAGAACAGCAGACCCTGGTTTCTTACAAGACGTGTATTATTAAATTGGAGTTTATCTCATTTCTAGAACATTGCTTGTCTGCTTCGTTACGTGTAAGCAGTGCAAATGTTTGGCACCAGAAAGTTACTCTCAGGCCCTGCAACATGCCCCATCCCTAGAACAAATCCTGTCCATTGAATGGATAGGATCATCTAATATGGGATCACATCGTATAGGGTTGGTTTCTTAACAAGTGTGGCTCAAGCTCCTAAGTAATGCCTGGGAAGCATGGCCACCAAACTCGGACCGTGCACTTTTGCTCCGCACTTTGAACTACAAGGTGCAGCTACATGCTTATCCTGTGGCGCACATTTTTCCGATGAAGGGCTCCACCTTCTTTGATCCTGCCCCTTGATCTTCTTCTTCAGATTTTGGATATTTTGTAGCCTAAAATCATGAAATATGGGATGGTTCTTGCATCTAGAGAAATCAATTTTTGATCACTGGAACGCATTTGCAGGCCCAAAAAGAAAAAATCCATATCCATCTAGATATAAGGTGTCTAATCTGTTTAGACCCGGTACACGGTGAAGGGCCAGATCACAATCGTGGGGCCCTTGTTGAGAGAGGTGAAACCTACTCAAAGTGGTTCCCATTACTAGGCGGTTGGCCTTTCAAGCCACAAGTCAATCCAGACAGTGCAGTATTTGGAAACCTTAGCCGTACTTGCTGCCAACTGAGAGGCAAATTTTACCAAAATCCTGCTTTTTCTTCTGGACAAACTGACTGAAAAACGCCCACCTCCACCCTTTATCCACAGACCAATTTCTCATCTGTTGATCCTGTGAAGGTACATAGATTACCGTACCCTTCATGTGGCCTATCGAGCACAATTGCCAAAGACAACCACACACCAAGGTGGTTTGCATTAGTCCGCAGCAGTTGGGTTAGTGGTGCACGGGGATCGGTGGTTTGCCCTAGTCCGTAGCAGTTGATGCAGTGGTGCACGGCGATCGAACCCATACATGTTCCGATCCCTTCTTTCTAGGTCAAGGACATAGTGTTGACCAGTGCGATTAATCAATTCCTGGCCGTTGATTCCGTTTCCAAGAATGTTTTTGCCGTTTTTTTTTTTTAATGCCCAACTCTTCTCGAACCAATCATGAGCTTCTATATTTTTTAAATTTAGAACCAAATTCTAAAATATAAAGATAAAACTCAAATTTTACAAATATTTTTTATTTTTATAAATAGTATATGCAAAACACTTTAAAATTTAAAATGAAAAAATTTTAAGCTCAAATCTAAAAAAATGATTTTCCCTAATTATTTTATAAATTTTTGTGAACATTTGTTGAAATTTAAAAATATTTGAGTTGCTAATTTATTCTTCAATTGGAAGAATGTGACTGTGCTATCAATTTGGATTTATGCACTAAAATATTCAGGTGAGGCTTAGATGGGTGGTGATCTAAGCCATTCGTCATCCACCGAACAAATTGACAACGATGCCGGGCACACAACATTGCTGGCCCATCCTACTTTCAAATCAACGGCTCACAGCATCTCTGATAGCAGATCTAATGGGCCCCACTTTTCTTCAATTGAGTAAGATATTGAAAATTAGAAAGAAATTACTCTGCAGATATTTTGTAACGAGGGTAAAAAGGGTTAGAAAACGAGCACGCGTCTTCCCGACTAAATTTGAAACTTTTTGGGATTTTAATGGTGGGCCCAGTCGTGCTTTCCAAGACATTGAATGACTGTAAAGCAATATATCGACATTTTGAAATTTCCAACTTGGCGGCTAACCAGTGGCCACAGCTGACTGACAAGGCTATCTCGATCTTTAGGAAATGCTACACGTGTGAGAATGCACCAAGGGCAAGTTCCCTCACACGTGTCATATTTCATGAGGCAAACCATCTGTAAGGACGGCTTTATAATTTGTCCTCTTGCTAGACCGACAACGACCTGATGGTGTTTGAGATGGATTGGGCTGGCTTGAGATGATGAGGTAAGACATATCACAATCAGTTGTGCTTGAGATTAATCGGTTTGAAAACTATATCATCTCAGCTCAGTGTTAAGTTGAATTTTCAATCGTCCAACTTTATCTCCCACTAAATTTGGGTTATCTCAACCTAGCTCAAGTCATCCAACACCAAATCTCAACTCGCCCCAATTAGATCACTTTATCCCAAACACTGCAAATACCATATAAATTAGATGAGATCTGAAATGAGATGGATTGAGATAGCACAATTTTGTAATGAGATGAAGTGAGATGACTGCAAATTCAACTTAACATTGAATTAAAATGAGATGATTTTCATCTCAACTCATCTCAAGTATCGACAATATTGAGATGATGAGTATCACTTCATCTCATCACCATTAAGAGTAATATGGCCCATCTTATTTTATCTCAAGCCAGCTCAATCCATCTCAACCTAACTAACACTAAGACCGACCTGAGCTAAGAGTGATATTCAAAGTATTAATCATCTCATCTCATCTCATCTCATCTCAAGCCCCACGTGTTAATTATCTAGAACATTGATTAGCTCACTCCATCTAAAGCCAGTTTATGCCATCCCATCTCATCTAAAGCACATTATATTTTCTTTTATTAGTGATGCTTGAGATGGAGTGAAGTGGTAGGAAATAAGACAAGACCCTCCCTCCATCTCAAGCACCAATGACAATGAGACTGAGTGACCCAGCCTATCTCATCTCATGTCAGCTCACTCCATCTCAAACTCCACATGCGGTGGTACGCCCATTCCATCTCTGTCTTAAGATCATTAATCTCTCAGCCACGTGTTAGATAGGTAATATCGGGAAGATTTCCGCAACATTAGATGATCATCTTATTAAAGAGACGTTTTGTGAATCGACGATCTTAAATGTTGTCCAACAGATGAGCGGTTTGGATCACCAAAATCTGGGCACATAATCCAACCATTCATCTCGTAAAAGCATCTTTGGTGGGTCATACACCAAATGTCTTCCCATTCATGAACGCAATCTTTCTAAAGGTCTGAATGGACAAATGATTGTAAATTTTTGTTTGGACACGTGGACCACGGGACCCATCGTTGACAAAGCGTGTGCCACAATAAAGTGAAGGATCCCACGGCTGAATTTTATGAATTTCACGGTGTCGGAATGTGAGGGCTAGGGCAATCTAATCGGACCTGTCGGATTATTCTGGATTCTTCCATTATGATACCGAATAAGCCGGACTGTGTAGGGCTTCCCAATCTGGCCCTTAATTTCACGGGTAAGATGATGTTATGGTTTCGAACTGTGCCGGATGATGAACTTCCTAGGGCCAGATGGATTATATCTCCGAGCGGGACCGCAGCCGACATATTTCCATGGGAAAGCCACCCAGTGTAAGTTCAAACAGGAGCAAAAGATTTACCCTAGAAAAATCATGACCCCTTTCTCCCATCAATGGCTTAGGATTATCACCATTGCCTCACGTCAGCTCTCAGCCATTGATCGATCGAATGATTCTGTCGTTAAATTGGAACGCGCGGTAATGGGGGGACTCAAACTTCTTCAATGAGCCAGTTGGTAACGTAAATTTCATAAATATCATCATGGAAGGACAACCGTACGATACAAACAATGTCTGGTGGAGCCGGCGCATCAATGCGTTACAGTTGCGCGTGTAGTACCTTAAATCAAACATGAGAACTGAAGTTGAGGCACATGGGTGGGACCCCATTATGATTTAATCCCGATCATCAATTCATTCATCACCATGACGCAGAACGGGACACCGTGGCAAATCATCAATATCTTGCAGTTGCAGTATTGAAAGATGATCAAGGTACCAAAGTAAAGATCTGCAGTGGATGACGCTCACGATCAACCGAAGGTTGAGTGGGCCCGCACAGGTAACATCCCACGAGAGGGATAGTTTTCGGATCTTGGAATGAATGCCTGTCGGTGGTTTGCGAAGGACATGGATAGCAGCGCATATGGAAACCACTGTAGAGGCCACTGGGCAGACCGCGCACCAGAAGACAAATTGATGGCTGCTGGAAGATGATGGATTGGTGGTCTTGCTTGTAATGACTTGGTCGCTGATTTTAACGCACTGGCGAGGTAGATCATACACGTTCGGCCTTGTCATGCCCAGTAGAGAGGCTGCAGCCAATACGGTGGATCGAGCGAGTCCTGGCCTTCTACTGCACCGGCCCAAGAAGGGGCCATCGGAACGGAATTGGCAAACAAAGCAGAGGAATGCTGTAGTTCACCGGATCCGTGCTATAATCAAGTAGAACACCTTATTTTAGCCGTTCATCCGCAAGATCGACCGAGATTAATTTTCTTTTAAGAGGAAGATGTAAAGAAGGATTTTCAACTTTTATTTTAATTAAGGTTAGACACCACCATCCCTCGTTCATAGCCTCGAAACCATGGTCACCAACTTTTAGAGACTTTTTCTTCTGCAACTGCATTACAAGAGCTCTGGTTAATTGAATGGTCTAGCTTCCCTATTCGAGCGATGTGCATCTTGTCCAAAATGAACGGTAAAATGTCATTATTTCTGAGATCCTAAATCCCACCATGCATGTTGTGGTACTTACAATCACCAAAGACGTACGTGCATGAGAGGATTTCCAAATCCATGTAGTTTGCAGAGGTCGCAGGACTACCAAAACAGTAGTTCACCTAGGATTTACGGTGCATGTGGTAAAACTACATGTGGGGTTGGTGATTGGAAGTACATGCTGGTCATCATTTTGGATCATGTACTTGTTAAGCCATCGATCTCTGCCACACAATTATGGGCGGCCAAGATCATCCGATGGATATGCTTTCCGGTGCTTGGACTATCTAAAATGTAGATTCGATGGATGACGAACGACTGAAATTACCAACTACAGAAGCAACCAACTAAAATATAAGAAGATAAGATTAAGAAGAAAAAAAAAAGAGAGACAGGGAGGGGAGACTTAGTTTTTATCTTATTTATTTAGTTATTTTCTAGAAGGAGGGGCACCCCAATTGCCTTAATAATATGTCCTGGTCAGTGATTCGAAGGCAGCCCCCGGCATCCATTAAAACAGCTGCCGTAGCTCCCACGACACCAGTGGATCAAATCATTAAACACCTGAAAACGAGATTGGAACCTGCTACTCTCCTTGGAAATGAGTCAAAAATCAATGTGGGTCTGTGCTCAAGCAAACATTAGCCCTTAGTTGTGGGCCCACATTTCAGGATTCCCGGAGAAGCCGAAAAGCTGGATGCGTCACACCCCTCATCATCATCACCGTCCAAAAAGAAAGGCAAAAGCAAACTCCCACCAGACATGGACGGTTACAATGTATGGGCCTGGACCCACTAAGCCTTTTGTCCTTTATTCCTGAAGAGGATGGGCACAATTTTTTTTTTCTTTTCTTTTTTTTTGGGGGTTGATTTCTGGAACAGAATATAAGAGTTTTTGTTGGGGCGAATCTCGTGGAAGTTTAAGTTGGTGGGTTAGTTTCCCATTTTTATTCAAAGTGGGCCCCCAAAGGAAGAATTCAAACGTTTGGACTCTGATGTTACCCTTCATCTTCTCTGTACAATATTTTATGTCCTTGGGCCCCTCTAACATTATAGTTCGCATGATCCGTCCCGTTCACGCGATTGATCCACCTTTGGATGTTTAGTGATTTAAAAAGCAAATCCACTACATTTATCGGATATCTAGAGCCCGAGTAATCAGATGAACCAGTTGGATCAAAAGTGATTTTGCTATTTTTTATCGCGATTTTGATGATCCAAACCGATCATCCAATTTGTTCGGCTTTGATGTCTACTGATTTAAAAGCATACTTATTAGATTGACGTGTTTATCAGAAAGTCTAATAGGTTAAAAACATGCATATTAGATAATTCTATTATAAAAAAAACTATGTACTTGTTCAAGTGAATAGTCGTGTTTTAAACTTTGAATAAATAAGTCTAGAATCAAATGAAGATGTTGCAATTTTGGATGATCCAGCCCGTTCATCTGATGAGTCTAGCTCTGGATGTCGAGTACTCTAAGAAACATATTGATTGGATGATTTTGGTACCCGAAGATAGGAACAAAAGGGTTTGAAACTTTAAATAGACAACTGTCAAGAATCGGGCCGAAGAAATTTGATGAATGGCTTCGATCAACTGCAATTTTTTCAGTCAAACGACGCGATTTAAATGCCGTTCTTGTTAGCATTCCTCCTACGGCTGTATGTCATCGCTTGCTTGAACTTCCCGTAGACTTGTGAAGAAATGCGACAACTTAGGGACACGCTTTAGTTTCCCGAGGAAAATAATCCAAGGGTCCCAATTGATCAGAACAGACAAGGACGACTTGGATCAACGATAGTAAATTCATAAGCAAAATGCCAAGCCAGGTCATCAATTTGAGGCCGGCAAACTGCCTAATAAAACAAAGTTTTAACGACACAAAATGCCTATCAACCTAAAAACTGTCTCTTCCTAATAATAATTGTGTAAATTGATTGAGAAATTGTCCTGATTTCATCTATAGATTAGAGGAAATCTAATTTGTGGGCCCCGTTTCTTTCTTCTTTAATATAACGACTTTCTTACTATATATTTATTTATAAGCAAAGAATTACAAAACAAATCACTCACACATACTCATAAATTTAATCTTTGTACAAACGGACAGGTGGTGACCAAGAATACTTAAAGGAGATGTCGAGTTGTCTACTACCAGCTTCACAATCTTCATTAAACATTTTGGGCTTAATTACAAAGTCTGGATTCCAAATAAGTGCAAAAGACAAACAATTATAAATTTTGAAAAACACTTTGTGAATTTTTTGAGAAAAAAAGAAAGAGAATTAAGTCCTAAGGAGTAGACACTATCTTTTCTTAATTAATATAATTATATTATTCAGATCTAAGTCAATTATCATGTTTTGAATGACTTAGATAGTTAAAAGAATCAAATTTTATAACCATTGGAAAATTTTAGCCTATTTTCCTTGGATAAAAAATTAAGACTATTCATTCAAATTTGATTTTTCAAAGATTCTCCAAATGCAATAATTACTTCCAAGTTATCCAATTTTTGCCGTTGCATGTGATGAACGGTTAAGATCTTCAAAAAAAAGCTCTAGAGATAACTTCTACTCCTTGGGACGTTTGAGAGCATCTACACCTACCTACCTACCTCGGCAGGAGAATTACAAGAGTACAAATTTGATTAAAATGCATTTTTTACTAGGTATATAAATTTTATGTTTAATCTGGTCGACCTATTTAGAATTGAAAATGTATGAGAACTTTTAAATTATTTGAAAAAAATCGAAAAATCAAAATGCCCAGGCGATTCTTTTGGGGAAAAAAATCACTTATTTAGAAATTCTTGTAACTATGATCGTGGGTTCCTTTCTCCACATTTTTCCCCCTGGCTACTAGGTTTTTCACGTGCAAATAGTCTTCATTTCATCTAGAATCTCCTGTACATCCACGAGGAAATTGAATGTGGTAACTATGTGGGTCCCATTTGAACGTGTGAAAAATAAAAACGAAAAGGAGGAAGTGTCAACATCAAGTGAGTCAACCATGGTAAATTAGTTAGCCAATAATTCAAATTCTTGACCTCGGTACTAAATTCTCGGGTACAACCTATCTGGATCTTGGAAGCTTGTAATCCCTACAGTAAAGGGCATACCTATTCTTTAGGGTACATTTGGAATTACCAACATGCTGGTCCCACCTAGTCTAGCGATTTTGGATCCTTAGATCCAACTGATGGGTAAAGATGACATAAGGGAGTGATGGGATTGAAAGGAAAAGGGATTTTTTCCTTGTAATTTCCGGCTACAATTGTTTAAGCATGAAATGCAGCTTCCTAGACTGGTTGGTTCATTGGTATTCACTTAAAAACAACACCCAAATGCCCAAAGTGGCCGGTGATCTTTGATGCTTTTAGATCACACAATCAAAAGGTCCAATTGGGGCATGAAATATGCGGATTTTAGAAGAACAGTCATCTGGCCGTCTATTGATCGAATATTTAAAGATCTCACAAGATCCATGGTGCACGTTAATCGAATTGGTGATGTATAGTCGACCGGGAGTATTCATCAGATGGAAATTGGTTTATCTGCTAATGAGAGGTCATACAACTTCATTTCCTCTTCTAAAACTTTGATTAACCAAACACGATCCTTAAACATGTCATTATTTAATCAAGATAATTAAATAATCAATATTAATAAATACATTTAAAATAGTCAATAATGCCTTGTTGTTATACGCATTAGTTAGAGACTATCTGTTCTAACTAACGAGTAACAACTCTCAAGGCTTACGTTACAAGGATTTGCATTTGACTCAATTTTTGTATTATCATCATCGTGGTCGTCATCATAGTTGTCAAAATCATCGCAGCCGTTGTGTCGTCATCGGGCCCACCCATTTCATCTCTAATTTCTTATCTTAGTAGTTTGTGAGATCCTTGGGAAGAGGGGATTTGTCCCTTGGGAAGGTTGTTGAAGACGTCTGTTCGTTACGGGTTAGTACACCCCCCCTCCTTCCTTCAGCCGTGGAATTATTCCACCATGCAGTCCTTGTCATAACGTCTTTGTTCTATCCACTTTATCTTACAGTTAATCTATATATCAACGTCAACTTAATTAGGTTTAGATGTTTGAGGAATGATGGGCTCCACTGGATCATTGGATCCATCCGATCTTGAACGTCTACTAGTCAAGAAACGGTGAGGATTGAATGATCTTAGCATCCGAAGAAAATCTACGTTTGATCGGGGGAAGTTGATGGTTAGAAACTTGGGAGAAACAAAAGGTCAGTCTTTCGGATGCTAGAATTTTCCCATCATCGTAACTTAGGAACATTAAGATTTTAGGGATTAAAATCATAGTTACAAAAAAAAACTCTGAATGATTATAATTATTGAACTTTTTTATGCTCTAAGTGGTTGACTTACCTTCCAAATTAAGGATGAAGACAGCTAATAAGTACTCATTAAAGAAAATGATGATGAGACGTATGGCATGGGACATGTGAATATGGATGAGGAGCCACCAATCAAATCATTATCCGATATCTTGAAAACCTTATAATCTAAGAGACAATCCCAATTTATTATAGTAAGTAGGTCCCATCTCAAATATTATCTCATTCGCAAGATATAAGATCTAACAAGATCGATGGTTCTTAGAAGGTCAAAGATCATATGGGCAAGTAAAATCAAGGGCAATGAGACGGGATTGACTTGGCCCGGGTTATGTGGGCCCCAAGACTGGTTTCTACATCATACGATTCACTATCGTCTCTTAGTACCTGTCTGAGTCGAGGATTCACGGTAGGAAGAGAGAGGGCCCACTTCTGATTCGCCTAACCATGCGGATGCATAGTTTCATAAATCTCATAATGATCAACCGTACGATGCATATAAGTTTTCAATTGATTTTCTCACAACTTAGTTTTAGGTAACTGAAGTTCTCTTTTCCTTCCACTTGCCTGGGCCTACCTTTTATCTGATCACAATCAGCATGACGAGCTAGAAGAGTGGGCCATCCCATTAAAATATTGCAATTGGAGTATTTAAATATGTCGGCATATTTGCAAATTACCAACATGAATTATAGCGTTCCATGTTGCTCAATCAATCAATTTTTACCTTAAAAAATTAAAAAACTAACCGGTAAAAATCTACAAGACTAGGAAGAGAATTGATGGATGTCGGTTGTTTGAGGGTGAAATGGGTGGAGCAGCCCACGTTTCGTCACGCCGTGGCTCAGCATGATGATGGAAAGGTCCGAGCCACAGTATAGCCACTAGAGACAAGTTGATGACTGCTTGAATACCATGGTTGCGTCTCACTTTGTAATTACTTGATTGCTGATTTTGCTGGGTGGGGGACATTATGCAGCTCGCTTGGACTCAACATCTGAAGTTGTGCATTGGAAAGAACCCAACACTCGGTCTACGTCGAAATGGCCATGTTAGTTTGGGAACTAGTAGGGGCCCTCCTTTGGATTATCTCTTCTATTCTGCCTTGCTTGAGAAAGACCCATATTCAATTTCTAGACTAAATAAAACATTATTATCTCGTATAAGAATTATATTGTTATAAACAGAGTTGAAGCTTAGGATTGAAATGTTAGAAAAAAGCCCAAAAATGAATGTCAAAGAAAAGAAAAAGTCGTAAATTTTGAACTGTTGTTGAATAAAAAGATGGATTTTAAGGAGGAAAAAATGGGTCTTTTTAAAGTTTGATACGATGCACGAAAAAGATGCGATTTTTCAAACAAATAATGAAAGAAAAAAAAAAACGGAGTTCTATGCAAGAAAAGTGTAAAGTTTTACGTTGGCTCACCAGATTCACAGTCTAGGTCACTAAATCCGTGGATCTCCTGTAAAGTGGACTCAAAGATAAAAATAAAAAAAGAGTGCGTTCGTACATAGGTTCCAAGTTCTTAATCACGTTACAAATCTGAGAAATGTTATAATAAGAAGAAAGGGTGAGTAGGTCTTCATAATATGCAGTAGAGAGCGACTCTTAGGCAGGACAATGCGTGGCATCAACCACAACAGGAGCCCTGCCGGTGGATAAAATCATTGAACCCATGACAACGAGGTGAAACCCCCCCCTGCTGCGCCATCAAATAAATGGCCGTGCTGGTGGAATACTTTCTTGACGATTCCAGGAAAAGCCCAAAAGGATAGCTCAGTGCACGAATCTCTTGTCTATGGAGGGTCCGGAGCAAGAAGTTATTTTTACGCCTTAAATTTCATAACTTCAAGAATACGCAATGACAACTTTATTGTTGCACCGAGACTGCCATTCGATTCAAGACAAACCCAAAAGCTGAAATTTGATCTGTCTTGCGTAAAAATGGATCACGCCCACTCATCATCATCATTGTCACAGAAAGAAAGAACGACAAGGAACGAAATTAAAAGCAAACTCCCGCTAGACATGGTCGGTGACACAATCATGCCATCATATATGAGCTTTGATCCACTATCCCCTTGTGTCCATTGTCCTAGAGTAGATGGCGACGACTGTTTTAGAGTTTTGTGGAATTTTGTATAAGATCCTTGTGGAAGGATCTCACTCTTTTCATATCAAAGTTTGTGTAGGAGGGTGGGTGCAAATTTCTTGCTTAATCAAACCATTTCTACAGAAAAGAATCCATCCTTGTTTACTCTAAGTAAGAACTCAAATAGTTTGGCTCTCAATGACCCCTTAATCTTGGCTTTTAGAATGCTAGGTCGTATGAGGCGCTTGGTTAAAAGACACCAATTTTTTTTGCATGAAGAGCCTATCTTTGCATGATCGGACCTGTTCATCTAATCCCAATTCCCTAGCACAAAAGCATTGTTTTTTGTCGATATATATGTTAGTTTCCCACTGTACATTTATGGAGAAAATTAAACCTAGAGATGCCTCGACGGTGTGGATAAGGTCATTAGCTAGATACCATAGCATTGAAAAATATATAAAAGGAAGAAGGATAGAGAGCATGCTGATGGCAGGGACAAAATGCCGAGCTACACTCGCCAATTGCAAAGCTAGGGCAGGCGAGCTACCAACTAACTAGACCCTACCCGGGTAAGAAATTCTAGGAAGTAGAGATGGGTTAGGATCATGACACACAGAGTTGACGAGAGAGGGACCCATTTCACCTAATAGTTTGAACAACACATCTAAGAGGAATTATCTCATCCTCATGTTAATTGTGGATGCTCTTCAATTCATCGAGAATCAAAGAGGAAAATGGAGATGGTGGGTCCTCTCTCTACCTCAAAAGAAAGAGAATCAAATCAAGGGAAACAACTAGGGAGAATTAGACTGCCAATAATTGTATTCTTACCTAGCTACTATATTATCCAGTACACACTATATGGATCTCAAGATGGTGGTAATCCTTGTCAAGGAACATATTGACATATGGTTGCATCTATTTCAAAGGTTTCAAAGGTACATTTTTGGAATACTTGGCGATATTTCTATAAGTGGGTCCAACCAATCTAGGGTTATTGCGTCCTTGATCCTATATCTAGGTAAACATGACATCAGGGGGAGGAATTTCCAGCCACCGTAGAAGCAGCAACTGCAACATTTTGATCTTCGGCATGCTTGTTTGTGTTGTAGTGATCAGATGCGCAGGTGTCCAAAGTAGCAAGCAATCATGATACCTTTTGATTGACGCTTTCACAAGGTCCAATATTATGTGTATTAGACTTTAGTAGTGTGCACTGCTCCTGACTTGACTCTTATTTTACTGCCTTCTCTTCATCTGCTAGGTGAAAGTGAAGCAGTCATATCGCATAGACGACTGTGCCACAGAAAATTAGGACGAGGAATGCTACATGGATGGTCCCTATCTTTGAACGATACGCAGCCTTGTCTGCATTTTACAAGAGACTGTTTTCATATCTTGAATCATGACCACACGATAACCACCGTTGCACCAAGATTCTCTTTCGATTGAATGATGCATCTAAAAAGTCATATTTTATCAAAGAAAATGAATGGTTAAGACCTTCTGCAGTAAGAACTAAGGTAGACTCCTTGTGAAACGGTTTCAGGATGCTAGAATCATCCATTCATTCAGACTTTTTGGTTATGAGCTGGAGCAATCAGATTGTTAGACATAAAAATATTATTGGTTCACTTTTTATGAGATAATTAATCTGTTACGTCGAGTAGTAATCAGCCTTACTAATTAAGAGGTTGTGAGTTTGAATCCGTGCTGGGTAGATGAACCTGTGTTAGGGTCCAGATGCAAGAGCTCCTCTTGTTAGGTGTTTTGGTGAGAACGCGATCAAATGTCCAAAGTGGCTAGCAATTGTGATACTTTATTCACAAGGGATATTATTATGTTATGTGTTATAGACGAAGAAGAGGATCCTGAATTGACTCTCGTTCTACTAGCTTCCTTTAATGGAAGCAAAGAGTCACGAGTCATGTTCAATAGATGGAGAAAGGGTAACCCTGGGGCACAAAGCTCCTGCCTACGTGGGATTAGGAGAAAGAACGGACCACAAGAATTTATAGTACACAAATTTACCTAGCATTTTATAAATGACTGTTTTTACGTCTCAAACATGTGACTTCAAAGTTATAGGATAACATCTTTTGCCTTTGCCACTGAGGCGCCCCTTGGTTTGGATTTACAGTTTCACAGGTTTGGCATGCTTTGGATTTCACTTTCATTTGACCTCAAGATGCCATGTGTTGCAAGCTGATAGGCTGATATGGTACTGCAACTTCTACTGAAAGCTACATCTCTTTACTCACGTGACCAATCATACGAGTAGGGCCCACGCTTCAATGATTTAGACATTCATTGGTGGGCCATGCTTTTAGAAAGCCGTTTCTATTGGATGCTGATAAGTCTAATCAACACTAACAAAAAAAATTACTTGGACTTCTTATTAGGACCAATATTTGGAGAAAATGTTGTACAACAAAGGATCCTAACGCTTTGATGATCAAGATCATATCATCCTTGTATCACAGCGTAAGATAGCAGTGGCCATGAAGTGAGAGAGAGAGGAGGTATTATATGGTGCTCTTGGAAGTATTAGGGAACACCTATTAGACAGTAAGACAACGGGGAGCAGTATCCTTTTTTTTATTTTTTTAGATCTAATCCGTTGATCTGGTTCGGCCTCATCTGAATGACTTCTTTACCAAAAATCACATCATTTGGTAAAAAATATGAACGGTATTTTGTTTAACACTGTCCATTTTTCAATCAAATGGACCAAAAATAATGTTCTGAGAGATGATTTGATCTGATTTTTGTTACACATGTCATCTAGATGAGACCAAAGTAGATCAACGAATTAGCTAAATAAATAATTGAGCCGTTTCTCATTTTTCTTTTGATCTGACAGGTGCTCCTTAATACTTAAAGAGTATATATATATATACATACTCACACGCGCAGAGAGAGCGACGGGCGAGTATCAAAGGTGTCATCCAACGAGCACCTCTAAGATGGCGCCCTTTCAGCTAAAATGAGGTCGGTTGAGAGCGACTTCCATTAACAAGGTCCACATTCAATTGGAAGAGGCCCAGCTTAGACGTGCCCCACAAAGCCTGCTCAATGTACATCGTAAGATCACAATTTAATCTAAGGGAAAAAAAATCACAACAATTATATAAAAAAGGTAGTTCCGGTGCACGAAGCTCTCGGATATGTAGAGTTTAGGAAAAGGGCAGACCACAAGGGTCAATAATATACGGTCTTACCTTGCATTTTGCAAAAGACTGTTTTCATGCTTCAACCTGTGACCTCAAGGTCACACGACGACGACTCTACCATTGCACCAAGACTCCCCTTTTAAATCACAACAAGTATATGATTTCTAGAAATTAGAAACACCGATCCCAACAAGTCAATCAGCTCAGATTTTTCTTCAACGATCTTCTTAACCTCTTGTGCGGTGTCTGATGGCCCTTATCTGCGCTTGAATCAACAGTGTTAGATAGTAGTTGTTGGGATCCTCGGCAAAGCGAAGACATATAACATGATGCATGGCTTAGATCTTTCAAAATTTTCACCGTGCACGTCAAAGAGGAGCGTAGACTTCTTCATCTATCTCCTACATTGACTCGATCTAAAATGGAGCCCAAATTCAAGTCCACTAACCATCCAGAAAAAGATGTGAAAATACAAAACATTTGGCAACCCATTAGCAAGAATGTTTGCCAAAAATCTATTGAGCCTCCTGGTCCTCATCAATCACATTTGCAATATATTATTTATGAGGAGTCTTGATGATGTTGGAATTGGTCATCTACTTGAGAAATGAGGAAGAGTTAGCCAACTCCATTCCCTTGTTCAAATGCATGGTTGACCAACCGTGATGACTAATGTTTCTAAATGCTAAGTCTTACTTAACAATTCTTTTCACGATAAACACGATCCAAAATAATATGATTATTTGTTTCTTCAATAACCATCTTTTTCTGCTATTATTATTATTATTATTATTATTATTATTATTATTATTATTATTATTATTATTATAGATAAAGTGGTGGACTTCAGGCACTTGACCAACTTTGCAAAGTCCTTAAATTGGCTTCCAGAACTCTTAATTACCTCATTTAGAAGCTTATTATGATCAGTGAATTGATTTTGGCCTCCTCTCGTCAATAAGATATAGGGAACGTGAAGGCTACTGACATTTTACAAGTATTAAAATTCATATTTTAATACTTCTAGCTCCTATTATATGCATTGACCCCTACAGTTGCATCCTAATAGGCTTTTTGTCTTCTTCTCTTTTTTTTTGGTTATTGAATCAGGATAATTTCGTGATTGTATTTTTCGGCTTTCTTGACGAAGTCTAATGAACCAGATTCCCGTTCGAAATATATAATAATGTTAACATCCTTTGAAATGGAGGATTCAGGAAAACCAAAAAAAGAAAAGAAAAAGAAGTTAAATCTTCGTTAGCGGAAGGTCTATCGTTGTATACAATTTAGTCTACCAGTCAAACAATTTTTTTTTTCTGAAAGGTTGTGTCGCAGGTTTAGTTGAGGGTAGACCTATGGTCTGTGACAACGGTGATCGAAGATTTGGCTAAAGACATTTATGTTGTTAGACTTATAAACGTTGTTAGCCCGCTTTTTATAGGTTTAAGCTTGTAGCGTGAACGGTAATCTAATATGGTATTAGAGACTTATTGATCGAGAAGTGACGAGTTCAAAAGATATGTGGTATAAGGTGGTTTCCGTTCCGGCTTCATTCAATACTTGGTCGTTTCGGCATCCTCTTCCGGCCTTGTTACAAGTGCACAGTGATCCTGAACTTTGCTCCTCCCCCAGAAAACTCATGCATTCATAAGAGAATAAATTTTTGGAAATTTCACTATATGGTCGAGTTTTAAAAGATACAGGAAATCTAAGTCGGGGTCCAGAGAAAGGGCGGACTACAAAGGCCTATAGTAGGCAGTTTTCTCTTACAATTTTTGAAACCATGACCTCAAGGTCACATGACGACAACTTTTACCATTGCACCAAGGCTCCCCTTCATAGACAATTAATGTGATATCCAACCAAAAAAAAGAAGAATGACAAGTCATGATCAAGTTAGATGATAGTCATTTAATAGAAGCTTTCCTTAGTCCATTTAAAACAACAAGGACTTTGAGGTAGACATTTTCATTGTTAGTTAAGTTTGCTGTTACCACCCTCCACGTTCTGCTACTTCTGTACCTCCTTTTTAATCTATTTATTTATTTATAGTTGTTTTTAAATGGTTCGAGCGCAAACCTATTAGTCCTAATCAGGGATCTTAGGGGAATACTAAGCACGACCATTGTTTAGTGTCCAATTTTGTATGAAGAGAACCAGCATTGGATGATCTGACCTATTCATCTGACTGCTTTGAAGTTTGGATAAAAATGTGTGGATCGGGCAATTCTAGCATTTGAAAATTGTACTTTTGCTTCTACGACTTGCATGGTTAGAAACTTTTGTAAAGAAATAGTTTAGGTTCAATAATCAAAACACAGGCTTTAATATATTAGAACTATATAATAATTATCATTTTATTTAATAAGACATCCAAAGCAAGAGCAACCAGATGAATGGGTTAAATCATCCAAGGATAAGTACCTTCGTGCAAAAGTGGAGTTCTACATGACAACTATCCTTGCTCTCTACCTTCGATGGCATTTCTCAAGACATCTTTTATAAGCCAAGTTGCCTAGGACCTTCCAGTTTACATATCCACATGAGACAACTTGTTAGATGATAGCTTTTTTTTCCCTTTTTCGGTGCATGGCAATTTTATTTGAAAGGGCTGAGCAGTTTATCTTGTTAATCATACAAGAATTTTGGAACTCAAAACAAATCAATGCACTTAATCCACCGTCTATTTCACATCTCTGAAAAAAGTACATTGCAAATGTTATCTGAAAGAAATATAGGTATCGGGTAGAAAAATTAAGATCGTGATAGCGGACGCAAAGCTATGAAACTTGGGTATGGGTATAAGTATCCCAGGAGCATAAGATTTGGTCTCTAACCTAAGTCATTCCAAACATGATCAAAGCAAGTATTGTTACTGACATCAATTATAGTCACTTTTGTCGTCATAATCTAAGGCCTATAGCTGTTTATTCTACTCTATTTATCCTAGAGTTTGAGATCTTTCAGAAGATATGATGTGCCCTTTATGAAGGTGGTTGAAGATCTGTTCATTTAGGTGCTGGCTGGTCCCTTCCTTCCCTTGTGTCATGAAATTCAACCATGCAATATTCATTATCATTTATCCCCCTTTACCTTTCCCTTGATCTCTAATTCCTTGTCCTTAATCATCAACTTAACAACTATTTTTGAGGAATCTATGAGTTTTTGATAATACTTTTCTCAATCAAGGAATGGAATAATTGGAGAAACTCGCATGAATGTTTGTATATTTTCTCAGTTGGCATGAAATCTTGTTTGACAGATTAGAAGTAGTCAATTTTACCCACTAAATTAAGATGGAGGCAGCTAACAAGCGCTCATTAAAGTAAATGCCGGTTATGAACACAGGAATGTGTTAGTAGACATGCAAAGTGTGCGTACACCATGTCATGGATGCACAGCGCAAAGAGAAAGACTTAAAGAGTAGGGAATAGTATATAAGTGAGATGGAAGTAATCTATGAAGAATATGGCAGTCTTTATCACGACGCCGAAAGATGGAGGGGGAAGGGTTGCATCTTCCGAGAACAAATCCGAAGGAGGTCTAGGAGTTAGGCATTAGACACTTTCAGATAAATACATACAACTTTGGTTGTGCCCATGCATATTTATTCTTCAAATCAATGTATTCCAACAATTTAGAGAGAGGGGAAATTATTCGGTATAATCTGGCTACTGATGGTCCATCTCTCTGATGCTCATAGGCCTACCTCTCGCCATTTTTTAAGTGATCCAATATGTTATTGTATTCGATGGGGTGAGACTAAAAATCTTATCTTTTGGGAACCTCTAATGTCGCCCTTTGTCGTTGGAAAATTAATGATGAAAAGAAAGACTTTCCACAAAACACCATCACTTTCTCAACTACAAAAGGTCCAATGGGGACAGCCCTTTGAGAATCTCAGAACATGAGATTTTTTTGTACCTGCTAAACTTGAGCTGCAAATTGGATGAACAGAACAGAACATTCAAAGCAACTGGAGGAGGGCATGCCTGCTTTGAGAGAGATCTTACCTACTAAAAAGGGCAGCTCGATGCAAAAGCTCCTACATATGGAGGTTCTGGGGAAAGGGTGGACCACAAGGGCCAATAATTCTTATGGTGCACAGCTTTACTTTGCATTTTTATTAGAGGCTGTTTTCATGCTTTGGATCGGTGATCTCAAGGTTATACAAACAACAAATTTTGCTATCTACATCTCTTAGGCCCTTCTCCATCCGAATGACATAATTTGTTCATTGGATTTTCTATCCCATCAAGATGGGGGATTCAAAAAATCTCATCTTTTTGAGATCTATGGCCTCTCGTGGAGGGAAAATTAGATGATGAATACAGATGAACTCTCCTCAAAGCATCTTCCATTTTTTCAGCCACAAAAGGTTCAAAGGCTTGCCCTTAGAAGTCCCAAAAATAGATATTTTTGGTGCCTCCTTCTTGGGATGGCCCGCATCCAATGAACAGATTGGATTACTCTAAAAGGTAGGGGAGAAGGTCCAGCCCGCATGAGAGAGAGAACCCCAAATGCATATAGAGAGATTCTGTTCTGGAAAGCTTTCATGCTTACAATTTTCTAAGGCATGAGTCCTCTAAATTGTGTTTAACATTGTGAATGGTTTGGATTTTCCAATGTGTGACCTCCTCTTAACTTCTAAGCTTCTGTGAAAGTAGAGAGAGAGAGGGGGGGTTGGGAGGCGTGGAGGTTGATCTCCCTAGTCAGGGGCATTGGACGTGGAGGACCCATGAACCCAGCCATGCGCCAGTCTGTTTTGCTGAATGGGGCCATTGATATGGTCAAGCAAAGATTATTGCCTGTCCTCAGTGACTGCATTCGACACAGAGCCTAGCAGTGACCTTCAGATGCAGCAGTTACTGGCATTAGGAGTATTATATGTTTACCCACGTCCAACAGCTAAAATAACCCTGGTGTGGATCCCAGTCTATCTGAACATGAATGGGGAGGATCTCAAGGCTCACATGATATTGATTGGTGAGCCTACCTAGCAAAGCTCCTCTCCCTTAGCTATCAGATCCTTTCATATTTATGTCCCCGTTATAGTTACAAAAATCGGAGTCAAGAATAAGTTAGAAAGGCAAAAAATGGTAAAATTTTGGAAATATTTGAAAAACATATTGGAAAAAAGAATTACAAGGATATGAATCCAATCTTTTTTAATTTGCATTTTTATTGGATTTATAGATAATGTTTGAGAATTTGATAAATTATATCTCAAGTTTGAGTGTAATTTCGTTATTCATTTTAATTTGATAAAATATGTAAGAACTTCTGAATTATTTGGGAAAATATCTGAACTTTTTCAAAAAAAATTTTTTAGAGTTTTTTGTAATTATGATCCCAGTATGCTAACATATATATATATATAATAATTGTATATCGTATGCTATCATATAGGTTTGGCCTATATTAAAAGTGATGTAATAAGCATTAAAGTTAAATGGGCCTAAGTCATCTCACAAAATATGAGCTTTATTATGTGTATATACCTCATATCTTGTTTGTAATTTATGATGGGCTAAAATTAGAAATAAAGAAAGTGCATGCAGTTATAACTAGTTATGGTCCCCAAATTGTATATATGATTCTTTTCTGACATCCCATCATAAAAAAGAAGAAGGGAGATCTCCTTTTCAAGAAAACTCATACCCATCAATTTGGAAGATCAAGAACCGCAAGATTCTGGAATCACATCTGTTCTCATGGATCCAGGTACGCTTTTGCATCTCGTCTATTATTCTTGGTGATTTAACATGAATGATGTTGGTATGATGAAGGTTTTCATCAACAAAAGATATTTTTAACAAGTGGTATCAGAGCCTCCTGATGTTGAATCATTGAGAAACAAGTTTATCAATTGATTTTGTGATATAATTATTGAGAATGGTTCTTGAAGTCAACAAAGTGCTTTCCTTTCACCGTTTCTCTCTCTCTAGGATGTTAGATATGAGATTTTCAAGAGATTAGGGCTTAAATCTAGGAAAACCGCAATACAGTAGAAAACCTACCATGAAGGCATCTCAAATGAATGATTTGAACCATTAAATGGATTCAGGGACCCTCAAAACCCTAGAAACAATGAAAACAGAACAAAAATCAGGTCATCTAAGACCCTGATATGATCAAAACAAAATGAACGGCTTGGGCTCATCGTCTTCGCTGGACGATATACCTAGGATGCCGTGTAAGGAACATACTAGAGGGATGACGAGCGCAAGTGCTCCTTCGCAGGCAAGCGCGCGAAAGAGGAAAGGCGTGATGTCATAGATTGCATAGGATGCCGGGAGTCCTAGAACCCTGCACACATGGGGGAGCATCCCGGAAACTGGGTTGCATGTGGCACATCCACGTCGAGCATTCCGAACACATGCATCTTGATGACACAAGTTGAAAATCACTATTCCGGCCCAGATTTTGATCCAAGCCGTTGAACAATGACCTGAAACAGAAAATCTCAAATTCTGGGGGTTATATAAACCTGATTTTAGATCTGCAAAATCAGTTTAAAAGGTTTTGACAACGCGGACATGATTTTGATACTAAAATCTTGATATGACCATACTCAGTTAGTTTAAATTCATAAAATAGTGCTTAATTGCTTAGATTGGGTTGATCCAAGGGCGATCAGGCCCCAAAAATTGGATGGCTAATGCTTAAAATAAGTTGATTGAAACAACATGCTACCAAAGTAGCCTCTCTTGTGTAAATTAATTTATTTTTAAACATCAAGATGGTTGTGGGTATGTAATTCATGTGAATATTGACTGGCCCAAAGGAAGGTCAATATTTGGTCGAATTACATACACCTGTGGTAATAAATATGTGACAATTATTGGGTACTCCATGTGAACAATAAGTCAATCCAAAGAAAGGCTTATTATTTGACAGGATTTATTTTCAATATTTTATTGCCACACCAAGAGCACCACTTATGAGCTAATATTTCTGTCTAAAGACTAAATGCTGATCTTGTGCTAAGTATCTTGTGATGAGCCCTATCATTATTTGAATTGATTTAAGCATGATATAGAACTTGTGTGAACATGTTGTTTTGTTCTATTTTCACTTAATGCATCTGCTTCTGTTATATCTACTAACATCAATGTTATTCCTATGTTGAATGAGACCAACTTTAAGAAATGAAAAGAGAACGTCATGATCGTTCTTGGCTGCATAGATCTAAACCTTGCGTTAAGGACTGAACAACCCACTACTCTTATGGACAAAAGCTTCAATGAGGAAAAATGAGACTTTGAGAAGTGGGATTGTTCAAATCGCATGAGTCTTATGATCATAAAGCATGGAATTCCATAAACCTTCAGGGGTGCTATGTCCAAAAAGGTGATTACTGCCAAGGAGTTCCTTAAGGAAATTGAAAAGCGTTTTGGGGATAAGGCTGAAACAAGTACGATTCTGTCTAACTTGATTTCAATGAAGTATAAAGGAAAAGGAAATATAAAGGAGTACATCATGAAAATGTCTCATCTTGCTTCAAAACTAAAGGCACTAAAGCTACAACTATCTGAGGATATGCTCGTGCATTTAGTTTTAATTTCTCTTTCTACGCAATTCAGTCAATTTAAGGTCAGTTATAACTGCTAAATGGACAAATGGTCTCTTAACGAGCTCATTTCTCATTATGTGCAAGAAGAGGAAAGGTTGAAGCAAGAAAAGACTGAAAGTGCTCACCTAGCAAGTACCTCTAAGGATAAGAACAAGAAAAGGAATAAGAATAAAGAAGCTGCAAGTGGTCCACTTCAAAAGAAATAGCCAAAGAAACAAAATGAGAAATTTGGCTATTACTTTTGTAAGAATCCTTGACACATGAAGGACTGTACCAAATATCACGCTTGGTGTGCAAAGAAAGGTATGCTTCTCACTTTGGTTTGTTCTGAGGTTAATTTAGCTTCAATACACAAACACACTTGGTGGATAGATTCCGGTGCAACTACTCATATAAGTGTGTCTATGCAGGGTTTCCTAAGTTGCCGAAAGCCACATGATGCTGAAAGATTTATCTATGTGGGGGATGGCAAATTAGTGAAAGTTGAGGCAATAAGGACTCTTAGGTTATTATTAAAGACTGTATATTATTTAGATTTGAAAAAGACATGTTGTACCATCTTTTAGATGGAATTTAGTTTCTATTTCCATTTTGAACAAATTTAGTTATTCTTGTTCATTTGAAAATAATCAATTGAGTCTTTTTCTGAATTCAAATATTGTGGGTACTGGTTCTTTGTCTTTTTATGATAACCTTTATTTACTTGATACTATTACTTCTTTTAATGAAACCTTACATGTAAACTTCATGTGGTATAAAATGCAAATTAGCCAATAAGAATTCTGCTTCACTCTGGCACAAGCGTTTAGGGCACATATCTCAATAAAGAATTGATAAACTTGTGTCAGATGGAATTCTTGATCCCCTTGATTTTTGAGACTTTCAAATTTGTGTTGAGTGCATTAAGGGAAAATAGACAAACATAAGGAGATTAAGTACAAACAAATCTTCAGACGTCTTAGAACTAAAACATATAGATATTTGTGAGTCATTCTCTACGGCTTCATGGAATGATCAACAATATTTTATTACGTTCATAAATAATTTCTCGTGTTATGGATACCTTTATCTCATTCATGAGAAGTCTCAATCATTGGATGTATTTAAGGCATTCGAGGCTGAAGTTGAGAACCAACTTGACAAAAGTATTAAGACTGTCAGATCTGACCATGGTGGTGAATACTACAGTAGATATGACAGATCAGGTGAACAACGTTCAAAGCCATTTGCCAAATTCCTAGAGGAGTGTGGTATCGTCCCACAGTACACCATGCTGAGAACTCCTAGCATTATTGGTGTTGCTGAGAGATGAAACAGAATATTAAATGACATGGTGAGGAGTATGATTAGTCATACTATCTTACCAGATTCACTCTAAGGAGAGACACTTAAAACTGTAGCTTACATCCTTAACATTGTTCCACCTAAGGCAGTAGAAAAACTTCTTATGAATTATGGATAGGCAAGAAGCCCAATATAAAGCATTTATACATTTAGGGTTGTCCAGCTCAGGCAAGGCCTTATAGACCAAATGAAAAGAAACTAGACTCAAGAACAATCAGCAACTATTTTGTTGGATATTCTGAAAGGCCTCAGGGGTACAAATTTTATGATCCCACAACCATGTCCTTCTTTGATATGAAAAATGCCCGGTTCTTTGAAGATATTGAGTTTGGGGGAGAGATAAGGTTAAATAATTTCATCTTTGAAGAGGAATCCGTTTCTCTTCCTACGATTGTTATTGACAATAATCAGGCTCCTATTCCTGATGTTATTCAAGAAGCAATACCAGAACCATAAGACAATGTTGAAAATCTCCCTAATCAAGGTCAACAGGTTATTCTTGATGAACAAAATCAACAACCTCAAGAATAGATGTCATTAAAGAGATCCATTAGAGAAAGGAGAAGTGCGGTTCCTGATGATTATATCATATTTCTCCAAGAACATGAGGATGACATTAGATTTGTGGAAGATGATTCGATCAACTTTCATTAAGCCATGGAAAGTACTAATTCTCAAAAGTGGATTGATGCCATGAATGAAGAGATTATGTCCATGAAAGGCAATAACATTTGGGAACTCATCCCATTGCCTAAAGGTGCGAAACCCATTGGTTGCAAATGGATATTTAAAACTAAGAGGGATTTGAAGGGTGATGTTGAGAGATATAAGGCTCGTCTTGTTGCAAAGGGCTTCACTCAAAAGGAAGGCATTGATTATAATGAGATTTTCTCTCCAGTTTTATCGAAAAATGCTTTTAGGACAATAATGGCATTAGTGGCACATTTTGACCTTGAGTTGCACCATATGGATGGAAAGACTACATTTCTCAATTGTAACATTGATGAGACGATTTACATGGTGCAGCCAGAAAAATTTGTGTTGGGAGATGCAAAAAATATAGTTTGCAAATTAAAGAAATCTATTTATGGGCTTAAGCAAGTTTCTTATCAATGATATTACAAATTCCATCAAGTTGTTATCTCGTTTGGTTTTGAGATGAATGCAGTTGATGATTGTATATACCATAAGTTTAGTAGGAGTAAACATATTTTCCTAGTTTTATATGTCGATGACATACTGCTTGCCAGCAACAATATAGCCTTGTTGCATGAAACCAAGAGATTTCTATCAAAGAAATTTGAGATGAAAGATCTTGGAGATATATCTTTTGTATTAAGGATTCAGATATATCAGGATCGCTCTCAGGGTATTCTTGGATTATCACAAAAGGGCTATATTGAGAAGGTACTTAAGAGATTTGGCATGCAAGATTGCAAACCAGGAGACACCCTTATTGCTAAGAGAGACAAGTTCAATCTAGACCAATGCCCCAAGAATGATTTTAAAACTAAGGAAATGCAGAAGATTCCCTATACTTCAGCAATGGGAAGTCTGATGTATGCTCAAGTTTGTACGCATCCAGATATTATGTACATTGTTGGGATGTTAGGCAGATACTTGAGCAATCCGGGAATGGATCATTAGAAAGCAGCCAAATGGATCATGCGGTATCTTCAAAGAACAAAACATTACATGCTCACATATAGGAGGTCGGATAAGTTAAAGATCATTGGGTATTCCGATTTTGACTTTGTTGAATGCCAAGACAGTTGTAGATCCACTTCAGGCTATATCTATCTACTTGCTGGAGAAGCTATCTCTTAGAACAGTGCTAAGCAGATGCCCATTGCTTCTTCCACCATGGTAGCTAAGTTTATATCATGTTATAAGGCATCCAATCATAGAATATGATTGTGGAATTTTGTCGCATGGCTATGAATTATAGATAGAATTGAAAGACCACTTAAGCTATTTTATGACAATAAGTCAGCAGTTTTATATTCTAACAACAATAGGAGCTCGACGAAGTCAAAGTGTATTGATATCAAGTTTCTAGTTGTTAAGGAAAGAGTTCAGAGTGATTAAGTATCTATAGAGCATATTGGCACAAACTCTATAATTGCATATCTGCTTACTAAGGGGCTACCACCCAAGGTCTTTCACGGGTATACTACTCATATGGGAATTTGTATTTATATACTTTTCTGTTTTAAAAACATCTTGTGCTTATTGATATTTTCTGCAAAAATAAAGTATTCAGTTTTATTTTTCACTCTGATTTAATTTTAATATGATCTCATAAGGAATAAAGATTGACCAGTTGGAAATAGGCATGCTTAGATCACATTGCATGTAATTTCCATGCTACACATCCATACTTGATCTATGTTGTTTGGTTATGTTAATATGCGTGACTATGGATGGATTTAGTTACGATATATGTAATGAAGATTGCCTTGATCCTATATTAACATAATTAATGGACGAGATTATTCAGAGATATTTTCTGAACATGATAGCAAAGATTTTGAGCTCATAAGGTTATATTGTGATATAAAATTATAAAGTGATGTGCGTGTGCGTGTATAGTCTAAGTGGGAGATTGTTAGATTTTGGATGTGCATATATAATAATAATAATAATTGTATATCATATGCTATTATATAGGTTTGGCCTATATTAAAAGTGATCTAACAAGGATTAAAGTTAAATGGGCCTAAGTCATCTCACAAAGTATGGACTTTATTATGTGTAGATACCTAATATCTTGTTTTTAATTTATGCTTAGCTAAAATTAAAAATAAGGAAAGTGTATGCAATTATAAATGGTTATGGTCCCTAAATTGTACGTATGATTTTTTTCTGACATCCTATCATCAGAAAAAAAGGGTGATCCCTTTCTCAAGAAAACTCATACGCATCAATTTGGAAGATCAAGAACCACAAGATTCAGGAATCACATCTGTTCTCATTGATCCAAGTATGCTTCTTCATCTTGTCTATTGTTCTTGGTGATTTAACATGAATGATGTTGGTACAATGAAGGTTTTCATCAACAAAAGATAGTTTTAAACATTCAAGAATATAATAAATCCATGGATTTACATGGCTCCCTACGAACAAAAACATGGCCAGATGGTTGGTGCTCTGAAAATTCTTAGACGTGAATACTGCAACGATGTTATACATTGTATGATGTCTAGTCTTCGAATGAGACTGTCCAACCCCTTCTCTTCTTGAACCTTAGTAAGCCATCCTTTTCCAGTTGTAGAATAATAGTTCTTAGGATCACCCATGAAGATCTCTCTTGCCCTTCGTCCATCCAGGAAGAAGCCCAAACAACCATCTGAATTGCTAAATTTAGCCCATGTACATCGAGGGTACCACAGCAGAGGAGCTGAAGGTGCAAGTGGGCTCAATATTAATCGAGAAATTTGATCGCGGCACAACATGTTAGGTAGGCCATGCTCCACAATCTTCTGGATGATGATCCTGGCCTTTGTTGTGCCAATCCGTAATCTGAATCGACGAAGTAAAACATTTCAGGCAAGCAATGAACTAGACTTTTGCTCAGAACCGGTCTCCGATCGGTGCAGTAAATGACCTGTGGGCATCACTAGTCGTTGCAGATGGTAAAGCTCGAATGTGCTAATCAAACATATACATGATCCTCTCTGTCGTTATAATTCCCAAAATAAGAAAACCATAAAACAAAGAAACCAAACAAAAGCACAAAGCAAAGCCCCTCCCTTCTAATCCAGCAAAGCCGTTGCGTCCAAGGCACATCCCAACAGACAGCCAAAGCCTAAAGGAAGTTGAACTTGTTACCTTAAATACCACAAAAACTGCCCGCCAAATTCCACTCTTTCTTAACCTTTACTGGCTTCAAACTCCATCTTATAACTGTCAAGAGCCCTTTAGAGCAAGTCCCTTTGCATTTCCCAACAACGTCATTACCCATTTTAACCAAAACCAAAGCTTCCGCATACCTGTAAACGTTACTTCCCTCGCCTTTTCAGTTTCAGTTCCTTGCAAGTTACAACTTCAGCCATTTGTCCTTCCACTACTACATATATATGAGCACCAAATCCATCATAACATGCAGGACCCAGATGGTAAAGCACAACACAGAAGAAAGAGAAGGCTTCTTGATCATGGAGATAAAGGTCGAGAATGAATACGTTCAGCATGGTCGCCCACTTCTAAAAGACGATGAACCAGAGCCACCCCACGACGACCGAAGGAGTTTAATACAGAAAGCTATCAGCCAGACATTCAAAAGCACGGCGCATTTGGCCAACCTTCTACCTACGGGGACGGTCCTCACATTTCAACTCCTTGCTCCAATTTTCTCGAACCAAGGCCATTGTGATGCGGTTAGCCGGTCTATGACAATGGGTCTCATTGGGCTCTGTGGAGTCTCGTGTTTCTTTTTGTGTTTCACGGATAGTTTTAGAGATGGAAATGGGAAGGTCTGTCATGCGTTGGCAACCTTTAAGGGGCTCTGGGTCATTGATGGGGATAGCTTGGACGCTCCTTCACCGGAGGCGGCAGCTAGCTACAGGCTGACGTTCATTGATTTTGCCCACGCCTTCATGTCGATACTGGTTTTCGGTGCAATTGCGTTGTTTGATCAGAATGTGGTGTCCTGCTTCTATCCGATGCCTTCAGAGGAGACCAAGGAGCTTCTTACTGCTTTGCCGGTGGGAATTGGAGTCATCTGCAGTATGTTGTTTGTTGCATTTCCAACTAGACGCCATGGTATCGGGTTTTCATTGCATTGTGATTGACACCTCTCACCCTTCTTATGTTTGTTCTTTTGAGTTCACATTCATACACCTCACAATTTAAAGGCCCGTCTGGGCGAGTTCGGTCATTGTATTCATTGTATTACTTCAGCAATCAATTCAGAATACTGAGATTCAGGAAAAAAAATGCAACTAATCTGGCTTTTCGCTACGATAGAATCTTGACGAATTTGAATTGGTAAACAATTCCTTTCACATTAAGAGAGTAGTTTTAATAGTCTTTAAAAAGAGTGAAAATAAAAGAGTATGGTAATTCCAAGAAATCTAATCTGTGCAGTAAACAAACATCATCATCATCAAAGCCTTATTCCGATTAGGAGTAGGCTACATGAATCTTGTTCCCCCACTCACCTCTATCAAGTAACACTGTTTCGTTAAATCCAAGAGTCTTTAAATCTTTTTTTACTACTTCTAACTACATCCTTTTGGGCCTTTCCCTTGCCCTTTTGGAGCCTTCCACTTGGATTGATTTGCGCCTTCTAACTAGTGTCTCTTTTTTGTCTCTATTGTACACGTTCAAACCATCTAAGTCTCCTCTCCCTCATCTTGTCCTATTGGTGCTACTTTTAAGTTTTCCCTAATGTTTTCATCTCGAATTCTATCCTTATTTGTCTTGTCACTCATCCATCTCAACATCCTCCTTTCGACCAGTAAATAAACATCATAAGTTTAAAAATTAAGCATTACCTAGTTTCCATGAAGATAAGGGAGATTAAACTTAAATGGTTTGGACATGTCCAAAGGAGACGGAAAACGGTACCGTTAGAAGGAGTGAAGCAATGCAAGTAGAAGGTTCTAAAAGGGTAAGGAGAAGGCCCAAAAGAATGTGGATAGAAATAGTGAAGAAAGATTTAAAAACTTTGGGACTAAATAAAGCCATGATACTTAATAGAGAGGAATGGATGAATAAGATTCATGTGGCCTACCCCTAATTGGGATAAGGTCTTGATGATGATGATGACCTAGATTCCATGAAGACCTACATGGTGAGGCCACAAGATCCTTGATTAGTATGACACAGCCTAGACGATGCCTTTACTTCTCTGATAGAGGGGAATTGAGTCACTTGACAGCAGTCCATTCCTTTCCATCTCTTCTCTAGCATTATGGCATTAGGCTGTTACTTAGGCTCTTTCAATGATTCTGTTGTACTTTTCTTCATTATCAACAATGAAAGAACCACACCAATCAAATATAGCAAATGTTTATTATGTTTGTGTAGGTAAACAATCTTTCCGATAGGAAGTAGCAAAATAGTTCAGGCATCTCCTGCCAGTTACTTGAGAATTTGAGAGATATATATAGTAAAGGTGATGACTACTGCTATCCTGACAAAGCAAGAAAGCAGCTCAAGTGCTTTTTCTGATGTGGAGGATCTTTCACATGATAACGTCAGCAGATGAGATGATTCAAGAGGTTCACATTCACAAGGAACATATAGTTCCATGAGAGAAGAAAAAAAGTTCAGCTGGACACTCTGCACAGCATGAACAGGTTGGTAACCAAATTTTGGGGCGCCTTAACCCAAGTTCAGTCTTTTCAGGATGCTGCCCTACAGTTCCCACAATTTGGTTATCTATCCCAGTTTCAAAGCTTCCTCAGTACCTTCTACTTAACCGAAAGTAAGCAGAACTATGAAAACTATAGCTGATCCTAGGATGATTTCACGTTCTCTAACAGAAATATACAAGAATCATAAGGCCATGGAGCAATAGCAACTCCAGCAAAGAGGCAAAGGGCTAAAAAAGAACACACAAATGGAAATAGCACTCTAAATTTAATACGGTCCTGTGTATCAAGATACAGTTCTTTTTATTTCTTTCTAGATAACATCAGCTTCAGCAAACTGAAACATGCTATAAGAAACTCAATGCTTCAAGATTCCCTTACACAACAGGAACTCCTCCCACTGGCCGATTAAGGATTTGCAGGTTTGTTATTAATGTATGCTTCTGTTTGTAAAAGGTAATAGCATATCTTACATAATGTATATCTCGGTATTAGCCTTTGCTTGTAACAATGTGACAGCAAATTGTGATTTTCAGGTGCCGTGGCTGATATCTTAGTACATATCAGATACAAGTCACCAACAGCATACCTATGTCTCAGACAAGATGCAAAATGGATGACAATGGGAACGAGCAGATATATCCTTTTCCTTGGTCACATCTCCCTGCCTGTATATGTACATCAGCATGTGGTTTCTTATTCGAGGAATGGGGGATATGTAGTTGATGCATGATATCTACTCTAGTGACATCACGCAGGATATTGACTCTAGTGTAAGTACTGGCATGCTCCATAAAGCTAGAAAGTAAAACTATACTGCATTCCACACAACTTCTCATGGCCGTTGGAGCAAATAGGTTTGTCTGCCTATGTATGTGCCAAAAAAAAATTGTTATCCAGTAAGGAGCCATAAAATACGGTACACTTTTGGTCCTTGAAGAAAGGCTTTCCGACCATGGAGGCACATAATTGTTCCTGCATAAAAGAGTTAATATGAAACATTTTAGGTTATAAAGAACTGTTGACCTACACTGGCAGGACCAAAGCGGTAATTATACTTACAATGAACATCTTAAGTTAAGAGCTTGGTGGCATATACCGGTGACATACTTGTATTGCACGATGCTCCACTGGAGTAACATAATTTCCTTAACAGTACAATCTGGTCCACATAAACTTCGTTCTCTTTGAGATGGAGAAGCATTACCCCCCAACAGAAAACCATCATTTGAGTTCAACCAGCTATTCTGGATTCAAGAAATTCATTCAACAGCTGAGCCTGCAGCAATTCTGCCTCTTCTCTCACTTTCCTTCTACTCCAAAACCCTCCCAGAATGGCATTCCAAGTGACCTCGTCAGGAATGCATCCATCATGAACCATCTCATTAATAATACGTGCACCTTTGTGCACGTCTCCTTTCTTACAGAAACAATTCACCAGAAGGTTAAATGTTTCTAACTGAGTAGAAATGCCTTGAGTGCGCATACTCAAGTAAACCTGAAAAGCTCGGTCTGCAATATTATCAGTACACAGTCCACAAACCACCATATTGTGCATCTTAACATGAACACTTCTAGTAACTCGGTTAGGGGAAATGCCACCTAGAATCATCTCATCAAGGAAATTTGCAGCTTCCTGGAACTTCCGAGATTCACATAAACCACTTACGAGCTTACAATACATTCCTGCATCTGGATTACATCCCTGAAGCTTCATTCTATCAAAAATTTCTAAGGCTTCTCTAAGCTTTCCTTCTTTACAGAGTCCATTCACTAATGTGCTGTAAGTAATCGTGTTTGGAACAAGACGCTTACTGACCATCTTTTCCAATAGCTCCATGGCCTGTGAAGATCTGCCACCTTTGCAGAGACCATCCATCAGAGAACTATAGGTAATGACATTGGGTTCAATATTTTTACTAGTCATCTCTTTGAGCATTTCCTTGGCTTCATCCAAATAGTTCGAGAGACACAAGCCGTGTATCAATGAACTGTAAGTAACAACAGTAGGTGAACAACCTTTGACATGCATCTCCTTGAGCAGTTCTTGAGCTTCTTTTATCTTCCCCAGTTTACAGAAACCATTAATTAAAGTACCATAGGTATAAGAATCAGGAATACACCCACTATCAGGCATCTGCCGGAAAACCCTAAAAGCTGCATCCAAAGTTCCACTGTTCTTGCACAGTGCCTTGATCAGAACATTAAGAGAAGCAATACTTGGTGGAATACCAATTTCTTTCATATGATTATAAAATCTTTGTGCCAACTTCAACAGGTTTTCCTCAACCAGAATGGCAAACACAGTGATATATGATTTCTCGGTGGGTTTGCACTTGAATTCTTTCATCTTGTTGAAAATCCTGAGAGCATCCAAAGGTTTGTGAGCTCTACCATAGGCCCTGCAGATGGAGAGGAAGATATCTTCCGTAAAGTTGCACTTTTCTTCTTTCATCCTATTAAGAAGTTGTTCTGCTGGTCTGAACTGGTTTGCAGCGGCTAATCTGGAGATCATAAGGCCAAAAGTGTTATGATCATGTTTGAAACCATTGCTATACTCTGCTGTTGCAGAATCGAATAAAAGGATGGCTTTTCGGATATCTCGTTCTCCTCGTATTAGCTGCTGGACTTGCGCTGGTGTAATGTTCTTTGACCATTTGATCGGTGCTTTGCTTGCCATCCTGCCACTCTTCTCTTTTTCCTCTCTGAGGTTATCATAGGCTGGATATAACCATTATGAAACAAGTCATGCTATTCTTCTTCAGCTACCATTTTCCAAGTATCTGTAAAAGCTTACCTTTTTGAGTACCTATGATATCTGTTCAAGTGATTGACTAGCTCCAGACCTTTTGCTAAGTCATCCACAATCAACTGCAATTTAAAATTTTAACAGGATGTTATCACTATATATTTGAAGGGTAAAATAAAAGCAATTAAGAACCACAAATCAATTGTTTAACTGATTCCTTTATCTTTATAGAGGGCCAGCTATCCTTAGCTTAACTACACTCACCCATTTCAAAGAACGAACAACATGGACAGCCTTTTTATATGATGTTAGAGAGAGAAATGCAGCAAAACTACCAAGCAAGAACAGTGTAAATTATCGAAAACACTCCTCAGCTAACTACACATATTTGAAAAAAAAAAAGATCTAATAAGCATTTGAAAGCTTACATTCTCAAGAAAAACAAACATACGATTACTGTGATATCGGTAAATGCAATTATTTTTAAAATACGGATCAAATAGGATTTCCAGTAATATGATACAAGTTCCTTCTCAGCTAACTTCACTTATTTAAGAATTATGATTTAATAAGCATTTCAAAGCTAACATTCTCAAGAAAAGCAACCATCCGTTCACTGCAATATCCGTTAATGCAATCATTTTTCCAATACGGTTCAAATTGGGCTTAAGAGTAATCTGATACAACAATCAAACCGCATGATCTGGATTACAAGACATGGGATTTTAGTAACTGATAGGAACCAAACCATGGATACAGATTTTACACTAAAATTTAGTTCCAAATCATAACTGGATAACTAGAAACTAGGTGAATATGGGAATATAAACTAAACTGAAACATTGATCCAACATGAAATTCCCAGTGCTTCTGTACTAAATTTCTTCCTGCCCGCACAAAAAAAAGGCAGCCCCCGTGAACGAAGCTTCCGCTTATGCGGGGTCTAAGAAAGGGGCGGACCACAAGGGTCTATATCTCCACGCCTTAAACCAATAATCTCAAGGCCACGAAACGACAACTTACCGTTGTGCCAAGGCTCACCATCCCACACAGAGAAATACAAATAATACCCCAGAACATGGAAAAAAGGAACCCTTTTTAACATTCTCATTGATGGATACTTGGAATTTCTACAAAGCTGGGACTTCCAACAGATTATTTGCATTGGTTCTTCTGTTGTGCAGAAGGTTATACACCTATTTGATTTCATTGATTGTATGAAGAAACCGTAAAACTTCTGTGCATAATCGACGGAGATAGAAAAAAATCAACAAGAAACAGAAATAAGAGGCAACCCAAAGGAGGGAATCGAGCTTGGAGAAGCCAAGGACGACATACCAGTAACCTCTGCAGCTCCTCGATGCGCTTGCGGCGAGCAGAGAAAACAAAGGTTTATTTGGAGGTTCATATATGGGAGGTGGGCATATTTTCACCTAGAAAATAAGAGCAGCAAGGTGCGGGGGCCGACTAATCGAGTCATCCAAACCGTTTACCACGCACACACAAAGTATAATTTTGTTTTGTAACAGTGGGATGGACTTTTCGTGCTAGCTCATCCATATCGTTATCGGCAAGATAGACGGTTTAGATTATTGATTTCTGATGGCATCCATCAGATAAGTACTAGCGAATAAATTACAATGGGATTAGTAGTAGGCTTGTTAGACATAGAGCATTGTTGGCAAGGCATTTATAATCTGGCTTATGCGTGCCGGATTATTCCTTGTTGATTGAAGTTGTGTGGCAGACAAGAAGGCGCCTCTCTATGTTAGGATTGGTTGAAAGTTTGAGATGGCACATTTTTTATTAGGGAGATTTTAATTAAATTGGTTCAGAGATTAGGATATTAGGGTAGTAGATAGTTTACTTCTTAATTCTTTGTTGTATCAGAGAAAAGAAAGAAAAAAGCTGATTATTTGGCAAGACTCATATGATCCCATTTGTGCAATTATGGCAGATCATTATATAGTCCATTCTATGCGTGCCTCATTATTCGTTAGTAATTAAGGCTAATTGACAAGCCTAATACAATCTGGCTTATGCAATTACGCCAGATTATTCTATATATTCTTGGGTGCTAGAAGGCCATTGCTCATTGACTATCAAATTTGATAGACTCATTTTTCTTCGTCCTCTTGAAGATCGATTTCGGTGGGATTATCGTAGGTGTGAAGCCGGGTCCGTCCCCTTCAGAGGAACTGTAGGACCTCCAAGGTTAGACATTACTATGTCAAAGCCTTCGACTACATTTTCTTGAAACCTTAGATCCAATATCTAACTCATGTATGATAGCCAACAAATGTCTAGTATAATTGGTTGCACACAACTTAACATCTCCTCCAAAGTATCCTTGATCGTATTTTCCAGTCTAGGAGTGTCTGTGACGTTTGTTTTGTAATTCTTTACTTGTAACAAATTAAAAAAAAAGGCCAAGTGGTGTGGTATTCTAATTTGGATTTGCATGCGATAAAAGTACATGTGAATCCTATTTAATTGGTAATCAATCCATATCACTCACGTTCCAAGCAGATTTCAGTTAGGCATGGAAACTCTTTTGACTAGAAATGGACTCAGAATTCAGAAATAATTTCAAGTAATAAAACCGGCTGAAGTATCTTAAATTACTATCATAGAGCAGGCAGAAACTTTAGCTTTCACCAATTTCGTGGTAGCTTTTCTTGTCCTGTGGTTGCACTTGTTGAGAAATTAAACGATATTGTAAAAGTCTAAAAGACCGGTGGAAGGTCCCGTGCCACTGGTGGGCTCTCTTGCATCCCATACCACAAGTTAGCTCCACCAAAGATCATAACAGAACATTCAGTAATCGCGTTATCAGGATTATATAAGCCTTCTCAATCTGCTTCTTGGAGTCTTATAATCAGTCGTGTACTAACTAACACCGTTCATCTTCAGGGCTGGATCTTTGATGCAATCCAAATCTTCCCAATTCGAAGACCTTAACCATGCATCCCAATGGTTAATACTCCTAAACTCTCGAACCGTCCATTTTTACTAGAGACAAACGTTGGGCTGCAGCTTATGGAAGATTCAACGACGAAGATACTTAGATGAGAGATCTAGATCACCAAACAGTAGGCCCACCTGTATACAACCTCCCAGTTAGAATATCAAACCAGAAGCGATAAGGGTGTGGAATACTTTGAGAAGCCCAGCATGGACGATTGGACAAAACAAGCTCGCTCGTGAAAGCCTTTCGTTGCAGATAAGATAGAGACACCACCTTTGCATCCACCTCAATCCAAACAACAATTCTTCCCTCCACAAGAGAGAATTTAATATCCTCCAATGCTCTTTCCCACCGTTTACCTCCCTTCCTCTCTCATTATGAATAAGGACACATAACCAGACTGCTATATCTTCCCTCCCAACTCCACCTTGGTCCTGCATACAAGCACTGAAAGCAATGGAATCCAGAGTTCTATCTGGAGCAACCACCATCTCCGGCCTCATCCGTCTCAAAAGAAAAATAACAGCTGAAAGAAACGCTCATATAATATCGACAAGACTGAACAAATCTATAGGAGATGGTGGGAATCTCGTATGGGGGAGGCAACTTCGACCCGCCCTACTGATCGAAAAATCGCCAACCCTTGTTAGAAATGGGACCCAAGTGAAACGGGAGCTTCTCCGCCCGGTTGCCGCCCTTGCGTCGTCTCCCAGCGACTCCGCCGGGTGAGGTCCGTTTCCTCCTATTTGATTAGTTCGAATGAAAACATGCAAACTCTGTCTAATCTTCTTGACTTTGTTTATAACGTTAATTTACAGAGAAGCGAAGCTTGGTTTCTTTGAGAAGTACCCGGCTCTCGTTACCGGTTTCTTCTTCTTCATGTGGTGAGTAAGATTTCCAGTATAAGAACAAAATAATGGTATCGCTCATCATAATCCCCGGAGCCAAAAACTTTATATATCGGCCATGTTGGCATGAATATAGTGTCATCAAATTATATGATCTATAATCAAACTGTCACACAAATAATGAATATCCGTACATATCGGCAGAGATAGGCGGATATGGCAGATACTTGCACCGATATGGCCGTCATTACAATGGCAAATTTTCGGCCTATATGCTCTTATGACAATGTTATTTTGTTCATTTAGGTTGGACTTGTTTCCATAATGACATAATTCTCCAATTTTGTAGGTATTTCCTCAATGTGATATTCAACATACTGAACAAGCAGATCTACAACTATTTCCCTTACCCTTAGTAAGTGGGATCCTTTACCATGTTTTATTTTCTGAATTCTTGCATTCGGCAGATGTTAGCATAAGGTTGTTGATTTAATGGCCTGGTTGTGTGCAGCTTTGTTTCCGTGATACATTTGGGCGTTGGTGTCGCCTACTGTTTGGTGAGCTGGGCCGTCGGCCTGCCCAGACGCGCAGTAAGTAACCATTGTTCAGTCTTACATAAACAGAAATGATAATTCACAGGATTAATACAGTCACGGCAAATCAAATGTGATCCGAATGCCCCCTCAGAGGGGTAAGGATGCATAATTATGCAATCCTAGATGCCTCATTAGGGTGCGACCTAATTATAATGCCAAGGCTTGTGCATCACGTCGAGTGCTGATGCCTATATCGCATACATATCATTCCATTGACATTATTCCACATTCAATGTGCAAAAAATGCTAATTTGATGTTAAGATTTTCTTAATTCCTACTATGTAACAGCATCGGAATTTCAATACACTAAGATGTCGGGCCTACAATGTAATTCCCAGTGTATACGTTCGATTTCAATGAGGTAATGCCGTATTGAAACATTCCTAGGGTCTTCTATAACATTGGAAATGACATGGTAAGGGTAACATGATTGGAAAAGAAATTGAATTGTGACATATTAGAGCCCAGGGTTGCAAGAGCCAAAAACTTAATTTTGCAGAGAACTTTTGGATCTTATTCTTGCGTTTGATTTTAGTTATCCAAGAGCACGGCAGCAATTGCAGTCCTAGGATTATATGATGAGTTAGGTTGATTGAATTTCTATTACAATAGCCCATCCGAGTAGTTCAAATCAAATTAATGATCCAACTTAAACATCCTTTGGGTTATATTTAAGTTTTAAGTTCATCCACACATACATTCTCCAAGAATTGAAAAACTGCCCATTACGAAATCCTACCTACCGATGTTTTTGTGCAGCCCATTGACTCGAATCTGCTGAAACTACTGATCCCAGTCGCCGTATGCCACGCGTTGGGCCATGTTACTAGTAATGTTTCGTTTGCCGCCGTTGCAGTCTCATTCACCCACACCATCAAAGGTAAAGTGTTCATTTTTTACAGCAGAAAACATGATTTATTTCTTATTTCCATGTAACCTTTGTTCCTTTTTCTATTTTAATCTGTTTCAGCTCTGGAGCCCTTCTTCAATGCTGCTGCTTCGCAATTCATACTTGGACAACAGATACCACTGACGCTATGGCTTTCTCTAGCTCCGGTTGTTATTGGTAAAGCATATTTCTCCTATTATTTTTCACTCTTTAAAGAACAGACTACCTACATTGTTGTTGGTTGCGATGTTTGCTGATTAACTATGTATCAATCCACAAATGGATCTAAGCCAGGGCCTCGACTTTTAGGACAATACTTGGCTGCGATTAGAGACCTGTCTGCGTCATAATCCTTAGCTTTTTATCATGTATTATGATTTGCAAATGACCTTGAGAATTCTCTAGCCAAAGGAGTGTCCAGAGTAGTTACTTGTTTATAGGGAAATCTCTGCCCAAGATGCATCTTCTATGTACATTCTTCTCTTGTTAGTACAATTCTGAACATTTCAAAAACATGCCATAGGTGTGTCGATGGCATCTCTGACTGAACTCTCATTCAATTGGACGGGCTTCATTAGCGCTATGATTTCGAACATCTCATTCACTTACAGGAGCATCTACTCAAAGAAGGCCATGGTAGGAATCTCAGTCTCTTGTCTCTCTCTATCTCTAATGTATGACGGATCGTTCCATTTTCTGCAGGTCAGCATGGACAGTACCAATCTCTACGCCTACATTTCGATCATTGCTCTCATTGTTTGCATTCCCCCTGCCCTGATTGTGAGTAGAAATTCACTAGTAATGAGTCCTAATTGTTGAGCTAATTTGCTCTCCTCTGTTTCATCCCTAACTTCTGCGATTACTATTGTATATGTAAGAATGATACTTCGAATTTCCACTTCGTATTTGGTTTTTCAGATTGAGGGTCCTAAATTAGTCGAACATGGCTTCACCGATGCAATTGCTAATGTTGGATTAAACAAATTTCTCTCTGATCTCTTTTGGGTCGGAATGTTTTATCACCTCTACAATCAGGTTCTCTCTCTCTCTCTCTGATTAGCACATTATCTTGAACTAGTAACTTCGGCAATGATCACAGATATCTCGTGTTATGGTTGCATGTTCTTGTGGTTTGTTTTTGCCAATGTCTTTTTTTTGCTTGTACTTGATTCTTGGAGGATTTTTGTGGGTTATTAGCATCAATTACTTTGTGTTATGAAGCGTTAGTTTTGGTAAGTGAACTAGCAGCAACATGTTTGACAGCGATCGGCAATGGTGATTTTAGTTCATTGAAGTTTTCCTATGATTTTTCAGTTGGCAACCAACACCTTGGAAAGAGTAGCTCCTCTTACTCATGCTGTTGGCAATGTGTTGAAGCGCGTTTTCGTTATCGGATTCACAATCATTTTCTTTGGTAAGAATTAAATCTACTTAGCTTTTTGTTCTTCTTAAACATTTTCAATCGCCACCGGCCGGCGAAGCCTTTCTAACTCTTGAATGTTATGTATTTCTACATAGGCAACAAGATCTCCACACAAACAGGCATTGGAACAGTCATTGCAATTGCTGGTGTAGCTATGTACTCATACATCAAAGCCAAGATGGAAGAAGAGAAAAGAGTGAATTCCGCGAGTTCCTTTTCAGTTAGCGAACCCATCAATCTTTATTACTTCGAACCATCCGATGAAGCGCGCACAGACCAAGCAATTGGTGTACGCACTTACTCTCATTCTCTAGTCACTATGGTGGCGAAGCGGGGCAATAAGCTCTCATTGTGGACTCCACAGATACGCCCACGTACCACCCAGTGATTCTAAATTTGATAGCGATGATGATGGTGTGGTGACTGTGGTTTCGAAATTGAACCGTCTAACAAATGGGTGTGAATTAGCTGCAGCAAATGAAGTCTGCATGAGATCAAGGCCATGAGGGGTTGGGAGTTCGGACGTGAAGGAAGAAGGTGAATAGGAGTATTTTCAGTAGGTCCTTGTCAAGAAGTGTATCGTGTAGAATTGTGTACTTAAGATTCTATGTTCTCTTCTTTGAGATGGAGTAAAGACATTTCTGATTTGCATCATCCAATCTGGAATGCAAATAATGGCTCTCTTTGCAACTCAGATGCATGGATTAGATGCACAAGAGCGAACCACTGTTGTCTGTATAAAGAAGGATTGGACTTAAAATATGATTCTTTTTGGGTTTTTTTTTGGAATGGGGCAATTTATTAGTGATCAGAAGCAAGAAGTTTACAATTTCAGATAAATGGAATCTGATTAAAAACAAAAAACAAAAAATCTCTGAGTGTGTGTATGTGAGAGAGAGAGCATTTAAAGATCAATAGAAGATGCAACTAACAGGTCATCTCAAATCGGGTGTGTGATTGTGGCATAGAGCCAAGCCGAGCACATTCAAGGGTTTGCGTGGGTATTTATCTAATGATATAATGCTTTAGGAAGAAAGAAAAAAAGAAAAGAAAAAATGATTATCACCAGGACTTGTTCACCACAAATAATCGAACACTATTCTAAAATGGTAAGTAAACCAGCGAATCACAATACCTCAAATAAGCAAAAGGGCTTGGGAAGCATTAAACCTTGCTGTAAGCTTAAGGCAAGCTTACAAATGCCCAAACCGCGGAACGCCCATTTCTTTGTTTCTTCTGACTACAATACAAGTATACTTCTTATGATTTCTTGTCTAAGTAGGGTTGTCTTTGAAGCCATTCTAAAGGTTCTGGTAGGACAAACACGAACTAGAGTTAATTGGAGAGCTGCCTCGTTTTTTGCCCAGAGAAATGCTAAACAGAATAAGTTTCAAGATTGACTCTGGCATCCTGCCTAGCTAAGTCTCAGCTTTGGATGATCTGACCCAATCATCTGTTTGGCCTCACCTAGTTAAGCTATGTACAAAAGATCATGCCCCTTGGCTTCTAGCAACTAGTTTTCTCAGTTGAAAAATCCAATGAGCCACTTTAAAAAACACTAAATGGGATAGCTCACATCATCCAATGGTCACAAATTTTGGTGTCAAGCCAATTTAAGGCCGAATGAGATAGATATGTCAGATTATCCCAAAGTGCGTATTAGCTAGACAGGGTTTTGAAGTCAGTCCTAAAACGCAATCTGGATGGTGTTTGTCTTTTGCCAAACTACAAGGCTACTAGGCTTCTGGCAAAAATACATGACTTCAGTTCTGGTCAAGAATTCATGAAATCACTGACTCTATTTGTGTTCCGAGAGATAGTGATATTTCCCACCTTTTTACTAGGTCTGTAGCTATTAAGCTTTTGTAGTCATAAACCACCCAAAGGGCTGCCCTATTAAACAAAGGGGTGCATTTGTTCATTCATGTGAGAGGCATGCCAAATAGATGCTCATATGAGAGCATTTGGGTATCACTTTTCTTGGAGCCCTCCTTTGCACGATATAGTACATTCGGGTAACTGCCCCAACTCTAGATGTCTAATAGACAAAAAAAAATCATGTTTATTGGAGGATTTATCATTGATTGTCAAACTTCTAATATGTTTTCTCTCAATTAAAACTGTTTAGAGCTAAAATCATCCAATCCACATTATATTTTTATTTAGTAGATATTCTAAGCTAGAACAATCACTGATTGAGTCAGACCATGCATTGCTCTTTATGTGATTGGGGTTGGGTGCAGCTCAAGGTCCCGTGTTCATATAAACTTTTCTCTTGTTTACTGGATGCATCTCTAACATCAATATCACTTGGGAAAAAACTATGAGAATGCTGACATATACATATTCCCCTTCCTTTATACAGGTTTGGTGGCCCAATATCTACCCAAAAGATTATCCATAAATGGTAACCTCGCGCCCAAACAGCCACATTATGAGCATTAATAGTAATCAGAGAGCGTGCTACCAAACTGAAGCCGACATCTTTTTGGCAGATTCTACCGTCACAAGTGGGTTGGTACTTGGCACCTAAGTCCTGTTCTTTTTCCTTTCTTGATAGTTAAAGGAAGAAATACTTAGAAGCCATAGGTCTTAAGGAAGGGTGAGAAAGCTGAATTCAAAGATGGTGAGAAGTCACGCGGTCTTAGACAAAGGGTGACAAAATTGACCATGACTGTGTCTTTTTCATATGCCAGGCATTTTATTTTATTTTAGAATCCTCACTCTTTCTTCTTTCTCTATCTCCTTGCGCACTCCCTCTATAGTTTTAACTCCTGTCTTGGAAAATTAATCTATCCTTACGTAAGTAGCAGGAAGGCACCGAATGACAGACACAAAAAAAAAATAAAAATGAGTGGAGCATGGGCTAACCTTTTCCTTTTAGATCTTAAAAATGCTCATCCAGGCCATTACATGCCAACTTTCATCCTTCCTAGATTCGGCTGTTAGGAATAAGACCCACTTCAATAATTATAACGGAAGCCAATGATCACCATATGGCACAAAAGAATATTTGCATTCAAACCATTCAAAGAAATCAAAGAAAAATAATATAGAGAAAGAAAGACATATACATTTGAGAAGAGATACAAGATATACGTGGTTTGACAAGTTTGTCTCAGTTCATGAAGAATGCTACAAGAGAAAAATCCACTAATAATAAGTGATTACATATATCCTTGAAGATTAGCCACCAATCTTCTTCGTCTTTGCCACAATAGAAAAAACCAAAAAGTTCTCACTGTTTATTTTTCTACTCTCTCACACTCATTGCAATACAAAACAAGATTTACATATACTATATAACATTCTTAAAATGCTTATTAACTAATAAACTCAAAATTACATCAATGCCCTTATAAATATGAGACACTTCAACTCAAAAATCTTCCGCAGCCTTTGCAGCCCTACCTGCCCCACCCCGCCCCCCATGTCTGTTGTATGCACGAAAAATCGATACACAGCAGATGAAGGGATCAGACTGGTCAGGATGATCTAATGAATGCGTGGTGGAAGCTGCCCAAGTTTTAGTTTCATAGGGAGCAGACGCCCCAACTGTTAAATGGTGAAATTACTCTAATGAATGTTAGAAATCTTCTCAAAGGGGACCACTCAAGTTGGTCTAGTGAAAAGCGGATCACCTCGTCCTTGTGCACCTTCAGCTAAGTCTATTCAAGGCAACGGCAAGGTGTCATGAGGGCACAGAATTTGCTCAAAAGACTCGAGAGCTACGATTCGGGAGCTCGCGAGGGCTTTGAGTAGGACTAGCTTGCCTGTATGTTGTGGAAGTACCAGTGCCTTCCTTTTGAATGAATTGAAACCCACCTTGGATGATCTAACCTTTTCATTGGATTTGCCCTGGACTTTGATTGATCTAACCGATTCATTGAATATTAGCCTATCATTGGATATCTTGTAATTTATAAACAAAAAAGCACGTGGATAGGAAATTGTTGTGTTCCCTCTCAAAGAAGGAAGAAAATGACGTCGAAACCCTTGACGTAGTATTGCCTACGTATTTCTTTTCTTCTTCTTTTTTGCTATTAATTTATTTGTGTTATATCTGTGCGACTAACTGACTGTTGTTATATCTGTTATTTTTCTGTGTCAGATTTTTGCCATTTTTTCAGCTTTATTTTATTTTGTAGTCAAAGAAAAGGTTTCTATCTTTCAGATTTCTTCTTCTGAAGGTTCTACAAATCAACATACTGCAGCTTCGAACAAATGGCAGAAATACCGGGGAGGATTCAGCTTCGACCAAATATAATACTGGAGAGCTTTCCTCTCAAGAAGTTGCCAAATCAGGATCGAAGCTTTCTGTAATTTAATACTCTCTATGGTGTCTATGATATTTATCCATTTCGATAAGATTCATATAAAATTTATTAATTATTTGTAGTGTGTTTAAATGGCAGATTTAAGTCCTATCAATCAGATATGTGTTAAGAAACATACTGAAGAGCACAGAAGAATGGATGAAGATTCGCTTTGGCCATCCGAGAGACTCCTCAAGTTAAAAAAAAAGAAAGAAGAGGAAGAAAGCGAGAAACAGAGAGCTCATATTAATCAAGTCAGCTAACAGCAGGTTTGTCTCTGTCTTTTGCGTTGAGTTGTGATTCTTATTGGGTTTGAGGTAATAGGTTAATTAATCTTTCTTTGAGAGCATTTGATCGACAAATTATTAATTTATTTACTTGTAATTTGGCAGATGTTGCTGCTTTAGTGTCCATGTTCGTAGCTGTTGTGGCATGGGCCTTCATGTGGGGTGATTGAGCTAGTGGGAGATTGCATTCTAAGCAGTAGGACTTTCTTACGTCTGTGATAGCTTTTTCCCCTTAAATTCTCGGGCAATAACTTAGTAGGCGAATTAACTGACAAAAGTTTGGACTTCATTTCCATTTTTCTTTGAGAGCGAACACAATGTTTTCCTATCATATTTGACTTTTTTGTATGCATGACATCCAGTGATAGTGTAATATTCGATGAGTAGGTTAGATCATTCAAAGCCTAGGGCAATCCACTGAAAAGGTTAGATGATCCAGAGTGGGGTTCAACTCATCCAACAGTGAGGCACTTATGCGGTCAAACCTTCAAAGATGAGTTGTCTAGTTCTCCACGAAATTTACAAACCCACTATAGAGGTGTCTAGAAAGAGGAAATGTGTTGAGAGAGACTTCTTATAAGGAGAGGAAATGAAAGATGATGACATAGTGTTCAAGCTGAAGTGGACAAGACAGGGATATCTCTTCTAACCTTTTCTTTCCCGAGACCAAATAGCTGCTACAGGACGCAAAGTCGTGCGTTGCGAAATCGCTTAAACCTTGACTAGTAAGAGGTAAGCCTGTAGCAAAATGGCTTAAACCTTGGACTAGTAAGGGGTAATCTAGTTCTAGCTCAAAGCCTTTGTTTAGTTGGGGCTCATGAGTCGTAGCTTCCAAGTCGTTGGGGCAAGTTCGGTACTTCTTAGGCACCTTCCTTCCATTGCCTTGAATAGACTAGCTGAAGGTGCGCATGGATGAGGTGATTAGCTTTTCACCAAGCCAACTTGAGTAGGGCCGTTTCACTACTTTCTAAGCACTGTGATCCCCATTCAGAAGGTTTATAACCTTCATAAGAGTCATTTTACGGTTTCGTCGGTTGTCTAGTCTTCAAACTTGGGAGCCTGCTCCCCGTGAAGCCAAAACTTCGGCCGAGTTTCAACACCCATTCATTCACTAGGTCCCGTCTCCTGGCATGCATGGATGTTTCGTACATGGCCGATCTAAGACAGGTAAATACTTTCCCTGATTACAATTAGCCTTCAAACGGTTCGGCTTGTATTTCTAGCTAAATTTGCCCGTCCTGTGTCTAAAAATCAAACACCTTGAGTCTCATGTTCACACCCCTTACCTGAACAATCTCAACTGTTAGAAGCTTCGCCGTGAACAGTTAAACTTTGTTTTAGTGCACTATTTTACCCGGTAGGTTGACTTTAATCTTACTCTTAAATTTGCAAACAATAATGATCGATATCAAGATTGTTAATCCAATATAATATAGATAAAGTTATTGTAAGCGTCGAGCCTGATAAGCTTGATTCTATTGTGCGGTATCAAATTATGTTGTGCTATGAACCAAGGTGTACGCGATAATTTCAACTGCTCCAGGTGCAAATAACAGGGGTACGGAGAGATTTAAAAAAGATCCTTTATTTTTTAAAAGTAGATACACACGTGTGCTTAGTCTCAAATCCTAGTTACTAGGTTAGAGATTCCTTTGGCCATTGAGCTTAGGAGGCTTTGATGCAAGAAATACGAGGATATTAGAAAATATATACTTAACAAAGAGAAATTTAAGGAGATAGAAAGTATAATTTAAGAGTATATTCAAGAGAGCACTTATATAGTTAAGTTTTTTAAAATATAAAAGTTTGGGAAAAAAAAATTAGTACCAAAATTTGAAGAAATTTGCATAGAAGGTTCACTTTCTTACTTATTTTATAGGCATAGGAAAAAATTGTTGGTGTGATATATAAGAAGACAATATCCTAGAAAACTATTATTCCTCTATTTAAAGGAAATGTCTATAGGAAACTATGATTCTTCTCTTGTAAGGAATTGGTCAATACGGAGGAAAGTGAATAATTGTGATGAAAGACTTAGTTAAATCATACTCACAATATATACAAAAAATAAATAATAATACAAAAATCTCATATTGATGAGGCGATTCTTATGTGCTTATTGTACCTCACTTGTAGTATTGTTCAAATTTTATTCAAAGAAAAATGCCCAATTCTATATGCCTAAATCCAATTGAATACTTGTGATGAGAGACTAAGTTAAATCATCTTTATAATGCAATTAGAAAATGAAAAATAAATCACTTTTGAAAGATAGATCATCCAAACCCAAAGCTTGGAGCAAAAATAGAAAAACATAAAATCATGTGTAGACTAAAAGTAAAAAATAAAAGCTCTCTCATTTTAGAAAATATTTTAAAGAAAATATCCCCAAATATATTTAAATCTTCTACATTCGCTATTATGTAGAAAATATAGATAAGAAATAGAAAATAATACAAAACTTTTAAAAGATGAATGCTAAAATATCTACACAATCTAAATATATGAGTAGCAAATTTCTACATGTATGCTAGACCCGACTTGTAATATATTCAAAAACTCTTTTCAGAAAAATTTTAATTAGGTGTTGGTAAACTTTTATTTTTCTAAAGGTAAAATTAGCAAATCCTAATTTTTATTTGTTTATAGTATCCATCCGACTTTTTAGGCATAAATAGGAAAGATTCAAAAATCCAAATTGTTATTAGTAGAAAAAATTTCTAATATTATTCAGATAAAAATCAGCAAAAAATCATAATTTTTAGTTTTAAAAAAAAATATTTTTAAGGTTCTTGTTGGAGCCACTGTACTTGTGTATCCATAATATAGGTAAAAAAAAAAAAACTTTTTAAAAAATATAATACAATACTTTGAAAGAAAAATGTGAATATATCTATGAAATCTATATTTAAGAATATTATTATATTTAAAAGAATGGAAAGAAGAGGAAAGAAAATAAAAGGAGGAAGTGACACTTGACATTGTCCAGTATAAAGGCACATTGGCCTATATATAAGATAATGAAACCAGAAACAAAATTTGACCAAAGGTATAGATGAAAAAGAAAAGTAAAATTTATCACTTATTTGAGAGATAATTTCTAACTTTCTATAACTTATAAATCATTTGAAACTATGCAAGTAAATTAGTCATAACAGCTTAAACATTTTTGCTAACTCAAGAAAATATTTCTTTAGAAAAGAACTCAATTTCTTCACTTTAAAGAGGTTTTCTTTTAGGATAAAAGTGCTCTTGGATGATATCAAGACATTGGCATATCCTGAACACTCTTTTTAGTTGGATTTCGGATGATTCCAAATTAATTCCAGAACCCACTTTTCTTCAACTAGCAATCTGCATGTTTGAGTTGGAGAAAGGAGTTAAAGTAGAGATTAACAGTAAGCTTTTTATGGTTGAATTTTGAGATAACTCCTTTTTGTGGTTATTTTCTAGCGCAGTTAATCATAGATAGCGAAGGGGAGCCTTGGTGTGATGGTAAAAGTTGTTATGGTGTGACCTTGAGGTTATAGGTTCAAAGCGTGGAAACAGGCTTTTGTAAAAATATAAGGTAAGACTGCGTACTATAAGTCCTTATGGTCCTACCCCTTCCCTGGACCCTGCATAAGCAGGAGCTTCTGCTCTTAGTTAGTCATAGACAGTAAAGCATCTTTTCTCCTTGGGCTAGGTTGAAGGTTGAAGGTGGCAATTTTCCTTAATTAGAGATTAGAATAATAGGTTCTAGATAATTTGCATTATAAATCTATGCTAGAAAGAAAAAGATTAAAAAATATATATTTCCAAAGAGAGATCAGTTCTTAGATTGTTAAAAGCGGAGATTTAGCCTTGTAAGACGCCTAAGTTTCTTGCTGGGTTACTTTACTCATGACCATCAGCTTGTGTTCAGATTCATACGTCATCCCAGCCATTGGATGACAAATTTGAGTTTGCCTGGAAATAAATAGTATTATAGGCTCAAGATCAAATCTGAACTGGCAAAGAATGCTCATATATTATCTAGGCCTTAGGATTATGAATCTAGGTTATTAGGCAATAGAGTGGGCTGCCGGACTCAAAATCAAATCCAAACTATCGAACCGTAACCATATGTTATCCAAGCTGTTGGATCACAAAATTGGGTCTATCTAGAAATAGATCGGGATAATAGTCTCAAAACAATCCAGACCATTGGATCGCGTTCTTTCATCATCTCGACTCTTGGATTACATGATGAGTTGCCATCTGACCCTGTACTTTTGTATGAAAAGGCCCATCTTTGGTTGATCCAATTTGTTCCTTGGATTTTTTCAACTTCAGGTATCTCGTATGCCAGAAAATGCAACAATTGGACTGCACTAGCATCCAGAAAAACCGCGTGTTTTAGTATTTGAAGGTGGCCCACCGTTTATTCTGACTTCTCATCCATGCCTGTCCTACGATCAAAAGTATATAAATTTTCGATGCATAACTCATCTACGATACAAACAATTAATATTATGAACGGTTCAGATTTTTCAAAACGTGAGCCCAGTTGGAGTCGTACCTTACTAAAGAATGGGGTGGGATTGTACCCATTAAAAAGAGCACTGTAGTTATCAACCACTTAGAAGCATAGTTACAAAAAAGTTGAAATAATTAGAATTCTTATCTCTCAAATTTTCTCCCGAATAATTTAGAAGTTTTGACATATTTTTAATTTTTGGTATATTTATCAACTCAAACATTAATTTCTAAAATTGAACTGAAATTCGAAAAATAATTTATCAGATTCTTAAATACTATCTATAGCTTAAGAGGAGCCTTGGCGCAACAGTAAAAGTTGTCGTCAGTTCAAGGTGTGGAAATAGCCTCTTGCAATAAATACACAGTAAAACTGCCTATCATAAGCTCTTGTGGTTCGCTCCTTTCTTGAAGCCCACATAGGCAGGAGATTCATGCATAGAGCTGCTCTTTTATTCTTAAATACTATCTATAGCTCCATTAAAAACTGCAAAACTAAAATATTAAATTCATATCTTTGTAATTCCTTCCTCGACTTTAAAAAAAAATATTTTTCTAAATTTTATGATTTTTTTTTTTGGGCATTGCCGACTTATTCTTGAATCCAAACTTTATAAGTACGCCTACAAGAACTCATTGAACCAAGTGGTCAAAACTCAAAATGACCCCAGTCCAAGCAAAATTTGCAGAATCTGAGCCGAGGTGCAGAATTTGGAAAGTACAAAACGGCATTGACTCCGACGAGTGGTAACTCGTCCGAGTCGAGGCGCCGCTTTTTGATGCGATGCATTGAACAGGCGCTAGTTGGATTGAAGTGGTACACCAATTCACATAGCTGCCCGACTAGTCCCTCTTCCCTCCCAATAAAATACAGAAAGTAGAAACTGTCTACTGCCGAGAACAGAGCGAGGCAGACAGAAGGAAGCGGGTCCACCTTACGATAAACACAACCACCAACTTCACCCCAAATCACAAACCCCATAAACAAAGGGTTTGGATCTCTTCCAAGTTTTGCTACCAGAGCCCAAGAACACATCCAAATCAATAAGCCAACACAACATGGACAAGGAAAGAAGATTTGGATTCCACTTAAAAGTCCTTCCTAGGCATCACCAAATCTAAACCGGAAAACGGAAAAAGAAAAAGAGGGAGAGAAAAATGGGAAAATAAAAAGAGAATTTACAACCTTACATCACGTAAGGGAAGAAAGAAAGTATGGATCTGCCACTGGACTGTTGGTTCTTCTTTAATCAACGCAATCTCTTTCTCTCTCTCTCCTTCTTCCTCGCAATTCCAAATTATTATTATTTCTTAAAATCTCACCGCTCATCTTTGCTTTTTCCACCCCTTTTTATTTCTACTACTTCCCCTTCACGACACAAATCGCATCCTCTTTTCTTCCAAATCCAGATAGAAACAGAATCCTTCCTAACCCCAACCCCAACCCTAACCCTAATTGTCCTCAGATTTCGTCCTTTTTTCTCTCAGACCCTTGTTTCTTACCGGATTCTCTTCGGCTTGCGGAAGATTTTCGATGGAGACGGGTGAAGGAGAGAAGAAGCGGCCTCCGGACGGGGATAAATCGACGAAGAGGAAGATGAAAACGGCTTCGCAGTTGGAGCTTCTTGAGAAGACTTATGCCAGTTTGTTTTCTGTCTTTCTCTCAATTTCCTGCTATTTATTTGGAATTTGTGTGTTATTTGATGTCGCCGTGCTTATTTTTGATTCTTTGGTGTGGAATTTGGCCTTGTTGTTTTGATTTTTGGATTTGTTTTGTATTGTTTGTGTTTGATCAGTGGAATCGTATCCGTCGGAGACGTTGAGAGCGGAGCTATCGGTGAAAACAGGGTTGACGGATCGGCAATTGCAGATGTGGTTTTGTCACAGGAGGTTGAAAGACCGGAAAGTTACGCCGGGGAAGAGAGGAAGGAAGGAGATTGTGACGGCTGTGGATGAAGGAGGGATGATGGGTGAACCGGTTAATGATGGTGGTTCTGGTTCGGGTTCAAGTGCGTTCGGTCATAGTGATGCACGGAAAGCTGCTGCTCGATCGGCAGTGCCTGTGCCAAGGATTGGGAGTGAGTTGCAACCGATGGTGAAGAGGTATTATGAGCCTGCGCAGACGATTTCGGAGCTGCGGGCAATTGCATTTGTGGAGTCACAGTTGGGGGAGCCATTGAGAGAGGATGGGCCAATTCTTGGCGTGGAGTTTGATCCATTGCCCCCAGACGCATTTGGTGCACAGATAGGTATAACAAATGTTTTGTTCCCAATTAGTGTTTTCAAGTATGAAATGAAATGATGTTTTCTATTGGATAGATAAACGGCTATAGTATCAAGTTCTTTAGATGATTCTCAGTTTAGCGTTGGTTCTGAACTGTATGTTTTTCTGATTTTATCCGGCCTGGGATAATCTAGAACTTCTAAAATTATCTTTCAGGAAAAATGACTGAAACTTATTCAATGTAATTTAATTGGCTTTTGAAATGTGACTATTTGTTTTGGATATTTTGAAATGTTAAAAGTTACCATTTTTGCGTTCTTTATGCAACGACTTTGTTTTCCTGTATTCACATACACAGAAAGTGATCAATACTTTGAAAAGACATCCTGCTGGAGCATAGTTGAGTGAATATTGGCACTCTACTGAAGAGTTTTTATGACAGCCTTATTGAAGAAAAATGAGCATGATTGCACAAAGCCGGAGGGAGTACTTTGAAAGACTTAAAGAAGCCATGTGTTCTAGTTCTCATTTTATAAGAAGTTTGGTTGATAGTATAATTTATTCATTACATTATGCTTGAGAATCATTAGATTTAATTGTATACCTTGTAACTGGCTCATGTCGGACTGGTACCAATTGGTTTCAGAGGAAAAAACTCAACTGACTTTACCCTGGTGTATCCCAAGTATCAGACCATTGGATGGTTCTGATGCTGAGAATTGTTATCTGAGACTGCTTGCATATGTTTTAACCAGATATAGGTCTGCTTAGGGACTATTATCACAATATTCTTTTGACCAGCTATAAGTCTGCTTAGGGACTATTATCGCAACATTCTTTGCTTGATTGCTAGTGTTCTTGCACAGTTCTCTATTGGAGTGTAAAATAGTACTACTAACTCCATGGTGCATTCGTTAGGAACTTTGATGAATCGTTGCAGGGGCTAAGGCAATACCGGATAGTTAAAATGAATTATAGTTTTATCTTCTAAGAGTTGTATTATCACTTTTAGTACTACAGAAGAGTTAGAGTACTTGAGGCTGTTTCAAGGTGTAGTTTTAACACATATGTCAACAGCTTGGCATGTTGTCTACTGTCTGCGTCTGTTTACCTTGTTCTAGTATTTTTTCTGTTCTTTTTTGGCAGGCAAGCTGGGTTTTTATGGATAACCCATAACCCATGAGTGCCCCGAACCCATGATCTAAGCACATGAGAGGCCCTTCTAGTGCCACTGCAGTAGAAGTCCTTAGCTCAACTTGCTCTAGTATTGGATACACATATCTATGCAGATCTTCTTTTGTGACTCCAGTTTGCTTGTTTTTATTTGCTTGAGGATGACCTAGCTTTTCCATTTATTAATTTCTTTACTAGAGGTTGCATTTTGTCTTCAAGAAAGCTTTGTACTGTAGGTATACCATTGACCTTCTGTCTTTTGATTTTCTTTTCCTTTTTCAACTGTGAAGCATCAATACCTGCACAGCAAAAGCAACCCGGACGGCCTTATGATGGAAAAATGTTTGATAGACAAGATGCCATATCTGTCAAGGTTGGTTTCTATTTATCTATAATGCGTATTCAGTTTCTATTGAAAAAATTGACCTGTACCATGCTGATTGAGTTCTTTCCCCTGCAAGTGGCTCCCTATAATCATGTGGTTTTGGTTTATCTAATTCCTGCATCTGGTCTGCAGACATCTTCGGCCCTGCCCAGCATGGAACATTATGTAGCTAGTTCATCGGGTGTTAAAAGGAAGGCAAATGCTGGAGGTCATGTCGTTCATCCCCAAACTGGTGCGAGGGCTCTCCATGAATATCAGTTTCTCCCTGATCAACCAGTCAGATCTGAGAGTTATGAAAGAGTTGCTCCATCGCACTTTTATGACTCTCAAGTTGATGTTCCAAGTGCTAGGGTTCCATCATTGTCTAGTGGAGGACCGTTTCTTCATGGAAACGAACAGGTAGCTGCAAGTTATGGTTTCCAAGGTCAGGTGCCAAACATTAGTCTTTTGTCTCAGCAGGGCAGGCAAGGCCATGTGTTTTCTTCAGGTTCTGCAGAATATGACACTGTTCCACACAAGAATTCCTTTACAAACATTGCATCTGATGCTCCATTTGTTGCGCACCCAGTCATTGGTCTAGAAAATCCATTTGTACCATCTGACAGGCGGGTTGGCCATGATGAAGATGCTTCTCGTGTGGAGAGAAAACGGAAGGTATAGACAGTAAACCTCTTTTCTAACTATATACTAATAATTATGTCAATAAAATTCTTTGGTCTCATGCAGAGTGATGAAGCAAGGATTCAAAAAGAAGTTGAAGCCCATGAAAAACGGATTAGGAAAGAGCTTGAGAAACAGGACATCTTAAGGAGAAAGGTGTTTCTCTTATACCTTAAATCTTTGCTGTTTATGTAATTGTGTTGCTTCCAAACTGATGCTGGAAATGCTGCATCTTAAGAGAGAGGAGCAACTAAGAAGAGAAATGGAGAAACATGATCGCGAAAGAAAGAAGGAAGAGGAGAGGCAGATGCGTGAAAGACAAAGAGAGGAGGAAAGATTTCAAAGGGAGCAGAGGCGGGAAAATGAGCGAAGAGAGAGGTTTTTGCAGAAAGAATCTCTCAGAGTAAGAAGAATGTCATAACCTACTGTTCTCATGGAGAATTACTTTGTTCATGAATGGTTAATTTTGGCATTCTGAATTCAGGCTGAGAAATTGAAGCAAAAAGAAGAATTGCGGAGAGAGAAGGAGGCAGCAAGGCAAAAAGCTGCTAATGAAAGGGCTACTGCTCGTAGAATTGCTAGAGAATCTATGGAACTCATTGAAGATGAACGCTTAGAACTTATGGAGTTAGCTGCAGTTAGCAAAGGGCTCCCCTCAATAATCTCCATTGACGGTGACACACTGGAACAGCTTGACATGTTGAGAGGTATGTGCTGTGTTCTTTTTATGATGGCTATTTGGTTTTGCTGACTAAGTTTGTCGGGTAAACATATTTATTCTCTTAGTTCTTTAATCAATTGAGCATCTGTGGTTTAGAGAAATCTTATTTTCTGATCAGAAGCTATAACATGCTCTGTGTTTCAGATATGCTGAGTACATTTCCTCCCAAGGCTGTTTGCTTAAAAAAGCCTTTTGCGATTCGGCCTTGGACCGAGTCAGAGGAAAACATTGGAAACCTTCTTATGGTATGGCTTCCATGAAACTTCTTGTTGGTTATTCTTCAGTAGTCATGAAATGGTGATTAATTCTACCAATGCTGTATATTCAAATTCTAAGAAAGATCGAGTCTCTTCAGAGCCTGTGGTGATGCGAGTACATATCTTATCTGATGGTGCTGAGCTGACTTGGAGACATGGAACTGGATGCATTATTATTTACTACTACTACTACTACTACTACTACTACTACTACTACTACTACTACTTTTGATCTCTACCATTGTCTCATTTTGTAGTTTTGTGGATAAGTCTCAGCTTATTCTCTTTTTTCTTTGTATAATTCATGTGCTAGTTACTGCAGGGCCAAATGTTTGAATATCTTGAATGCAATTTCAGGTTTGGAGGTTTTTAATTACATTTGCTGATGTTCTTGGGCTTTGGCCATTTACCATTGATGAGTTTGTTCAAGCCTTTCATGACTATGTGAGTTCTTCATCAGATCTTTACAAACTTCAGTCGTGGTTTCTGTCTGTCGGCCATTTTTGATATTCAAACAGTTCAATTGCTCCATATCATTCAGGATCCGAGGCTGTTGGGTGAAATACATGTTGCTCTTCTGAGATCTATTATCAAAGACATTGAAGATGTTGCGAGGACACCCTCAATGGGATTGGGAGCCAACCAAAATAGTGCTGCTAACCCTGGAGGTGGACATCCGCAAATTGTTGAGGGGGTATGTTATACTCTGAACTGCATTCTGCTTGTTGACTTATATGTATATCTTTACTGTACATTTTCTTGCCATTTTAGTGTCCTTTATGGAAGTTTTATCTTTTGCTCCAGGCCTATGCATGGGGTTTTGATATCCGGAGCTGGCAGTGCAACTTGAACCCATTGACTTGGCCTGAAATATTGAGACAATTTGCACTATCCGCAGGATTTGGCCCACAACTGAAGAAAAGGAGTGTTGAGCGTGTTTTCTTCCGTGACGACAATGAGGTTTGCCTCACTGCCTCCATTTTTGTTCTAATAAACTCTGCTTATATGTTCTTCAGTTTGATTTTCTGCAATACATATGACTAGTAACACATTGTTTTATTTGAAGTCACAGATTGCTCTTTTGGAATCTTATATTATCCTTGTGCTCATTTATCTGTGAAAAATATGTGCCTGTATTCATTTGTATATAGATATTTTGTTGTAAGGCGAAAAAGTGCATTGCTAATTCATTATTAGAATTATAATTCAGAGATAATATATCTAGTCTATGTAGTTAGAGGCATGCCTAGGTGCAGGAGTTTCAGGCACCAGTGCCTGGGGTGCGCTGCCTATGTTCAGGTGCGACTCCGACGTGTAGGCGCAGGTGACGAGTTGTTAAACCCCCAAACTTCAATTTTTTTCATTTTTTCATCTTCTAACCCTATTTTCTATTCTCTTGAGAGTTTCTAATGTGGAAATGACCATTCCTCTTCAAGCTTTAACAGATCTAAGAGAAGAAAAGGTATGGATTCATGAATCTTCCACCTAAAACTCTATTTTTTCTGTAAAAAAACATAAAAATCAGTGCCAAATTATTTTATTTATTTATTTATTTTTTTTCAATTTTGGCTTACTTTTTTATTTTTATAAATCTTGATGGTTTCTCATTTTATAGGTAGAAACAAACATTCCATTTAATTTTCTTGTTTATTTGCTATAGATTTAACTTTTTTTTTAGGTTTTTCCAATTTTTTATTAAAAAAAATAGTTACAGAATTTTGAAATAACTTTCGTTTTTTTTACATTTATTCCATGAAAATTTCATTCACGTATATAGCTTCCATTCATAGAAATTAGCATGTTTGAGTAATATTTCATCATAGAATTATGTTTCTATATTTTTCTTACATTTTTTTGGGAATTTTTGAATTTTTATAATTCTTAATATATTTTTTTCACCTTGTGATTCAGGCTTGCACCTAGGCCCTCCAGGCTCCAGGTGCACCCTTTGCGCCTAGTTGCAGGTTGTGCCTCTAGCTACATATTATCTAGTGATGTTAAATTTCAATAGAATTCCTCTTGAAGGTGGCGTGCTAGATGCTATGGAATTGGAAGCTGTTTTAATAGAATTGCAACTTAGAGGTAATTTACGTATGTATGTACGTACACACGGGCACACAACGGTAGAGTTTTTGTCATGTGACCTTGTCGTTACAGGTTCAAGACTTGGAAACAGCCTCTTGCAAAATGCAAGGCTAGGCTGCTTACTATTGACCCCTGTGGTCTGCCCCTTCCCTGGAACCGGCATATGCGGGAGCTTCATGCACTGGGGCTGCCCTTATATATATATATATATATATATATATATATATATATATATATATGTTCAATTTCAATAGAATTCCTCTTGAAGGTGGTGAGCTACATGCTATGGCATTGGAATCTGCTTCAGTAAAAGGCTTTTTTCATGGTAAGATGTCTCGACCTTTATCCTTGTTCAAGAATTTGAAGCCTCTCCAACCAATTCTTATCTATTTTTGAAGTGGTTCCATCAGATGTTGTCATATTATCAAGAAAGCATCTAGGTATATATAGGTGATGGCAATTTGAATCTGCACACAGATTCTAGGTAATGAAACTTTCAAGAGGTGACAAAAGAGTTTTATTCCTTGCTAGACCTTTATATATATATTTGGTATTGTCATATCTTATTTTTTTACTTAATTTTAGATTGTAAATACATTAATAACGATATTTGGTCCCATAAAATGAATATAATCTTTGAAGAACCTGCATAGTATGTGTAGAATCTTTGAAGCACTGATTGAGTAGATACTGATGATCAAATTTCTTGAGTGACTTAGATAGCTTCTGCCACTGGAATTATATATAAAGAAGCTTCTGGTGCACATCTTAAAACTTGTTCTTTTTGTCCATTTTTCAAATTACTTGACATGTTATCCAAGATGTCATCTGCAGTTTTATGAATTTGTTGCTACAGTACTGATATAACATGCTTTGCTCATGCAGGGTCATGATGGAGAAGATATAATTTCTACTTTGCGCAATGGTGCAGCCGCTGAAAATGCTGCTGCTATGATGCAAGAAAAGGGATATTCTCATCCCCGTAGATCCAGACATCGTTTGACACCTGGAACAGTCAAATTTGCAGCATTTCATGTTCTGTCTCTTGAGGAAGGCAAGGGTCTAACAATATTAGAGGTTGCAGACAAGATTCAGGTAACTTCCTCTGATGTTGCATTTGTCATATTTAGTTTGTCTGATTGGATCCTCTGATATTTTTTGTTTAATTGTAAGAAATCTGGACTCCGGGACCTTACAACAAGCAAGACGCCAGAGGCCTCTATTGCTGCAGCACTGTCAAGGGATGCAATCCTTTTTGAAAGAACGGCTCCCTCGACATATTGTGTCCGTCCTGCTTATAGGAAGGATCCTGCTGATGCTGATGCAATACTTGCGGCAGCCAGGGAGAAGATCCAGATATTCCAAAATGGGCTTTCAGATTCAGAAGAGGCTGAAAAGGATGCAGAGGATGCTGATTATGTTGAAAGAGATGAAGATTCTGAATGTGATGGTGCAGAGGATCCTGAAATTGATGATGCAGGAATGATCGAGAAAGCAAACAAACAAGTTGCCAACTCAAGTGAAAGAAAACTTATTCAAGCCTCACCTTCTTCACGAAATGAGAAAGGGGAGATGGTCTGTGACGAGGTTGGAGGAACTCCACGGAGTGGTTTTGGTAGTGGAGGGAAAGGATTCTCTCCCTTTCCTCTGGAAGGCTCCAAAGATATTAGTGGTTCAGGTACAATCAACAATCAGTCCCATGATGTTCCTGGAAACTGTCATGAGACGGCTAATGCTGATCAAGAGGAGACAGAGATTGATGAAAGCAATTCTGGGGAACCATGGGTTCAAGGGCTAATGGAAGGAGAATATTCTGATCTTACGGTTGAGGAACGCCTTAACGCACTTGTTGCTTTAATTGGTGTGGCTATTGAAGGGAACTCCATCCGCGTGATCCTTGAGGTAATATTTTCATTATAATCTTTCTTTCCATACATTGTCAAACTCCTTCGATGTTAGTATTTGTGACCTTGAATTGATGACTTGTTCAGGAGCGCTTAGAAGCAGCAAATGCTCTCAAAAAGCAAATGTGGGCTGAGGCACAACTAGATAAGCGCCGCATGAAAGAAGAGTACATAACAAGGTTACAGTATCCACCTTTTACTGGGATGAAGACTGAAACCAACCTGCCAAGTACTGCGATAGAGGGCAGTCAAAGCCCATTGCTTGCCGTTGATAATAAGGGTGGCGAGGAATCTCTGACCCCAGCAGTGAAGCAAGAATCAAGTATTGATCCCCTCAGTGTCCAGAACTATGTTAACAATGCTTCAGCTGAAAGGACCTTGCCTGGACAAGATTTTTCTACAACTCCTGATAATCTTCAAATTCAACATGGATATGCAGTAGAAAAGTCGCGCTCACAGTTGAAATCTTACATAGGTCACAAGGCAGAAGAAATGTACGTATACAGGTCTCTACCTCTAGGTCAGGATCGAAGACGTAACCGTTACTGGCAGTTTGTTACGTCTTGTTCTAAAAGTGATCCTGGTTCTGGAAGGATATTTTTCGAGTCCCAAGATGGTTGCTGGAGGCTCATAGATTCAGAAGAGGTGGCTTTTTAACAAAGAACTATAGCGTGCTATTTGTTCATGTTCATCTTCATGTTGCTTGAATACATAAATGGATAAAATTTCTGCATTTTTTCTATCATATTTATCTGGATAGCAACTGTATCTCTGCATTTTGCTATCATATTTATCTGGACAACGACCGTGTATGTATTGATGTTTGATTGTTAGTCCATGATGTTATAAGGCAGTAAACCTGGAAAATCAAACATGATCACATGACTGCAAATTGAGTTTGAATTTCAGTGCTCATTGATTTATATGGAGGCATTTTATAAAGCTCAAAAAGGTTTCTCTCAGTTTGAATGCACATGTTACATTATATACTCTATCAGGAAGCATACCCTGGTGCACGAAGCTTGCGCCTATGCAGGGTCCGGGGAAGGGGCAGCACCCAAAAGGTCTATCAGGAAGCATCTATATCATATTATTAATTCTACTTTTGCTTTCAAGTCCTTTTATGTTACTGGTACTGTCTTTACATAATCTTTTGTATTGAAATTAGTTGTGCACCAACCAGCTATATTCTCTTGATCTGTATATTGTAAAGCATATAGCATATAGCATCTATCACTAACACAGTAGAGTTTTCTTGGCATTCTTCTGCTTGTTAATCAACTAAAACTGCAACATGGTTGCTTGAATGAGAAACATAGTCTGGTCAAGCTTCATTATGCAAGTGATGTACTCTCTTTCTGCTTGCTTCAGATGTCCTGAAATTGATACAGTTAAAGAAACTCATCCAGCATCTGTATAAGAAAGCGAGTGCCATTTCCATTTACTGCGTTCTATTGGTTTGAATAGGAATTCTCTAGTAAGGCCAGCCTTGTATGATACAAAGCACCATTATTACATAATGGGCCCCACTTTGGTTGATGGAGCCCTTTGGTGTTACTTATCCAATGCTGAATTTCTGATTGTTGAAAGATCATGTTGATTGAACTGTTCTAATATTCAAAATATATGTTTTCAATGATCAAGTGTAGAATTTGCTTATACGAGGTTTCTGGTCATCCCTGTTTGATAACCAAAAAATGTATGTTCTTGGATGCTAGAATTTTCCAATTGGCATGGTTTTGAGCTGCTATACATTAGTCTTGGACTAATTAGATTATTCTTCCTGAACTTAATAGTGTTGGTCGTTTATTATTTGAAATTTTCTCTGTTTAAACTCTAGTTGAATCTTATCTTCTCTGTATCATCGTGAACTTATTGCTTATTCTCCATGCTGTTTGATTGTATGTGCAGGCATTTGATGCCCTTTTAGCTACTTTGGATACTCGTGGGATTAGGGAGTCCCATTTGCATTCAATGTTGCAGAAAATAGAATTATCTTTCAGAGAATCTGCTAGAAGGAACTTCCACCAGGTCAACGTCTTGGATCCAACTGGCAGTCCCATCAAAGCTGAAGCTTCTGTGGGGGCTTCCAGTCCTGATTGTGTGGCAGGAATTGACAGCCCAAGCAGTACAGTTTGTGGTCTTAACTCTCATGCACTGGAGCAGTCATCGTCATTCAAAATTGGTCTTGGAAGAAATGAAAATGAGAAGAAGGACGCTTTAAAGAGGTACCAAGATCTACAGAAATGGTTGTGGAAAGAGTGTTTTAGTCCGTCAATATTGGGTGCTATGAAGTATGGAAAAAAGAGATGCTCTGAGCTGCTTGATGGTTGTGATTTTTGCCATGAGTTATACCTCGCCAAGCACAAACATTGTCCCTCTTGCCATAAAACATTTGAGTCTATTCATAATGTGGATGTGACTTTTCCTGAGCATGTTGGTCAATGTGAAGAGAAGCGAAAGGTGGATCCTGAATGGAATTTCCATGGTTCAAGTTCTTCCCTTCCTGTGAGGATCCAAATGTTGAAGGCACAGCTTTCCTTAATCGAGGTGAATTGGAAATTCATTTTATTGATCTAGCTGAGTTCACGTGAGTTTCTTGTTTCATGCGTGCATCTATTTAGTTTTGATTTTGAGCCAATGATATGCCATACTCATTGAATTTCAGGCTTCCATCCCATCCGAAGCACTTCAACCTTTCTGGACAGATGCATATCGCAAATCATGGGGTGTAAAGTTGCATTGTTCATCATCAGCAGATGAATTTTTTCAGGTTTTTCACATTTTCTGTCAATGCGTTATTTACAATTTCTCAGATTTTCCAATGTCACCATTGACAAATGCTGCCTTTTATTTGACATCATCTCTTGTTTATTCCAAATTGTGAGATACATTCATCTGCTGCCATTTATAATTTTGAGGATACCTTGAAGGGCATCTTACAATGAAGACTACATTTTAGTTCACTGGTTACTCTGGTTTTATTTCTTTGTTTCTAACTGTTATACTTAATGCTGTATAAGCAGCTCTTCTTTTGTGATTTGTGATCTTAACTCATCTATGTCACATGAGCATGATTAGTTTGCTTGAAATGAAAAAAGCACCCTCTAAGTGTGAATGATATTTTTTTTTCTATTGTTCTTTGGAAATGCCCATCTGTCCTTTAGATTTAGTTCTCCATTATCTTTCAGAGAAAGTTTGTAATGTACATACTATCAGCATCCTCTAGTTTGATAATTGTTGTTTGTTTTATGTTTGATACTTTATGTTGTAAACTCATACTGATGATTATGCACTACAACCAGATAAATTCCCTGACACTCATATCTGATTCGTCATGCAGCTTGTGACTCTGTTGGAAGGTGCTGTAAAACGGGACTGTTTGTTGTCAAATTTTGAGACAACCAAGGAACTTCTAGGCTCTTCAACCCCAGAGTATGCTGTTGAAGATTCTTCTCTTCCTGTAAATGTCTCTGTACTCCCTTGGGTACCACCAACAACAGCTGCTGTGGCATTACGGCTCATGGAGTTTGATGCATCCGTTTCTTACATGCTGCATCAGAGGGGGGAGTCCCATAAAGACAGGGATGCGGGGGACTTCATTGTGAGTACATTCAGAAACTTTAAATAACAGCTTTGATTTCAAGTTGAAAGTATGAAAGCAGAGAGGAGATATAGGGATTTTCCCAAAACATTTTCTTTTGGTAGGTAAAAGAAAATAATTTTTCATTTACAATTGAGAGTCTATTTTGAAGGGGAGCCTTGGTGTAACGGTGAAGTTGTTGTTGTGTGACCTTGAGGTCGTGGCTTCAAAGTGTGGAAATAGCCTCTTGTAAAAATGCAAGATAAGGCTGCATGATATAGACCCTTGTGGTCCGCCCCTTCCCGGGACCCCGCATACGCTGGAGCTTTGTGCACCGGGGCTGCCCTTTAAATTGAGAAGTCCATTTCATAATATTGGTGGGAAACTCTGGTAATTTCAGAAATCTAAGAAAATGTATAATGGACATGAGAAAACCTTGTGTACTGCAAGTTATGTCAGTCACATTTGTGTATCCTACATTGCTAATTGAATGAAAATGATTATAAATGGTTGCATGCCAAAATTTATTGAATTGGAAACTCTGTAATGAAGCCCCTGAAAACCTAACTCCTGACTGAGTATCAGTGAGCCTTTGGAAACTCGTGTAAAGGTGATTGCCCTATTTCCAAGGCAGAACTTGGATTTTGAAGTTGTTGGTCTTTCTTCAATTTGACTAATTTGCTTTCTACTTTTTATGATCTTAACTATCTGTGCCTACTGATATTCTTTTACTGACAGAAAATGCCATCAAGATATGCTGTTGTTAAGAATATCCAAGAGCTTGAACCCGCTGAAACTCCTGACCGAACCGAATATCAGCATGAAGAGAACTGGGCGGATCCTGCTAGTGGACGTAGTCTGGCACGTGGACGCGCTGGTCGTGGCCGAGGACGAGGCCGCAGTCGTGGTGGTAGGCGGCAGAGAGGGACTCTTACCTCCCGCGTAGAACCTCTGAAGGAAAACACTGGTGGTAGTGAAAAGCTAGTGCAGAGACAGGGCCGTAAAGGTGGCCGAACTCGTGGACGAGGAGGCCGTAGGCGTGGTCGTCGCACAGTAAGGAGACGACAGAAAGCAGACAGTAGCGTAGTTGAGAAGGTGACAGAGATGGACTTTGCCAGTTTCAATGACATAGGTGTAGCCAAAGAGGTCAGTGGTGGGGAATCACCAAGAAGTTCAGGAGGAGAGGAGTGGGATGGAGAAGGAACTGGGAGAACGTATGCAGTGGAGGCTGATGACAACAGTGCATCGCTGTCTGAGGACAACGGCCAAGCCTCAGCTGATGAGTATGATGATCAGAGAACACGATACACCAGTATTTACAATCGCAAATCTATAGAATTAGATGAGAGTGAGGAAGATGTCGGAGAAGGAGATGGGGAAGAGGAATATATTGGTGACGGTGATGGGGAAGAAGACGTCAGGGATGGGGATGGCGATGAAGAGGTAGATGGGGATGGGGATGGCGATGAGGATGATGAAGGGGATGGGGATGAGGAAGATGATGAGGATGTTAATGAAGGGGAGGGTGATGAGGAGGAAGATGGAGATGATATGGATGAAGATGATGGTAATGATCATGTGCGTGGAAGGGTGAACGTGGATGAGGACGAAGGCACAGCATCAATATCTTCCGACTACAGTGATTGATACGGTAAAAGTACAGAGCATAATCTCGTTATGGTACTGGAAACAATGGAAAATCAGCATAGCTATGCATTCTTTCGTTTTGGGCTACTATTTGGTGGCTTCAAACATGAGAGGAGAAGAGAAGAGCCTATGCTCAGAACGTCCATACGGCTGCTGCAGCTCACAGCAGGTTCCCAAGTTTGTTGAACATTAAGAACTGCACTACAAGTAATTTGACGGTCGAACCATATCAGCTGCATCTACTAGACTCTTCGAGTATCGCCTGCAAGGGCGACGAATAGAAATATGTGCAATCTTCTTTGGAGAGTTGTTCTTCTCCTCTGCAAATGACTACTGAACTCTAAGACAGTTATATGTTCAGGTTCAGACACTTGGGATTACCACTATGTAAAGTAATTTGTTCATGGTCCGTGGCCTAATCAATTTCCATCTCACATAGCTTTCAATTGCTCGTAAGGCATCAGATTTTACGGTGTTTGTTATAGAGATCCCACCGGAGTGTGTTAACTATTCTTTTTATTAACTTTAATTTTCCTGTTGGAAAATTTATCTGGAACATTGTAATGACATGATTTAAGATCCACTCAGATTCTTTACCCCGGACTGGACGGCATCAATCATCGTGGCCATCCAAAATCTGAACATGCCAGATTTAAGTAACTCGTAATGGTATCCGAAAGGACCTTGGTCGTCTCCTATGCTGGATCATCCATTCGGCTTCTATGATTCAAGCAACATGGTAACATGCATAACCCTTGTTGTCGAGAGGGAGCAAGATAAAGGTACGGGAAGTAGAAGCTACTTTCGTTTGCAATATTGTATTGCTTGACTTGAAGTGAGCCTGCTTCAGATAAGACACGTTGCTGTTAGTGGTGCTTGTGCTGGATTGAGATGAATTGGCATCTCTTCATCTCACTGTGACTGCCACTTGAGATTTAGCTGGGGGCGAAAATATCACACTGGCTAATCCTTTTCTGTCAAGTCAAAGCAGCTTAGATCACATACCTAGTCATCTCATGCCAAATTAAGATCTGGAAAAAGCTAAATTCATCTGATGAGCATCTCAAGCACAACCGGACCATGCTTAATCTCATCTCAAGCTAGCTCACCCCATCTCAAGCGCAACTGATCCTAAGCAAAAAATGTGTACACACCCATCGATTATCTGATCAGGGATAACTTGCGAGCACCCGACATACCTTTGCGCTCTGTAGTCCTACATATACATCATGAAAATTGTCCATTTCTCCAGAACGTCCAAACCACTAACTTCGCTGAAAATGCTGACCAAGGACCGTGGAAATATTGTATCACCAACCTCTAAAGTTTTTGCACTCCACATTCTATCCCCATCGAAGCCCACTTCCAATTGTGAATAAAAGAGGATCCGCATGCCAAATCATTTATAAGCTAGGACTAGGACATTCACACTATCAATCAAGAGAATTGGGCCTGCAAACTAAGATTATTGTGCGTAAACTCTCAATACATTAAAATGTATCACAAGAAATCGCCACATCCGTTGGACTTAAAACACCATGAAGCTAGAACTCATACTATTCACAGCAAAGACGGGCAATCCGCGCATCGTCAAGGCACCAGCAGTCTCTTGATTCCGGCCTTCTGTTCGGCAGTGAGCCTGGTTGGGAACTTGATGTTGAACTTGATTCTGAGGTTTCCTCTTTTAGAGGGTTCTTTGGGTATGGGCATTCCTTCTCTAGGGACAACCTCCTCATAGTTTGGATGGATTATGTTGTTGATTGGAATGGTTAGATTCCTTCCATCAAGGGTCGTCAAGTGGACAGTGTAGCCAGTTAGTGCTTCCGCCAGTGATATTTTTTGTGTCACGACTAGATCATTACCATCTCTTATGAATATGCTGTGCGGCTTCTCATCGATGATGAAGATGAGATCTGCAGGGATGACATTAGGCTGTTCGTTCCCTTTTTCTGGGAAGGTGATCTTTGTTCCTTTCTTCCAACCGGGCTTGACCTCAATCGTTAGAATTTCCTCTACTGGCATGGTTTTCCTGAACAAATGAGACATTCAAAGTAATGTCAGCGTACTCGCACACAGACGGGAGAACAGTTACAGTAACAAATGAGGGAAAACCCTGACTTCGACGAAGGAACAGAACAACTATAGAGAAGTTTAGAGGGAAATAAACAATAAGGGTATGGAGTATGCCAGGCTGGGGATGATCGTAAGAGCTCAGTACAACAAGACCTACTTACTATTCAGCAACCAAAAATAGGGATCAAATTGAAATAAAAACTGAAATCAGTCATCAACATCGCCACTTGAAAAAAAAAAATATTGAATCACTTAAGATAAACTAAATAAGAATTCGAATCCATCCATAATGCAGCTTCTTCTTCGTCTTTGCCTCGGGCAACCTTAAGCCAAGATCAATTAATTACTTAAAAAAGCATAAGAAAAAATACGACCAAAGCCAATTCAACTTCTTCAACTAATCCATCATCATTATTTAAATGCATCTTAGTCTTCCTTCTTAACCAAGAAAACTGCCAATTTGGTCAAATATGAAGAAATTTCCTAAAATAAGGTCAGGAACTAAGAAGCTATGTGAGGTTTCTATATTCCGTTTTAGTTCATCACTTGCCCACATCTTGTTAGCTTCTCTACAACATGTGGTTACAGAAAAATAGGCGTATGTAGTAATTTCAGGAGGTAATTAATGTATGAGAGTTGGTTCCAAAATCATGAATAAATACGTGTTGTAGGAGTCTTGTATAGGGAGAAATGGGTTTCAGACTTTAAGCTTGTAAGGGGATCTGCCTCCTCGAAGTGGGCATCCATGAGTATTCAGTCCCCTCAAAGTGGCTATATTAATGGACTATTATTAGTTGGATTGTGTTTTTAGTTTGTTTTCATGCAGGTAAATAACACCATGCGACCTAAAGGCCTGGTAGTTGGTAATAGCTGCTCTTGTAGCAACTAAATCTCCCTATTATGGACCAGACTAGAAAAGCATTCAACATTAGAATACGTATTGAGGTTTAGGGCGTCCAGGAACTCCTAATCATGGCTTCCAACGTGGCTTTCTACTTCACTCAGCCCAGGTTCAGAAAAGTAACCAGGACAAACACAGACAGGATCGACCCAAAATTGCCAAAGCACAATCATAAAAGTATCACCCAAAAGTAACATACAGTATTTGGTCAGGAAAGAAAGAACTTCTCCACAACCAAGCCACAGAGCACAGCCTAATCGGACTTCTATAAAAGTAAAAGCCATCACCAAAGGCACCATAAAAGTGGCAGTCAGCTATGATCTACATAGCAAGATACTCTATACAAAATTATACCCTTAAATCCTCACACAAAGCCATTGAGCTAGTAAACTGCTACTCAACAACTTGACCCAACCTAAAATGTACAATTGGATACTGAGCCCCATGACCTACAAGGCAAACTCATATGTTGTCCACAGGGTTAACAAACCTCTAGAAATGCTGGATTAACAATCTGAGCAGAAAATATCAGATTTTTCGGTGTAAATACCAATTAAAACCATCAGACTAGTCCAAATCACACAATGGAGAAGAGTTGCTACAAGTTCACATGGAAAAAAGATTGCAATTTTGAATAGGAAAACAATACAAAGGCTAAAGCATAGTAAATTTACACACAATTGAGATATGAGCATGCACAATGTACAAAAGCTTGTTATAGACAAAATCAATCAGAAAAATCTGCAATCAATACAACAGTAAATCACATGGAAACAGTATAAGCCATCAAGCAATCAATAACTATAGCTCAAAACAAAACTCAATTCCAAAAGCACCCAAAACCAATCTCACAACACAAAAGCAAAGGGCCAGAAGACTTACCCGCTCATATCTGCAATCTCCCTTGAAATCTTCATCTTCTTGGTAGTTCCCTTATACAACTCTTCAAGACTACAAGGCAAATGATTCTCAATTGGAGCAGCTTTCCTCGTAGGCTGATTAACAGAAGCCTCACCAAACTGCCCAAAGAAGTCATCCCCAAACATTGAGCCAGGAAACCCACGAGCTCCACCTCTCATACCCGAACCGGGTCCACCACCACCTCCCATCCCTCCAAACGGGCTGGAAAATCCGAAAAACTCGGCAAAAATATCATCGGCGTTTCTGGGGTTGAACCGGAAAACGTTAGGTCCATCTCCCTGGAAAAACGAGGCCCCACCAGGTCCGGCACCGGCTCCTGGCGGTGGAACTTGACCCTTTAAGCCTTCTTCTCCGTATTGATCGTAAACAGCTCGTTTTTGTGGATCACTCAAAACCTGATTCAGAGAGAGAAAAGGCCATATTAGATTGGATGAGAATGAATCCGATGCGACATTGATAACTAGAGAGCAAAAACAAGAGGAATGAAGAAAACCCAACATCCAAAACCTGAACATTTAGATTGGTAGAGGATAAATCAAAGGGAATAAGAAGACCCACCTCGTAAGCTTCAGAGATTTGCTTGAATTTGGCTTCTGCTTCCTTCTTGTTGTTGGGGTTTTTATCTGGGTGCCATTTCATGGCCAGTTTTCTGTAAGCTTTCTTCAAATCATCCTCTTTGGCGCTTTTGTCTACTTGAAGGATTTTGTAGTAATCCACACCCATCAGCTCCTCTTCGGCTACTACTTGTTCTTCCTGCTCTTGCTGTTGTTCCGCGTATGAAGTATTCTTCTCCTTCAGCCTATGCTACTCGTTGGTTTGATTGTGGCTTTGGAGTTTGCGTCTGTACTTGTTCTTCCTCTTGTTGGTTGTTCGATAGAGGGGAAGCTTTGAGAATTGGACAGAGTGTGTTGGATTTGTCTAGAAGGAGAAGAAGGGTGTGGAAGGTTCGAGAAGAGAGGCCAGATTTTCTGCAATACCACCTCCACTTACCGCTTTTATTCTACTCTTACTTTTTTGAAACGTAATTTTCTCCTTCATTGTTTGGGTTGGTGTCTCTTCTTTACGGGAAATTGCTAGAAGGAGAATGGTTGTCAGGTCAGGACTGTTTTGGGGCTAATTGAACGACATTGGATGTGATCAGATGAGCTAATCTGATAGATGAGCAGAGAACTGACCTGATCCGTTGATTTTATATTGATCGGGTGATCCTAGACTCTTGGATCCAGGAAGCATAAAGTGCATTGGTGGGTCTGCTACTTATATGACATGGTCCATTGATTTAGAATCTCCAATTTGCAAACCTAATACCTGATGGTCAGTGGCGCTTACAGTCTCCTGATTAAGGAAGATGCACAGAAAAGTCTGTAAATGAATCTTACTGTTAAACTTGCACACCATCAAGGACTAAATCAAACCACTTTTTCCATTCATATAGAGGGATTCAATCGCCAAAATCAACAACAGGGCCATCACACACCATAATCTAACCTGATTATCTTGTTAGGAGATACTGCCTATGCCTTTGAAGAGGAAAAGGTGACTTTCCAATGCTAATAAATAAAATAAAAGAACCGGATAAAATTATAGATAGAAATGACTTTTGGCACATCGGAAGGATCCCCCACCACATATGTGGACAACATTTTTTGTAGATGGGTCGAAATTATTAATAAGTAAATGGAAAAGGAACACGCAATGGGATCAACTTTGGTCCCATTCCAAATGAATATTTCATCAGCTCCCTATAGTTTACTAAAAACTATAGCTTCATGTTTTCCTGTCAAAATCCTAAACATAACTTATCAGATAAAGGGTTTAGAGTATCCAATCAAAATAATATCAATGGGTTGGGCTCGCAATTATCATGCCTAAGTGGCACACATGATTCCTTCCTAAAAATGTATTTCTTCCTATTTCGGAAAAGTGCCTTTCTTCAAAGCATTTATCTTTCATTCATGGCCTACCAATGAGAAATCCAAACACTAAATGCATGGTCCTCCAACCTTAATGGGGTGGGTTCCTTGAAGCAGGGAACAGCTAACAGCAGTCCTGAAAGACCAGTATCCAGCTTGTATTTTTTCCTTTACAATTATGGTGCTTAAATTGTCATCGTGTAACTTGAGGACATGAAAATAGCCTTTTGCAAAAATGCTAGGCAAGGTTGCATATTATAAACCCTTGTAGTCTTTTTTTTTCTCGGACCTCGCAGGGCCAGAAGCTTCGTGCACTGGAGCTGCCCTCAATGGCATTGGTAAGTTTAGGCTACGCAGCATCAATTGACCCGTAAGTTTTCCAAAGTACCACCACCTATTGTGTGTGAACCAAGTTGAAAACTGTACAGGGAAAGAGGCTGGTGAAATATAGTTAGGAGTGTCCATTGCTAACTGGACTTGGTTACTTAGGTCAAATGCATGTTAGTCACATGATTCTTGCTATGAGGGCAAGAGCCTGTAAATGTACGACCATAAACTATTTAAACCAACAATTCTAAATATAAATAGGCAATAATATTCCCACTCCCTCTACTAACATGCTGTCACGATTCTATGTGAGGCCAAACGTGTAGTATAGGCTCATCAGTGGTTGGGACATTAGAAATTCACTTGACGTGTTCCTGCTAAGTCTTAAGTCTTAGGGCTTTCCAAGTATTGGTTAAGCTCTTAATATTTGGTATCAGAACAACTACCAAATTGAGTGTTTGAATTAACCTATAGAAAAGGCTTAACTCAAGATTCTTATTCCCGTTGCAAACCCATTAAAGATTAACTCTCCATCGTTTTGCAAAATAATTTACAATAGAAGAACAGCATGTAAGGCATGGCCCCGTAGAGAAAAGCCAAGGTCATACAAGGGTGACCACCAAGGCCTATCTAGGACCACTTGGGGACCCATGAAAGGTGCCCAGGTATGAGAGCCTTGACAAAGGCCTCTATTTTGATCCATCAGACGTGTGGAACCAGCACAAACAGATCAAAATAACTTTTTTTGGAGTTGTCGTCGTGTAACTTTGAGGTAACGGGTTTAAGGCATAAAAATAGCATCTTGCAAAAATACAAAATAAAACTGCATATTATAAATTTTTGTAGTTCTTACCTTTTCAGGATCTTGCATATGCAGAAGCTTTGTAGGCCCTTTTCATATATTTTATTATGGTGATAAGAACATCTCTTAACTCCATTAATAATGCAAGACAGGCAATGTTTTACCTTCTGATATTTGTTTAGCTGGCCACCATGCCAACCTGAGCTACATGGGCCAGTATCCTAGAACTTCCTTTAGGTGCTGTTTGGCACCGAAATAGAAGACCTCAGACAAACTTATCCGGCATGGTGATCTTGTTGCCGTAAAACCTTAAAGGCCATTTGTTGTTAAATAATTTCATGTATGATCTAAGGCTGCAGAAAGATCCTTGGATAACTAAAACCACGGATTGTTATCCCCATGCTAAACAAGCACTTTATGTATCCTACAAGACCCATCATCATTTCTATAATTTGACGATATCCTAGTCTATCGGACGGTTTGAAATTGTACGAGATCGATGAAGAAATCATCCTAGAAGAAAAACCCATTGGCTGCTTCAAAGGACGACCATCGAGTTCATTGTACTAAGGCTGCTAATAGGTGGTTCAAGTCAAAGCCAGTATGTCTTGATCAGGATCTGATTTTTTATACACACCATCAAGTATCCAGTTCAGATCTCAGTTGGATGAATATAAAATTGATTAAATCCTCATCAATTTGAACCCAGACTTTGAATAACAATAATATACATTCAAAATACACTAAAAAAAATAAAGGATAATTTTATAACAGCATACCAAAAAATATTGTTATTATTATTTTTTAAATTTTATGAAAGAATACAACTGTAAGCTCAAACGTAATAAGATTAAACATGGATATATCAGTCCGCGGTTTGCCATATCCAATATCAACCTCTTATACCATGGGGATGATCGAAAGGACAGGCAAGGAGCTGAACTAGCGGGGGCACTTAACAAGTCAAGAGCAAAACAGGCAGTCCGGTGCACAAAGCTCTCGCGTATGTAAGGTCTGAGAAAGGAGCTGACTACAAAGGATTTGTTGCATGCAGCTTTGTACATTTTTGAAATATGTTGTTTCCACGCCTTTAACTTGTGACCTCTAAGTTCCACTATAACAGCAAGTAAAGAGTCAAACACCAAAATGGTTGCACATTTACTTCTTTAGAAGGTTCTCTTCATATTGTTGGATTATTAGAGAGTGTTGATCTTGGCTTGTCATATGCCATCTACGATGATACTGGCCACAAATCTTGGTTTGCCTATTGTGATCACCGCATATCAGATGGTTAGGTCCAATTTGTTGGCCTTCGACCAACTCTGTAAGGGCAGTGGTATACACTCCCTTTGTTTTTTCAATAAATGGTACAAAAAGCTATAATTTCAGGTGGGCCAATATTTGTTAAGATCTGTACCGTTCACAATGTTTTTCCTTTTTTAGATCAGTCATGATCCAAGGTTGTCATCTAGTGGATTATCCTAGCAATTGCTGCCTTCAGTTGTAAAATGGATGGTGAAATATTCTACTGTTCATTTTTCAACTCAAGAAAACGGTGGCTAGAATCTTTTAGTGGATGAGAATTTTGGAGTATAACCCAAATAAGCAAAGGAAAATCTTATGAATGGTTTTGATCTTCAAAATTTTGAGCCTAACTTGAAGTTGTAGCCTTTGATATCATTTATTAAGGGGCTCGTGAGGAAAAGTAAGGGGCCATTATATCAGCATCCTTCGCAATTATTGATTGTGAATGCTATTGGTCATTATATTTGTATAATCTTGTGAGTCCAAACTATCAAACAAGGCATTTTTCCTTCATCAAGGAAAAAGTATATTTTTTGGGCTCACATTGAGCGATCTATGTCTAGATCTATACCAATAGAATTGCATGCTATTGACAGCTGAACTACACGGCTCTAGCACCCTTCCAAATGGATGTTTCGTAGGCACCCTTGTAATTCACCATTAGTACTAATGGTTGACATTTCCCTAACAAATACCTAAACATGGCTGATGCAGGGGGTAGGAATGTCTAATCCAAACAAAATTAGTGTATATTGAATGGACTTGCCTTCGTCTGAAAAATTAACGGATTGGATCAGCCCATAAACGTGGCACATGTGTGCCCAAAAAGTGTACTTCTTCATTGAGCAAGCAAGTACAATTATTGAAATATCACTATTCCTGGACGGTCTGGATTTAGCGCCGGGTTGACCTTGTGTTCCTTTTTTTTTTGGGAGGCCGTCGCCCATCCCTTCCCTCTTACTTGGTGGTTTGGTTTTCTTGTGCCCATTTTTCATTTAAATATCTCCTTGTCTATGGCCATCGCCATTCAGGAAAAGGATATCAAATTGCATTACAGAGGGGAAAAAAAAAAACCCTGAAAGCTCAACTAATGCATCTCCACAAGAAGTAGGAGAGGAAAAAAATTAAGGCAGACATCAACTTCAGTGATCATAGATGTAACGAATTCTATAACATTCCAAGCACACAAACTTGGATTGGTCAATCAACTAATCACCGAAACTTCTAACTGAGAAAGAATCACTACGAATATCATCCCCAAGAACAGAAAAAACTAAAAGAAAAATGAGAAAAATTATAATTGTAAATAACAATTAATTCAACAAGGGATCTGCCCGATGAACCATCTGATCACTTTAACCGGAAGCTTTATCAGACTCACGGCGAAATTCGCAAGTCCGGTGCAACAAATGCAGCAAGGACACAGGCAACTCAAAATCGTCCTGTCATAGAAATTCAACAAAAAAAATTAGAAAAAAGAACTAAATTTAATTTACTTGGTTTACATTCCGAAGTCAACCACGAAGCATCGGTTCAATATCTCAACATCGGATCGTAGAATGGATATCTAGATTGAAAAACATTCATCGGATAGACGTTCGATGATAAAAAAATCCGCAATCAAAATGCCATCATAGGAGGAGGTACTTACCCCAGGACCCAAATAACTGCACCCACAAGGGCCAAAATTAGTGCGAGAAAAGCAAATGGCAAGCCAATCAAGAAACCCAAAGGCCTACACTCTGCCATGGAAATGCTCTTCTTCTTCCTGAAACCGCTTCTCGATCTTTCACACTGTAATGACCGGCGAAATTAGCTTTGTTCTGTATGTCGAGAACGCCAACCGTTTTATTTAGAATAAGTTGCAGAAACTTCCCTATTTAAACGCGAAAAACGAAAATGGGCCACACGAAATCCCCTATAAGACTTTTTTACCCTTGTAAATTTCAGAAATATCTACAAGAGTAGTTTACCGACTTCGTGAAGATGGGGACTTTTTGGTCATTTAATTTTGCGGGTCGTTGTTTTGACCGCCGTCTACGTTTCGTGGGGAGTAGGCGAAGCGAGGACGAAGTTGCCGAAGACTTTTCTTGCAGATTTGGAAGCGCGTTTTTGGTGATGGGGATTCTACCAGGGTCTGGTGTTCTTTTCTTTTGTTTATCATCAGATCATCGAAACCGTACACGTGGCTCTCAGAATATAGATATTGTGGTTAGATTGAGATGGTAAAACAATCCTGTTCAGCGTTTACTCATCGGCATCGCACACGTGGATGTAGATTGTTGATTTGTGGGAACATTGAGATAATTAAATAAAAGAAACAATTTCCGTGTCGAATACCAGATCCTAGAGGATTATTTTGAGCATGGCCATTTTGCTCGCCTGTTTTTGTGTAATTGATTCCACCTGCAGTCGCTTTGAAGTGTTCATCTTGTAATAATTCACAGAGCTAGTAGGACTCACTGTTGACAATCGAAACCGTTCATCTGGTCGGGTGTGCTATGAATGAGAGACATAAAAGTTATCCACCGTTTGATGAATATAAGTCTTTGATCTGCTGTGTTTTGATAATGAATGTAAACCGATGCTTTTTGGCTCCAAGTGTCATTTTGAGGGCTAGAATAAGAGGCATGGTAGGACCAGAGCATGGCCTAGAACATGCAAGGTTAGTGTCATTGAGGAAAGTGGACTCTATTGTACTTTTATCTGCTCATATTTTAGATGGGCATGCAACATATAACAGCGTCTAAAAATGACGGAAAATGAGTGCTCACCTACAGTATCCAAAATTCTGGCTGAAAACCGCCGCACAAATCCACACGGAACATGAAGCAATAGAGAAGATGAAGAAGAAGAAGAGTCCAGCCGAAGAAACTACATTTACAAGGCATTGCCTAAAAGAAGAAGAAAGCCATACAGAGTTGCTAAGCAGAGGGGCGCGGAATAGTGAGAGGGTATGACCGAGTAGTGCAAAGAGTGGCTTTGAAATATACAAGTCACGAGTTGGAGTCTGTTTAAGGAAATAAATACTCGAGTATTTATCTAACAATGTCGAAAAGGAAAAAAAGTTGTTCAAGTGAAAAACGTAACCAAATAAAAATTCATGCTGAAATTGAGATGAAAAGAGAGCCTTTTATAATTGCCTGAAAATGGTGGCTTGTTGATCGAAATTAACACTCCATCATCGTCATTAAGGCCTTATCCTAATTAGGAGTCGATCACCTAAATCTTGTTTATCCATTTTCCTCTATTAAGTATCATGTCTTTATTTAGTTCTAAAGTTTTTAAATCTTTTCTCACCACTTCTATCTATATTCTTTTGGGCCTTTTCCTTGCCCTTTTAAAACTTTCGACTTGGATTGCCTCGCTCCTTCTAACCATTGTTGTTTTTAGTCTCACTTGGACATGTCCAAATTATCTAAATTTATTTTCCCTCATCTTGGTGCTACTCCTAAATTTTCTCTAATGTTTTCATTCTCAATTATATCATTTCTTGTCTTACCACTCATCCATCTCAATTTCTTCATTTCGACAATGTTCATCCTATGGACATGTTGTTCCTTTACTATTCAAGACTCTAATCCATAGAGCATGGCCAGCCCTACAGTCATCTTATAGAAATTTTCTTTTAATTTGAGTGACACCCATTAACTACACAAAACTCTAGAGGCACATCTTCATTTGTTCCAACCACTTGGATTTTTTAGGTAACTTCTCTCTCAATATGTAACAACTAAGGTTCCAACAGTTACAATATTGTCCGCTTTGAGCTTATCCCTCACGGCTTTGTTCTTCTCTAGTTTTTGAGGAAAAATGCGTTGTGACCGTTAGAGTTTATTGAACTCTTATAACCAGCGCAGCTTCCACTCCCAGTGTGATATGGGACTAACTTTCAATACCTAGCCCCCATCCATCACTTGAGACTTTTGGCCTGCCTTAGTCGGCGTCTGACCTCTCCCAACTTGTTAGACCGTAGAGCGTCACCTTAATATCTCAAGTTTTGAAGAAAAAATGATTAAAGGATAAACAACTAAAGCTAGATGGAACTCTGTACAAAGACAACAGTAGCTTGAGACTGCTAACAATGTAAGTATATGACTTGCATTTTATCTTCCTGAACATGTATGTATATATGCATTTATACAGTTGGACTGTGAGCTGTGATTGGATAAAATCCTGAAAAATGTAAAATATAAACTCATTAGTTTTTGTAACCTCTGAAATGTATTGTTGTAGTATAGATGACACTCGGGTTTTAACAAACTTGTACAAAAGAAACATTATATTGAAATTTTTTAAAGATCTTCTGCTGTTTGCATTTGAAAAATAACAAAAATGTCTTATAAAAACTTGGGTCGTCATGCAATCTTTTTACTCTTATGAATTATCAATCAAGTATTAAAAGTGTTCTTTTAGGGAGACTTTTTGGTTATCAATATTTAATAATGCTTCACTCCAGCTCCTCTCCTCAGTAAAATTTTTGCATTTCATATACTCTGTCTTATTTTAGCTAATTTTAAATCCTTTAGATTTTAATGCATGTCTCTATAAATTTAGCTTTATGTTTATGCCCTCTATTGTTTTATCAATCAAAACTATATCAACTGCAAATAACATGCACGATGGAATCTCTTCATGCATATGTTCTATTAACTCATTCATAACCAATGTGAAAACTCCCTAATACATATTCTTAATTATGTCTATATACTTTTATTAAATCCCTTTCTCACCTAACAATCACCATATTAACTCTCCACGGACTCTATCATAAGCTTTTTCCATGTCAATAAAGACTATGTGGAGTTGCTTCCTCATCTCTCTATATTTCTCTAATAATTATCTAAACAAAAAAATAGCTTCTATAGTAGAGTTTCTAATCATGAAACCAAACTGATTCTACGACACACTCGTCTCATTATCGTAGTCTCTTCTCTATCATTCTTTGAAAAAGTTTTATGATATGACTCTTAAGTTTGATCCCCTGATAATTAGTGTAATTTTGTATGTTTCTTTTATTTTTATAAATTGATACAATATTGCTCTTCGTTCATTCATTCAACATTGTCTTCGATTTTACAATCTTGTTAAACAACTTTGTTAACTGAATTACTCTAAATTGACACTATAAAAAATTGACACTTATAAGCCTTGTAGGAGTTGAGGCTATCCTTCGTAAGCCACTGATAGTTGCCAAGACGGGCGCCACTAGCGTGAACTTGATATATTGGGACTTGGCCCTGTCAAACCGTGCACAAATCTAACCCGTGAATTAAATGGGCAGCCTAAAGATGCACTTAACGCCCATCGTGTGATTATTGTGTAGTCCAATCAGTGATCAGGGCGGCTGATCTTCGAGAATTTTCAGCTAATCAGGTCCACATCGGTGGTATACAAAGAGAAGTGCAATACAATTCCTTTATAATATCTCACAAGTCTTTGTTAAACGATTTCATTTCAGTTTTCTCTCTTATTCCATCGCCTCTGAACCATTTCTGAATTTTAATAATTTAATATATCAGTAGTTGTAACGGGGGATGATATTTAAACACCCTATATCCAATGAGTCCCGGCAGAGTAGATGCTTCAGAGCGTGTCAAAAAGTAGTTGCCATCTGATTAGTGAAAGTTTTTTGTAGATCTGAGTCATTCATCATATTTGAAATGGCTTAGGCTAAATATGAGATTTAATGCCCATTGAATACTTTCTTCCTTTGTACTTGCAAAGTTCAAAACAAGTGGGATCATTGAAATTCATTGAATTCTTGAGGATTACCTAACTTTCATATGCCAAACATGATGACGGTGTTATATCTTATAATTGCAGCCTTCTTAAGCAGATATAATTCAAACTTAGATAAGTGTTAGGATAAACTGTAATTATGGGATTACAGTTGATATTTCGGACTATAATCATGAGATTACAGTAGATATTTTATGCAATAATTACTATGTGATTCTTTATGTATATATCTGTATTATCCTTTGATGATCAATCAATTCGGTAAAGATGTAGATAGCTGTGGAAAAATTCATTATTCATGAATAACTTAGCCAAAGAACCTCTTAAGGGTCTTCCTTGCCCGATTTTGCAAATGGCAACAATCCATCTCGCTTTTCTCCGTGGTGGCTTGGTTGACCATAAAAAGACCATCTCACTTTCCCATTACCATCTGCAATCGTAATGAGATTATTATCAAATTTCATTAGAGATGGATACCTGAGTATGTGTTTACATTTGAGTCAAAATTGACGTAGTCTGGTGGTTAACATTTTGTGTGGATTACAGAGTTCTATGCTTAGAATTTGACCCTTTCTGCTTCACAATCTATGGAGACAAAAGTTGTGACTCATTTGACCAAGTAGCAGATGATGTAGTCCCTAGGATCATCCCAAAGTGTAAACCATTTATTTGTTATGGGATGCAGATGGAGCAATATCCAAGAACAGAACTAATGAATTAATCCTAGCCATCCAATGGGAGTGATTTTTATATATTTGTTTGGAAAGCAATGGGTGATTTGGCCTACTTCTGAATACATAATGTGTTTGGTCGTTGAAGAGGCATTGTGATGACGTACCGAGTCCAAACATTTTTATGAATGGTGAGTGGTTTCCAACCAGCTACATCTTGGTTGCGAGACAAGGCAAGTTCCTGTATCTTATCAAGTCACACTTCCCTTAAACCAAGGAGCCAAGTTAGACACTTGCGCGTCGTCTCACAAACCAGGGGTTGCGGGTTTTGGGTTCTACTGAAAAACAGTCGCCTCCTTATATTTGATGTGAAAGGACTCTATAACCTCAAAAGGTTGTTCTGGCTGAACTATGAGAAATAAAGCTCTTGTCATCCATACAATAGAGCAAGGTGGTGCTTATAAATGGGGACATCAATAAATTATTTGAATCATCTTCATGCTGGGTCCAAGTGTTCTTTGTAAAAAAGAGTTCGCTAGTTACAAGCTTGTTTACAGAAATCTTAATATTATTCCCCTTTTAACCTAAAAGCTTAAATTGATAGGAAGTGAGGCAAAAAATATTTGTACATCGAAGGCTCTTCATTTTAGGCTCTTGCACGTAGACCAAGCTCAAGTTTATATTTCCTAGCATTAAAAATTAATTTGATAAATAAGGTTCTCAAGAATCAAACTCACAAGCTCGTACTCACTAAGGCTCTGATAAAGCCTTTTTCTCCCTGACTGATACTAAGGCCCTGAGAAAGCTTCAGCTGATATGAACTACTCCACCATTAATATCTATGTCTAATATATATCAACTATAAGAGCATGCAAACATTTAAGAGACTATTTTTTGCCTTACCTCTTATAGATTATATTAAAAATGTTCGCTTGCTCCATTTGCTTACAATAACAAGAGGGTAGAAAGGCAAAATCAATGGATCCTCCGCGTCGTGAGGATTGAGGTTGGGCAGGTCCTACAAAGCACCAAAAAATCATATTAGCATGGTGCAATTATAACATTGACATGTACTAACAATTTTAGTGAGGAATGATATCCATACACCTTTACTGTCCATCAGTATATGCACGTGAGCCAGATTTCAAATGATATAATCGTTTCATTTTTTACTATGTCTTACATTAAGCCAGGAGCTAAATTTTTCACATTTTCGGTAATATTATCTGTATGCTAAATGGTAATATTAGATTTCATAGTTTTGATCTTTTCTAAATTGTAAAATGGAGAAGCTTTTTGTCAGGTTATGCGACTCTCTTTGTCACTCTCATAGAGCAGCGCTAGGACCACTTGGTCGATGACAACTTTGCTACATTAAGGAGAAGCTGGGTTCAACCCATTAAGCAACAAATACACCACCAATTAGTAGGGAAGAGAGAGAGAGAGAGAGACTACTTGTTTTGTTATATTTTTTCATTTTCTTCCTCTTTATTTTTTTTTCTTTAAATAATTTAAAGTAAATATAATGAGTACTTCATTTGGTTGGTTGTATCCAGGGAGTTTCCGTTATACATATTACAAATGAATAACTTTGGAAACGGCAATAATCCATGAGACTTTCACATTGCCACTTCCTCATGTCTCCAACCTTTGTTATTTTCTCTGATGCATGTTCATTTACTTGTAAGATTTAGCAGCACTGCCATTATCCTTGGAAACAAGAGTTTGACATATTCTTCTTGTGCCTTAACGTTTGGCATTCATTGTTTACACAACCAGTATAGCAATTGTTGTTTTGCGTGTCTTATGTCTATAGGGCATTTGTATAATTTTAAATTTATCAATACAAAATCTGAATATTGGGCTCTTGCTATACTATATTTAAAGTAATTTGACTACGAAGATTACTATCAGATCTTAGTATCCCACATCCTTAGCCCACCAATCTCCAATGTAACAACAAGAATGCAATTCATGTCGCTCGTATCGTCTTTCAGGAGTGCACAAAACACATTAAAATTGACTGTCATATCACACATCAGCATTATCAAAAGGGAATAATTGCTCTTCATATATCTCCACCATAGATCAAATTGCTGATCTTTTTACAAAGGCTTATTTGTCTAAACAATTTTATTTTCTTTTTTTCGAACTTTAGATGTTGTCATTACCAACACATTAAGCTTGAGTGGGGGTATTAGAGAGAAATTAGGAATATGATGAATCATGTATAGTAGAAATATTGCATGAATCACAACCTGCTATAAAGAAATCACAGAGATCATATTCCTACAAATATGTAAATAATTTCATATATATTCAATGCAAATGAAGAATACATGGGGAAATACATAGCTTGATCAACTTTAACATTGTGGGCATTTGAAGAATGTTGTGTAATGTATGTAAGCCCATGTTTTGCAATGTTATTGTAAGTGAGAGTGTCCTCATCATTATCAAGACCGTATCCTGATTAGGGGTCAACCTTGTAAGTGAGAGAGTGAAAATAAAAAGTAAAAAAAATGAGAACATTGGGTCTTACTATGGTAGCAAAGATGAAGAAGATTGATGGCTGATTTCAAGGGTCTTTGTAATCTCTCATTGTTAGTGGATTTTTCTCCAGTTGCTCTCCCCATGGACACAGGCAAACTTGTCGAACTACATATATTTTGTGCCTCTCATTAAATGTGTATTTTCTTGTTTCTCTACATTGTTTTTTTAATTTCTTTGAATGATTAGTACAAATATTCTTCTGTACCATAAGGTAATCCTCGCCTTCTGCTACAATCCTTGAAGTGGTTTTATCCCTATCAGCAATCAGTCTTTGCCTCGATGATTCCTGCAGCCAATATCATGCAGAGGAGAACCAATCCCAGACTAGTGTTTTTGGGCATCTTTTTCCCTCTTTCCTTCTCTTGTTGTTCTTGTTCTTAAGCATAAAGTTGAGAGAATTGGTACACACGTTGCTCCTGTCTTTTCCCAACTCATAGTTCAACCAGGTTGGTAGAGGAAGTAGTCCCCAGAACCACCCTAAAGTGCACATGACATTATTGGTTATGGGATGTAGGAGAATCAATATGCTATAACAAAGGCTAGCGAATTAATCCTAGCCATGTACTAAGTGTGATTTTTACATCTTGGTTTGACCAATTGGTGATTTTGCATAATTTTCTGTATATCTTATGTGTTTTGGTCGTTAAGGTGACATTATGATAACTTATTTGCTAGGATGGTGAGTGAATTTCAACCCGTTGCCTCTTCGTTTTGGGACAAGGCACTCTACCAACTTGACCGCATTGTCAAGTTTCTGTTCATCCACCTGTGCTTTTCGGCCCATTTCTTCTACTTTCTTTTGACTCATTTTCTTTCTCCATGCATGTGAGTTGTGCTCCTTTCACCACTTGCGGTGCTAATATATTTGCGCCGTGCAATTCACAGGTGACTTGATTGGCCATTCAACTACTAGATTTAGGTGGCCTTCGTTAACAAATATAAGTGGGTGTATTTAGGAATTTAAGCCGGTATGTATATGAGAAATTGAAGGTGTAACGAGAGAGAGAGAGAAGGCTTACAAATACACAGATGAAGAGCCAGCGGCGGGAAAAGAAGGGATGCATGAACTAAATCCTTCAGCGACTGACTTGTTCATCTATTAATGAAGCAGGCAAAAACAAAATCTATTTATATGAATTCTAAACGCCCACATGACACAAGGACGAAAAAAATAGGTAGAAAGCTAAATGGTATCACTTTTTTATTATGATGTATAGACAGAGTTCTCATAATAGACCACGCTCAAGACTGCGGAATAAGTCCATTCTCCTCTTTTCTTTCATAGCGAACCTTTATTTTGTAGAGCTAAGCCATTTATTATGTTTGTTGTAGTAGAAATAGGTAATTCACTAGAAATCAATGCATTTGAATAATCTTAACCAATTGTTTTGGATTTTTAAAAAACTTAAAAGAAATAGATGCTTGTGATTTTTGACCCAAAGAAACATAGGCCAGAAGCATCCAATGGGCATGAGATTTGATTTCTACCTATTAAAGTCATTTCAAACGTTTTAAATGGCTTAGATCTAAAAAAAAAAAAAAAGTTTCACAATGTACGAAAAAGAGCTGCCGACTTCTTCCATGACGCTTGAGCATGGAGTCTTACCAGGAAACATAGATTGATAATAATAAGTTTTATTTACTAAGATATTTCTTTCTTTTCTTTTTTTCTTTTTTTTACAAAAAGGTTACTTCATTGATTGGGTACAACAGCCCTCCTATGGCTTGCAATGAGGAGAGGCACAGATTGAGTAGATATGTAACCTCAATTATCTACAACGACTCCTGGACATAATAATCTGGCTAAAACATCAATCCAACAAATTCCTCAAAGCAGCCTACCTATCCTAAATACTAGCCTTATAACTTTATGTGTGATGGGATTAGTTTACTAAGAGAGTTCAGTCTTACATCGTTTAAAATAAAAATAAAAAAAAAAGGAAAGGAGATTTCAGTTTTGCATGCACATCAGTGTCCTTCAAAGAACAAAGTAGTTGTCAGCTTAGACTACAAGAGACCCTCTACATTGTATGGTTTAGTTGTTAATTAAGAGTCAAATATTATTTAGTTAGGAAGTCATTTTATTCAACTTATAGTTATATTAAAAAAATTTCCTATTTTTAGTTACTTTGAAGGATTAATTTTTATTTCCTGTTGAATATTAAATTTCTTATTTGAAGTTTATAATATTATTATATATAGATGTAAAGCTCTTAACTCGCTTAACACGGCCCCAGGTCAGGATAAAAAGGAGGAGGGTCTTGCGTCGGGTGCCGTAGGGCAGAGGGGAAGTTGAAGATGATCCTATTATTTCTTTCTTACAAATTAATATGCATTTGTATATTAGTTTGTGAGGAAGAAATGAGAATCATCTCCAGCTTCTTAAAAGATGGCAACCCTTGTATCAGGTAGCCACCGCAAGAGAAGTTGAAGATGATTCTATTATTTCTTTCTTACAAATAAATATGCATTTGTATATTAGTTTGTGAGGGAGAAATGAAAATCATCTTTAGCTTCTTAAAATATGGCCACCCTTGCGTCGGTGTAGCCAGCCGCAAGGGTGAAGCTAGATGATTTTAATGATTGTAATGATTTTAATGAAAATCATCTTCGACTTTAAAACTATGCAACCCCAACATGACATGAATCGAAATCGAAATTGGCTCAAGCTAGAAGCGTTCCCCCATAGCGGCTTGTGCATCGGATCCCGGATGCGGTGAAAAATAGGCAAGGGTTGCTAGGGCATTCTCCCGTATGACGCGCTACATCGGATCCTGGTGTAGTGAAAAATGGGTAAGGGTTGCTAGAGAGTCCCCTCAGAAGCGACGCGCGCATCGAGAACCCAGTGCAAAGAAAAGTGGACATGGGTTCATACCATGGAGGTCGAGAAAGGCGATAGTAAATAGGGAATCTCCAAATCATAAGATTCGCATCGCTACATGGAATATGGGGACATTGACAGGTAAGAGTTTGGAGTTAGTAGACACGATAAAACGTAGGAGAGTCAACATCGCTTGTATCCAAGAAATCAAGTGGAAAGGGGCTAAAGCTAGAGAAATAGATGTGTATAAATTATGGTACATAGGAAAGGAAAATAATAGAAATGGCGTAGGAATAATAGTGGATAAGGAATTAAAAGATAAAGTTGTGGACGTTAAAAGAATCAGTGATAGAATTATAATAATAAAAATAATTCTAGGAGAGCAGATTATAAATATTATAAGTGCATATGCACCACAAGTAACAAGATATAATTAAAGAGACGGTTTGAGAAGATATGGAGGGAGTTATGCAAGAAATTCCCAATACCGAGGGAATATTTATAGGAGCAGGACTTAAATGGCTAGTGTAGGAAAAGATAAGGAAGGATATGATAGAATACACGGAGGGTATGGTATAGGTGAACAAAACGAGATGGGGGAGAATATCCTCGATTTTGCTTTGTCATATAACCTATCCATTGCAAATACACTCTTTAAGAAGAGAGATGAACACTTAATAACCTTTAAAAGTGGACTTCATAAAAGCCAAATAGACTTTTTTCTACTTAGGAATAATGAACGATCTATATGTAAGGATTGTAAGGTGATACCCGATTGAGAGTTTAACCTCACAATATAGGTTAATGGTTATGGATATTCATATCAAAAGATGGAGTAAAAGAACTGAACTTAATATACATCAAAAAACTAAGTGGTGGAACTTAAAAGGAGAGAAAATAACCTCATTCAAAAATAAGTTGATGGTAGAAGGAAATTGGAATTATGAAAGCAGTAAATACCATGTGGACTAATATGGCTGAGTCCATTAAGAAAGTGGCAAAAGATATCTTAGGAGTATCTAAAGGTAAAAGGCTATTAGCAAAGGAAACATGGTGGTGGAATGAAATAAATATGCAAAAAGCTATTAAAGAAAAACGAATGCATTTTAAAGCATGGCGGAAGATTAGAAATAATGAAAACTATGAACAAATATAAGAATGCTAAAAAACGTTGCTAAGAGAATAGTAAGTGAGGCTAAACTTAAAGCATATGATGAGCTACATAATAGATTAGGAACAAGAGAAGGTGAGAAAGATGTGTTTAAACTTGCAGAAAGGTGATATAACGAGAAGAGTAAGGACTTAGAGCATGTTAGGTGCATTAGAAGCGATGATCAAAGGGTATTAGTCAAAGACTTCTGAGATTAAACAAAGGTGGGAAATATACTTCCAAAAATTGTTAAAAATGCCACAATGGAGAATATAGGAATTGAAAATACTATAAATCTAAATAACACCTTGGATATTATAGATATGAACCTAGGATTAGAATTCTGCAAGTACAAGAGGCCTTGAGAAAGATGAAATCGGGAAAGGCCATGGGGCACGATAGTATACCAATAGAGGTTTGGAAGCATATGAGAGACATTGGGGTAGTTTGGTTCATCATATTTTTTAACAAGATTATAAAATCAAAGAAAATGCCTCGATGAGTGGAGGAAAAAGCTCTATTGTACCAATCTATAAGAATAAAGGAGACATTCGGAAATTCGTACTAATTATCGAGGGATCAAACTTATGAGCCATACCATGAAACTTTTGAAAGAGTCATTGAGAAGAGGTTCTACGACATGAAACAAGTGTATCGGAGAATCGGTTTGGTTTCATGCCTCGGGAAGGTCTACCATGGAAGCTATTTTCTTACTTAAGACAATTAGTAGAGAAATATAGGGAGAGGAGAAAAGACCTACACATGGTCTTTATTGACTTAGTGAAGGCTTATGATAAAGTCCCTAGAGAGTTAATATGGAGGGTGTTAGTTGTTAAAGGGGTTTCTCAGGGGTATATAGACATAATTAAAGATATGTATGAGGGAGCAGTAACAAATGTTAAGTCCACTAGTGGCGTGACTGGTGATTTTCCTGTCACTGTCGGATTGCACCAAGGATCGGCATTGAGTCCATACCTTTTCACATTAGTTATGGATGAGTTAACAAAACATCTGCATGAGGAGATTCCCTGGTGCATGCTATTTGCAGACGATATAGTCCTACTTGATGAGACAAGGGAGGGTGTCAACATAAAGCTAGAGCTATGGAGAGAAGCATTAGAATCAAAAGGATTTAAAATTAGCCGAACTAAGACAGAATATATGGAATGTAATTTTAGCAAGGAGAGTAGGAGTGGAGCACCAGTCAAGATTGATAGCCAAGAGGTCCCCATGAGAGACCACTTTCGATACTTAGGATCATTGATCCATGAGAGTGGAGAGATTGAGAGGGAGGTTACCCAGAGAATCCAAGCGGGTTGGAACAAATGGAGATGTGCATCTGGTGTTTTATGTGATCGGCGGGTGCCACTCAAACTGAAGGGAAAGTTCTATAGGGTGGCTATAAGGCCGCCATGCTCTATGGATCGAGTGTTGGGCGGTTAAGGAACATCATACTCATAGGTCGAGTGTTGCAGAAATGAGGATGTTGAGATGGATGAGTGGTAAGACAAGAAAGGATAGAATTAGAAATGAAAATATTAGAAGAAATTTAGGGATAGCACCAATAGGTAACAAGATGAGGGAGATTAGACTTAGATGGTTTGGACATGTTCAAAGGAGGCCAACAACGGCACCAGTTAGAAGGAGTGAGGCAATACAAGTTGAAGGTTCTAAAAGGGCAAGGGGAAGGCCCAAAAGAACGTGGATAGAAGTGGTGAGGAAAGATTTAAAAACTTTGGGACTAAATGAAGCCATGGTATTTAATAGAGTGGAATGGAGGAATAAGATTCATGTGGCCGATCCCTAATTGGGATAAGGTCTTGATGATGATGATGAGATGTCAAGCTCTTCAAGTAAGAGGAATGAATAAGAAACGATTTATTTAACTCTGTTGTGAGTTAAGAGATTTTAATTCTTATCGTATTGAATCTAAAATTGGAGGTCTCATATCCTCAAAGTAATCTTCTTCTAGTTTCTTCTTTATCTTTTCTTTTTAAAATTGGATTCATAAATTCCTTTCTGCCCTGTTTATAATTATAAATCATCATAGACTAGTTTGGGTGACAAGAAGTCTTGTAAGCAATAAAAACTTCCTAACAAAGAGAAGTGCTATGTAAATTTCTTTGTAATATGTAGCAAAATGTGCACCAAAGCCTTCAAAGGCATTGGAGCAAGAAGAAATTTCTGACTACGGTTTAAATTTGTGCATGGGCGTGTCACTTTTTCTCTTCCTTTTGTTCTTCTTCTTCATTTTTTTTTTTTTTTTGAGAATGAGGTCGTGATATTAGTAAGATCATATCACCCTCCGAAGAGAATTACAAATCGAGGGATAGAAAGACTTGGGAGATCTTATCTATCCCATACATTGTCATCACCTTTCTAGACTGTCAGCCTATTCAGAGTTACATCAATGCTACTTCCATGGCTAAGGTGGTACATTTCCATAATTCTGACCCTTCAGCTATGTTTTAGTGTCTGAGCAGCTCACGCAAGCTCTAGTCTCTTACTTGCAATGTAAAGTTTCTAACCTCCCCTTCACAGGTGGAATCAAATAACATCATTGGGACACTAATATTGAGAAATTGCAAAAGAAACTTGCCACTTGGAAAAAATCATCTCTCTCAATGGGTGGAAGAATCACCTTCAAAGCAGCCTTGGCCAATCTTTCTGTGTACTTCCTCTCCATTTTCAAAGTCCCAGCATCTATTAGAGATCAAAGTTGAAAGGCTACGGAGTCAGTTCCCGTGGAATCACAAGGTGGAAGAGAGGAAAATTCACTTAATTAGAGGGGAGAATGTGTGTAAAACAGAATTTTTGGAGGACTGGGGGATTAGGAAAATTGAAGAATTTAACAGAGCACTGCTTATGGTGCTGGAGGTTTGGAGTGGACAGAAAAAGTATTTGGAAAGTAGTGATTTTTTAAGTATGGCTATGATAAAGATTCTTGGGTCCCTACTGATCCTACATTCATACGGTTGTCTGGGATATGGAAAAATACCTGCTACGTCAGTCATGCAATGGTGCCACACACCAAAATCCTTGACATAAATGGCAAAAATACTAGCTTCTGTGATCGTGCCATCAATCATCACTTGCTTCTACTTTTCCCCTGATTTATAGAATTGCTTCTCGTAGGGAAGCTAATTTGCTGATTGTTTCAAAATGAAGTGCAAAATGTGCCGTGGGATGTCTTTGTTAGAAGAACACCTTCTGCCAGAGAGAGGAGTCAGATTCAAGACTGTTACCCGCAGAATTGTAGCCATCTCTTCCCCCCCAACCAGATAAAAAAATATGCCCATCCTTTTCTGGGATTTTCTTTGTCACATCCTTTCACTTCACCATTCCTCGATCCTTTCACACTCCATTTCACAACCCCTATCACACTCCTTTTCACAACCCCTCCTTGAGGAGACTGAATGCACCACCAAGTATTGCGCCAGATTTTACAGATCTGGCGATCAGGATCACTTCAGTCACACATGCACAAAAATCCATTATCTTATGATCTATATCCTAATTAATACTTATCATGTTTGAAAGTTATCCTGATTGATACTTAATCTAACAATTTCCTATTGTTGTCATGTTTCCTCACATAGGCATGGACTCATGACGGCATGCGAGTCCACCCCAACACCAAGTACCTTGGCATTTGACTGGCTGGTTGCCCACTACAAGTTGCTCTGCTCTGACAATCTCCAAAAGAGAGTTGGTGTCTTCCTAGCAAATGATGCATATGTTCCTCTACTCAAAACTTGACTTACTAGCTCCTCTACCAGGACATTGCGTCAAGGTCTGGTCAATTTTTTTTCACATTATTTGATGTTGCTTGGGTCTGTCTTAGATCTTTTCCTGACCTTTTCCATTCATGGACTCCTACTCTGGGATCTAGGCTCAAAAAAGTTCATATGGAGAACTATCTTCTTGTGTTCTCTGGACCCTCTGGAAGCACATGGTTTTGTTTCTCATTACTCATTCTCTCAAATTCACAACAACTGGTCTTCTATTCTGTCTGAAAGTTTTGTCAAAAAGAAACGTTCCAGTAAGTGGTCTCCTCCCCACTTGGGCTCTGCTTCACTCAACTTCGATCTATCTTGCATTGGCAATCCTGGCCCTTCAGGGTATGGTGGCATCCTTCGTAACCACAGCACTGATAAGGAGTTTGAATTTGCAGATTCCATGGGTTTTGTGGACTCCACACTCTTGCAAAAGTGAAAGCGGCCTTTCTGGCAGTCAACATCAGGAGAATATAACCTTCCGAGTGGCAGCGGTTTGTCCTCCAATCCTTGGCTGGTAAGCACGTTGATTTCGATGCTAGCTACTCTGATCGGAAGGAGAGATGATTCACCGGCACTGGTAGCGTCCAATCAACAATCCTTTTTCGGCAAAAAACAGATACGAACTCCTTCCACCTGTCCGACAGTCTTACTGATTGGACATTTTTTTATTTTTTATTTTATTTTTTGGGCTGTTGATTGGCCGATCCCGCCAATCTTCTTCTACCGGTCGGACTGTCTCGCGGATCACTGGCTACTCATCAGCCCACTGATCTACTCTTCCCCTTTAATAGCCGGTGATTTCGTCGGCTACTCCTTTTACCTTTCTTTTTTTGCTTACTGACTGCTAGCCTTTTGTTTTTCGTTTTCTTGTAAAGAGTCCTACCGGAAACGAACGTCTCTCTGCTAGATGTGGACTGGGCCACACCTAGTCTAAATCTGGCTTGGGTCTTGTCTGGATTTAGGCCGCTTCTCAGCCTGGGTCTAGACTATATCTGGGCCACTCCTCGGTCCTGGTCTATATTGGATCTGGGCAGCTCTTTGGCCTAGGTTTATACTGGATCTGAGGCACTCCTCAGCCTGGGTTTAGACTGAATATGAGCCGAACCTTGGCCTGTGTCTAAATTGGATTTGGGCTGAATATAGGCCTAGGTCTAGACTGGCTCTGATACCACTTGTCGTGCAGAAACTCAAAAAATAATTAAAAGCATTACAAACACACACAAACAGATCTACGTGGGTTGGCCAGTTTGGCCTACATTCATGAGAAAAGGGGAAGCAGACTTCAATACGAGGAGGCAAGTACAAGGGACGCCTTCAACACTCTCTGTCTCTTATTTATAAGAGTTAAAAAGAAGGCTTATCTTTTTTTACATTAACTCAATCCTTATCTAATAATTCTTATTTGATTATCCTTATCTAATGGTTCCTTTTTATTGGCAGGGTTCTTCAGGTTGACTTTATTTACATGGGATGGACTATATCAAAGAGAAGGTTTTCAAGACACAAGATGGAGTCAAAAAGGAGACTGAGTTGTACAAGGAAAAGAGAATAAAGTAGGAAATGTATCCTTGACTCAACACTCAATAGAAATGCTTTGTTGGCGATCTGGATTCATTGATACTCAAAATCTCTATCGTGATAATCTCTTAGTAAGTAGATCTACATTTGATGTTGAGTGTAGACCTATTGAACGAATCCTTGCTTGCAACTTTGTCTTGAATAAAGTGAAAATCAAGTTCTATGTACTCCGTCCTCAAGTGAAAAATGAGGTTGGAAGTTTATATGAATTGCGTCAATATTGTTGCTCCATGAAGATGCAGCAGAGGGAGAAACAAGCCAAGTTCTTTCAATATATGACCTCGGAGGCTGCCATACAAGTGACCCAATCCGCATCTGAACATGTCGTTATGAACATGTGAGATACGATAGCATGTCTTCCATCTATATAATCAACAGTAACACTGTGCATTTATTGTGGTAATGGCTGCTATAATACTGCCTAGATGATGATAATTTTAGATCGTCAACTATCTTGGACTACACATTGGCACGGGGTCGCATTTTCACCTTTGCTAAACCCACGCAGTACTTATGCACAACTCCCTTGCTTGGCACAAGTCAGCTTTCAAGCCCTTAGTCTCACTTGCTATAGCTACACTCATTGACCCACAAAAGCAATGAGAGGAACTCAAAAAGGAAACTCTCCCACTATATTGAGTTTAACCAAAACTAAGATATCATGAGCTTATCTAAGCTGATTATAAATGAAGAGCTTACACCTATTTATACTTGCTCTTTGTCATCCACCTCTTCAATGGATGGTCCAAATTATTACAAGTGTCAACCATCTAACGGTTGAGGACTACTCTAGAATTCTCTACATAAATCTTTAATCTTCCCTCTTTCTAGATATTTACAAGAGACTTCCAGAAACCAAGCCTTCTAAAATCAGACCTTGTTTCATGGACCTTCAACAACAGGCCTAAGTCTCTTAGGCCATGTCCACGCTCTAAGTAAGCCTTACATAGAGCCTTCAAGCCTTGGTCATGGACCTTGCAGCACATGTCCGTGACATTCTCCCACACCTGATAATGTCGACGCTCTCTTTGATACATCTCCATTAGTGTCATGAGCTTTAACTTGTGGCGCATCCCACGTTTCTTCATAATCATCATGAGATGCTCTGTCATGTCTCTTCTCTTGCACCTTGGCAGCCAGCCACTCTTGTGCTCCAAGGTGACTTTCTTTATCTACTTCATATTGTGTGCACCACTGCACATCTGTATGTAGTCTTCCCTCTTGCACCCTTGCGTTGCTGCACTTCGTTGTCGTGTCTCCTGCACATCAGTGTAGCAGCTACTCTTCATTGTGCTCCCTGTACTACTATGCTTGGATTCGCCCATCCTGGAGTCCTCCCTTTATGGCACACTTTCCTTTGTGCCAACAATTGTATCAACACCCTCATTGATCACAGCTTCCTCTTGGGACTCATTAGGCCTAAGCAACATTGCAGCACCTAAGCCTAGTAAACCTAGCTGTGTTATATCCACACACATTATGGATTCCTTTGCTTGCTCTATATCCTCCAACCTAGCCACTTCCTCATATGGGCTAGCCATCTTACCTTCTGCGAACTCAAAGCAATCTAACATGCACTCCCCTCCATCCATAGTCTCAGTGCCTATAACCTTAGACACCTTAACCGTTCTATGCATGTCGTCCTTGAGGCTTTTTAAGGCATCCACAAATGCACTCAATTTATTCAAACAATTAGATAGAGTTTGTTCGAACTTATCGAGCCTCGCATCCAAAGTAGAAAGCCGAGCGTCCAAAGCCAACTTCTACAATAAGTCTCTGGACTTCTCCCACCTCGACTTTTGCTGAACCTCTACGGCATGGTGGTCACTCTTGACTCACTTGCCATGATGTTGCCACGAGCTTTCCCCAATACTCGCTAAGTAATGCCCACGTCGACGTGCTCTGATACCAACTCCTGGCACCAACCTATTCTGATACCAACTCTTGGTACCAACCTTGCTTTAATACCAATTGTCACGGGGTCACACTTTCACCTTTGTTAAACTCGTGTAACACTTGTGCACAACTCCCTTGCTTGGCACAAGTCAGCCGTCAACTCCTCACTCTCACTTGCTAGGGCTACACTCGCTCACCCACAAAAGCAATGAGAGGAACTCAGAAAGGAAACTCTCCCACTATATTGAGTTTAACCAAAACTGAGATATCCTAAGCTTATCAGAGCTAATTATAAATGAGGAGCTTACACTTATTTATACTTGCTCTCTTCCATCCACCTCCTCAATGGATGGTCCAAATTATTATAAGTGTCAACCATCTAACGGTTGGTGACTACTTTAAAACTTTCTCTAGAACTCTCTACATAAATCTCTAATCTTCCCTATTTCTACATGTTTATAAGGAGACTTCCAAAAACCAGGCCTTCTCGAATCAGACCTTGTTCCATGGACCTTCAACAACGGGCCTAAGTCCCTTAGGTCATATCCACATTCTAAGTAAACCTTCCTTAGAGCCTTCAAGCCTTGGACACGGACCTTGCAACGCATGTCAGTGACAAAATTCTCTTTTGGGCCTGTTTGGTTAGCTAGAAATGAATTGGAAATTAATGTCCATGGAAAAAGGGATTCTTTGTGGAAAAGCTTTGGGCACCTTCAAATTAAATTACACCAATCATCCAAAAATCTTACACACTATTATTTTTGCATCTTTGGAGTAATTTAATTTGAAAATGTAAAAAGCTTTTATGAAAAAAATTTTTATGTGAAAATCAATTTCCATCCCTTTCTTGCAAAACAAATATGCACTTAGTGTACATAGTATACTTCCTAGCTAATGTTTGACATTGCATACTAATCTTAAGTTCAAGCATGTCATATTATTAATAATAATCTTTTCATATATATATTATATATAGGGATGTGTTAATTTCAATTATTTAATGCAAGTGCAAGGAGTAGGCCACATTTGATTGGCTGAAAATAAATAGAAAGCAGAAAAAGTTAGAGGAAATGATAGTTAGAAACTTTTACTCAGCCAATCAAATGTCACTTGCACTTTGCACTAGGTGCAAGGAGAGGTGATATTTGATTGGCTGAGAAAAAGTTAGAGGAAATGGTAAGTAGAAACTTTTCCTTAGCTAATCAAATGTCACATGCAACTCTCCTTTATGAAGTTACCACTCCGCACACACACACACACACACACACATATATATTAATTTACAAATATCATTCATCATTATATCAGCTATATATCTATATCATGGGAGAGAGTCTTGGGAACTTTATACGCCCAACACATCTTCATATTAATTTAGGGTATTACCCACCAAGTTCCTCTCAACTAAACGAGTTAAACTATAACAAGACAAACCATATAGCATGTGGCCAATTTATTATTAATAAACTGTTGCATTTGGTGGCGCGACCATTCCCTTGAGTCGACATTAGAAATCCTCAAGCAAGAAGAATTGCCTAAACAAAGAGGACTGCAGTAACCCTTACCAAAATAAATATGAAGAACTGCATTATAAATTCCTTTGTAATATCTATTGGTGGTACCGCGCAAGTCTTTGTTTAACAATATCACTCCAACTCTCTTCTGTTTTCTATGGTTCTTTAGACAAGCATCTATTAAATTTGACAATTTCATGCATCAAATTTAAATACTGTAAATTGATCAAAAGGAGGCACCAAATAGTAGAAAGGCCCAAACCCTAAAACCTTTACACTAGGAAAAGGGGCAGAGGTCACATTTTTTTATAGACCCAAGGTGCTTTCTGATTCGTCTTCACTCAGATGGCCTAGGAACCAAAGGAAGAAGGGTAGAGGCCCTTTTTTCTTTTTTTGCAATTTTTTCATAAGTTCGAGAAGTTTTTCTATTTCGTCTTCGATCAAGTGGCCTAGGTATCAAATCTCAGATCTCATGAATGACTTTACGGCTATGAACCTCTTTGACCGTAAAATGGACGTGGCATTGACAAAAAGCCCGCATTCCCCAGACTATCCTCTTAGATATCGAGACAGGAAGAGTGCATGTATATTATATACGTTACGGTCTAACTATAGCTTTTATATGGAGACAGGCCACCAACTTAGACAATAATCTGGAAAAGGCACGAGAAGGTGGTGGTTTTGAGCTCTCTCAAGTCAGCCGTTTGTTGGACCGTTGGTGGTCCATGTGGACTTTATCAACTCAATCGGTCTGTCGGCCCAAGCCCATTTCCATAAACTTAGTCTTGCCTTGATGATAATCCCTTAATCAATTGAGCATCATGTAAGGTTCATTAAGAAAGATAACCTTTCTTTTGGGTGCTAGAGAGCTAATCCCATTGTCTCTTCAAACTGGCGCTCGAAGGCAGGGGGCGAAGACAGTATGAGTGGCCCGATGATGGTCTATAAGAGCAAGACAATGTTCCTCTATGGGATGTAAAAGGTCAATCATTCGGATCAACGTTAGTGGCAAAAATCCATTGATTGGAACCCAGGAATAGGATCATGCGATCACATCTATGCTTAGCCATGTGCTATCAAGGTTGGTTGCTCCTTCACAATGATGATCAGATCGAAGCGATGGGCCCAGTAAAAGGAAGGATTTCAATGATCTAAACCTTTTAGCTAGTAGATCTCGTTATAGATGAGCCATACATAAAGATGTTCGCGATCAGATGATTTTAAGATTGGCTTTCTCGAGAGTTTGCTGTCAAATACACAACATCGTGTTTGGATTCCCTAACTGCTCATTTAGGCTCAAAATAAGATGCGTACAATATTCAAATGAGTTGGAAATTTGATGCATCGCTCAGCCATATCATGTTCTTATAAATAGACGGTTTTGATTTATTGAAATGAGTGAGGCCGATTAGAGGTCTTGCCTGCTATTAGCAACAACCCCCAAATAACAACTTCAAGTAGCTCCAATTATGCTTATTGTGGACCATGTGGGGCACCATGACCATAATTACAAAAAAACTCTAAATAATTGATATGTTTTCAAAAACTAACTCTAAAATTTTAATCTCTTGATTTTGTCCTACATAATTCACAAGTTCTTACATATTTTCAATCAATCTGAGCAGATTTATCAAATTAAACATTAAATTTATGAAAACTCAAATTTAAGAAATGATTTATTAAATCTCAAACATCATCTGTAGATCTAATAAAAATATTAAATATATATTTTTGTATTTTTTTCTGATTTATTTTAAATGCTTTTGGAAATTTATCAACCTTTACCCTGATAACTTATTTCCCAATTCAAACTTTTTCACTAAAAAATGATAAATTGAGGCTCTTTAACCACGCCTCAAAGTGATGCTCGGTCTCAGCCCACCACATTTGCCATTTAACCCGCGAGAGTTTTGCTAGGGACCTTTTGAATATAAGTTGGCAGCGCTATGAACGGATGCGAGTGCCAGTATCAAATTAATTGCATGAATATCATCTCATTTTCAGTAGTAATCTGCTTGGTCGTTATGTTGTTCCTGTCAAGATGAATATTCAGTCACTTTTGCCACTCACGAGCCAACAAGGTGGAGAGTATTTTCTTCATTTGTGGTTGACGGGTTGATGTTACGAGCCCCATTTCCTAACCATTAGGACACCCTGCCCTACACATTTTGACATGGTTGTCCTCCATGCAAGTACATCTCATATGGCCTCTTTATTTATGAGTTTCATTGTCGGAACCCTCGGCAAACTCATCCTCAGGGGCCATCCTCTCCCATTAGTAATTTAGTAATAGTGAACAGATGAGGAGCACAGTTAGTTGCAGGTTCAAATTACTACTTTTTCCTTTAGTCAGGAATAAATTTAAGAATATGTGAAGGTGAGAGTGTGGGAGTAACTTTGTAATCCTTTGCTTGTACTCAAAAGATTTTACTTGACTTTCTGGAGCTCCATTGTGTGTTCTCCCCTTTTCACCAATGGACTCCTAACATGTAAGAAGAAGCATAGGGCTTACTTTTCATGAGTGGTGATATTTTCTTCTATAGATCTAAGTCCTTTGTCATGTTTAAAATAGCTTAGATAGTCTAAAGATCAAATTTCATGTTCATTGAATGCTTTTACTTTATGTTTTTGTAAGAATAAAATAGTAATCATCAAGTTTTATTAATTTTTTCAAAGGCCAAAAACAAGTAGTTAGGATTATTCAAATGCATTGATTTCTATTTGGTTACCTTTTTATTTTGAGAGTTAGACGCAATGCACATTCTAGAATCCTAGTTACCCAAGTGAGAGACTCCTCCTTGCACCATATGAGAGCAAGATAAGCCGCTTAGATATAAGAAAAGGCATATCTTGTATAAAAAAAAGAGAATGGATTTCTTCTCACCTTTTATAGTATATATGCCTATTGAAACTTATATAGTATCTTAATGTAAGGTGTAAAGTGCAGCTAACACCCTATTGAATGACAAAAAGTAAAAAGCACAAAAGGACAAAGGATACAATAGTTTTTTACTTTTCATCATCCAATTAGATAGTAGTTGCACCTTGCACCTGCAATAATTTGTTGTTGCTGCCTCTCCTCATAGTGCAGGTGCAAACTACAGGTGACATTTAATTGACCGAAAAAAAGTTTCTAGCTGCCATTTTTTCTAACTTTTTCTGTTTTTTACTTTTTTTTAGCTAATCATATGTTACCTACTCCTTGCACTTGTATAAAACGACTAAAATTAACCCACATATTTGGATCAGCAGAAGAGTCGCACGCACCTAATTATCTGATTCCTTCACTTCTGCACCCACCTTCTAATTACCTAATTCCTTCATCCTATTGCTCTAGCTTTGTATATCAATTAGTAGTTCAAGTTACAGGATGATAATTCTAGCCTCTCTGAGAGACTATACTCGATGACAAGAAACATATGGTTAAAAATTGTATATAAACAACTATTTAAATTTAATAATAATAAATGAGAACCTAGACCGTTAGGAGTGATCAAATGTGACATAACACGTTATCACTACCAACCCCCTTGAAAAGGCCAGCCCTAACCTAGGAATGGTAGTGTAGGGTGCGACAATGCACTAAGTTGTTTAAATGCGCTTGACTTTGGCCTGATGGACTTCTTTTGTTTGATCCGAACCCTCCATTTGATTTTTCTGATCCAAAAAAGTAAGGATCCAATGATTCTGAATTCTAAAGAAATGGATCTGCTGATTCTAGATTCTAAAGAAATGTTTTTTGAATCGTAGAACATAGATGGTGGGGACATTGTTTGAAGAACTGTCCACCATAAACGAGTAAGAAGCACAGTCTTTGTACGTTTGGAATACAAGGTATCCCAAATCAGGGAATTTCGATGGACTGATCTAATCAACCAACAATAGGTCCCATCAAGCAAAGTGGGCATACCAGATGACTTGCTCTAGTGTCGCGCTCTGTACTATCATTTCTCTTATGCATGCATGTATCTTGTGATTTTCAGTATCTCACGGCATTATTGAAGGAAGGTCGGGTGGTAGGTCAGCCATGAGGATTTTGGATTGTTTTGCCCGGAGACAGACTACTACACGGAGGGGACCAGAAGGATATCAGACCACCGCCAGCTCTGATAATTAGATTTCATGGCCTCTTTCATTCATATGCTCTCACATGTATTGAACATCAATTATTGCCGTTTGGTAGGACCCATCTTCTTACTTGGGATAAGGACCCTTTTGTCATGGCTGTCCCTTTAGTAATAACAAAGAAGTTACCTAGAGATGCTCACCGTGTTTGCTTTATTTACCTCATTTGTGCTTTGCACATCCCTATTCCAACTTGGTAATGTTGTCATGGTGTAACATGGGCTGTACCATAGCTACAACATCTCACTTACGAATTCAAGTGAAAAGTAAAAGAATCTCAACTTAATAAATTTTGTTTCACTTTTTTTTTTTCTTTTTCTTTTTCTTTTTATGTTCGTAGACTAAGGGCTTCTCCCCTGAAAAAAGCATGGTCAGTGCATGTGAGTAAGAAGATATGCGAGTGATTTGCTTTGGAGTTCTTGGCTTGTAATACTCCTCCCCCACCCCCCCCCGAACTCATGCGGCTTCTAGCCTTGCCTGTTGGTAAAAGAGGCCCTGCCCCATGGTAGGTCATGGATTCTAATTTGCTCACAAGTGTGTTTTTTACTAGCAATATTTCCTTATATTTTCTGAAGGTTTTTGAATTTACATTTTAGGAATTGTGTTCTGAGCAAATTTTGGTCTACGCGTAGTTGTGCAGATAAGAGGTGCTTTCCCCATTGGTAAAGTAGTTGCAGGTCCGAGGTAGGCAACCAATCCAATAAAGAGTAGATGTCCATCCCCACAGCAGTTATGGCAGATGTGTGTATAAGTGGATGTGTACGAGAGTAGAGATTAATGTAATCAGAAGACTTGGTCGTCAACCCTTTGTGGTTTAGTAAAATCAGACACCTCTGTCGTCAACCCTTTGTTAAGAGTTTGAGGTCAGCACTCTCGACTGCTCCATCTCAGTCTCCCCTGGTTGACAGACTCCCTGGGCGCCTGCACTAGAAGGTCTTAGTGGAATCCACTGTAATTGTTCGTGTAAAAGGGAAAAAAATAAAAATAAAAATCCAGAATTCTGTAAATTGTAATTTGCTTGTTACATTAGTTGTTAGAATTCCCCTGGTCACCATCACTTCCTTATACGAGTTGACTGAATTTTACGTTGGTTCAGTCTAGTCTGCGTTAGATCACTCTTGAGAATCAACAAAAAAATAATTACCTCAATCATTGAGTCGAGAGCAGACTATTATCTCTCGGCAGAGGTGTCCCATCCAGTCTGAGCATCTCGACGGTGGTCTCCTTGGGATATCATTGAAAGCGGAGGCCCTACTTGTATCTGCATGCTTCCAGTTTCCTAGTGAAAAATATATCTCAATCACACTGGGTCCTTCAAAACATTTATCTGGGGCTGGCTATAAATGAGTCGTACTTGAAAATTCTTGGCTGTTGGATGATTCTAAGCTTTTGAGTTTTGACGAGTTTGCCTTCAAATGCCCAACGTAGTTGAACTTGAGCCTTCAGTGAAGTAGTGCAAGGTTCGAGACTGTGCATGGTACGCGCTTGTCTAACTTGAAAAAAAAAAAAGAAAAGGGTTAAATTTTGATCTCATGGGTGTAAATTGTTCAGATGGCTTCATGGTGCATCGCTCATATATAGCATGAACTAAGTGATGGACGGTTTCGATTATCCAAAGAAATGACGCCTACTTGACTCTGAGGAACAAACATTGTAGATCAGGGTGTGCTCAGAGTACACTTTTTCTTTTATAATGTTTGTATCTTGTCATGTACTTTGGTTTTATGTCGGATATGCTCCTCTCTCGGCCTTTTGTCATTGAGAAATTAACGGGAGATCTACTAGCATTACGGGTCTGCCTCACAGACCACATGTGAAACTATGTCCTCAGCTAACAGCCTTGAGTCTGTTTAATTTGAAACAGCTAAATGCCCTTATTTCGATAACCAATGGCTAGTACAGTTACACTTGATTGCAGGGTTTTTTTCTTTATTTCAAAGAAAACTTTTAAATTGAAAAGATTTACATTTATAAACTTGATGGGGCTCCTAAATCTTCATGGACAAAATCCGAGGAAGCAACTGTGCAAACTTTACATTGCTGTGATGCGAGACACCATTTTGATAGTTGATCCGCCACACCGTTACACTCCCTGTACATATGACAAAAGTGATTGATGAAAATTTTGGAATCCACCAGGATAGGTTCCTTTCCCTTTTCCCAGAGGTGACCGTCATCATTGCCATGATTACGAGCTGATAATCTCCACACACACCTGCAAGCTTGATATATTTAGTTGTTTGGCCAGAAGCAATCCAAGTAGTAGTGCTTTCCATTCTCCTAGGTTGTTTGATTTCTTGCCAATAAAAATAAAATAAGAGTAACAAGTAAGAAACCGGCCAGTGCTATCTCGAAATATACCACCTGAACGAGCGATACCTGGGTTGTTTCTTGATGCCCTATCAGACATAGCTGGACGACAGTCTTGGGAGGCTTCCACTTTGCCTAGATGATATTAGATTTGATGACTGAGATATTATTTTGATCCCATGCCTTCAATAAGTCGAGTTGCCTGTCAAAAGCCAACTTCGCATGGTTGCCAATGTTGGCTATCTCTAGACAATGGTTTCCCAAGCCCTCATCAGTTTTGCTTCATTCAGTTGATCCCTCTCGTGCACCAACTTGTTTCCGGCTTTCCAAATTTTATGAAACATATGAGCAACTCCATTCTGTTTTAGCACGTTAACCCTGAATTTTGAGTTAGTTTTTTTAAACGATGTTTCATAAGCTTGAGATAAGTCATTAAAGTTTTCATCAGAAGCTCTTCCATTTATAGAAATTTAGAAAGAGATGGACTTCATTCTCAGCGTGATGCGAGCAGAAAAGACTGTCGTTGATTTTGGTCGAGCCATCCCTGACGTGATTTGGTCGGAAGTCTACTATGTAATGCTTGCCTAGCTAAGGGAAAATTTGACACTGTACTAGCATTTTAGATTTCAAATAAGTTTCCATCTGTGGTTAGCATGAGGGCTTATGTTTTTCAGTGAGCATTTTGTAAGCAGATTTGATTGAGGAAAATCAGTCCTCAGATGACTCCCAAATAGGCTGATCTTTAGACTGTGTATTAATATCGGTCAACTAAATATGCACTCCAATCTCTTGGGAAAGGGACTAAGCTTGGAAAGGGGCCAAGTCGAAGATGCACCAAGCATGAGTAACGGACCCGATCTTCAACATGCGTCCAAGGAGGTAAGATGTTATCTATGGTTTCACATAACGAGCCAAGTGGGTCAAATTATCCAACCAGAGGTTATCAAAAGTCCCATCTCCTATTTACCTTCTTATTCGGGAAGCAAGAACATCCCTTTGTTAATAATCTCCTTCCATGCAAGCGAAGGATTTTTGGGCCCATGCCTGTCCCTCTGAGGTATTTAACTTTGATCAGGTTAATCCAAGGACTTGTCTCACTAGAACAGCTACACCTTGCTAGTTTTAGTTTGAAAGCATTTTGAACATGTGTAAGGTATCCAATCCCAAGACACGCCCCATGCCTTAAGGCTTTGTGATAGCTTTCCAAGAGATAAGGTGTGCAGCAGAAGAGTTGTGTGAGCCTTTCAAAGAAAATCTCGCTGAAGTTTATCAAGGATTGTCTTTGGTAGAGGGAGAACTGAGAGTGCATAAATGGGAATAGCAGACAGGTCAGAATTAATCACGGTAACCCTTCCTGCTTTGACTAGCGTCATCTGCTTCCATCTAGACAATTTGGCTCTGTACTTTTCAATTAAGAATTGGTAGTGGCAAGGCTTTGGCTTTCCTAGTATTAGTGGTGTTCCCAGATAAGAAAAGACTGATGTTATTTCTGATGTTCAGGGCTTTGGTATCCTTGAACCCAATGATGGATGTTTCGAGAATGTACAGTGCTAGACATTTGCAGAGCGATATGAAGCCCAGATTGCCCTCCAAATGAGGAATCGGAGAAGAGAGTTCTTTAATATATGCAATATGGCTCTCATGTGTATTGTCAGGTCATCAGCCAATCACATATTTGATAAGAGAGGGAAACTTTTGTCCAAATATGGAGGGTTAAGGACCTGGATTCGATCGTATCATTAACAGCCACGGAGATTTTTGACCTTTCTAATTTTTACCTTGATAACCATGTTTGCCAACTCAGATTTGGACTTGGAGAACGAATATAAGACTTCATGTAAAATTAAAATATATTCCTGGATACTTCTACCAGGGATAAAGGCTGACTGAGATCTATCAATGATGTGATCAAGCATCAGCGTTATGCGGTTGACCAAAACCTTCGCCACAATATTGTAGAAAACATTACATAAGCATATTGGTCGAAGTCCTCACACGAAGATGAAGTCTTGGTTTTTGGATTAAGAACAATCAAGGTCCTAGAGATTTCTTCTGAGAACGAGCCTGTGTTGAAAGCAGGTGAGACACGAGTGAAGGCAGTGCCCAATGCGAGGCCAAGCTTTCTGGAAGAAGCTAGCAGAGAAATCATCATAACGGGTCTATTGAAAGGATTCACTGAATACCGCTTCAAAGTCGACAATATCTTGATCCAATAGAGTTATCTTCAGTGAATCGACAGGATCAAAGCTATTAGGAGAGGAGGATTGAGAAAAAAGCTGACCGAAGTAACTCTTAATTTCGTTGACGATGTCTGCAGATTGTGTGAGGATTGAACCATCCCTTGATATTAAAGAGAGATTTTTGTTTTCCCTGCTCTTATGATTAGTAACCATGTATTAATATTTAGTGCTAAGGTTTCCCAGAGACAACCAATTTGTTTTTGCAAGTTTATCCCAGTAGATCTCTTGGACACTGAGAAGGTTGTGAAGTCGGCAAGGAGCTGCTGCATATGTTCAGGACACGAACTTTGAAGTTGTATGAGCTGAGATTTGAGGTCAGCAATATGAGTATCAGGATTGCCCATGAAATGCTTTTTCTAGTTTAAAAAGGCTGGTCTTAGAGCTTCCAGTTTCCCGCAAATCGAGAAGCCTACAGAATTTGACGTAGGAGAGCTCCAAATATTGTTAACGAGGGTATCAAACTCCAGAAAAGTGGTCCAATAGCTTTCAAATTTGAAAAACCTTCTGTTGGTGGGCCTCATGTTATTCAAGGTAAGAACAGTGGAGTAGTGGTCAGAAGTAAAACGCGCCAGCCCCTGAAGATGCAAGTTCGGTAATGTTTGGGCCCATGCAACATTGATCAAGAATCTATCAAGCCTTTCAACAACATTTGGCTATCCAAATCTACCATTTGTCCAAGTACAAAAGTTTTCGGATGTGCCAATGTTTAATGAGACCGAGGGTGTCAACCAAAATTCTAAGGTCCTGACGCGGTGGGTACGCATTCCGAGTTTGACTTCATTAATGAGGGTGGAATCAAAATTCCGCATAAGGCCCCATGGCCCTGTTGATTGTGGTGCCAGTGCAGTAATTTCATGCCAGAGGATAGCTCTATCTCTTGGATTTTGACGAGCATAAATGCATGCGAGGAAAAAACTCCACGCATTTGGCAGATTTTCCTTGATCTTTAGATGCGGATTCGACCGATGCAGTTAACCTATCGATATTGCACATGGATAACAGACCCCTAGATAAACTCAGGGTTAGAACAATTGTCCTGCCTTGGAATTTATCTTCGACTTGTAGCGAGTTGCTTATCGCCTAGATTGAAAATTGAGTCTCAGATATAAACACCAAGCAAGATCCAGGGTGCAAATAATCCAAAAACCATTTTTACGCGCCCCTCTACAGTTCCACGTTAAGATTTTCACTTAAAAGAAGGGTATGAAAGAGTTTTACCTGACGGGCCAGCCGTGTCCGTGTTCTGAGCTTTATTCATAGCTTTGTCAGAGTTCTTGTTGGCGAGCTTTAGCCATTCAGCTCAGCTAAGAAATCATCGTCATTAAGACTTAGTCTCCATGCTGGGGAGATTCGCCCCTACTCAATGTTAATGTCATCTACCTCATCGTCCTCTGTGAACGTGAGGATAAGTAGCGTTTAGATTCTGAAGAGGACGATATATAAGACCGTGCAACCATTGGTATGAGCTGAAGAAGGAATTTTAGAACGGTTTTTCGGACAAGATGAGATGTAAACTTCGAAGAAACCTCTCTTTATATTCTCCTAGATGCATGCAATGCTAAGGTGGTCTAGTAGCTGAAAGTTCCTCCCTGTTATTTTCATCTTGAGATGGGTCTGCTTTAATCTTTTTCTTGAGTATCAGGCATTTAAGCCAGTTCTGATCATTCAGGCTCTTTTTTTCCCCCTTCCATATGTTAATATTCTGGTAACTAAAGATGCCGTGGCGACAATTTCTATATGTCTAGTGTGTTTCACAGTGCAAGATTTTTGACCCACATGTTTAAGTCGAAATCTCTTACTGAGTGTTTCTGGGCCAGGTGTCTCCTTGTTTTCGTATTTGTTAATCCAATGTCCACTGCTCTGGTTGAACATTTCGACTGTTTCAAATGACTTTTCAAAAGTGGCATGGTGAGGATTTTTCCAGAGATGGTTAACAACTGGTTTTCTTTGACAATTTGACTCCGAGTCTCATTGGGTGGGTGAGTTTGTGAAATTACATTATTTGAATTGTTCTTTGGTGAATCGGGCGACTTGGAAGCTTCAAAGCCATTTCTTAAAAACAAATTGTCCTTTGGATCAAGGTTGCTAGCAAGACATTTGAATTTAGTTGAGTAATTGAGTGTTTTTTCCCTTGATGTAAAATCCGATTTTCTACGCTTTCCCAGATAATTAATACTGTATGCATCATGTCAAGTTTGTTGGGGAGCTCTGATGCCACTTATTGAAGTTCATATCTGCTGATCTCTGCAGATCTAACCACTAGATCTGGGGATCTGAGTCTAAGAGAAACACAAATACACATGGGAAAAGAGAGAAATTGTCACTGATTTTATCGGATTACATTGGAGGAGGAGGAGCATTAGATCCTCTCTCTACTCCAATCTACTCTCTCATTCTCAATCTCTCTCTCATAGATCAAATTAGATTTGTATTTCTTACATCTTATACTAGAGATCGGATCACCCCTATTTATAGGGTTCAGATGATCCGATTGTCAAGATTTGTGGTGCAGCAAATCTTGACAAATCCACAAATTTGGTTGTAGATTTTTTACCGTTCAGTCAGTGCTAAAGTTCTTTTTTATTGCACCATTTTTTACTTTTCAACTATTGATTTTTTACTTTGCAATTCACATGGCATGGACCCATCAAAGTTAGCTTGCTTTTCCTCTTACCCTCGTTAGTGGTCCAACCAAACTGTTGAAATGATGGTTGACCACTGTTTTGAAACCTTTGAGACGGCGTGTGGTTGTTTGTCATCGGTGTACTACTGCTGCCCTTTTGATGGCTGGTTACATATATCCATTGAAGATGGGCTTTACAATGAGCACAGAATTTTTTGCAAAAAGGAGCCATACGAAGAGCAAATTTTTGGTAGGTATTCATATTCAATTGGTTGCCAGATGTAAAACCATTACGGATTAAGTAAACACACTCAATAAGTTGATGAGAATCAGATATTTCAACACATACTCCAGCATATCCGCCATGCAGAATCCTAGAGAGTGATTCTTGCTTCACTTGACTTGTCCACAAATCCGTTTTAAGAGGCTTTTCAATTTGAGATGCAATTTTAAAGAGACAATTCTTATTCGGAGACGGATTCAGATTATCATGCGAAGTAGAAATTCTTTACTAAAGGACGCTGAGTAAGTCCATGGATGGAAAGAAGAAACGCACCTGCAATTTGCCAAAGTCCATTAGTTCTAACATGCCAATAGTCTTCAGCGTTGGACAAGGAAATGGTAAAAAGGAGTAGTCGCTGAAATCAATTATTTTGAGCCTTCTTATAATTTTTCACGCTTTCTCAAGGATAATAAGAAGATCCCTCACTTTTATGTTTTTGTGAGTCAATTTGCCAATGAGGATAATAAGAAGATCCCATATTGCAATGCACTTGATCACTGTGGTCGAAAGTGGTGATCTGTCTAATTCCCTTCCCTGAAGCTAATCTCAATTTCTGAGCGTTCTGTCATTGGAGAAAAAGTCATTGCCACCAAACCATTCCTACGCTTTAGCGCTATTGTTGTTTTCATGTTTATATGTATCAAGCTTCAAAACCATTTCTTAAAAACAAATTATCTTCAATAGTCTGGCTTAGATCAATTTTATAACCTGATTGACTTGTTGATTCAGTTTTACAATGTGAGTCTTTAACACAAGTTCACTATTGATCTTGCTAAGCCTTCATCCAAATATACTCCAATACTTAAACTCTCATTCACAAGAAACTCATGATCTAAACTACCTATTTGTTCCCGATTATGGAATATATAATAAGATTACTTATTGGATAATCCCATTTTGGTTAAGAAACGACGATTAAGATAGAATTAACGATGGCCCACATTCAAATTATCTGATCAAATGGTTGGAGGGAAGTCCAGTGAAAACGCTTTTCACATTGTGCCATTAGGATGAAATGCCTACAGTGCTTAAGAAAACAGTGAGTGTTAATCAGTGTTTCCATAACCAATTGGAGACGACACCGAAAATGCTAAAAGAGACGGTTGCTGGAGACCATTTTTTAGTCCAGTCGGGGGGATGTTGCCGCGATGGGCTCCAGCCCGAACTTGTTGATTTAACCTTGATCAGACCACAACAGTCGTGTCAATCTTAGATGTAAATCGCCAGCGTAGATCTAAGGTTCCTGTCTGTATAATCGTCGATCTCATTCCAATCAAAATATCGCGAACCTAAATGACAGCCCGAAGATTGAATACAAGTCCACTTATAGCCTTATATGGACAAAGTTGAAAAAGCACAAGACAACATTCCGATACCGTTTTAGATCGAGAAAAAAAAATGCTAAACAAAAATATTACTGGCAAAATTCGTTAAAAATACTAGCAAAATCTTCTGAATGAGTCAATTATTGTTGACCCAAGTAACATCATGATGGCTCTATGTATCGGTAACGTGGCAATCAATCCACAAACTTACAGATGCGATCCTTAGACTTGACCTAAGGCTACTGTCTTCATACTCGTCGATCTCATCACATTCGAAAGATCGTGAACATGAATGACAGCTCCGAAGATAGAATTCAAGTCACTCGTCTATGCACTAAATTTGAAAAAGCACAAAAGAACACGCAACTACCGTTTTAGATTGAAAAAACTTGCCAAAAAAGTATTATTTGCAAAATTCATTAAAAATAGTAGTGAAAGGATCAATTATTGTTGACTCAAGTAACATCATGATCGCTCTATGTATCGTTAATTTCGCCAATCTCACCACAAAAGAAAGAGACATGTAGACAGAGAAAGAAAGAGACATCTTTGTCATCATTTTACTGAAGTTGCTACAAGAGTTTCATGAGAGGCCAAGTATCGAGCTTTCATGCATGGCGCCTTCCCTCCCTCCTTTTCTTGGCAAAGTTAGAGTATTCTCTACAGTCTCGATCAGGTAAAAGGAAAACGTTCCATGAACGGATAAAAAGAATGTCATTTACGGGGCACCTTACAGAGTTACGTAGAAGAGGAAACTCCTACACCACCCGTCCTAATGAAGGTGGTTTATTAAACTAAAGAGTACAGGTAAGAGTACATAGCCAAGAGGAGTGTAAATTTTAATGATTACACTCCTTTTTTATCATGTATGTAATACTTTCTTCTAGATCGAAGCCCTTCATCACAGATGAGTAACCATGAGCAATCGATGAAATTGGATGATCCACTTGTTGTGGGTATTTGAAAAAATAGTAAAATTGGATGGTTGTGATTTTTGGCCGAATAAAGCAGAGGCTAAAAACATCCAATGGGAACGAAATTTGTATTCTAACGTATTTAACTCAGTCCTAAAGTAATGAATGGCTTAGATTGACCAAAAAGAAAAAATATATACCATCATGCATGAACAAAGGGGCCTGTACTCCTCACACTCTTCTTGAGCGTGTAGATTCCCACGGAAGAATGAGAATGTGGGACACAGAGCATTGGCGATCATCATCTGGTTTTCTTCATCTTAGAATTGTCCTGCCCGTAAAAACTCATGTATGTGAGAATAGTAAAGGTTAGGATCAAAAGAAAGGTCTATCTTGTATGCTTAACACCTCTCTTTCCTTAGTTCTATATGAACATTACAAGGAACTTTAACAAAACTGGGTTGAACACAGGAAAGTTTACATTTTCCATTTTTTCCCCTTGATTTGATTTGATCCGCCTCCTGCTTAGGGAAAAAGAGAACTTACATATTAGTCTCATTTGTTTCATTTTTCAGTAATCCACTCTTTTAATCTAATTTGGCCAGTCCTAGATGACTTAAGTACCAAACATCTCGTATATAGGATGCAGGTAAGACATGGTTCGTTGGTCTTTTCTGGTTCAGTAAAAGGTGGTGTGAAATAAAAACAACTAAAAGTCGCTTATTTTACACAAAAGGTTTAACCGACAAGTTTTAAGGTATCAAGTAGATGAGGTGCTGCTGATGCTGCTTATGTGTGTCTGTGTGTCTGTGTAAACTAAAGTGTATTTGATAAGGTGTTATAGAGAATATTATCATTTATTTCATAAGATGCTATATGTATGAACTAGAAAAAGACAGATATTTGTATCTCCTTATATAATAATCTAGATATACTTAACAATATGTCTAATAGAATAAAAATCTTAGAATGACTAAAAAGTTCCTAGAGTAATAGCCTAATATAATAGAAAATAAAAGAAGTATATTGTAACAACTCACCAATCTTTTTAAGTGATAGCAATTCAGAGAAAAATTTTCAATTTGCTATAGGAAAAACCAAAAGAAGTAAAGAAAGATGAAAGATGAAGACATAGGAAAGAGGCTTAAGGAACATATAGCAGGTATTAAGAATAAATTTTGTGTATTTATTTTAGAGAAACTTTAACCCCTTACCCAAACAATAGGAGTTGAACAGCTTAGATCATTAGACTGCTTAAATCATTAAGATGATGTTTGATTGCTTATAGGAACCATATAATGAATCCCCTCATGGGCGAAGTTTCTTTCCATGTATGCAATGTATATAAAATAAAAAGAGAAAGTATTTATATCTCTAAATCACCTCTTTAATAAGTATTTGTAGACGATTAGATGAAGGGGAGCCTTGGTGCAATGGTAAAGTTGTCGTCATGTAACCTTGAGGTCATGAGTTTTGTTGGGTCTATGCCCATGCGAGGTCAGCTGTACATTTGACTAACAAATTTGTGTGAACAGAAACACTTGCAACGAGAAACAGCAGCTGCATTAGAAATGTCAATAGCTAGTACCAAAAAACTTAAAATCGACACCGACCCAACTGAACAGTCAAGATTAGCAAACTAAATCTATGAATTTGTCAAGATCTACTGCACTGTAGATCTTGACAATTGAATGATCCAAACCCTATATATAGGGGACAATCCGATCTCTGTTGGTATGGGTGTAAGAAACAGATCAGTTGATTTGAAGAGAGAAAGAGTGTGAGAGAGAGTAGAGTCGAGTGAGGATCTAGTTGTGATCCTCCTCCTCCTCCTCCATTGTAATGTGCTTCATCTAATGATTGTTTTCTCTTTCCCCCATGAACGTAGGCCAAATTAGGCCGAAGGACGTCAAATCTCTATATTATCTCTTTGGTGTGTGTTCTCTCAATCAACAGTAACTTCTACAACAATGGTATTAAAACAGCGTATTCCTCAACAAGTTTGAGGTATAGAAACAGCCTCTTGCAAAAATGCAAGATAAGGCTGCGTATTATCTATTATGGACCCTTTGTGATCCTTCCCTTCTTCAGAACTCGCATATGTGGAAGCTTCATGCACCTAGCTGCCCTTTTATTTGTAGGCTATTAGATGGATGGCTTAGATTATTGGACAACTTATGAGGTTGCATCTTTCATAAGTATTTGTTTCCTCTTAGGATTTCTTTGTTTTCATTAATATATATTATTAGATGCATGGCTTGGACTATTAATATGAGGTTGCCTATTTGATAAGTATTTACTTTCTCTTAGGATTTTTTGTTTCTATCAATATAGACTATTAAATAGATGGCTTGATTATTGAGATAAGTTTGCCAATAAGTGTTTTTTTTTTCTCTTAGGATTTCCTTGTACACACTAATATAGACTATTTGATGGGCAGACTTCAATCATTAAGATGAGATTGTCTACTTAATAAATTATTTATTTCCTCTTAGATTTTTTATTTGCATTAACATGGGAATTTTAGTTATTTATATTAATATAGTCTATTAAATGGACGGCTTTAATCATTAAGATGATGTTTGATTATCAATTTAAAAATCTCCCCATGCCAACTAGGAACCATGTAAAGAGAGAAACTCTAACCCCTTATCCAAACATAAGAGATGGAAGGTTTAGATTATTAAAATGATGTTAGATTGTCATATAAGAATGAGAGAAAGTATTTTGTATCTCTTAATTGCTTATTTGATAATTATTTATTTTCTAAATATTTTATAAATGTTAACTAGGTAATAGCAAAAGATAGAGTCTACAAAGATAATTCAATAAAGTTTAGAGGTGAAGAAAGATTCAAGGAATGACACGTAGCTATCAGATACAGGCAAATCATCTAGGGGCCCATGTATCCAACTAATGAGCCATAATCAAATAAGAAATTAAAAATTAATTAACAATATATATATATATATATATACTCGCTCCCCTTTTGAATTCAAAAGAGTGGCCCACTTGTTGCACAAGTGCTAAGATTCCAACTCAGGCAATTTAGGAAAAAGTTTGGCATGACCGTTTTCTCCTTGCATTACATTGACCCTACAACCTTGAACACAACGCATTCCGATCGATGCTTCCACGTTCGAATGGTAGCCACTCAAATGCAAACCGCAAAGGGACAAAACACGCCATTATAAGAACAGACAAGGATATTTACTCCCCTCTCCCTTCTCTCCTCCTTTTTGCCTCAAGTGATTGGCAGACACAGCTGATATATATGAAACCCAGTCTTCCTGACATCATTTGGATCTTCTGCTTGCCTTTTTCCTCCATTTTTCAGGCCTCCAAAAACACTACCTTGCAACCTCGCTCTGAACCGTTCATCCTATTTGATTCATCCTAATGTTTAAGAATGCAAACTTTTATATATTATATATATTTTAATTTCTTTATTTTACATGTTTTAAAGCAAAAAAATGACGACATACTTCTGTGTTTCATCTATCCATTTTTTTTTTGTTTTTAACAAATGAATAACTTAGAGATGTATAATAAAAAATTTCTTACCAAAGCCATCTAATATGGATAAATGAGATGAACAGTTGAGATTAAAAAAAAAAGAAAAAGAAAAAGACCATAACATACTTCTAAAGATGCCTGGAATGCAACTGTGACGAGATTGGCTGCGTCATATTCCTCTACTCTCTCTCAAAATAAAATAAAAATTCCGTCCACAACTAAAGCCCAAACAAAACCACCTCCCAATAAACAAATCTCAGAGGAAGTTGTGGTTGAGAGCCAATCTCTCTCTTCATACTCTCTCTTTCTATACACTGATTTCACAACCATAACCAAATCATACACTGCAAAGTCTTCCACCTTTCCCCGTATAGAATTTTCCCACTATACTATAGTTGCGTTTATAGCATTTTTATGCAGGCTTGATTTGATATAGACAACCATATTAGTAGTGCATCGTCAATGGTATCTGAGAAGTTCTGGGCTTGATTTGATTCCATATTGGAATGCTTTCTGTGTCACCTCTCAGGAATCCCAAGGATGAAAACACGGCGAGTTTTACTGTCGGAACTGATGGTTTTTCGGAGGCAAATTTGCTCGATGACATTGATTTTGGCGATTTGTTTATGGGTCTTGATGACGGAGATATATTGCCGGATTTGGAGATGGAATCAGAAATGCTCGCCGAGTTTTCGTCCGTGGAGGATTCTGAAGTGAACAACGTATCGTCATCATCGGTAAAGGGAGTAGCGAAAGAAGAGAAGGTTTCCAATTCCAGTGGCAGTGAGGAATTCGCCAGTCGGCGCGAGGAATCAGTTGTTACGAAGAAATTGGCTTCATCTTTAGATGGTGATAGAGGCCGGAAACCGGCAAGTTCTCAGGCCAAAAACTCACAAGGGAAACGTAAAGTTAAGGTAAACACTAAGGGTCCATTGAATAACACCACTGAGAAGAACTCTCTCTCTCTCTCTTTCTAATAATGATGATGATAGATAGATAAATAAATTATCAAAAGCATGGGTTGATCTGAAGGTATGGCAAGAAATGTCCGGTTTTGGTTTGGCACCAAGTGAGTATTGGCACAAGGACAAAAGGCTTTGAATGAATATGTGAAAAAAGGAGATGGGATCTGTTGAAATGTAAAATGAATTATTGATCTATTTTTGAAGAACATATTTTGATTTTCTTCTTATTGGGTTTGGTTTTTATTGAACTGTGTGTAGGTGGATTGGACACCAGAGCTGCATAGAAGATTTGTTCAAGCTGTTGAGCAGCTAGGTGTAGATAAGGCAGTGCCTTCCAGGATTTTAGAGATTATGGGAATTGATTGTCTCACTCGCCACAACATTGCTAGCCATCTTCAGGTACACTTCTCTCCACATACACCTACAGATTGTACTTCTTTCTTTTTTTTCTAATTTGTTGGGTCTTTGCCTTACTATTTTCGCACATTGTTTTTTTTTTTTTTTTTTTTACTTCATTCAAAATATGGTTTTTTCTTGAATGCATGGAAAGGAATTCCATGGTCTTAGAAAGACTTCTTTTTTTTCTTACCAATACATAGGAAGAGTTAACAAAAGCTTGTTATCCTTTTTCATTCTCTCATCATGCACATGAAGTTAAGAATGAATTGGATTTAATTTGTACGTATCTTATTTATTTATTTATTTTCCTTTTGGATACGTTCTTATTTTAAGACATGGTTTGATTTTTGTTGTGTTTTTGCCCTACCATTTTGAACTTTGTTTTAATTGATCCAAAACATGGGTTTTTCTTCCAGGCATGGAAAGGAATTCCATCGTCTCAGGAAGTGATTTTTTCAATTTTTTTTTTTTTTGTCCTTACCACTGCACAGAGAGCTTATTAAAAGCTCGTGTCCTTTTCCTTTCTCTCCGCATCTATATGAGATTAAGAAGGAATTGGATTTTGTAGACATCTTATGTTTTCCTTGAAATGCATGGAAAGGAATCCAATGGTCTTAGAAAGAACTTATTTTCTTACTATTACAAAGAAAGAGCTTACAAAAGCTGGTATCCATTTCCTTTCTTTCAGCATCTATGTGAAGTTCCGAAGGAAATGAATTTTGTGGGTATCTTTTGTTAGCCAAGATTTGGTTTTCTTTGCTTTGTTTTGATTGTGAAAATGAGCGTTCTTTGAACATGGAAGAAAGTGGAAAAAGGTCAGAGACCAGAAAGTATGTCATCATTGAGGGTTCTTGCCATAACAAGGTATAGCTCTCAAGTGTAATTAGTTTAAAATCTTTTCGATGATACAAGTTTTGAATAATCTTTTATTATGTTAATTAAGAGAACTTCATTCTAATTGAACCCCTTAAAGTGAGACAAAACATGAAACCATATGGATTAATAATAATTAGCATTTTTTAGTGAGATAATTTGTTTTGTGAGCAGAAATATAGGTCACATCGGAAACATTTGCTAGCAAGGGAGGCAGAAGCAGCAAGCTGGAGCCAAAGGAGGCAAATCTATGGAGGTTATGGAGGACCAACAAAGAGGGAAATGGCTCCATGGTTGGCACCCACAATTGGTTTTCCTCCCCCTACTGCAATGCAGCCATTCAGGCCATTACACGTGTGGGGACATCCCACCGTTGATCAGTCATTGGTACATGTGTGGCCTAAACCACTAGTTCATGCCACAACTTCAACTCCACCAGCACCATGGGCGCCTCCTACAAGACCTCCTATGCCACCAGATCCTTCTTATTGGCACCCTCATCATCAGCGTGTATGCTCTCTCTCTCTCTCTCTCTCTCTCTCTCTCTCTCTCTCTCTCTCTCTCTCTCTCTCTCTCTCTCTCTCTCTCTCTCAAACTGACTTCCTTGCAGGGTTCTAAAGATGTGTGGAAACCAAATGCTCTCACACAAGGGACTCCTTGCTTTCCTCAGGCATTGACAACAACGGTACCTCTTATTCTTCAATTTTATGGATGGATCTTTTTTCCTTTTTTTTTTTTTTCTGAAAGATGAATAGATGGATGGATAATACATAAAATGGTGTTTTTACTTTGTTATCAAATGAATGCAGAGACTTCCTGCTCCACCAGTGCCAGGAATACCCCCCCATGCAGTGTACAAAACAGATAAAAGCATTGCCATGCCAAACGGGCAACCGGCTTCCCAGCTTGAATTTGACTTTCATCCGGTATACATCTCCTTTCTTCATCTTCCTGCGACAAAACATTACACTTGGCTCAGGCATTAAACTTAATAAAAGGAAACCATGCAATTTTGTAAGGGTGTTTGTAGAGAAAATAGGAACAAAATATGGAGTTTGGATTTCAAAATCCTCTTAAGCATATTGAAATGTAACCACTTTGCCCGCATCCTTGAAATAGGAAGGAGAATTGGCTTGTATATCATATAGATGATTGTTTGTTGGATTACTATTCAACTTAAAAGCTCATGCTGATAGGAAGTGGGCCAAAAATATGTATATGTCTAACATTGTTAATATTTATGAACATTGAACACATAGAGAACTAATATGGTCTTGATTTTGATAATGGCAATCGTCATTTTGCCAAACAGTCACTGAAAGCAGCCATTAGAAACTAAGAAGCGATTAGCAGCTTAATACCAGAAGAAAGATTGCCACTAAATCATAGTCACCAAATCTGGATTCGGGAATTAATTGGCAAGGCAGATAGAGGAAAACTTTGACAAATGTTTGGGAAAAAGTCAAAAACAAAGTGTGATTATGATGTGAATTTAGTTTTTTTTTTACTTGGATTTTTAACTAGGTTTATAAATAACATCTTTAGAGTTTAACAAACCTTTGTGTTTGATATTATAAATTTTATGAATGGAGAACTTTCGAATTATTCAAGAGTAAATCAGTAGATCAAATAATCAGGACTTTCTTCTAAAAATTTTCAATTCTTTGGAGAATTTTGAAAATTTTGTGACTACGGTTAAAAGAAAAGGAATTTAGATATCATTTCCACACTATAGTAGGCTTAGGTTTACTTAAGTTCAAATATCACATTGTGCAGTGCCATACTACGAGCCTGCTGTCTTCAGAAGAAGAAAAATATATAGAAGTCGAAAGTGACAGCCATAAGGGAATCAGACCCTCTTTCCATGTACTTGCGGCCCGTACTGGACCATCCAAGGACTGAGAACAAAAGATCATCTAAAGGGAATCAAAGACAGCGTCTTCTGTAGACAAGGACAAAGACAGACATTCAATTTACGAAGCCAAAAACTGAAGCTTACGGAAAGCACAGCCATAAAGTATAAAAGGAGGCTACGAAACTTCAAAATCAACTTGCAGAATCAAGATAAGACACATCCGGGTGAAAAGTAGATAGTGAAGGAACAGCTTGGATTGTTGAATTTCAACTTAAAACTCAGTAACTCGCAACACTATTAAGGAAAAATGAGAAGAATTGTAACAATTTTGTCAAAACCTAACAAGTCTAGGAGTTACTGGCATCTAAAGAATCATTTTCATGGAGAATTCTATTCCACCGCTACTTGTGCAACGAGGAATTTCGTAACCAGGCCAGCTTCAATCTATGTATTTGACATCACCAATAGAAGAAATCAGGAATATCTAAATCGAATATGTTATGAATATATCGCTTATGAGATTGTTAACTATGCCTAGCTCGAAAATCTCCATTAGTAGATGCAACCTTAATGATCTTCTTTTTCCTTCTTTTCCTCACATACTCAATGCACCCACTGGAACTATATTTATGTTTTTTTTTCTTCTAACACACCCTCGATGAGTCTTAAACTTATGATCTTCACAACTGATACTCACTCGTAGGATACTGCCCATCTCTTACAATACAGCACCACCCTCATGTACTGGAATTATATATAGTTACAAAAGTTTCTGAATAATACATTTTTTTAAAATGTTTCATTTTATTCCCAAATAAATCAAATTTTTTTGTGTTTTATAATTTTAGTTTAAACTAAGATGACTTTACCACATAAAATCTCAACTTTTACAATTAGTTTTTATGAATCTAGTTATAAATCAACATAACAAACTGAAATTCATATTATGAAAATGATCTTATCCTTTTTTTTCCAAACATTTCACGAATATTTGTCAAACTCTAGAAATATTTGCCTTGTGATTTATTTCTTAATCCAAACTTCGTAACTATGGCTGAGACTACCATTGTCCGAATCTGGATTCTCAATTCAAACTTGGCACACATTGAGTTTCCATGCATGTAAACTTACAATGTTAGTAAGACGCATTGCACACTGCTGCTGCACATACGAGTGGTTGCAGTTTCTTCATTTTTTCCTCTTATTTTTTAAATGCTGAGATTTTTTATTTTTTTATTGATTGATACACACCCTTAAGTTTGGAAATCGTGACCGTCACAATTGAAAATCACTCTTGCTCCACTACACCACAATCTGGCACCACAGATATGTTTTAAATTTACCATGAACCATATCTTTCTTTCTTATGTATCTTCGATTCTATATGATAACAGCTCTTGGTTTACCAGTTCAAGGATCTGACACCATAGATATCATATTCTTTTGTGATGGTTGCAGTCAAATGAAACCATAGACGCAGCTCTTGGAGATGTTTTAGCAAAGCCATGGCTGCCACTTCCTCTAGGGCTAAAGCCTCCATCTATTGATAGTGTGATGGTGGAACTGCAACGGCAAGGAGTATCTAAAATACCGCCTTCTTGTGCTTAATCACACCGACATCTAGCTGCTGACGTGAAGATTATCAGCACCCAAACTTGACGACATTTCCGAGTTGTAAAAGCTTCCATGGAAGCTGTTATTTTCTCTTTTTTCCCCTCTCCAACTACTGGCCACATATGATCATATCTGAAGGACATCTTTGATTAAAAGGATCATGGATGAATAATCAATGGTTTTTGTTGTGGCATCTTGTGAGGTTGTAATAACAAGGAAGTTTTATTCCATGTCCAAGTATCTCCTCTTCTTTTGGTACTTTCATGCCCATCTTCCTAATGAGAACAGTGAAAGGCACTAAGATCGCTTGTATAAATGAAAAAGATGGTGTCTCTATCAATATTATAGAAAAAGATCAGGGCGCTCCTCATGGAACTGCTCTTGTAGACTGCCTATAACATCACAATTATTTCATAGGACCAAGGAGTTAATGCCAAAATAGGCCCCCCACAGCCACTCCCTTAGGAGCGCTAACATTGGGGTGTCTCCTTAGCAACTGGTACGGTGGAGAAGTATGAAGCTGTAGACGAGGTCCTAGGGCATTTTTTGGAAGATCTAAACCGTATGTCAATGTTTGGGGTACAGAAGTAGGTAGAACTCAAGAAATTGGTGCTTTAGATAATTCTAACACTTGTTTTGGGTCTTTGAAAATTGATCAAAACCGATGTTTCTTGTTGTTGAAAATCACAACCATCAATTTTTATTCGTTTGTTTAAACAGCCAAAGTAAGGTTTGAGCATCATCCGATTCAATGATTTATCTGGCGTTACTGAAATTATGTACACCAAGCTTGATGAACGGCTTGAATCTTCTGGAAAGATTATTAGGTGGAGAGCTGAGCTTGGAACACGGACAACCCATGACTTATCTATCACATTCTTCTTTGATGCAATGAACGTTGGATTTTAGGGTACTTCAGCTTCAGTGGTGCCTCCCAAAGGAGATTTTGTGGCTCTCGTTGACTGATAGTGAAGCTCAGGGATCTGGACCTTTGGATAATAAAACGAGCATCACACAGTCATTAAATCCAAAGAGAATGTAGTACTGTTTGTTTATGCAAACGGCTATCGGTAGACTCCACAATCTGCTTCCATATGTAGCGGGTATTTTGCAGGGATTTGTTGTTAGATAGGGAAAAGGATACCCGCGAATGAGCTGACTGATGTAACCACTAGGCAATGTACAAAACATCCTACGTGGATTTAGTGGTTCTTGAGAAAGAAAAAAAAATTTGGATGCTTGGATCTGATTACCTGGAAAGAGGCTGTCTACGTGAATGCATGAAAAGACCATTAACTTTTCAGAAACTTTCAGAATTACCCTGAGTTTGAAATCACAGCAATTCCACTCTGCACTTAACATCCATTTTCAATTGTACTCAAATTTTAGCCAGTAAAACTCTATTGCGAACATTTGACTGGTTATTTGACCTGCCAGCTGAGAGTTAAAAAACTGATGTGGTGATGTACCTTAGAATGTAATTTTAGTATTGATCATATCACAGATCTCCAGATTAGTAGCTCTATACGGCTCTTCCATTGTTTTGGCAGTTGGTTCTATGACATTTATCCCCTTGAAATTGGCCTTTGGAGGAGTTTCTTTCATTTGGAAGCTCATGCCGATAGTCATTTTTCGGTCCACTTCAGCTCCACTGAACTTTAGGCGCTCCCGAAGGCACTAACTTCTTCCATTAGATTGTGACGCATTTTCCAAAAAATGTAGTTAATTCTCCAAACTTCAACAATAAACCCTCTTTTATCCTTCACATGAAACCCCAAAAATCAAGGGTTTCAGAAGCACCAAATACCCTAGTGAAACCAAAGATTAAACAGTTCAGAATAGTGAAACATGATAAAAACTTACAAACTAAACAGAATCAAGAAAAACCCTCAAATTTCGTCAGATATTTAGGAACATAGAGACTGTCATATCAGCAGCAAACAAGAAAATGATCCAACAGTCTGATCAAGAACCCCCACAGCCAGAATATATTTCCACCAAATTTATCAAAGTCCTACAACAATTCACTAATTTACATCAACCATCAATTACCCACAAGGCGAGTGGCTTTCACCCTAGCCGTACTCTTCTCTCTCTTCTATCCTACAAAACCTTAAACCCGTCTCATCTATTTCATTTTCCCTAACCATCTTCAATATCTCCTAGGTGTTAACAAGATCATAAGGTAACAAGGGACCATTATGGCATTTCACAATGCATTTGGGAGTTTGATAAGGCAAAGCCTATCCCAAATTGCACCTGTTCCTCTGATGTCCATGTCTAGTTGCAGCATGTCCACAGAGCTCTTTATTGGAGGTCTTTCATGGGGGACTGATGATCTGTCCCTAGGAGATGCGTTTGTTAGCCTTGGTAATGTAACTGAAGCAAGAGGTATTACTGGATTTGGTATGGTTGATCGTGACAGTATTGATTCACAAAGAGGTCGAGGATTGGCTTTGTTAATTTTCCACGTTAAGCACGGGGAGCTCTACGTTTTGAATGATGATAAAGCGGCAAATACACGGATTTTCAGCAATAAGGTGTCGGCCTCTATGTGGCACCATAGCTAGGACATGGCATTGCTTTATCTAGCATGGATGGCCAGGAACTCAATGGCCAAAATATTTGCGTGAGTTATGTGAAGGAGAGATCTAGTTTACGCAGTGACGGTGAAAGTTACAATGGCGGTGGAAGTTTTTGTAAGGGAATGTTTTAGAGAGCGGAATTACATCCCCGGACAAGTAGCAAGTCAAAGAATTACATCTCAGCTGCCACGTAGAAATTTCAACCCCAGTTAGAGGGTCAAAGACTAAGTCAGATGTCCACAGTGTACTTCTGTTAACACCATTAAGGGTTGCGTGAAATTTGGGTATGATTGCGAGCGGCAGAATTGCTGTGATTTCAAGTTCAGGGTATATTTGAAAAGTTTTGAGATACGATTTTCCGTACCATTTTTTTCCATGTAAAAACGGGTGTAACCACACCAAATCCATAGGGGTGAAAGTTAGTCAGCAATGCTCTGTTGGATAATCAATTGCGTTCCGTTGACACCTTGCCTTGATAGTGTATCTACCCGTTGATTAGTAAATCTGAAAATATGTTGAAATATCATTGGTAATCCTCTCCCTCATAATGTCTAAAATATCTTCCAATCTCCATGATATGTCGATGCATTTCTCCATCCAATTTATGGTGTTTGTAATATTTGTAACTCTTGCAAGATCTTGAGTCCTTGAAACAGCTCCGAAGCCTCCACCTCTGTGGAATCTTTAATTCCAATAGGTCCAGAAAATTCCTTAATTATGTTGGCTGCCCAATCAGTCATAAATTCAATTTGAACGTATCTGTTTGTGGATGATTCCACCTTGATTTGATATTCCATTGTTTAGCATCATCGGTCAACACTTTCTCTCCAGCTCTCTCGAGCACAAGTTCAGGTTCGGCCACAATGGGAGAATCAACTAGGGAAGAGGGACACCCTTAAACTCATTGAGATTGGTTGCTCCTTCCGTGACGTCTACGAAGATTCTATCCCAAATTCTTTCCTCATCTGACATTTATCCTTGAAAGACTCTTTTATTTCTCTTTCCAAATAGCCCACACCAGTGCAGTGAAACAAAATCTCCAAATAAGTTTTAGTCTTTTGGATACTTTGCTAATGTGCCCTTGATGAAAGAGGTAGTCGATAGACATAGGGAGTACCCAGCTGATATTGAATAATTTAAACACCCTCATCCACATAATAAATGCCATTCTGTAATGAATGAAAAGACGATCCAAAGTCCCTTCTTGTATACCACATAAGACACATCCACTAGCACATTGAACTCCTTTACTTTTGAGTCCTATTCCATATATATAAATGCATGAATCAATGTTCGCTATCATAAAAAAACCGTTTCATTGTGTATTACTTATTAGATACTATGAAGTACTAACATCATCATCATCAAGACCTTATCCCAATTAGGGGTCGGCCACATAAATCTTATTCCTCCATTCTTCTCTATTAAGTACCATGGCTTCATTTAGTCTCAAAGTTTTTAAATCTTTCCTCACCACTTCTATCAACATTCTTTTGGGCCTTCCCCTTCCCCTTTTGGAACATTCTACTTGTATTGCCTCACTCCTAACTGGTGTCGTTATTGGTCTTCTTTGAACATGTCCAAACCATCTAAGTCTAATCTCCCTTATCTTAGTACCTATTGTTACTACCCCTAAATTTCCTCTAATATTTTTATTTTCAATTCTATCCTTTCTTGTCTTACCACTCATCTATCTCAACATCCTCATTTTTGCAATGCTCATCTTATAAGTATGATGTTCCTTAAGTGCCCAACACTCTTATACATAGAGCATGACCTGCCTTATGGACATCCTATAGAATTTTCCTTTTAGTTTGAGTGGCACCCGCTGATCACACAAAACTCCAGATACATATCTCCATTTGTTCCAACCTGCATAGATTCTCGAGGTAACCTCCCTCTCAATCTCTCAATCTCTCCACTCTCATGAATCATTGATCCTAAGTACCAAGAATGGTCTTTTATAGGGACTTCTTGGTTATCAATCTTGACTGGTGTTCGCTCCTACTCTTCTCCTTGCTAAATTTGCATTCCATATATTATGTCATAGTTCGGCTAATTTTAAGTCATTCTAATGCTTCTCTCCATAACTCTAACTTTATGTTTACACCCTCTCTTATCTCATCAAGTAAGACTATATTATCTGTAAATAGCATGCACCAGGGAATCTCCTCGTGCAAATGTTTTGTTAACTCATCTATAACCAATGTGAAAAGGTATGGACTCAATGCCAATCCTTGGTGCAATCCTACAGTAACAGAAAAATCACCAGTCTCACCACTAGTAGTCTTAACATTTGTTACCGTTCTCTCCTACATATCTTTAGTTATGTCTATATACCCTTACAAAACCCCTTTATCGCCCAACACCCTCCATATTAACTCTCTAGGGACTCTATCATAAACTTTCTCTAAGTCGATAAAGACCATATGAAGGTCTTTCCTCTTCTCCCTATATTTCTCTACTAATTATCTTAGTAAGAAAATAGCTTCCATAATAGACCTCATAGGCATGAAACCAAACTGATTCTCCAATACGCTTGTTTCATATCGTAGCCTCTTCTCAATCACTCTTTCAAAATGTTTCATAATGTGGCTCATAAGTTTGATCTTTCGATAATTAGTGCAACTCTGTATGTCTCCTTTATTCTCATAAATTGGTACAATAGAACTTTTCCTCTACTCATTAGGCATTTTCTTTGATTTTATAATCTTGTTAAACAACTTGGTCAACCAAACTATCCCAATATCTCCCATATGCTTCCAAACCTCTATTGGTATACCATCAGGCCCCATGGCCTTTCCTAATTTCATCTTTTTCAAAGCCTCTTTCACTTCAGGTATTCTAATCCTACGTTCATATCTATAATATCCAATGTTATTTAGATTTATAGTATTTTCAATCCCTATATTCTCAGAGCCATTGTCATTTAACAAATTTTGAAAGTATGTTTCCTAGCTTTCTTTGATCTCATCATCTTTGACTAATACCCTTTGATTATCACTTTTTATGCACCTAGCATGATCTAAGTCCTTACCCTTCTGTTCTCTTACTTTTGCAAGTTTAAACACATCTTTTTCACCTTCTCTTGTTTCTAGTCTATTATAGACCTCATCATATGCTTTAAGTTTAGCCTCACTTACTATTCTCATAACAACCTTTTTAGCATTTTTATATTGTTCATAGTTTTCATTATTTCTAGTCTTCTGCCATGCTTTAAAACACATCCGTTTTTCTTTAATAACTTTTTACGCTGTTTCACTCCACCACCATGTTCCTTTTACTAATTGCCTTTTACCTTTAGATACTCCTAAGACATCTTTTGTCACTTTCTTAATGAACTCAGCAATATTAATTCACATGGTATTTACTTCTATTTCATAGTTCCAATTTTCTTATACCATCAACTTATTTGTGAATGAGGTTATTTTCTCTCATTTTAAGTTCCATCACTTAATTTTTGGATACCTATTAAGTTCATTTCCTTTATTCCATCTTTTGATATGGATATCCATAACCATTAACTTATGTTGTGAGGTTAAACTCTCATCAGGTATCACCTTACAATCCTTACACATAGATCATTCATTATTTCTAAGTAGAAAAAAGTCTATTTGGCTTTTATGAAGTCCACTTTTAAAGGTTATTAAATGTTCGTCCCTCTTTTTAAAGAGTGTATTTGCATAAAAGGTGTATATATTTTGAATAAAAATTATACAAAAAGTATAAAATATTGTATACTTTTAAAGTTGTTTACCTATAAACGACTATAAATTTGTATACTTTTAAAGTTGTTTGTCATGAGATATCCTCTGTTTCACCCAAGAAGGATTGAACCATCAATAATTCAATTTGGATCGTGAAGGCCAATTAAATTAGATCAATTTATTTGTTAGTTGGGAGATCAAATATTATCCATTAGAAGAATTTATGGTTGGCTTGGACCAATAAAATGAAGTATCCAGGACCTATTCAGAAAATACCAAATTGGTTATCAATGTATGATTACCACTCATATCATAAATGATCCCTATTTCTTATTTATACCATATGAGTGATCTCAAATGAACGACTTTAAAAGTTACACTTTAAAAGTTGTTTATAATATAAATGACTATAACAAATTTAGCAACAAAAGGGATAGACCTCCTAAATTTACCATATTAATTATTTAACATCTTTGATTCTTAAATAACAATTTACAAATGCTGAAATTATGTGAATTTGGTGTCAAGAAAATTCACGTTAATATAAGAACCACTCTGATAGGCATAGGTCATGAAATGAATAGGGAAATTTAAGCTAGCACTCCCATATTCCCACTTCGTAATTTGAGCCCTGAACCCCGAACCATGAACAGTGAACCCTAAACCTTGGATCTTGAACCTGAACCCTATTTTCATATTTATAAATTTTTGGTCTTTTATCATGAGCTATATTCATGGATTGATAAGTGAGTTATATATATGTGCGTACAAATAATGCACAAATTGATGTTTACTATAAAAAAAAAACAATATGTTTCATTGTTTATTAATTGTTAGATATTGTACGGTACTAACATAAAAGGTGTATACATTTTGAATAAAAACAATTAAGCTAATACTTTTAAAGTCATTTTTTTTTTAAAATGACTTTAAAAGCATTATAACACACAACATACTTAATTATTCATCTTTTTTTGCTTAATGTCTTTTATTAATACAGTTTTTGTACTTCGTTGGTTATCACATATTTTTATTTCTATAAGAGTGTTTCTACAATATTTTGTAGCGCAAGTAAACTTTAGAAACTTAATGTCAATCAAATATATACATATATATGTTCATTTAAAAATAATAATATAGAACTCTAACCCTGTGCCCTGAACCTTAACCCCGAACCCTAAACTCTAATTCCATATTTATAATTTTAATTAGGTCTTTTGTCATGAGCTATATATATATATATATATATATATATATTGATTGATAGCTAGCTACACACACATGCATATAGCTCATGAAATGGATAGAAAATTTTAAGATAACATACCCACATTCCTACCTCATAATTAATTTATCATCTTATTTTGCTTAATGTTCTTTTATTAGTACAATTTTTGCAATTCTTTGGTAATCACATATTTTTAGTTCTTAATTTATGAGTGTTTTTATAGTATTTTATGGTGCAAGTAAACTTTGGAAGCTTACAGTGTCAATCATATATATAGATATATTAAATTAAAATTAATTAATTGTTATATATGAAGTACTGACATAAAAGGTGTATATATTTTGAATAAAAATTTATTTTGATTAATGTTCTTTTATTAGTACAGTTTTTGTAATTTTTTGGTTATCGCATATTTTTATTTCTTAATTTAGGAGTGTGTCTACAGTATTTTGTGGTGCATGTAAACTTTGGAAGCTTATAGTGTTAATAATATATATATATTCATTTAAAATTAATGAATTGTTATATATGAAGTACTAACATAAAAGGTGTATATATTTGGAATAAAAAATTATAAAAAAGTGTACTATACGACTTTAAAATTGTAAACTTTTAAAGTCCTTTTATATATAAATGACTTCTTTATGTACTCTTATTTAAACCACAAAATAGACTTTTCGCCAAGCCAGACCAACACAGAGAAAAATCGAGGGAGAAGAAAGAAGAGGAACAAGGAAGGAGAGGAGAAGCGGGAAGATTTAGGTGGCCTGAGGAGAAAAGGGCAATATGTATGGAGGGGGGAACTGGGTTTCGCTAAGGGGAGTGGGTGGATATTGTTTATGGACTGTATATGTGTAATGTGTATACCCTCATTAAGATGACTGGGTTTTTCAAATACATTTTTATAAATATTTGCAAAGGTAGGGCCCTTCTTGTGAATTTTTTTTAAAACTAAACATTGAAAAAGTGTTTTCTTTGAAATTGATTTGTAAAAACTCGAATGTCACTTTAACTCTCTTACTATACATATATTTTTGTATAAAAATAAATTTTCATTGAATAACAATCAAAATACATTTATTTGAAACAACATCTATCTTGTGGTTCACATACACAACCCCTATATTATTACATCAAAAAGTCCAAAGTACACAATCCAAACAACTAACTACTTATTACCAATTTCTAAAGGGGGAATACCCTGAGTCAATAGTATGGTGGTTGATAAGCTTGAGTCGTGATCTTCCACTCCTGTTTATCTATATCTAAGATATTACAAACATTCAAACATTTACCATATCTCAGCAAGCTATACTTGGTAGGAGATTTAAGAAGCATAATGTAGTAAAAATTTATCTCATATTCCAGTAATTCCAAAATTCATATCCATCTTATTCTATATCCATGAAATAATTCAGTTTCTATAAATTATATAGTGTAGAACGATTCCATCATTTAACTTCTTGTATGAAACCTTCTATGAACTATACATATATATTGTATATGAGTAAATCCGTTAAAATTATCAATATAGTCAATAATGTCAACTGTAATACAATAAGGTGCATTCCCAGACTATACTGGTTTCAATATCAACACCTACCAATATATGGGGTCAATATCCATCTATTAACACCTTCCACTATAGGGGGTCAATATTCAACCAGTTTCTACTAGGAATTATCCCTTCATGGGAATTTTGATACTAAACTTCTATCGAGCATCTCATTATGGCATCACATAAGACATCTCATCCTGCCATCTCATATGCATCATAGTGCAAATTACATAAAGGATTACTATGCTGTAGTCTCAATCCACACCAGCATGCTTGGATAATTGCCTGAATACTCCACTGATACCACGGTAGAAATACATTATGCCACTACCTATATTGGGAGACAGGACTTTCACATTGGTGGCCTTCCCATAATTGCCTCACTTGACTTTTAAGTTCTCATTGGGCACGGTATCCATAATATCATCAATTTTGAAGAACAGGTGGCCGCCAAACCCTTATAACTCTCTTAGTATAGTATCCATAGGCCTATGCCTGTCGAAAACAAAACTACAAGCCTCCATGCTTATATGGAAATAAGAATTGTACTAGCAGGCTCTTTGTCTGATTATATATATATATATATATATATATTGTAACAATTTTTCTTCCTTATTAATTTGGTACTCTAATACTAAGGCTGATATTCACAATGTACCTTCAAGTAACAATAATTACACAATTATAAGCATATCATCATCATCTATTGCAATATAAACATTCTAAGGCATTTATAAACATTCTATTTGAATTATTCAACTTCTACAAATCTCATAATAAGAACATGTGTAAAACATAGATCTTTTAAACAAATGCATTCTGAAGGGTCTACCTACCTCAAATGTGATCATCCCAATTCTTAAGATAAGCGACGATCTTGAACGATGTATAATTTAGTGTATTTGTCAAATCATATGTGTATAATGTTATTCCTCAATTTCATATGTACTTCTTGTTTAGTCTTTTGATCATCCTTAAATATGATGATCTGGATCTCTTTCTTTGAATGCTTTGATCAAGTATTTAGATCTTTTAACTTGTTGAACTCTATTTGATCTATAATCTATATTATTTTTCAAGGTTTGATCTATAATTCTTAAATCTACATTTGATTGTCCTTGATCATCATGATCTCACATTTGATCTTGCTTGATCATAATCATCTTATTTAAAGGTTTGTTTGATTAACAGATCCTAACCTTTGATTATTAATTTATGATCTAAATACTATTCTTAAGTTAATTAATGCACGATCAGTCTTAATATGTTGTTGATTGAGTAATGTTTTTTTATTTATCTCTCCTAAATCTAGACAACTCCTTATTTTGAGATTTGACTACTGCTTATCAATTAGGTTCTGCTCTAAAAGTGGTTAATACAATCCTCATGTTAGGAGGCGTTTAAACCTTATCTAACATCAACGAAAGGCGTGAAAAAATTACTTAGATTTTAAGGCACAGATTATAACCACGATGTGCAGAATCCACTAGAGTGACAATAGATCATATCTTTCCACAAGAATCCTATGAGCACGTTACTCTAAGATCCTTTTCTACTTGACTTTTAAATTTATATCCAAGAACTTTGATCATGACATTCAAGGATGTTGCTTGATTCCTAGGTGGGCCAAGGATCTGGTGAAGTAATCCAGCCCCCATCTTATAAGAGTTATTGCAAGCCCTTACTATCATTAATTTTACTTGATCATAAAGCTATAAATACACAAAAATATAATTCGACAATTAAATTAATCAGATTTTGAGTTTCTGATAATTTTCTAAGTTATTTTTCCATTATTATATATTATGCTAAATCTGATCGTTGATTAAGTCTAACAGATCAACTCACAAATAAATTAGATGCAATTATACTAAAATTTAATAATTTCAATAATCATAATACATATAAAAAGTTTCTGTGTTGATCAAATAGTCAGCTCTAATTTTGATCTATTAAATCTAGGGTTTTGATCCTAATCAAGGGTTCAGATCATGGTTTCTCTCATTTCTAAAAGATCTACCCATTGATTAGTGTTATCTCATCAATATATCATGTATCAGTCAAATCAGATGGTCTGATCATCTTTGATATGGCTAATCAACAATATATGCACGGATTTTGGCTTTTAATCAATATAAATAGTACTCAAATTTTGAATTTTATGAGTCTAATAGATTCTACTCATCAATACGATTCCAACAAATTTTTCCAATCTCAATTTGGAATTGTAGAATTGCATTTTTAAATTTTCTGCACAATTCAATAGTCCATATTTGATTTGGATTTGAGAACGCAAAAAAAAGAAGAAGGATTAGACGCCCATTCCCATCACCGGGATGCTACACACAACGTGGTCAGTTTCTAACCGTGTCACATGTGTGACACATGCATGGAGGCGCACCCGTAGGTGCATCTCTGCTGTGCGTTTTAGAGTGTATTTTCGACACACAAATCCGGAGATCGATGGGACGATCCGATATGGATTATCATATCACCCATCTCTAGATCAACATCCACAATGAATAGAAATTTAACTATTTTCACCTATCCTAAGGTTTTTGGGTCCCACGAATCCATTATATAGCTCAGATCTTCCAACTGAGTCATCCTTGAAGGATTTCTAATCGCATTGGTTTCACTGGTGAATCTTGTCTGAAAACTAGTCTTGCAAACCCAAACACTTTAAAATTTGCCAAAAAACAGACAGGGAGAAGAGGGTGGCCTACTTGGAACGTTCAGAGAGAAGAAAGTTGCTGGAAAAATAGAAAACCAAGCCGGAGAACACATAACACTGGAATCCGATATACAGTGAAAATTTTCAATTAATATCGTAAGAAAACTTACAGATTTTCATAGGGCAAATGGAAAGTGGACTATGTTGGAGGAGATGAACGGATTGGATTGCCAATAGGAGGGCTAAATCAAATGATTTTTTAGGTTTTCCCCGTCACTGTCTTGGATGTTGGGCGCGTTTATAGACGCGTTTTCCAGAGAAGAGAGAGGAGAGATAAAAAGAAAGGGAAAATGGAAGCAAAGAAAGGGAAAGAGGGAGAAAGAGAAGGAGTTGGGGAAACTTTAGAATTTTAGGGGCTATTTATAGGCATTTTTTTATTTCTATTAAAAATTATTTAATGGAAGTGGAATTTTTACTACCTCCATTATCAACTTTGTGCTGGCTGATTCATGCCTTGCATCACCTCTGACATCGTTTCATACTTAACTTTGTGGGCCCACTTCAATGTAAAATTATCATTTTGCCCTTCTAATTCTAAAAATTGAGAAAAATATGAATTTTTCATCCAAAGTTCGTTTTTAGTGTGCTTATAGTCATTAGACTTGATTTTTTTAGTACATTCCAAATATCTATGTTTCTATAAAAAGTTGATTTCTAAGCATCTAATATTTCAGTCCAGTTTTCAAATTTTCAATTCTTATTATAAATAACTCAAATATAACTACAAAGTTGGGTTTATTACACTTATGACATTGATGGATGTATATCATCTGGTTGGATATGATGGCTGTTTATGGATAGACCCTGGGTATTATTGTTGTTTCCTTCTAAAAAAAATTTACTCTATTATTGAGGTGTATAGTTTTATTGAAAAATGGTGCATGATCTGAATGGGTATAGAAACTAAGTCTTCTAGATTGTATATTTATGTTAATTGTGTTTATCAGGTGTTGACGCATCACATGCATTAAATGTGTTGGTCTAAAATACAAAGGAAACTCTATCGGATTTTCGGTAGAAATTAGAATATCATTTCATTGTTAAATTCGTGTTTTATGGGTCGTATGATTCCTAGGGTTTTGAAAAGAATGCTCTTTATTCAAAGTTTTTGTTTTCAGTTGATTTTAATTTTTAAAATATTTTAACTAGGGATTCTAACTTTTTAGAAATTTGTATTTATATGTTGTGTAAAACCCGAGGTGTCACAGCTCATGGCAGTGTGCAACTGATATTCATCAAAGGAGTTTGATAAGAGTCCGCTCTGAAGAGATTTAGGAGCATGCCCTTTTTTCATGCAGTGTAATCTTTTTTTTTAGATCTAAGCCATTAAAATGGATAACTGTCCTTGATGATGATGATGATGACACATTCAAAAACTGTACTCAAAGTACATCAAACTTTTTTAAACTCAAGGCTCATCCAATTCTCACTATTTTTTGCGCAATAGTTATCTAAGTAGGAGAAATTAGGATTTGATCAACCAAAATCAGGGTCCAAACTTGAAACATATGTGGTTTATTTGAAGTTTGTAACATGAATAATACAAAAGAATAAGTTGGCTATGCCACAGCATCTGATTACGTTAAATCATCGCGAGTTGATGAGAAAGTCTGTTTCATATATAAAAGGTTTGGATGCAATTAACATGACAAGCGGGCTAGATAGTGGTCATCCAAACCAAGAAACTTAGAAAGAAATAAGGCATACACTTCATATCTAAAGGCTTAAATTCACTATTCATTAAAAGGAGAAAAAAATTAAATTGCAACCGAAGATTTCATTTCTTCTCATTTTGCCTCAAAATGTCTTTTGATGTTAGTTAGGAGGTTGTGCCACTTCATCATTCATTTCAACGATTCATTGGAGAAGTCCTAGATCTTATGGCCCCTACTATCTCTCTATCGCCCCTTGAAATTTGGAAATCCAACAAATAGCAACGTATTGAATAGGGAGAAAGTCACATTAGTGAGCTTGAAGACGAATCAGTGGTAATGGGAGCAAACAAGAGCGCCAAAAAGAAAGCCTTAAAAGGTTTTGGTTTCCCGTCGGTTGTGGTAGACAAGCTATGCCGAATTAGATGAAGGAATTAGATCGTAAAAAATTATAGAAAAATGTAAGGCCTCACCCTATTTTCTTTTCCGTTTTACATGCACTCCCGTTTTACTCGGCAACACTATATAATTCCTCCTCTCTCTCCCAAGTATTGATTCCATTTCAAATGGAGTCTTTCGCAATTGGGGCCATCTTATGTGTCTTAAGCAATTGGGCATTAGTACACGTAGTAGGACTTCTAAAGGAATCGATTTCTCTTGAAAAGAGTCTTAAGAAACTGGGGCACTCGTGTGGCCCTGAACGAGAGCCAACCGGCACAAAATCTCTCATGAATGCTAAGGATCTCTCAATAGATAATTTTGGTCATCCTGTTGTTTTGGATCTCCATCCATGTACCAGTTGCACTTCTAGATTATTCCAGAATAATCCGGCATAACCCACTAAACCGCATTATATAATCCTTGCCAATTGGGTCCTACGATCTTTCAAGCAGATTGTATGATTCGAAGTTACTCAGAACTACCGCAACTTGTGGCGTCAAACACTGATTTAGCGTACACTTAGTGCTCCCCAGTACATATGCAGTCAAAAAGGGTAAGAGTGTATTAAGCTCGAATCGTATATCCCACTTATTAGCAGTAGAGTGTTGCTATGACTGCCACCATGAACCTGATGGAGAGGTGAAGTTGCAATGGCCAACTAACCATAAGAATTACATGTGACTAGAAGGGACGTCGGAGTCACAGGGTGAGTTTAAGGTGAGTGCACTGTGCAAGAATATGATGTTCAGACTGTAAACTTCAGCAGATAAGATCCAAACAGATTAAAGGATGGGGTTTAGAGATGTCCATCTAGAAATTTGTAGATATCCCTAAAACCAATTTCAATCAGAAGCTATAAACCCTTATTTGGGGCCTCGAATTCACGTAAAGTATGTCTCTCATTCAGATAGACACCTGCAGAAATGGACTAGCAAATCTGCCATTTTTCTTTGGCTAAAAGGATACAAAAAGCAAGAAATTTTCTGGTTTGTCTAATATCTGATACTTCTCATGTAATTAAGTTCCATATAAATGAAAATCTTAAAGAAGGTTGTTGAGCTTTGATTTTTTACAGGTAATATAACGTCTTCTTTTTTTTCAATCTAGATACATGGCTATTTTAGTATTATGAGCAGATATTACAGAGTTGATTCTACACAACCAGTTTGTGCATGAATGTACATGGTAGTCCTAAGCAGCTGCTACGGTTCGCCACTGTTAGACCTTCAGAATAAGCTATTGAAGGAGCTTCCTCTTCATGGATGCTAACAAACTCTTCTCTTTACTCTGGTCTTGGTTCATCTAGGTACTGAGCATGGAACAAAATATCAGCCATTATACCCGATATAATTGGCCGATATATCGGGTTAGCAAAACAGGGGATACAGTCTTTTGGCCACTATACCCGCTATTTCTGATAAAATCAAGCAATAAGGCCGATTTGAAAATTTCTGCTCTATCGGGTGGTCCCACTATTTTGTTTCATGGTGCTGAGACTGCTAAGAACGAATGGTTCAATGCAAAATAAAATATAAGCTTGCAGTTGTTTTCTTAAAGAACTGAGAACCTGATGTGCAAGAAAAATGCTATCAACAGCTCATGGCAAATGGGTGTTGTGATGCAATAGTGCAAGAGTGAGCCTCAATCATGCAGGTCCTAGTTTGAGGCTGCTCAAGGGCGTGTGTGCGGATGTGAGTATTTATTTAGCAGTGTCAATGTTCATAAAGAATAGCTAATTGCGAGTTGGCGATTTAATATTGAGGAGCAATTCAAACAACAGTGTTCCTAAATGAAAAACTAAAAGATTGCATGCGGATGCCTGGAAAGTCTCCTGTTTCATGCTTGGAAGCAGTCAGACACAGTGCAGAATTGACTTGGGAACCCATACTCAATAGAGACCTTGGATTCTAGAAGGCAGACGTGTCTTGGTAGCATAAGCTCATAACAATTGCTTACGCATTTTGGTCTCATCGGTTTTGTTGGGTAGAGAACCTGCAGGGCATAGTCTCATCAAATGTGAATTTGAAGTTCATAATCTCAAGGTTATCTCTTATATTTTTAAACTATGAACCAAACGGGCTATGACACTTTAGTCAGCCCACGGTTAAGAAGTAAAAGGTAACAACATCCATGTAAGACTTTCTGCACCACTTGGCTACTAGCACAACTTCAGTTTTAAGCTTTCTGTCTTGCATCTTTGGGATCATTATGTTCCTTGTCCAAATGCAGCTCCATGGGTGTTACTACAGGAGAGGAGTTGGACAGGGGATGTGTTAATGAAAGATCTGACTTAGTGTTTCCCGGGTCACAGAATTTGGTTGACTATGTATAATGCTCGCAGACCAACCTTGGGCACCAAAAGATTTGGACGACGCAGCATGCCAGGATATCTTGCATAGTATCGTGGACTCTTATTAGGTAGTCCATGACCAAAGCTTACAGGCTTTAAGAGAGATCCCTTTTGATTCGTTGACTTGGCTGGATAGACTTTGGTCTATAATTGAAGATCTGTGAATGATGGCCCGTTTCTGGAAGTACTTCACAAAGTTTAATCTTTTCCTTTTATTGCCTTAACAATCCAAATGTTTGTCGGAAGCGGTGTCGAAAATTTGAGCCGAAAGAGGCAATCATTGTATGCTTAATATATAGCTGTCTGAAAAATGGAAACAGAGGTTAGTTACAATGGAAGAAGATCATAGAAATGTTAAACATTAAGCCTTTTATCTATTTTAGGAATCACTCACCAGAAAATCTCTATGGATCAAGGACAAACTACTTCACAGAGTGTTGATGATCTCTTACTCATGAAAAAAATTATGTTCAGTCAGGAAGATCATAAACATGTTGAACGATGGGTAAATATTGGTCAGTCATGGAGGGGGCAATTTCTGATTCAGGAAAGATCCGGAGATGTTTATGGAAATAGTAATGAAAACCCACTTTGTAAAGCTGGTGAGCTTCTTGCCGCCATTATTGCACAAGTGATCTGTTCGTTTTAATTACTAGTTAAGGCATGCAAACAAATGTGGACGCAAAAGAGAGAGAAGAACAAGATTATAGCGAGAACAATGAAGAAGAAGAAGTTAAAATGTGAAAAGGGAAGGAGTACTATAACGAGTAAAGACGACTGGCAAAAGACAGGAGGGGGGGCATGGGGAGGAAACATGCGCTGCAGTTTCCTAAACATGACAGGAAATTATGATTTAAAAACATGCCAGGAAATTCACTGGAACGACCATTTGACGTCATCCCAGTTTTGTTTCTCCCTTCAACTTTAGGATTCTCAATCTATGACCTCCCTCGTTAATCGCTTATGATACAGTATAATGTCTCCAGAGAAATTGATGCTTATTTTCTACAGTAACAAGGTTTTACTCTTCTCTGTTATTTCTTCTACTCCAAGTACTAATAGGACACAAAAACTAACTAAAAGACACCATCAACATTGGAAAAATGAGGTATGCATAAAAGGTGGCAGGTTGTGGATTCCTGCAAATTAATTCTGCAGAGTTCCTCTGGAGAATAGTACTTCTGCTGGTTGTACCAAAGTAAATACAAGAGAGAACACAACTTAAAACCACCCAAATGGGTGGCAATTGAATTGTGCCCTGTGGGAGAATGTTTTAGTCATAACAGGTGAATTAAATTCCCTCCCAGTGAATTCCACCTTAGGTGCCATCTCATTTAAGAATTACATTGTAAGTATTGGTCGAGACTCGAACCAAGTTATATGACTTACTGGAATACAATTCTGCAGAAATCCCTTCAAGAATAGTTAACACAAGGCGGATTCAAAGTAAAACACCCAACCAAAACTGGAATAAAACTGAATCCTTTCTAGTGGGAGATTGTTATAGTTATAACAAGAATTAAATTCCAATTCCATCCGAGGGAATTCCACCTTGAGTGACTCTAAATGCATAATTTCTGGAATTCAATTCTCATTTAAATCAAATACCAGACAAAAGAGAATTTGTATTGAATTGAATAACATAATATGGGCAATAAATCAGATAATATTGCTAATCTTTTACCTAATACTCATCAAGTACATAAGCCAATTATACAGGGGTTGCTCCAAAAAAGTGTAAAATTTCAATTTCTTTCAAAATATACAAGCAAACATCTATGGATCACCAGTCAGACTCGAGCGAACCAGCGTCAACCAAGGTGCTCAAACTCATTCTCCTTCAGATGGGCGGAGAATCTGAGCGGCCCGTTTCGACCTTGAACATTTGGCAACACAAATTCCACCCTGTAAGGCAGATTTGCAGAGATACTTTTTCCCCTCCAGAAGGTAACGTTTTCTTTGAGCTCACCTATCATCCCGGACAGCTCGACTTCAGGGACCCTCGGAACATGGTAGACCTTGAGAGGACCCCTAACCTTAACCCTACATCCAGTCTTAATCATGGGTTCTTCTTCCTCGGCGAAGAGGATTGTGGGTTCGGCTCTTAGAGCGACTTGGGAGGAAATCTTGATCTGACGATGGGGAAGAGGCGAAATCGGGAAGGAAATGGTGGTGGAGGTAGGAGGAAGTTTGGGGGAGAAGGGAGGATTGGTTTGAGTGGACAAAGAAGGGGAGGCCGAGGTGAGAGAGGTGGTGATCGACATTGCTGGTTTCTTGATCTTGATGCTGAATCTGGAATGCAGTATTTAGCGCCTCGTATAAGAAGTTGCAGAACACCTCACACAGAACAGGAATCAGATACGGTGGAGACACAATGAATGAGGATGAACGAATGCTTGAGAAGCTAAATGCTTTTTCCTCTATTTAAGCTTTTCTTTCTTGCACTTCCACGTCAGAATGCGTTGGAGTTGATACATCATACACGTCGGAATGTGTTGGATATGACAAATCTTGCAGAGTTTCGTACGATGGAGCGCGATCCCATCGTAAGTGTAGGTGTGACCTGTCCGCTTTGAATTAGAGGCCGTATTTGGTCCATCCGAACCGTTCATCTGTGACGTAGATGAGTTGTCATCTTAAAATAGAGTCAAATGAATGGTTATAATTCGTTAGATATGGATTAATGTTATTCCAAATTGTAGTTCATTTAAGTTTCTTGTGATCAAGAGGATAACGCATTCATCTTATTACTGTATCTAGATTGGTTATTTTCACATGAATTGTGATGCACTTGATATCAAACATGGAGCAAAGAAATAAACGGCTCTCATCATACAAAGGTGAGGCCCAAAAAATCTGGTTAATTTTTAAATGCTGGAATTATCGGATTCAGGCCATTCTTTCGTCATTAGATATCCAGAGTTGTGGAAATCAGATGAACGGATCGGATTAAAAAAATGTGGAGCACTTGGTGAAAAAGTACGGTGGCTACACGGAACTTATCATTTGGTCCGCTCCGTTATAGATGCTCCTAAACAGCTGGACCAAGGAACTAAATTCCGTTACTAATAAAAAAATGTAAAATTGTATCTAGATATTTCCAGCTTGACGTCTATGCCTTGTTTTTTGTGCTGGGATAAGTAGTGGCCAGCTACGGTCTCCAAGTACTCACGCGGTCAGTGTGCAACTGGTCGGTGTACAGCTGTCTTACAATTTAGTAAAAATAGTAGCTGGCACATCGCTCATTATCTGAGTGATCTGGACCGTCTATCTAATTGAGCTCCCTATAAATGATATAAAAATTAAAAATTGATCCCTAAAGCTAAGGTTATATTTCATTTTCGAAAGTGATATAATTACCTTTTATTTTTTATTCATTAGCCCCTTATTAATACAAGAACTCTAAGTGGATCCGATTTATAAAAATCTAAATCGTCCATAATATTACTTTTAACTTTGATGTTATGTTCCATGTAGATAATGATAAAAAGTTTCACGAAACTATGACTTATATATCATCTAAGAGATGAGAAATTTAGATCATGGCATGGCTCGTCTAAGTTAAAGGCAAGTTTATGAAGGGTTTGGATCTTACAGTCATGGCCAGGTTAAATCTTAAGGGAATATTGAATAAAAAAATGTAGGGCAATTATCTCACATTTCTTTTCCAGAGGTTTGTAATAGTCAGTGTACAAGTTCAAGAGAAGAGGAAGGAGTGCATGCTCTAATTGAGAGCAAATTTGAACTTATTTTTGTTACATCTAACCCCTTCATCATGTCAATAATGGATTAGATACTCCAGACATCAAATTACACAACCATCAGACCATCTATTTTATTAATTCTCTCAAAAATCTAAAATAAGTGGTTAAAATTATTCAATTCAGTAATTTCTCATGCATTAACTTTTTTTAGTGCTTTATGCACGAGGAACGACCCCGCGTGTAAAATTAACGGATGCTCTTTCTCTGTCTACACCTACCATCATCTACCGACACTCGTGCTTAGAAGGGGTTTGAAGTTTTTGTTCTTGGAGAGTAGGTCCTACTTGTACACTTGCCAGCTATGTCCAAGTGAAATTATGTTGCATCTTATAATGGGTACCAGCTGTGTGAGTGACGCATCCTTTTCGCCTCGTTAGTCGTTATAGCCAAAACCAGCTCATATGATTATATTAGCATGTGGAAAGTATGTCCGCTCGATCTTATAATCGGATGGTCACAAACTTTGCATAAGCAACGGTTACACCTTCATATCGTGGATACCCAAAATCCCCTTTATTTCCGGACGCTAGAATAATGAATTTTACGTGCTAAGACATCTAATGCCTGAGAAATTGGATCAACGGTATGGATCAAGAGGTGTCGCCCTATGAGATCATTCCACCTTGGAGACGAATCGGAAAGAGAGAATATATTATCATGGATAATCCAATAGGACTCTTCCACGTTATCATTCCCTCAAAATCATCCTTCTAGATTATTTATTTATTTTTTTCAAAGTGTTAGGCCCAAAGTTTTTGGAGATTTTAGTTATATTTTTAGTTAGAATTTCACATAACCTGATCTAAACTCAATAACAAAAGTACACCTGCTTGCTTGGGCATAAAGTACGAACCAGTGAGAGGCACTAAAATAGAAGCAACCTGAAATTTTGGGTGATTTAAACCATTAATTTTATTGAGGGTGTCCCATTTGGATAGTGTAAAAAATTCATGCCAAGTTACTAAATTTTTGGCTAAAAATTTCAACGTACACTATTTAAAAATATTAAACGACATAATTTTAATCGTCCATCAGTCATGAAATTTGGTAGCTACCTAATTTAAAGTAGGCCGAACAAGGTGAACGGATTAGATCATCCTAAAGGAGAGCCCAACTAGATTATAACCTGTTTCAACTTACTTTTTTTGGTTTGGAAAGTATTTTTCTTGGAAAAGTTAAAGAAAAACACAATTTCTAAGTAAGACTCATTAAATTATACTTTTAGAATTATACTTCTTGCTCAAGCAAGCAAGTTTCTTGCTGTTTAGTCGTACTCAATCTAGTTTGGCGGTGCATGTGCAGATTAAGCTTGTTAAGCGTGATTACGTGTGGGTAATTAGTCATTTAAGAGTTAACTAAGGACGCGTATATGCACGTGAGAGAGACAGAGGTGCGGGCTTGGTGGTAGAAAGGAAAATCAAAAGAATTGGAAAGGAGATAAGGTGGGCGGTGAGAAAATAGGAGGTAGGCATGTGAAGCAAAACCGTGTCACCTACCAAAGGAAAAAGAAAGAAGGGAAATTTCCGACTATTTCTCATGATTTAATCCGAATTAAGGTTTGTTGACTAGCCGTTGCGATTACAGGTCTGACTTCCTGCTATTTTATATACCAAGTTATTCTACCTTAATACCTAGGAAAAAACCGACAGCAGAAGTTTCATTGATCCTTCGAATATTTATTGTTTATTCTTAGAGCATGATTTTATCGTTTATTTGCTGAAAATTTGATACAACTAAGTACCCGTTTGGTTGGCAAGAAAATAATGAAAATTGATTTTCATGAAAACTGTTTTGCACAAATTAAATTACTCTACAGACCAAAAAATTATACATGCTATGGAATTCTTACATTAGTTCATAAATTCAATTTAAATGCATAAAATGCTTTTTAGACGGTTTTTTTGTCCATAAAAATCAAGTCATTATACTTAATAGAAGGAAATGGAGGAACAAGATTCATGTGACAGACTCCTAATTGGAATAAGCTCTTGATGATGATGATAATGATTTCGTGCTAAGCAAATAGGCCCTTAGACATTAAGGTAAAAATAACTTGCTAAGGTATCTGCAAAAGTAGAAATCAAACCTATAAGGGCAATGACTGGTTAACTATTCCTAATATGGATTAAAATATGAGAGACAATCAAAATATGGAATTCTCCAAAAAAAAAAAAAAAAACTTGCCACTAGTTTCCAAAGCTATGTAACAAGAGCTAACATAGTTCTTCCAACTTAACATTAGTGATGGGGAGAATGATATATAGCATATTGTGAGCACTAGTTGCTTGGTGTAGTGCACCCCACCTTCAAATGAGGAGCCCCACCAAGGTTGATTAGACTTGTTCATCTGAATTCTGTGATTCCAAATATATTGTAGGCCAAACATTAAGGTCATAAGATGACTATAACAAAAATTGTGACCCTTACTCGTTAAATATGAACCGCTTTTTAAACAGTATTTCCCACCATCTATGTTTTGTCATCAGAAGTATTTAAATTTATTTTTAAAATTATATAATCTTTGCTGTTTTTGAAGAATAATCACCCATAATGTGAGAATTTAGATGGACAAGTCCGATCAACCTTTGGTGGGGCACTTCATTCAAAAGTGAGGAGCACTATACTATAATTGCCCTAGTTATAGACGATTTCTGAGCACACTAGTTTGATAAAACAAAGCTAGCCAAATAAATGAAGGCCAAATGTCACTGAAACATGTATTTTCCTTCAACTACTAGAACAATTCTTATTATGCCATGTTAGCATTCTTATACTCAGTTCAAGAGAGAAAAAAAGCTTTCTAGTGCAATGGTTCAAAGAGTGTCTCACTTGATGACGAGGGTTGGCCTTTGAGAAGAAAATACACATTGATGCTCATTCGTTTGACTAGCTTTTTCTTTCCAAGTGGAGGAATGATGCTATACAACATGATATACAGCATTCCACTTTTTGAATGTTAGGTCTCGCCTTTGGTTGAGCAGATCTGTTCGTCTAATTTTTTCAACTTTGGATAAATATTGCCTCAGATAAAGTCAAGGTTGGATAACTTTGAAATATGAAAAATAAAAATAAAAATGTAGTTTTGATCATATCACATGGACGATTGAAAATTCCATCTAAAAATGGTTCACAATCAACAAGTAAGAAGCTATCGAGACACATAAATCTTCCAATCACCTTGATGCTTCTTATCCAAGAAAGCTGTAGCCAGAGGAATCAAATTGACGGGTCTGATCAAACAAAGATGGAACCATCGTGCAAAAGCAGTACATCGTTATTCTAATGTAGTGGTTGCGAGGAGTCTTTTCCTTGGGTGACTAGAGTTCAAGGTTGTGTACAAATGTTTGAGTATACCTATAAAGAAAAAGGTGAAAATTTGGTAGTGGATAGCTTGGTGGCACCCATTCATTTGCCTAGCTTGCTCGAAGCAAGCTATTTAGTAGCCTTCCCCTACAAGATAGATTAGGAGCTCTCTTAATATTTAGTACCTACAGATATATAGAAATGGATTTGTTCTTCTTGGTCGGCAAGAAAGAGAGATATTGACTGAGGAAAGACTTAAATCACTTGACCGACTTGGTTAGCTGCATTGTCTCACAACCTTTTAGTTGGGGAGTTTAAGTCACGTCTTACCTACCAAAGGAAGAGGAAAAAATATATACAGTTTGAAAAATTAGATGAATGGTAGAGATCAATCCACAAAAGCCTGTTATTTGAAAGTGTGATATCTCGTGGTAACTTTTTGTGGACAATGCTTAACGGTAAAGATCAAACCCACATATGCCTGTTATCTAAGAGTAAGGTACCTCATGATAACATTTTATAGAAAATTTTCTCCGTATTGACTTTAGGACTAACTTTCAAACCGGCCTAGCTAAGCCAAGACCTCCCCTGGATGATCTGTCCTATTCATCTTGTTTGATCTCCTTTAATTGTCTAGACACAAAAATATATGACCACTCGATATTTTAGGTAGGTGTTTTGAGTGTTTAAATCACAATCATTAGAATTTTCAACTAAAAAAATACTATTTAGAAGCTTTCGTTGGGCATCATATTTTGCAGATAACTTAAATAGGAGAGGCAGAATAAGATGATTGGGTTGAGTCAGATCATGCAAGGCTCAATGGTTTCGAAGCTAGTCCTGAGACTCAGTCATCATAGCGATTCACCTTACTGTAAGGTCAGAAATTTTTTTCTTCTAGTCAAATGAGAGATCCACCTATTAGCTTGAAGAAAAAATAATGTCATTCCACCGACATTTGCTTTCTAAAATCAGGATGAAGGAAAATTTTGAAGTCATCTTCTTCTTTGTTATAGTAATTTCTACTCTCATACACTCATGCACAGTCGCCTCTTGCCTATGGCAACTGCGCTGGACGATTTTTTTTAGCAATGTCATCCTTTAACGTTGTGGAGAATGTCATTTTTAGTGAACCTCATATTCCACCTTAGGTGGGCTGGTGCGATGATCTACTCATTTATGCCCCCATAAATACATGTCATGTAAAGGTAGGGTGGTCGTCTTGTGATCTTGAGGTCATGGGTTTAAGACATAGAAACAGTCTCTTGCAAAATATAAGATAAGATTGTATGATATTGACTCTTGTGATTCGCCCCTTCTCCAAACCCTACATATGCAGGAGCTTCATGCACCAAAACTACACTTAAATACATGCCGTGTAAGTTACTTAGAGAGAGATACGTCGGGATAACTTACAAACTATTTGGGGTATCACTTTGCGTTTCGAGGTAGCTACGCTTCACATGAGCTACTTCCGTGGGATGATAATCCACTAATTTTGGGCTTCATGAACACCAGTTTCATTGGAGTGAAGAGAGAGGATAATGGAGCGAGACTTGAAATGACAGAAAAATGGGGAGAGAACTGTGAAACGGTTTTTCTTTCTTTTCTTTTCTTTTTATGTCTGAAATGAAAGGGTTATTGAAAAGACTGACCCTTCTTTCTTTTGAGAAGAAAAGTAGGAAGAATAAGAGTTAATGCTGTGGGAAAATATTCCAAAGGGCACTCTTTTCCTTTTAGGGGCTAGGAGAATACGTGCAAGCCATAACTAAGCAACACCGTATTGGAGATAAAGAAAAGTTAAAAGTGGCCGCTGCGAGGTGTGGTCCAGCCGAGATTATATATTTTGGAGATCACGATTTGACTTATTTATCTTATTGTTTTAATTTTAGACTTTTTATAGCTCAAAAAATATATGGTTTGGCCGATTCTAATTTCTTATGATTACGCTGTATGTCAGAATTTCTAAACTACATGCTTCTAAGCACAACTTTTCCTATGGTTAGATGCTAGAATCATCCAAAACATATGATTTTTTTATCTATAAGACAACTATAGCTAGAGCAATGAGATGATTAGGTCAGATTATTAGGTGCCCTCTAAAAATTATGGTCTCTAAATTGCAAAGATAATGATGTTAGTTCAGTTTTAGATTTCTCCCATGGCATCTCTATGGTTATGGGTTGTAGATTTTATTTGCAATTCTTCACTTGTACTAATAAAATGAGTCGAGATAATAGTTACTACAAAAATATTAGATTTTTTATTTCTTTTTAACAATCAAAGAATTACAAAAGCAAATCACCCCACATACATGCCTAAGTCTACCTTGGCCAAAACGAGAAAGTGGTTTAACTTAGCCAAAGGAGAAAGTGGTGATTCAAACTTGCAACCAAGCCTATTTCAAGAGAATGTGTAGTTAGTGTGCAACCAACTACACTAGACATTTGTTGGCATTAGAGATAATAATTACAAATAAAAATAAAAATATTAGACACAAAATACAAAAGGATGGTGAGAGAATAGGACTGGTAGAGATTAGTACCATCCACAAAAGGGTGGGGACACTCTATGATTATAAAAAAGTGAAAAAAAGAAAAAAGAAAATGCCTATAGAGCTTTGGTTTGATGTATAATAGTGATGGCAATGGCTTGAGTCAATTAAGGTGACTTGAGCCTGGTTACCCTAAAGAGCCAAGGTAAAGGGCAAAATTTTTATGACATCAATACGTTTAGGGTTAAAAAAATCTACGACTCAAGGGGGACAATATCGGGCTAGGGTTAATGTTGGAAAATCTAGTGGACTCAATCAATTTAGACCCTTTATGGTCCACGCCTTTCCGGGCCCCTTATAAGTGGGAAATTCGTGCATTCTGTTGCCCTTTTATTTCAAATGACAAAAATACCTTCATCTGAAAATTTTTAAAAATACAAATATGAGAACATTACATTAATTATAGCTGTATAATAAAAAAGGGATCAAAACTCCAAAGCTTTCATGTAGAAGTATGTCATGGTGTAGTTTTGGAAATTATTTTTGGATGTTACATAAATATGTTATGGTGTTGTCATTATCATCATCATCTAGACCTTATCCCAATTAGTGGTTGGCCACATGAATCTTATTCTTTCATTCCTCTCTATTAAGTATTATAGCTTTATTAAGTCCCAAAGTTTTTAAATCTTTTTTCACCAACTCTATTCACATTCTTTAGAGTCTTCCCTTTGCCCTTTTAGAATCTTCTACTTGCATTGCCTCATTCCTTCTAACCAGTGCCGTTTTCAATCTCCTTTAGACATGTCCAAACCATCGAAGTCTAATCTCCCTCATCTTGTTACCTATTGATGCTACCCCTAAGTTTCTTCTAATATTTTCATTCTTAATTCTATATTTTCTTGTCTTGCCACTCATCCATCTCAACATCCTCATTTCCGTAATGCTCATCCTATGAATACAATGTTCCTTAATTGCACAACACTCTGATCAATAGAGCATGGGTGGCCTTATGGCCATCCTATAGAATTGTCCTTTTAGTTTGAGTGGCACCCGTTAATCACACAAAACTTCTGATGCACATCTCCATTTATTCCAACCAGCTTAAATTCTCTAGGTAACCTCCATCTGAACCTCTCCACTCTCATGAATCTTTGATCCTAAGTACCAAAAGTGGTCTTTTACGAGGACTTCTTGGTTATCAATCTTAACTGGTGTTCCAGTCCTACTCCTCTCCTTACTAAAATTGCATTTCATATATTCTATCTTAGTTCGGCTGATTTTAAATCCTTTAGATTCTAATGCTTCTCTCCATAACTCTAGCTTTGTGTATACACCCTCCCTTGTCTCATCAAGTAAAACTATATCATCTGCAAATAGCATGTACCATAGAATCTTCTCGTACAAATATTTTCTTAACTCATCCATAACCAACGTGAAAAGGTATGGACTCAATGCCAATCCTCGATGCAATCCTATAGTGACAGGAAAATCGCCGATCTTGTCATTAGTGTTTTTAACATTTATGACTATTCCCTTATACATATATTTAATTATGTGTATATATTCCCACAAAATTCCTTTTTTACCCAACACCCTCTATATTAACTTTCTAAAGACTCTATTATAAGCTTTCTCTAAGTCGACAAAGATCATGTGGACGTCTTTTCTCCTCTCCCTATATTTGACTATAAATTATCTCAGTAAGAAAATAGCTTTCATGGTAGACCTCTTGGGCATGAAACCAAATTAGTTCTCCGATATTCTTTTAATGTCCATAACTTTATCCTTTAATTTTTTATATACTATTATTCCTATGTCATTTCTGTTATTATCATTTCCTACGTATCAGAGTTTATGCCATCAATTTCTTTAGTTTTAGACTCTTTCCACTTGGTTTCTTGGATACAAGCAATGTTTACTCTCCTACATTTCATCATATCTACTAACTCCAAACTCTTACCTATCAATGTCTTTATATTCCATTTTGACGATAGAAATTTTATACTCTTGCAATATCCTATTTGCCCCCTCACTTCTCAACCTCCATGGCATGAACTCATGCCCACTTTTGATTGCACCTAGGTTCTAATGCAGTGCGTCACTTTCGAGGGGATGCTCTAGCAACCCTTGCCCATTTTCCACTACACTCGGGATCCGATATAGTGCATCGCTTCTGGGGGAATGCCCTAGCAACCCTTCCCCATTTTTCATCTCACCTAGGATTTGATGCAGCGCATTGCTAATAGGGAATGCCCTTGCACGAGGGAGTGTCAATTTTCAATTCATGTCATGTTAGTGTTGCCATACTTTTAAGCAGCTGGAGATGATTTTCATTTCTTACTTACAAACTAATATACAAATGCATATTCATTTGCAAGTATGAAAGAAATAACAAAACCATCTTCAACTTCTTCCTTATTGGCTAGCACCTGATGCAAAACCCTCCTCCTTTTTCATTTGGGCTAGGGATTGACATTGGCAAAGTTATGGTGTAGGTTTGAAAATTGTTTTAGAATGTTGTAGTAAGGTAGAGTCAATTAGGGAACCTGGCTCGAATGACTCATAAGGGGTGGAAAATTTTGAGCTAAGCAAGACTATGGTAAAAAAATTCTTTAACCAGAGTTGTATTAGGGTCTAGTTCAAGGCAAGAGAAATGAACAGGCGCCGGGTTAGGGTCAGGGTCAACCAAAAATCTAGGCAAACTCAACCCATTACCATCTCTAGAGGTGCTTGCTATTGAGTGTTCAATTTTAGCTAAAATATCCTCAAATTAGCATCTAGATAGATTATCTAACCAATTAATTTTGAATTATTAGATTAAATATTATATCTCTAATTGATCATCTAAACATTGTTTGTCAAATTTTAATGGGTAGATGATCATTGGAGCCAATCAGATGAATAAATCATGGTTAAGATTAATCTAATTGAATTTTGTGTTACAGATCAACCGAATTGGAAATTAGATTATTCAAATCAACTTCATTGGGACAAGATCATCTAAAGGATACATGAATTTCATAACGCAAGATGGACCCAAGAGATGGCCAATGGGAATGAAGTACACATGGATAGAAGGAGGGTTAAGAAGATAAGTAGGACTTCAACATAATAGAGATTATCTCTTATCTTTTGAGAAAGATATTAAGAAAGAGAAAGAAAATATTGGAGAAGTCGAAGACAATAGGAAACTCATATAGAAAAGTCTATATAAGAAAGAAAGGGGATACGGATGATGCAAGCTTTAGAAAAAGAAATGAAAGAAAGTGGGGAAAAGAAAGGGTTTTAAAGAAAGAAGAAAACTTGAACTAAGAGGAGCCAAGAGAGTAAGACCTAAACAAAGGAAAAAGAGGGCTAAACCCAACATTCCATTCCCAAGCATCTCACTTCTAGCCTTCTCTAGTTTTTAGCCTTTTTCCCCTATTCCTCCCCTATCTCAGTTGCCTTTTTAAAAAAAAAAAAATTTTTACCTTAGTTACCAATCAATCTTCCTATTTCTTCGTTAGTTTTCTCCTCTGTTTCAGTCCTTGTTCCACCTTGTTCTTAATCTCTAATTGACATTATTTTCTCCCTCTGCCATCACCGCACCACTCTCCTGCTTTAGTCATAGTTTTACTCCTCTTTGTTTTTAGCCATCTCAACCATTTATCACCAATTCTTTAAGCTGTTCTTAATCACTCTTTTCCTCTTCTTTTAATCGTGTTTTCCCTTTTGTTCCCCCTATGTCATTTCTTATCCATCGTGCTCTAATCCTTGCATTCTTCACCATAGAAGTCCCTATTTTCCTCACGGTTGATCTTGTTTTTCTTTGTATTTTTCTCCTAATTTCTCTCCTCTGTGAAATTTTCATTATTTTAGGCAAACCCCTCTTTGGGTTTCATCTCAATCTCCCCCTCTTCCTAATCTTTTTTTGCAATTTAAATAGCTACATGAAGCTATTTGAAACAGCTCCATGTCTGCTTCTTCTCTTTAGTCAAAATAGAAAAAAATAAAATAAAAAATAATTCCCATTCTACTCACGAAACCTCAGTTTTAATTCTAATTTTGTCCATGTTTCATCTTTTTTCCAACAAACCCTTAAACTCATCAAATCCAATCCCTATTTGGTTTTAATCGAATTGAATCAATGAATTAGTTTCAATTGACAAGGCCATCTTAATTACTATTTAATCTCTTTTTAGATTTTAAATTCACTTTTAGATTTTCATCAAGATTTAATTCCTAGTTGATCTATTAGTTTTGATCTTGCATCAAGAGTCCATACAATCAATTTTAGCCTTTCAAATCACAGTTTCATCCACTGATTGAGATCATTAAATTTTTAGAAAATTTGCATCATTAGATCATTAAATCTAAGATCAAAGACATCAGTAATTGATTGGTGTGAGTTGTTCTACTTGGATGTAACACAGTGATCAAGTTAGGAAAGTGCAATTTAGCTTTTCTTTTGTTCAAATCCTTGTCTTTTAAATTTAGAATTGTATATATTTCATTTAAGCAATAAATATGAGTTTTTAGTGTATTATTTAAATTAATTTATTTTTTTGTTAATTTTAGTAATTAAATTTTATTTAAATACCCACTTTTCAAGTCGAGTCTCTATAGGATCAACCCGTATTTGCACACACTATGTTGTAATAGCCATGCACTTATGAAAAATAACAACACTTGTAGATAGAAAGCATGATGATTAGATGATTATAACCTAATATGGATAGTTAGACTACTAGAGGCTTTAGTAGCTAGAGAGCACATAATTGAATTTCTTTAATTGGAAGAGCATTTTTTGCATTCCCACTTGATTTGCAACATATGCCTTCAATAAGGTATTCATTAGAAACTTTTAGCCTCTGTATTTGTGAGTAGAAAACGTGACCATTTATATTTATTAATTTTTTCAAATGACTAAAACAAGTACTTAGGATTACTCAAATGGTTCGATTCCTATATGGTTACCTATTTCTAGTATGGAGAACTTGATGAATGACTTAGATTTACAAAAGAAATCACCATCTATAAAAGGTGTGGGACTTCTTGTACTCCAAGTGGGAATCTATCTGCAAAGGATCAAAAGTTTAGTTCAAGTGCTAGCTTCAATCCATCATAAATAGCCATCCATTCGTCATATGAGTTAGTATGCGAGCCTAAATAGATAGTATATCCTGATACAAGCTCTTCATCCAGAGCTTTGATTTAGCATTCCTTGTGAATAGAAACAAGTCGGGAGTGGCAGCTCTCAACTGTGAGGCACAATTTCTCTTTTGTCCCAACTTCCTAGCCTTGCTTTGTAGCTATCTCGATGTATGAGTATCCTAGTGTTCTAACTTGGCCTTTGGGATTTTGGACTACTAACTTTCAATTAATAACCAAAATGCATAGCAACAATGCATCGTAGTCATTTAATGCTTATAACTATTAGCTTTCCTAGTTGAACAACATTTTAATCATGATCATTAGACTTTTTAACAGAGAAAACTACAAAAAACTAGTAGTTATATGCTATCAAAAAACACAATTGTGAAATATATTTTCTGATGATTTCATTTATTGTTATTCTACAATATAAATAATTCGTATAAGGTACATTTACAAGGAAAGAACAATTTATAAGGAAATAGCAATATAAGTAATTACAAAATAATACCTACTAATAATATAGGAAATAATGAATAGAAAATATCTTATAATTAAGAGAGAAACAAAGGCAATTGCTAATTAAGAAGGTTGACCATATCAAACCCTTAATTCTAGCACTCCCCATCAAGTTGGAGCATGGATATTGCACATGCTTAACTTGCCTAAAGATTCATTAAAAACATTGTTGGCTACAGTTTTGGTAAGAACATCGTCTAGTTGATCTTCAGACGTCACTAAAGGAAATATAATGATCATAGCTTCAAGCTTTTCCTTATTAAAGTGTCTATCAACTTCTACATGCTTTGTCCAATCATGTTGAACTGGATTGCGGGCTATCTTCATAGCTGAAGTGTTATCACAATACAACTTCATTACATCTTAAGATTCAACACCCAAATCCCTTAGCAAGTTCCTCAACCATTATAGCTTACACACTCAAAAAGCCATTCCTCTATACTTAGCTTCTACACTTGACCTTGCTACTATCACTTGCTTTTTACTCCTCCAAGTCACAAGGTTTCCCCCTACAAAAAGTAAAGTATCTTAAAGTAGATCTTCTATTATCAATTGAACCAGTCCAATCTGCATCAGTGTAACCATCTACCTTTTGGTGATTATGCTTCATGAAAAGTAACCCTTTACCTGGAGCAGACTTCAAATGCCTCAATGTACGTTCTACGGCATCCATGCGAGGTTTACATGAATCATGCATTAAGTGACTCACTACACACATTGCATAAGCAATGTCTGGCCTAGTGTGAGACAAATAAATCAAAATTTTCACAAGTCTCTGACACCTTGTCTTATCAGTAGAAGTTGCATCCAAACATTAAAACAACTTATGATTTTGTTTAATAGGAGTATTAGCAGGCTTACATATAAGCTTACCTGTTTTAGTTAACAAATCAAGAATGTATTTCCGTTGAGATAAAAAAATACCATTCCTTGATTGGGCTACCTTAATCCCAAGATAGTACTTCAAGTCACAAAGTTGTTTCATTTCAAACTCGGAGGTCAAGTATTGTTGTAAGCTCTCAATTTCATCTTGATCATTCTATGTTATTATCATATCATCAACATAGATAATCAAAGCAGTAATTCTTCCCTTTCAATACTTTAGAAACAAAGTGTGATTTGAGTTGCTTTATTTATAGCCAAAGTTTTTCATAGACTTGGTGAATCTGCTGGACCAAGCTCTTGAAGATTGCTTTAACCCATACAATGCCTTCTTGAGTTTGCACACCATTGTAACATTTGAGTACTTCTATATATTTGAAGGAGGATCCATATAAACTTCTTTTGCAAGATCTCCATGCAAGAAAGCATTTTTATATCAAATTGAAAAAGTGGCCAATCTCCGCTAAAGACAAGAGCACTCTAAGTGTATTAAGCTTGGCAACTGGTACAAAAGTGTCTTCATAGTCAATCCCATAAGACTGTACATATCCTGTTTGCAACTAATCGAGTTTTGTACCTTTTAATGATTCCATCTGCCTTATGCTTGACTACAAACACCCATCTACATCTCACGGTCTTCTTTCCCTTTGGTAGAGGCACAAGTTCCCAAGTAGTATTCTTTTCAAGTGCTACTATTTCTTCTGTCATGGCTTGGGTCTATCTAGCATCTGCCAATTAAGAAAGTTAACCATATCAAATCCTTAATTCTAGCATAAGCAACCAATCGACATAAGTTTTTTTTGCATCGACTATCTAAGGGTAAAGATAATGAATGGGTGAGATTAAGCCAGTCCTCGAAGCTCAGTCCGGCTAGCATATGTTGGGGTAAAGTGTAACTTTCTCGAACCTTTCCCTCTTAGAAAACTTTTGCACGCGAACAATGGCCATTCCTATTCTCGAGATATCACATTGCACCGTTTACACACGACACAGAAACTTTCACATGACCCATGCCCTAGATGTTAATAAAGATTTAGATCCTCTGTTGCCATTAGAAGCTTGAAACGTTTGCAAATGCGATGGACAAACTCTCTGCCTAAACTTCGACAGCAAATGAAGGGTGGCCGGGCCGTGATTCCTATGATTTAGGTATTCCTTTAAGATGTTAGCGAGATCTAGATCATTTATGAGACTCCGAGTTGCGACCATTAGTTGTGGATAGTATTAAAGGCAAAATCACCCTTGAAATGTGCTCTACCTAGGACTTGACGTCGTACTCTCTAATGAAACAGATTTCGGTGGAAAGCCAACTGCGCAATATCTTGGTTGGCATTTCTTCCCTGCTTACAAGTCATCTTCGGTCCTAATCTATCACTTCGGACTTAAAAAGGAAGAACTCGAAAATGCCACCTATAAGAAGTGCCCATAATTTATGGCTTAAGCTTTTCTTCTTGCAATTAAAATCCATAATCATATAGTGAAGCAGCGCAATGCTAGTAGTATAAGGGCCGTCCAAGCAACCACATCTGTTGAGAGTCTTTAACTCTGCATGATATAACTCGTTCATCTCATTGCTCTTGCTTTAGGTGCCTAACAAGTCAAAAAAGTACATGAATTTAATGATTCTAGAGTTTAAACAGTTGTGCCTGAAAGCAAGCACATCATAAACTTTGATAAACAACTCTATAAATTTTACTCTTTCATGAGATTCCAATTTATATCCTAGACATCGAGCAACGATGAACGAGTCAGATCATGTAAAGGTGACCTCCAACAAATATAGTCCTTCAGATGTACCTCGCATTGCGATCGTTTTAGCATTGGCGCCAATGAATCTCCGAAGACTTAGACATGCATGGGATATGATCATCACCGTAGATCGACGAATACATTCTTTCTTGAATAGTTAAGATCATTGGGTCGATAACCTTGTCCAACCGTAGATCTTATATGGGACCCACTAAGCAACCCTCATCTAATATGCCACGTCACTCATTACATGCTCCTTTAGTCTCGCTTCACGGGATTGCAATGTTGACTTTTTAGTCACCCTTCAATTCACATTATCTAACTAATTAATTAAAATTACGATGTGGACCTTTACAATAACTTTATGAGCCAAAGATTTCCCGTGAGACCCCATCAATTTTCATAAAGCTCCTACCCTTTATCGTCCCGCCATCTTCATATAAAAGCCCCCAGTCTCCGACCTTAAGCTGAAGCAGTGACCAACAGTCACTACCAGAAGTAGCTCTTCTTCTCCATTTCTGCAATTTCCTCTCCAAACCCCTAAACCCTAAATTCCTATTTCCAGATTTCCTCCATGTCTTCAATTCGATCTCCTGTTCTTCTTCCTCTTACTTCTTCCACTTCCAAGCTCTCATCTCCGGTTCGTCTTTCTCACTTCTTCACCATTTCCACATTCTCCAAATCTTCTCTCTCTGTTCCTCTTACACGTAAAAGAGGAAGCCTTCGCGCGATCGAGAAACATCAAGAGATCTCTGAAACCGCGAGTGTAATCGTCGAGAATTCAGATGCAGACTGCACCTGTTTCGTGATCAGAGCTCGGAACAGAATCGGACTTCTCCAGATCATTACTAGGGTTTTCAAGGTGCTTGGTTTGAGGATTGAGAGAGCGAGTGTTGAGTTTGAAGGGGAGTTCTTCGTGAAGAAGTTTTTTGTTACTGATTCGCATGGGAGGAAGATTGAGGAGAGAGGAAATTTGGAGAGGATAGAGAAAGCGCTTCTGGAGGCGATTGGTGATGGAGATGGAGCTGTTATGGTTGGAGCGGTACAACCAATGGCTTCGAGGGGAATTGTTGTGAGGAGACCGGGATTGTTGCCGGATTCTGGGAGGGGAAAGGCTGAAAGGATGTTTGGGCTGATGGATGGATTTCTTAAGAATGATCCGGTTAGTCTTCAGAAGGATATTTTGGATCATGTTGAGTATACAGTGGCAAGATCGCGATTCAATTTCGACGATTTCGAGGCTTATCAGGTAAATTTGGATGTCTGTTTACTACATGAGTTTGTTGAGGTGGTCGATTTGCATTTTAGTTGATTTTTCTTTGCTTCAATTCGTAGAATTGCATAAGAATAATTTCATGAGTGTTTGTTTGAGGGATTAAAGCTATCAATGTGGTGTATGTATGTGATCATTGGGACAATTGATCTAGTCCCACTCTGGGGAATCACATCATTTGGCTATTTTTACTTTTCTGATTGTGTCACTCCAAATGGACGATCAGGGATGAAAAATGGTAACCATGCATCTGATGGTGGAATGCTATACGCATTTGCAAAACGGTAGCTGGCGTTAGTACTTATGGTTATATTATTTCACACTCTTACCGTCCTTTAGAGCAGGTGATTTGCGTGTCACAACTAGGGTAGGAACCACAGGGTGAGCATTAGTACTATAGACCCTTTGTGATCTGCCCCTTCCCAGGATCCCGCATATGCAGTAGCTTCATGCACCGGGCTGCCCTTTTATTAGCTAGGGTAGGAACCATATAATGCGTATAAAGGCAATTGTCTCCTGGATAAGATAATAATCAATCTGATCTGAAAACTGATTTTATTTGAACTCGCCTGCAAAAATTCAGAGGCATTCTATGGAAACTCCCTGAGTCAGCTGATCCTTTTCCAGCAGTTACACTAGCTGGTGAGTTTTGTTCTGCCTATTCTGCCAGCGTTCTGTATCACTCACGTGAATCAGTGAGTCAGCTGAGCTTGGTCGAGTTAACTCACTGTGCTTGAGCTGCTCTTTGTTCCACTTCTTGGAACATGGATATGAGAATTGCTCTTTCACTTAGATTAATGTGAGAACATAGTTGATAAAGAAAATCAAATCTCATAAAAGAAAACCTTAAATGTGGTTAGAAATTCATACTCGTGAAGACGAGAATGTTGCATACCTAATGGATCCCTCATTAGTACTTCTCATTGCTTTATTTCTGCTCCACGAGGTTACACATTTTATATTACTTTTTCATTAACACCATACTTGAGAGTTAAATTCACTCCTTGTGCATACATCTTATGTTGGATATCTATGTGATATATGAGTTGCCTTTCCCTTCAAAACTGTTATGGGATGGCGTTTATATTACAGAGGGGGCATGGGCTTCCTATTAAGAGAAGAGGCACATACCTTCTAAGATTTTCAAAATCTTGGATGTTTGCAAGGTGTCAAAACTCAAAATGTGGAAACACTGCTGACTTTGCCAAAATGAGTTGACTCAGTCTTAATGGGGATTACTACTTGGATAATGTGAAACGCCTAGAAAAAGTGCTTGTTATTAAATATTATCATGGATGTATCTGCCAGTAAAAATAATCTTTTCCTGGCTCTACAAAAAACTCAGTGTTTCCAAGATGCAAAATTTGCAAATTCAGAGCCGACTCACTGCTTTTTGCTATATTAAATCTGAAAATGATAGTTTTTAACATTTTCAGAAAGGAGATTTCCCTCTGATGATTCAAATACTTCTGTTAGATTGCTTCTGTTTTATCAGTGTGTATGCCCCAAGAGTCATGGGGCTCATTAGGTCATCTGGCCCACAGATGACCTCAATCCAGCTTCCTTTGTAAAAGAAAAGATGAGGAAAATCTTCTGTCACATACTTTCTTTTGGTTTCCCCTTTACATGTGAAAGGTGAGAGGCAGAGGAAACTTAAACAAAGATAAAAGATGTGGACTTATGAGCTTTTGCTGCAGAAACTGCTATGGTGCAATAAGATGCCAGAAATCTTGCTCAGTGAACATTGAGGACAATTTAAGTTTCCACAATAATGGTGCCGTGAGGGGAAGTATGTTTCTTACTATCTTAGAGTGGCCGTCAAGGTGTTACGGTTGAGCATAATATCTTGTGGATTTCAACCATATGTTTTGTATTTCTGCTTCCAATGCTTGTGTGGCATAGTAATTCTCTGATCTTAAGTCTAAAACTTTTCTCTTTTGTCAAGAAGTTTTATCTGCTGAGTTATGCTTGAGGTATTGGAATGTCTTGATATTCAAGTGAATGTCAGTGTAAGAGGCCCGTGTTCTAATAAAATTATTTCCGTGGCTATGACGTAACATGTAAATTCCTTTCCATTGCCTTCTTATCTTGTAAATTTTCCATGGCATGAAAATTTTCCTATTTTTCTGTTTTTATGCTATGTGTAGGCCTTATCACACAGTGTAAGGGACCGCTTGATTGAGCGTTGGCATGACACGCAGCAATACTTTAAGAGGAAAGATCCTAAGCGCCTCTACTTCCTTTCTTTGGAGTTCCTTATGGGTATTGTAATAACTTTATGAGTTCTTAGAGTTCATATTTGTTTAGTAGTAGTTTCTTCAAGAGTAAACAGTTTCCTTTCTTGCTTCAATCTTACCAATATAGAAGATTGTCCCAACCAGGACAAAAACTAATTTTTGGGCTTCCCACATGATGTAAAACAGGTTCATCATAATTACAATATTTCAGAATGGCCTTTCAAGATCATGTCTGATGATGTTATACCTTTTTATTTCTTTGCGAGGAAAAAGTAACAACCCTCAATGTCAATGTACGTCTTATCATTGAAAAATTTGACTATGCATGGAAAAGTATACTGTTGGACTTTGCCCCTTTGTCCTAAGTGTTACGTTTTTCGAAGATTGTGTTATCATGTTATCTGTTCTCCTTTTAGAATTGGAGATTTTATTTGACCAAATGGTGATGTTTTCCTTATTAAAGGCAGTCCATGACTTAGTATGGTATAAATAACTGTCCTACTTTAGCTATATTTGAATATTGTGTCATGTCCCAAATGCTCAAGTTGGTCTGCAGTCTGCACTGTGTGATGTGTTCCTTCATTTTTGTGGTCATCGCAAGGCAAGTGGGGAATGTGGGAAGTGGTTAAGATGTTGGGTGCATCATGAGTGCCAGGCATGACAGGCATCTATTATGGAATTTCAATGACAGTGGAATGAAATCTTGGATGTTGAATTTTAATTTCAAGAGAAGATCATAGTATTTCTTTATTTGAGTTTTGTTTCATGTTTTCTGTGTCTGTAATCAGATACAATGTTTCTGTTTTAGTATTCTCCTTAATTATGCTCAGTTTCATTTTTTCTGCTCCATTAGTTCTTTTAGTGCTGGTAAGCTTTGCTCCATGCACATCACCCTAGGTGTATAATTTGGTGCTTTCCTTTCAACCAAAGGCTGCTCATATATTCACGCCACATGCGACTTGGTCATTTCAGGTCGTTCTTTATCAAATAGTGTCATAAATCTGGGCATAAGGGACCAGTATGCTGATGCTTTAAACCAACTTGGCTTTGAGTATGAAGTGTTGGCTGAGCAGGTCAGGAAGTTATCTTTCTTTCTCTAATTGTTTTTTGGGCAAATCTCTCTCTTTCTTGCTCTTTCTTATCTGGATTTTTGAGCATTACTATTTTGCCTCAGTAGGATTTAGTTTCCAGAGTTGAATCTGATGGTGGATATGGTCTTTTAGGTGATATTTTTGTGTCCAATTTGAAGGATCTCTTTGCTTCTTATTAAACAATAATGTCTTCATTTTGGTTTTTGAAGGAAGGGGATGCTGCCCTTGGTAATGGTGGCTTGGCTCGCCTTTCGGCATGTCAAATGGATTCTTTGGCAACTTTGGACTTTCCTGCATGGGGGTAAGAGCTTACTGCCCTTTTTATTATTTATTGAAGCTTTTTAGTTGTCAAGAATGATAAGAAATTTATGCCCTTTTGGATCTTAGTGAGCTGGGCTTTCACCCAGAAGATGACTTCTTCTTGCTGCATTTGAGATGATGAATCTGTTGGCCTCTGGAATTTTTGTATGGGATTTCATATCCTGATTTGTAGATTTCAATTATGTTGCTGTCATCAGTCTTATGAACAGGAATGTATAAACTGTTGAAATCTAACAGCACTGGATGCCTTTTCTGCAGTTATGGACTACGGTACCAGTATGGATTGTTCCGCCAAGTTATACTGGATGGGTATCAGCACGAGCAACCTGACTATTGGTTGAATTTTGGAAATCCATGGGAAATAGAGCGTATTCATGTGTCATACCCAGTGAAGGTGTGGAAGAATTTCTTCTCCATTTGTTTCACAAATTTTTAGTATCTGCTATTTATTTGATATTTTCTCTTCCATCCTACCGCTGGCCTAAAAGGTTCTATTTTTCCCTTCCATTCTGTGATCTACATGATTCATTAGTTCTATGGGTCTGTCAAAGAGGAGACTCGGAATGGAGAAAAGTGTGAAGTCTGGGTTCCTGGAGAAATGGTAATGCATTGTCTGGATCCATTTACCTTTTTCAAGTAACAACCTTTTTTTTCTTTTACACTCTGTGAAAATATTTCAGACATAATTAGATGTGTGTAAAGGGACCGCAACCAGCAGAACAGTAAAACTTTTGAAAGGCTTGAACCACTGTCTGTTGGATTCTGATTCATGTTGCTTTGCAGGTAGAGGCTGTTGCTTATGACAACCCGATCCCTGGTTATGGGACAAGAAATACAATAAATCTTCGCCTATGGGCAGCCAAACCCAGTGACCAGCATGATATGGTGAGGACAACTCATGTATAAAATCATATATAATAAAGTCAGATTCTGCAAGCTTGGTTTCTTAATAACACATGTTGTAGGAGGTTTTTGCCTCATTAACCATTTGCATGCTTGCTTCGTTTCTTTTCTGGTAGAAGGAAAAAAAAACAAACGAAAGGCTACATGGGTGACTGCAGAACCCTAGGCACCAAGTTATATCATTAATTAGTATATCTTGGGGTGAAGATCTTTGAAGGGGAGCGTTGGCGCAATGGTAAAAGTTGTCATCATGTGACCTTGAGGTCACTGGTTCAAGGCCTGGAATCAGCCTCTTGCAAAATGCATGGCAAGGCTGCCTACTATAGGCCTTGTGGTTCGCCCCTTCCCCGGACCCCGCATAGGTGGGAGCTTTGTGCACCGGGGCTGCCCTTTTTTTTGGGGTGAAGATCTTTGCATTGAAAATACTCTTTCACTTTGGTAGTTGAGGCGACTAGCAAACCCAATGCATGTTCAACTGCAGTTAGCCATATCACATTGTCCATTTAATATTTTGACAGAGCTTAATGAGAAAGATGCCTCAAACCTTATACTACCATTTGAAAAGAACGAATTTAATTTGATCACGCAACTACAGGACTGTTAGAACTGCTGTCAATGATATCTTAGAATCCATCTTAGAATCTGAGTGTAGTTGGATTCTTAAATATTCAAAAAGTAATTGACTTTAAATATGTTTTGGCAGGAATCATTTAATACTGGAGATTACATTAATTCTGTCATCAACAGGCAGAGAGCTGAGACGATAAGTAGTGTCTTGTACCCTGATGATCGTTCTTATCAGGTATGTTTATACTTATTTTGTACAGTTTGGCATATGCAAGTCAAATACATGCATGTATGGTAATTTCCCAGACACAAGAAATCTTGATGAACCATACCATCTTGAAGATAGTATAATGGTTAGTTTAACAGGTTCCTCTAAGGAAGCAAACTTATGTTAACCATGTAGAGAAGTGACTAGCTAAAACTAAAACATAAGTTTCTCACAGTGCATATCTAATTCAAGTTCTAATGTTCATGTGAAGCTACAAAAATGAAATATCAGTAGGCTTGGAGAAACATACTAACTCCACTAATAGGTCGCTCAGTCTCCAGGTCCAACACAATGCAGTAGTGTATTCAACAGAGGTTAAACAAGCATCTGAGAAGATAACACTGGAAGAACATATGTATTTGTCAATCACTCAACAGAAGTGGAGAAGCTTCCTATATGGTTAAGTACAAATTGAAGCAACTGAAAGTGCCCTGAGGGCTGGATTTATTACATAGGAGGTTAAAAATAGCCTTTTCATAGTCTATATTCCACTCACAAACTGGGTTATCTGATCATGACTCATCTGAAACTGAAGGTGCTTCTTTATGTATGACCATCTTTTCCTTCATCTTAGCACTTTTAATTGAGCTTGAGCAACTTAAAGTGCCAAAGGCAAATTTAAGGATAAATGTTGGTACCATTCTTACTATAATTGGCACTTTTCCCAGTAGTCATGCTTGAATCACTTTTTCCATTTGACTTGATTTTTCCACTATCATTTTCAATTCGGTATGATGCTATTTACTTACGTTTTGTTTGTTTCGTAGGAAGCTTTATCTGGAGCTGCTATTGATTGTAATTTCCTGTAACTACTATTTTGGAAGATTTCTGGAAACACGTCTTTCCCTTTTGTGAGCTTATTCTGATGACTGCTTGTGCCATAAGTTCACAGTCAGGCAGCCAATGCATAGTTCACTCTTTTCAGTTTCATTTTTGATACGCATTCGTTAGTACTGAGATGATTTGGTCTCTATTCTGACATCTGTTACCATTTTCCAAAGTGGTTAGGTTCCTTTAAAAGCCTCTGTAGTTGAAAAAGCTTTTCAGCAGAAATCTTCTCCAAAAGGTTGTATTTGAGTCTAGCAAAATCCTTTCAACTGTTACTTAGATTTGATTCTAGATGGATACAGGTAAGGGATAACTGGTCCACGTAGTAAAATACAGTCGTTTGTGCTGCTTTATGTGCTTCTATCGTTCTTGTGGTTTCTAGACCTCTTTCTTCTTTAATAGCTCGCTATTTGCCCTATTTGCTTGCGGGGGTGGGGGTGGGGTGTTGTTTGCGCGGCTCCTGTTTGTATGTGATAAAACGTTCTTTCAAGAAAACATGGAGTGCCCACCAGAATGCAGTCGATGACTGTCATGTAGTGTCTTTTCTTTTTTCTTTGTCATCACCAAATAATAAAGGCAATGAAAATTTTCTACAGAGTATGGTACTGTAGGGATTTCAATTTTGGAATATTTGCAGTAGAAAACTGCAGTAAGTACTGTTAGATGCTTCCTTTGTCCACCATTTCCAATAACCATCTTGTATGTGATAACAGTCAATTTGGTCTTTTGTATTTTAGGGGAAGGAACTCCGCTTGAAACAACAATATTTCTTTGTATCAGCATCTTTGCAAGACATTATCAGAAGATTCAAGGATACCCATAGCAGCTTTGATGAGTTTCCTGAAAAGGTTTGCCTCCCAGCTCTAACAATTTGTATCTGGATTTGGTATAAATTACAACATGTACATGTCATGGAGGTTCTGCTATATTACCATTTCTTTTGTTTCCTGATTCTTCATTTTCATTAGTTTAAACCTCATTATCCCCCTAGAGATTTCTTTATGTGGTTGGTTGTCGTGCTGATGTTGATGCATCCAAGTTGTTCACAAGAGGATGTGATGTTGCAGGTAGCTTTACAGCTGAATGATACTCATCCTTCTCTTGCAATACCAGAGGTTATGAGGGTACTCATTGATGAGGAGCATTTGGTTTGGAATCAAGCATGGGATATTGTGTGCAAAATTTTCTCCTTGACAACTCACACTGTACTTCCCGAAGGACTTGAGAAAATCCCTGTTGATCTATTGGGATCCGTTCTTCCACGACATTTACAAGTCTGTCTTGAGTTTATCTTTCATGTGCTTCTGACAATTTATTGATTCTATTTTCCCTTTGTTTGTTCTGTAGCAATCTTTAATATCTTGTTTTGTTGTTCAGATCATATACGAGATAAACTTTTTGTTCATGGAGGAATTGAAAAAGCGCTTTGGTCTTAATTGGCCCAGACTCTCAACTATGTCAATTGTTGAAGAGGGTGCTGTTAAGGTATGTAATTGGTGCTGTTTTATATTTTTACTTTTTCATTTCCTGAAGTTCCAGTGGCCTTTCTCTAATAGTATGGCTGCCATATGGTAACATGAATCTTAAGCAGTAAGGGACTAAGACTTCTTAAAGCCATATTGTTAGACTAGATCAGACATTGTATGCCCCAAGTTGAACAGATATGTATCTACTTCAAATCATATAATCCTATATGTGTCTTACATAGATATTTTGGCAATGTCATCTATGCACCGATCAGGTTGCAGGAAGAAAATCTCCTTAATCTGAACGTTTTTTACATCCATTTAACATAATTTACAGCCAAAATTTGATGCTAACTAGACTGAAATGTTGAACTTCTTAGACATTGATCTGAGTATAAGAAGAAATCTTCCTCACAATGCTTCATGTTTTCATCTGATTTTCCTTGTACCATGTAGTCCCACTGACAGGATATAAGCATGCCTGGCTTGAAACAAGGTATTGTATCTCAAATCACATATTCCAATAGTGATAATACAAGAACCACAACCCAGTTCTCCACTAGCCAGTATATCTTGTAGTAGATGCTAATACCAGGAGGTCAGCATAAGTAATATGGATTCAATTCTGTAATGATATGAAAATAGTTATGGCAAGTTGTTGACATAGGAACTTTGCATAAATTAGTTGTGAGTCTGACCTATGTGGTAATCTAGAAAATATGTCTTCATGTTTTGTTCAGTGTTCATGGAAAACACATGCATTTTGTATATATTTGAACTCTTTAGTTGTGTCGGGGAAGTGGTTGCATTGTCTAGTTATAGTAAGGAAAGATCCTAGTGCATACAGCAGAGTTTACTCCCTTTGGCAGTTTTGCAAAATTTGGAGCTAAATCAGAGAGTTTTGGGTGAAACTCCTTTTTGTCAGCATGAGAGACTAAGTTATGGATTATAACTGTGTTCTCTTTTTCTTGATGCTGGCTGAGATTGTATTGGGTCATTGTTCTTTCTTAAAGGATCATACTGCAGTCATTTCTATTGGAATATCTGTGGTGCTGTGGTTTTGGATTCCTTGGTATAAGAATTTTCACCAGTTACTATTTCAGTCAGCTGTTGGGAGGTTCCTTGCTAGGCTGGTTAGTGCACTCCCATGGCAGCACGGAAGTATCCTCTTTGCAGAAAATTAATCGAGTTATGAGAATTTCTGAGGTGGTTTGAAGTGTACAGTGCTTGGTGATATCACGTATAGTTTTTGCAGGCTTGGTGGGTTGGCACATGTATTTCAAGTTTGGGCAATTTTCTTATGGTGATTTATATTACCAAAACGTGGAAGACTTGAATTAATTCAAATTGTAATTGTTAAACTTGTAAACTTACATAATAGTATTAAAGCTTCATAATTGGAATAAATCTTTCACATTCTATCAAATTGCTTTGTATCTAGTCATAACATCCACTGTGATGTCTTATTATTGAAAGTGCTTTCTAGAGCTTAGACCACTTTCATATATTCAATTCAAGAATATTGATGGAAGGCATTGGATGGCTTATATAAGCATATCCAAACTAAGGAATCCAATCTCAGTGTGGTTATATTACCTGCTGCATCTGTTATTCTTACAAGAAAATATTGATAGTCAAAAGAATTGGATAATTGTCCTATGTCTATGATTACTTTATTTCCAATGTTGTCAGTTATGTAATTAGTCACTGATACTCTATGTAGGGTTCTTGCTGATTTTGTCTATGTAAATTAAAGCCTAATTTAGGAACAAGTTTTCCTGCAAACCATGGATAAACTGATAACATTTGGAATTACTTGTTTCCAATTTGTTTTCAGAACATAAGGATGGCAAATCTGTCAATTGTTTGTTGCCATACTGTAGATGGTGTATCTCAGGCACATCTGGAGTTATTGAAAACTAGAGTATTCAAGGTAAATCTGTGGTTATGCTCCTTCTTTCCTCTGCTAATACCTTCCAGTTCTAAATGAATACCCTCAGCTGTTATGTTAAGTGAGTATGGTTATATGCAACTTCATCCTTCAGGACTTGATATTCTAAGTCAGAAAAATGACATCAGCATGCTCCTTTTTCAATAGTGGCATCACTCTTCTTGTTTTACTCTCTCTACTTAGTTGTTACTGACTATTGCAACTTCCAGAAAGTTATGAGCAGCCAATCAAAGAATCATTCTTCAAAGTGAAAAGAGTACCGTATCAACACTAGGAATATGTACCATATCAACTTTTGCATTAATTTCAGGCTTAACTTGAAATAGTTTTCTCTGTTGCTTAACGTGCTTGGCTATTCTGTCAAAACATTCTCTTACTGAATTTGTGGCTTGAATGACCTGACAGGGTTTTTTTTTTCTTTTTTGGTAAACCTCTGATTTAGTAAAAAAATTGTTTATACCCCAACCTTCATTCATTTCAGAAAAAACTATTAACTCTGCAACTTGTTTCTTTTCTATCCTCCACTGTTAAGGTCATGGACGGAGCTAATGTTACACTGACGTGGCTTTCTAATTGGCATCCCACGTGGCATGGACTAAATACATGGCATTTTGACTTGAAGAAAGTCGAAAACAGAAAGAAATCAAGCTACTTTCCCATCTGAAAAAACTTGCTTGTTATGCTACTAAAGAAAACTCTCATCCATGTAAAAAAAGCAAAATAAAAAATAATAGCACGACCTTGCCCCAAAATCTCCACAGGGGACCAGTGGCTGCTGTCAGTTGATTGTGAATTGGAACTTGGATTTTGAGGTATTGTTGGTGCCAGATGGTCATATAAGAAAGACTAGTTCAGCTGGAAAAATGATATTAATTACATGGTAAGAATTTTTCTTGTTGGATTGGAACTTGGATTTTTCCCTCTTGTAGTATATATGAATTTCTTCACTATTGTCAGCTGATTCAAATCATCCATCACCAGTGGACCCCACTTTAGCTGAGAGATCCTATAAAATCCCTATCATGATCAATCTCATAACATGCTTTTGTGCCTTGGACGGTCTAGATCTCTGTTGAGGAGATCTTTGTTTCTTCTTGTGTCTTGAGTTTGATTCCAGAATGATAACCTGGGTTTCATACAGTTCTACCTTTTGCTCTGATTTCTTAAGAGGTTTTCTTGGGAAACTGATTTTTAATGAGTTTTAGGGCCATTATAGAGGTTGGAGAAAGGAAGAACAGCAAAAGATGTTGGGTGAATCTTGTCCAGGTTGCTAGAAATCTAATTTTATTTTGTCTAGTTTTTCCTTATGTTTGATTTCTCAGTTGGGTTTCTTAAAAGTTTTGATTTTGATGAGTTTCAAGTTATGAAGCCACATAAGCATATCAAGTTATGAAGGGGTTTTTGTTCCGAGAGAAACAGAATTTTGAAGTCTATTGCTGGATGCACATCCAAAGTCCAAGAGCAACAGAATTTAAAGGTCTACGTTTAGCACATAAAAGATGCACAGCTAAAAGTAAATTCAGCACACAGATGCCGGTTGCTAAAAAGTTTGAAAAATGATTTCTAGATGAGGAAAAGAATGCTGCCTACTGGGGCCCTCCGTGGATGATTGAATCCATTCATCGTGTTCTTCATGCTTGAGATTGGCTAGCTACCAAATTTCATAAACATTGGATGATTCTAGCCACACATTTTCTTTCTTTTCAAATCACATTCATTGAAAATTTTGACTAAAAGCTAATATCTATAATCCTCCTATGGGTATGATTTTTCATATACAGCCTAAATAGGGAAGGCCAAATATGATGAATGGTCCAAGTCACCCAAATCTGGGGCCATTTGCAGTTTGAGCTCTTTTCCTGCGTCCCTGTATAACAACTCAAAAGTTGGGTTATAAATGAAAATTTTCCAAAGTTCAAAGGTTTTTTCAATAAAAACCCAACCTAATATTTACTTAGCAAGCTACTATATATGTTGGTTCAGATTATAGGTGCCAAGGAAATATGCAGGTTTGATCTTATTCATCAGCAACCATCCTAGAGCTATCCTAGTCCGCCACCTAGCTATTACGCAGAACTTATAAAACTTTTCCATCTTATTATCATCAGTGATGTGCATAACCTTGTCATCATTTGCATTTTTCATTTTATTCTTTTTTTGGTTGATTATTTTCTACTTGGTTTGCCCTGCTTTTTCTTGTAAATCGAATTTAGTACAGTTATTAAACAGTTACTGAAAACATGCAAGCAGGACTTCTATGAGCTTTGGCCTCAAAAGTTTCAATTCAAGACAAATGGTGTCACTCAGGTAGAACTTCCATTCTTTGATTTGTAACCTGTAGCTGTAGCTGTAGCATGTAATGCAGTTTACTTGTCTGTTAGTAAACGAAATACGATTTGGTGGCACCATGTGCATAGCTCAACTCTTGAGGGGCTTTAATAGCCCAACCAATCCTCTCAACAGCAGATAACTAATCCACATCTTGTTACTAAGTGAACTTTGATTCTCAGCTTAAGATGACCCATCCACTTTTCTACCTTGACTGCAAGTGACCTAAAAACTCATGTATTGGTTTTATTTATGACACATCTAACTTTTTAGGAAATGTTTATTTTCAGCGACGCTGGATTGTGGTAAGCAATCCTAGTTTATCTGGTCTTATTTCAAAATGGCTTGGAACAGAAGCATGGATCCGTGATGTCGACCTCTTAATTGGTCTGCAAGAGCATGCAGAGAATGCTGATCTTCAAAGAGAATGGAAACTGGTAATTGTAGCTGTGATATCTTAAATACCAAAATTTCATTGATGGTCTGGTCATAGTCCACTGTTCTAACGATAAATGTTGATTTCAAGGTCCGAAGAGTCAACAAACTAAGGCTTGCAGAGTATATTGAAGCAATGAGTGGTTTAAAGGTTATGTTACAACTTTAAACTACTTCACTCTTCCATATACTTTTTTACCCATTCAGGATGTTTGGTTATTTCAGAACTTCATTCCTCAGCTTATACTTCACTTGCAGGTAAGCCCTGATGCAATGTTTGATGTACAAGTGAAACGAATACATGAGTATAAAAGGCAGTTGCTAAATGTGCTTGGCGTCATTCATCGATATGATTGCATAAAAGTATGCTCACGTCCATTTGTGTGGCTTCAAATAAAGTTCCATTAATGCACTGAAAACTTTACTCAGCAAGATGACTAAGTTGACATGTTTCTGTGTTCTAATTTCATGGTTATAGAAAATGAGAGAAAGTGAAAGAAGAAAGGTTGTACCTCGCGTTTGCATCATTGGAGGGAAAGCAGCTCCAGGTTATGACATTGCAAAAAAGATAATCAAGCTATGTCATGCTGTTGGAGAAAAGATTAATAATGATCCTGACGTTGGGGACCTTTTGAAGCTGGTACGAGCTGCAATACCGTAAATGTCATATCACTTCTATTTGCAGATCTGTATGAAGTTTGTTGAAAAATATAGAAATTGGAGTGTGCTTATTTAGCACACACATCGGAATATTCTGCAGTTTCCACAGCTAAATGTCTTAACCTGTTCACACTATTAGAACTTAACAGATTGTGCTGAATCATCAGCACATATTGATACAGTACATGTATCTCTACATGTACGTCTGCATGCTTGCATCAGTGCATAGCCATGGTTCTGGAATTTCATGTTTCATTTCTGGCCTATGCTGCCCTATGTAGAAGTTTGAATTATCTTCTACATATAAATCATTTCTTGAGGATAAACACACTTCAGCATTTTGTTAGATGTTTACAGCATTTTATGCTGCCCTGGATCAGTGAGGCCCAGGGCTAAGAGAATTTATCTTCTCTTCTCATTGCTATTAGTTGCTTCTTGGCAAGTGAGAGTAATAGATGGAAGTCTTTTTTGAACTTTTCCTGAATAAATCTACTTAAGGTGTCATCTTATCTGAGACAAACTAAGTTTTTCTGCAGGTTTTCATTCCAGACTACAATGTTTCCATGGCAGAACTAGTAATACCTGGGAGTGACCTTTCACAACACATCAGGTTTGAGAATGTGCAGCATCCCCAAAGCATTGTTTGAACCACTTTTTATCCATTGAAATACTCGTCTTCTTATTTATTCACAATAGATAATAGCAGTGTGAAGCAAACACTATTAAATATGTACTTTTTTGCCTCTGTTTCATTTCATAGAAAACTACATTATTCAGAATTCAGTTGAAGGATAGAGGCTGGAATAGAGTGGAGAAGGAGAAACACGGGAGGAACAAAATTTGAAGTTGTCTACTATCTGACAAATAGTACCTACAGAATCATATGAAATTGAATAAATTCCTCCAGTGACTCTACACTAGTGCATATTTGTATTACTGCTCATCAGGTTTAGCTTGCCTCTAAGCATGGGCAGTTTGTGAGCCTAATATCTGTTGTACTCACTGGTGATACCTCTGGAAGTTATGTTGGCAACTTGGTCTCTGCTTGCAACTAAGTGTTTCCTGATCCAACCAATTTCCAACATAATCCTAATCAAATGCTTCTCTGTGCATTCTTTATCTAGAGAAGAACACTGAACTGCATGATAACTTCTATAGAATTTAATATCTCAATGGCGAGGCTGTCAGATTCTGCATGCATGTGAATCTCATCCAGTGAGTGTCACACTCATGTGAATTCTGCCTTACCGGATGCTGGAGCTAGCTAATTAGGCTTTGTGTTGGATCTTCAAGTGTGCATTTATGTTGCTGCTCCGTGAAATTTGACTGGTATTTACCACTAATGCTATCATGTTATAGATATTCTCCTGACTCTAACTCAATCTATATGGTAAAATCCTTATTCTGATTCCTTTGCCTTGCCAAAGTCTGCCAATTCAGTGTTATATCTCTGTTCATGCAGAACTGAGACACTAGATCTCTAAATGTAGTGGCAGGCCTTCCAAGTGGGAGGAACTGCTCTGCTTCAGTAGAAAGGCAGGTCTTTTGCCTTTTTTGTTTCCTTTTCTACTGTCATTTTCCGTGGTAGAATGTTGTATACAACAGGTTTTGTAGGTTTTGAAATAAAACCTATTGAGTAGTTCTGACTGAACTCCATTCCCTTTTCCTCTGTACGCACTAGGAGGAAATTCAGGCCACCCAAGTATCTCTAGAGTCTTGATTTTATCACTTAGAATGATAATATTGTCATCGTCATACACAAGGATGAGGATTTTAGCTGGATCGAACATGTCTCAACAAAAATCATATTAGCTTCCTTTATTAGAGGAAAGATCTGAGGTGATGTTGCTAAGGGTTTAGAATCTACGGTTTTGAAATAAAGGTTTTGAGGCATGTTAGAGTATCGAACAAAAAATGATAACGTAAGAGATGGTTTTGGCTTATGAATGGTCAAAGAAAAGTAAATGACAAATAGATATCGACTCTAAAAGAAGAAAGATGAGCTAGAGATTTTGAACAAATTGAGGAATAAATGAATCAAGAAGAGAGTGAACATGAGCATAATTGGGGAAGTGGCTTTTGTATACATGCATAAATTGATAACAACTTTTGAGTCATGCTGCTCTAGTACCATAACAAGAATCTGAAAAATCAAATATTAGGAAGAGAAAGGACAGAGCTAGAGGGGGGAACCAGCACTTGACGAGTATCCTTCAGTACTGTCCCACATGTTGTACATATGACACATTAATTACGGGGAAAAAGAAGAATGAAATGATATGAATGACCCTATTGAGGACTGAAGGACTAAATGAAGCACATTTCTGATGATGAATAATGTAAGTTTTCAATTATGTTGTTCAATCATTTCAGCTACCATTCCATGGTTTATACAAGGCTGTTTTTCCAATTAAGTAAAAGCAATATTTTGGTTATCTTGCTCGTTGGACAGTGAAGGGGAGCCTTGGCGCAATGGTAAAAGTTGTCATCGCGTGACTTTGAGGTCACAGGTTCAAGGCGTGGAAACAGCCTCTTGCAAATGCAAGGTAAGGCTGCGTACTTTAGGCCCTTGTGGTCCACCCCTTCCCCAGACCCTGCATAGGCGGGAGCTTCGTGCACTGGGGCTGCCCCCTTTTTTTTGCTCGTTGGACAGTACACTAGCCTTTTGCAAGGCAAATGATATCCATGCTCTTGTTTGCCATTGGCACCCCCAGTGTAAAAAAATTTCTTTTCCTTTTTTCGGATGTGCTATGACAGTCTTTGGGATATTAGAACATTCTGTAACTGCAGATAATGTAGTTAAGACATGGAGAGAAGTTCCAGGGCAAATAAAGTGGATTGTGGATGTCATGTCCCTCTTGAAACAATTTGGCATGTATTCCTTCTTCCTTTGGTTTATCATGCTTCTTAATTGTCTTGCAGTACTGCTGGTCATGAGGCATCAGGGACTGGCAGCATGAAGTTTTTGATGAATGGATGCTTACTTTTAGCTACATCTGATGGCTCTACTATTGAAATCATTGAAGAGATTGGGGAAGATAATATGGTGAGTACACTAAGGAATTTAAACAGTACATTTGTATAAACAGCTATTTCATTAGATATAAACGTGAATTTGAATTATTCTTTGATCATCCATCATGGATAACTGCTCAGTTTCAGCAGGCTCCAATGACTTAGAAATTGAGTGGAGGATTAGTTTCATAACCATTCCCCACGTTTTACTTTCTGGATTGTCAGCATTCACTTATAATAGTTTAGACATTCATTAGAAGAAAAAAATTGCTTTTACCTCAATCATGTCTTATTGTTTGTGTCTAAGTCCAAAGTAGCAAAGTACTTCCATAATTTTGAACACGCAAACACAGAGGCTCTTGACAATCCATCATGGCCTAAAATGACTTTTGCTTAGTACTATCACTGTGTAAGACCTGAATTTTCTTCTTTAGTAAATTTACAGACCATTTATCCCAAAGCTGTATAAATAGGGATCACTGATTTTGTTCTTTTATTCATTTCTTGTTCTAAAGTCCTTGTAAAAGACCACTTTCGGTACTTAGGATCAATGATTCATGAGAGTGGAGAGATTAAGAGGGAGGTTACTCAGAGAATCCAAGCAGGTTGGAACAAATAGAGATGTGCATCTGGAGTTTTGTGTGATCGGCGGGTGCCACTCAAACTAAAAGGAAAATTCTTTAGGATGGCCATAAGGCCATCCATGCTCTATAGATCAGAGTGTTGGGCAATTAAGGAACATCATGCTCATAGGATGAGCGTCGCAGAAATGAGGATGTTGAGATGGATGAGTGGTAAGACAAGAAAAGATAGAACTAGAAATGAAAATATTAGAGGAAATTTAGGGGTAGCACTAATAGGTAACAAGATGAGGGAGATTAGACTTAGATGGTTTGGACATGCTCAAAGGAGACCAACAACGGCACTAGTTAGAAGGAGTGAGGCAATATAAGTAGAAGGTTCTAAAAGGGTAAGGGGAAGGCCCAAAAGAACGTGGATAGAAGTGGTGAAGAAAGATTTAAAAACTTTGGGAATAAATGAAGTCATGGTACTTAATAGAGAGGAATGGAGGAATAAGATTCATGTGGCCGACCCCTAATTGGGATAAGGTCTTGATGATGATGATGATTCATTTCTTGTTCTCTTTTTGCATTGGCTAGTCTGTATAGTCCTATTTTTCCCTTTAGACCCTAGTCAAAAGACTCAAAACCCATTTCCCAATGTGTTGAGCTAGTCCAAGAGGAACTTCCTTGGTGATGTGAAAGACTATGTGAACTGTGTTTTTAGGTCCTACAAAAAGCTAAGAAATTAATTGGTTCCACTTGCTTGATATTTAACATCTCTGATTATCATTGACAATGCCTCATGTAAGAATGTGCTTCTCCAGGTTACATATTGAGGAAACATAATGTTTTATGCTTAAGACTTTCTTGGTGATTGTTACTTGACATGATTATGTGAATCATGTGCAAGCATGCTCCTATCCATTGTATCGTGGTAGAATCCTTACATAATTACCTTTCTTTTTAGTTTATATTTGGTGTGAAAGTGCATGAAGTTCCTGCTTTACGTGCCAAAGGATCCACATTCAAAGTGCCTCTTCAATTTGCACGTGTTGTCAGGTATGTTGCCTAGATTTAATGTTCTTCTCAATTTTTGCTGAGTTATTTTACTTTTTCATGACATTCGTTTTATATGGCTATATGCTTTGTTGAAGAAAAGCATTTTCTGGCACAGATAATATTTCCTTATCCTTTTCTACCAGATAGTTTATGCAGCTGCAGTGTATTCGTAAAAGTGACTTAGGCAATGACCACCAGATTTACTGTCTACATGTCAGCTTAAGCAATGTAGTAAAGTTAACTTATGTGATGTATTTCCTTCTATGAAGGTTTTTAAGATCTTAAAGAGAAGGTGAGAAGATAAAAGTAAAAGAGAGGAAAAAAATACTAAAAGAAAGAATGAAACAAAATGAGAAAGGGGAGAAAACTTGGTACGCTAATCTCCCCTTCTCATGTCCGACCTACTCAAAGTTTTAATATATTCCTTAAGCATGACTAATGGGAAGAAAGTAATCCCTTGGAAAAGAATCACCACCTAAATATCAAGTGCATTCTTAACTGAGGAATAGGATCGAGGGAGGCATGCTAGCAAGGTTTTTTCACTAAAATTTGGAAGCAAAATCAATTAAGCTTCCAAAACGAGCTTCCCATGCTCATAGAGTTTCCAGATATTGTGTCGATGAAAGTCTTCTCTCAACAAGATTATATTTTATCAGAAGGATTATTGCATATTCCTCATCAGGTTTAGGCTCTACCTAGAAACTCCATGATCTGGGGAATTGCACACATTCAGACTGTAGATCTTAGGGTATGGAACCCTTGAGTATTAAAGGACTCGATTGTGTCAGAATGTATTGAAAGCCATATAGTCTGATATGTAGTATTAGTGGAACAAGTATTTCAATGAAGTACTTTCACAAATCTAATCCTAAGCCCTGAAACTTACAGTCCAATAGTATTTATTTTGTAATTCACTCCTATGCTGCCATACATGGTAAGATTTAAAGGTTTTACTATTGAAATTTACTGAGTGGTGTGGTGTGCATTTATGTGATCTGAACAGATGCTGCATCGTGAGAGGTGCCGTAAGGGTTTTACTAACAGATGCTAACATATCTGTGCTCTGTTAGTTTATTGTTCGTGTGAGTTTGCTCTCAAGTTCTTTGTTTTCTTGGTGAAATTCTGTAGGATGGTTCGTGATGGATACTTTGGCTTTAAGGATTACTTCAAAACATTATGCAACACTTTGGAGGACAAT